>JARYHS010008075.1:57005040-57566649 GCA_031002005.1 Vandiemenella viatica | reverse complement strand
CACAAACTCATAAAACGATCACAAACAAATTTATTGAGATTTGCACAGGACATCGTCCGACGGGTCAACTAACACTAAATAACATGAGATATTATGTTTTGTATTGTGGTATTCTGATGCAACCAAGTAATTGAAAAAAGTGGAATTCATGAGAATTACTAGCATGTAGAAATGTGAAACGAGCAAGGCTTCAGATGGTGACAACTGTCTTTCCATGGACAATGAGGTAGATTTTTTTGTACACAAGAGGGAGAAATCTGCAGGAAAAAATCCACTGAAGAAATGTGCTCAGAGGCCGGAAACGTCATTTTTGACACGCAGCTGATAACTCCCAATAAAAAACAAACTTAACAGAAAGGATGCTGATTTTGCCCGCTACCACGGAACCAAGAAGATTCCGTTAGAGTCACGTCCAGCAACCAGAAATTAGAGGGATGGTACAGAATAACTGCACGAATGGGACAGCAAAATCAGTAATAAACAATCTATATTATTGTTAATTTTGTTCTCTTGTGCGGCCAATCATGATGGAGATATTCCGGTAGTGGATTCTGGTTGCGCCTTTCGATTACCGCCGAAGGACCATCAGTGCTGGTCGCAGGGAGGAAAACCGAGGTGATTCAAGGAACGATTTGGACTGGCCTGAAGAACGAGAAGAATGCACATCGAGAGCTGGTAAGCAAAGGTTGGAAGGGAAATTTTTGTGTTCAGATAAGTTTAATAGTGTTGTAGAGCAGACAAACCTTGTTCGCAGGTAGAAATCTTATACATGAGTGTTCAGAGCTTATGTCAAGTCATTGTGTGTTTTTTCTGCGGTGATGGCGTGGTGAGCGATGTTTACATTGCCGCTAGTATAGCTACCTCAACAGAACTGTTGACACACTGAACTTTAGGTGAATACTGAACACTTGCTTATCTACCTGTTGAACGTCGCTGCTGTTAACACTACTAAGATGAGAAGTTAATGATCTACCTACCATTTTTATGACTTAATTATAACATACAAAGTCATGTGCTAGTGTTGTTTTGGGATGAAAATTTATGTTTGATGAAAATTATTTTTGATATCTTCTTTTCCGAATTTCCGCTCTGATGATCCTTACGAATTCGTGATGTTTTGCTTAAAGAAATTAAGATTTTGTATTATATCACACAACAACAATTCTTGTAAAAATAGGCCAAGTATCCTGCTTGTGTAGTGACAAAAAGTTACAAGATCTTGTTCTGAGCCTAGTTTATACTTTGCAGTGTGTACTTACTTACATACTTACTTTTACTTTACTTACTTTTTAATTTTTACTTTACTTACTTACTTACTTACTTATTATAGTAGTAGGATTAAGGGATTTCTAGAATTTTTCTGGAAATCCTAAGGCTCAGCCAATGCTTCCCATTGGCTGACTTTTGAATCAGCCAATCAGTGCGCAGGTGGGCGTGGTCAGTCCCCGGCCCGCATAATTTGAATTTTGATAATGTACATGTCATATAGTCCCAGTTCAACATTAGTCTACGAATGTGTAAAGCTAGTATTTTTTCTTTTGTTTATTTCGCCTAATTAAATAATGAGAGTATATATTTTTTTAAACATTCTTTTATTTCAGCCACCAATTGGCGATTAAAAATACATTTTCAGCAGCACACATACTCACATTATTACAAAATATATAGGCCTATAAGTTACAAAGTTTTGTCAAATTATTTTTCTCTAGTTCTTGCAGTGGCGGACACCCTAAATTTTCTATGTCGTAGCATACTTTCATCCTGGAACCATCGAGCCTTCTCCCGTCCTTCAACGTAAACAACTGAATCATCTTCGTTGGTTATCGCATGTAGAGTAGAGCACATATTACTGACGGAGACGCCATCAGCGTTACAAGGTATTCCATGGTAATCATGTGTCAGCCATCTAGCTACTGGGTCATCACCTACACGCGATACAGAAATACAATGTGTAGAGATAATATTGTCAGATCGTATCACACACACAGCCACTTCTTTGAAAATAAACGCACCATCGTTCTTTTTCTTGAATCCCTGTGCATCCGGGAAGATGGTCGACATGGTAATGGTTGGTAATAAATGACGCTACTTGATTTTATGTCAACTTACGCACGACACTTGTTATAAGTTCGTATTCTACAACCCGATCGTGCAGGATTATGCAGTATGCGGGGTGTATGCAGGAAAATTCTTACTGCTATCAGATTCCATACGAATATCTACAGGCCCCGTTTTAACCGACTCATTTTGGTGTGAACAGTCAGTTACGGCGATGGGTGCAGTCCCGATAAAATCTTCACGGCTTAGTAGAGGCGAAGGATAACTTTGTTCGTAGTAGGACTATTTGAATCTTGTATACATGTCATACAACACTGTGGTGCGGTTTTTCTTAAAGTTTAAATTCGTGTTCTCGTACGGATGCGCCACATCATTTGGCAATAGTCTGACATTTGCGGACGAATGAAAATAGTGTACGTGCAAATAAACCCACCCGTTAAATGGTAGGGCGGCGGGTGAATCAAAGTTTGCTGTAATTCCAAAAAAAATTAGCGTGAATTGTATGAAACTTTGTACAAATATTTGTTATGCGGGAATAAAAATAACAGCAATACCGGGCAACGCCGGGAACTCCGCTAGTTTAGAATATAAAAATAGATTTCCCTCGCACTTTTTAGGGTTTGACAAGTCTTAGAACAAGTTCTATATACTACGTCTTCCATTTCACTAAAAATTATGACATTCAAAATTGCCAAGTCTCCAGAAACTTTTTTACTCTAAATAAACGATCTATAACACCAAGAGAAACCATTCAGCTCCAGAAAGTGAAATGAAGACACAGTGCAAAGTACAGATTTGGCTCTAAACAAGATCTCATAACTTTTTTTCACTACACAAACACGAGACTTGCCTTATTTTTTGAAGAATTCTTTTTGAGGGATCCCATTTATTTTTGTAAGTTGATCGCTTATTCTAAATCGTTGCTTAGATTTAAAAAAAAAAAAAAAAAAAAAAAATCATTTGAAAATAGGCCAATAAGAACCTTTCAGAATTAATAACATCAACATAGGTTACCAACAATGTTCCACTCTCAGAGAAATACCCCATCACAGAAAACGTAGCCAAATCCAACATCATCAACGTAATCAAGAAATCGCCGCTGAGAAAAGCGCCGGGCAGGGATCGAATAAACAACATCGTCCTGAAGCAATTTCCAGCCGCTGCAATCCAGATGCTTGCCAGCATCTCGTACAACCGGATCTTCAGGCAACGACGACACACGGAAGTCTAGAAGGAAGCGGTGGTGGTTCAACTGTCCTAATCTGGGAAAGACCCAATCTTAACTCAGAACTATGGGCCGGTGTCACTGCTATCAGTCGTGTCAAAGATGTTCGAAAGAATTCTACTGAGTTGTACGATGGTCCACGTGCAGCGTGTCAACATCGTCTCCGCGGAGCAGTTTGGATCCACAACGCACTAACTGACAAGGGTAGCAGAAGAATTATATTGTGAACTAATAAAATTTTACGAATTAGGGGGACAAATGCAAAAGAATTTTGTTTTTCACTCCTACACAAAGTTTGTTAAAATTGAGATGTCACACATCATCTCTGAGGTGCAAATATATTCGCAAGAAGCAATAATGTCAGGAATGTAGCGTTCATGACAACATCGCAATTTAAAAATTTGTGCACACATTCCTTGGGAGATGTTATTTCAGAATATGTGCAAGTTGTAGCCACCAAAAATATACTGATGATCTAATGTCATTCGAGATATGGACTAAGCAAGTTATTAGGGAAGTAATAGATATTTTTACCCTTTAGCGGTCATTGCAAATGTTTTCTAAGCTTGCATAAAGTTTGTGATATTGTTCCAGTGCCACTTGCACAATAAAAATATGTGTTTACTATCACATACAACCTTTTCATCGTAAACACACGGTGGTGATTCTAATGCTTTGATTCTGTGCAGATGCGTAGGAAAGAAACCATGGTTAAACTTTAATCTAGCTATTTTAGTTCTTGATAGTCAGTCTTTTAGACGCCACTGAGAAGTTGGTGTCTGAGGGTGGATGCTAGCGTATTTATGACCTCAGAGTTCTGATGTTCAGACTATTCTCGATTCCACATTTGCCTGCTGTCTTTTCTAAGGAATATCTAAACCTGGTACATTAGTCTATTCCTCACCCATTCTTGCACTCTCTTTGTTAGGTGATCTGCCTCTTCATTTCCTGGTATGCCAACTTGTCTCTATTTTGTTGTTTATTCCAACATTTTCACTAAATGGCGCATCAAAACATAAGAGGTCACTACCAAGAGAAATGCGTTAGATTATTAATATCCTAGTATGACGAATTGTTTCTAAAACAACATGTCCGATATCAATGCATGCCGATATTAATTACAGAACGTTTAGGATGCCATTATCTCTTTCCTACATGTGTATGGACTTAGAATGCACTGTATGAAACATCCGTATAAACATTTCTACGATAACTGTGAAGCCGCAATTTGATGATAGGTACTTACGCAACTCGACGAAACGAATTGAAAATAAGGGGTAGATTTTTTGATAGTTCTCGAGATGTACTGTCTGAAAAGTGAGGAAGTTAGGTCAAAATGCGGCCTGGACCAGAAGAGAAATTTCACCAAAGCCAAATTTAATAATGGATTATTCTGTGATTCCACGAGAAAATTCGAAGGTAAGAATAAATTTTTTCGATGTCTCGCTTAGTTCTCGAGATATCGTATCTCCAAATTAAGGGAGTCATATTTCGATGTGACCTGGACCAGAAAAAAATTCGCCAAATTCACAATGAACCACACGTTGGATATGCACAATAGGTGTTTTGTTTTCTTCCTAACGGTTGTGATTATCATGAAATACGGCCTGGACCAAAAGAAAAACGTCATAAAAAGCACAATGAACTGTACCTATAACCGATTTTTGACATTCGATATCTCAAGAACTCAGCGAGATATCAAAAAATTTGGTTACTGAGCAATGTACGGCCAGTGCAATGCTTTCCACGGCATCCAAAAATTTTATTCTTACCTTCGATTTGTTTCGTGGATTTACATAAGAATTTATCATCAAATTCTGGTGCCAATGTTATGATAGTGCCTCTTTATAATAACTCCGGTCCTATCGATATTACGAAAACTCTTCACATGATTAGCATATATTTAATAGCTGTAATGGACACCTACTCCCAAATAAACAACAGGTGTACAGATTTTCAGATCTTAATGACTATTCCCTCAAGAGTTGTTCTCACGCCTTAGGTGTACAACTTAACAGCAACCCCTGCTCATATTTCTGCTTGAAAATCAAAACTATAAATACTCAAGAACATATTCAATACATCTTTATATATAGAACAAAATGGGTGCAAGAAGTGATGCAGTCCCCAACAAAATGTTAGTTTCATTTTCCTAAACTAAGTTTGACTCTTCATATTTTTTAGAATATTTTTATATGGTTTTCGAATATTAACTAAAAATAATTGATTTCGATCTAGTAATGAATAATTAAAGCATTCTCTGTGCTCGTTAGATAAAGACAAATGTAAAACTGCTTAGTTATATAACGAATAGACTACGGCCTTCTTATAGGATAGGACTGATCTTCAGCCGATCAGTATCGAAGAAAATAAGCGACAGGTTGCATTCTCATCTGCAACGCTTCTTAGAGTTATTGGACTCCCCGTAATAATTTAACTAAGATTAAACACAAATGTTAAACACAAAACAACTCGATTTCATTGTATTAATACGATAATAATTTTAGCCTTATAATGTATATTTTAGGTAAAAAAAATGTATGGGTTCTTACCGCCTCTATCTGTGCAAAATAATACATTCCTAAAATTATTAATAGTCACATCGTCACTCTTAATGACATCATCGGAAGTGAGTTGATAGGAAATGAAGTTATGTACTACGAAGCACTATCGTTTTTAGAAAAGTTCTCATTCGGTAAAACTCTGCAGAGAGACTATACTCGAAACTATGTATGTAAAACACTTGCGACATCAGTGAGATGAACATACTACTTCTCCTTTAATTGCTAATTATTAATGATAAACTTTCACAGCTAGCTTCAGAGATACTAAGTACCGAGAACTTGTTATAGAGTCATCGCTGACTCACTTATTACGTGTTGGGAACTGCGTTGTGAGTTCTTAAAAATTCGGATCCTACAAGTGACGGCGGAACTATTAACGTGAAAATGAAAAAGAATATTTATCGATAGTATTCAAATACTATGTTCCAATTAATGAAAATGAAACTATATATTATAATTAATCTCTCCAAACACTCCCACCTTCCCATTAGTTTTGCTTCATAAGAACAGAATAAAGTTCTTTAATTTTCTAGAAATAAAAAAAAAAAACTTTTTGAGCAAGTAATGGTAAAATTAATTTCAAAATGAATAGAGCTTAAAGCGTTTCTGACTGCTGATCGAAGGTCCCCAGTTTGGATCATGGTCTAGGCTGGTATTTTAAGTCCCTAAATCCGACGGTGTTAGTTTAAGGCGCCACGATAGGGATGGATTGCGCAGCAGTAAAAAAGCCTGTAGCAGGTCATAATGACCACACGATATATATACACGAACTTACATAATGGCTGATAAAATTACAACGTTCAAAACATAGAGTTTTTAGCAGTGTGAGTTAAACAACTTTTATTTTTC
Source organism: Vandiemenella viatica (assembly GCA_031002005.1). NCBI lineage: Eukaryota > Metazoa > Arthropoda > Insecta > Orthoptera > Morabidae > Vandiemenella > Vandiemenella viatica. The sequence continues at coordinate 57,559,953 of JARYHS010008075.1, read as the reverse complement.
TCTCAAATTTATCAGAACTAACTTGGAAATGTTTTGGGATTTGCAATTAAAATTTTTAAAAAAAAATCTTTTATATGTTATTATAGAGATAATAGGTAGCGGGATAACATTTTTACGCAAAATCTTTTTCGATTCTGTTTTAGAAAATGTGAGTGAAAACGAAGAATGTGTACTGCTTGAGGTTGTTAACGTTGCCGTAACTGCTACTCTAGTTGTGGAGTTTATGTTTCCAGTCATTCGCCGGAAGGAGGGGACGTTTGACATCAGTAACAGGAAAAATGATGGAGAGATTGAGAAACAAATATATCAGAAACTAGCAGTTACCTGCGACTTCGTCCGCGTGGAAGAGTGTTGAAATATAAGATTTTGTTGAGAGGTCTGGTCACTCAGTGGTTAGGGCGTCCAACTGGACATGGAAAAGTCCCCAGCTTGAATCCCAGTCTCGCAGAGGATTTTCATAGGTCCTTAGCTCGACCTTCACCTCTGGCGCAGGTTGTTGTGTGATGTGAAGTGCGCCAGAATGCTCAGGTGGTTCTGATTCCACCTTGAACTGTAGGTCCTCTATGCCCAGTAGGATTACTGCGTTAGGTTAAGCGGCTACGAAAGGGACTGATTGCATAGATGTAATGAAGCCTTGCCACCAGGTCAATACGACCATACAATTAATTTTAGAGCTTTTTTTATTGGTGATAGTAGTAATAAATACTGCAATAAAATAACAAAAATGTATTTGTTCCAAACAACTTCATCGAACTTTTAAAACAATAAAAATATTCTGTATGTTAATAGTATTTTATACATCGGTATATATATTGTAGGACTTTTTATTTTCTGAAAAAACATGCAAATTTTTTGCACTCGATACCCGCGAGCAGGCAACATATAGTTGACCAAAGGAAAAGCAGTGAGTATCCAAGTGTATTCCCACCAATTTCAACGTTTGACCTTGCGATTTATTAATTGTCATTGAAAATTAAATTTTTAATGGGAACTGTAATGTTTTAAATTCAAAGGGAATATTACTGGGAATAATTGGGATACGCGGAATAATAACGGCTTCCCCTTTAGATACACCGGTAAGAATTGTCGCCTTCACAATGTTTCTTCCTAGTTCTGTGATGTGTAATCTGGTGCCATTGCAATACGCTCGAGTTTATGGGACGATAGCCCAGATAACTCGAAGGAATTTGAAAACTCGACGGGGTAGGTAGCAGCATCGTCAGTTAACATTACTGTATCGATGGAAGAGTGTGTTGTCACTTCCCCGACTATTTCCTCTAATATATATATATATATATATATATTTTTTTTTTGCTCCAGAATCATTTTTTGGGGCAAGTATTGTCCTCTCACATAACCAGTTTTCGTCATTGATAATATTTAGTTGAATGCTCGGTATACATTAGAAATGAGCTCGCGTTTGTTCAGGTGTTTCAGCAACTCGTTGCAATGCCAAATATGTGGCATATCGTCATTGCCGTCTTTTTGTTTGCTTCGGTGTTTCAGAAGCTTTTGAGATCGATTGCCAATCCGCTTGCTCTTAGCACCGAGCTCGCGTTTTTCCCGGTGTGATCGTCCAGACAGTAAGTTTCATTTTGGTGTTGTCGCCCAACTTGTGACTGCTCCGGCAATTCAGCATCTCCAGAAGCCGCAATACGTGCTAAGTGCTCAACTCTGTGCAGCTCTGCTAGAGGATTTGTTACTGGGTTTTTGCTTTTTTCACAGCCGTAGTTTTCTTACATTTCATTGAAAGATTTGAATTTCGTTTACCCAGCATCTCTTAAAATTACTAATTTCAAGACTTGCGAATAAAAATTAATATAGTTTTAATTAATGGAAACTCAAAACGTCAAAATATGATGGAAGTGACTAAACATCCAAAAAATTTACTAACATTCAAAGAGCAAATAAATACCTAAGTGGCCCAAGGACGTTGATCTCGTTAAAAAATTGCGAAACTAAAAATGTATATTTTGATTTGCGCTGAATATCTGAAAATATACTATTTTTTTTTTTTCTTAAATGAACTTAATTTGCCCTCTGAATATTCATTTTGTTTTGGAGATATGTGGGTTCCATCAATTAATTCTGTTTTAAATCAGAAATTTAGGTATTATAGCAATAATTCTTTTATTCATAATGTTCAGTGTTAATGTTCGTTTCTCTATTTGTGAAAACAGTTCACTGCATGTAGATCAGTATACTTTAGTTTGTTCGTTTCGATCCATTAATTCTTCTCTGAAATATAAATTACAATGTTAAAGTAGTAATTGATTCTTAATTCATAACAGGTTTATGAATCTGCAAACAGAATTTAATGTCTACCGGCAAATCACCACTGTGCTTATCTGACTCTCCACTATCTGAATAAAACATTTATAAATTTCAAAAAATTACTTCGAGCAATGCCATGTGTTCTGCTAAATCATCCAAGCTTATTATATATCTTTTGATACAATATCATTATAAAGCGATACACGACGTCACTAAAATGGTGCTCGTGAAAGAAGCTTAAACTATTAATAATGTTTCAGTTCTCATTTTGGTCCAGGCTGCATTTCAACAAAGTGATAAACTCCGCTAATAATACCGCTAGAAAATCAAAGCTTCTATCACTCGCGCATTAATACATTAGTAACATGAATTATTATTTCAAATCGCAGGAAAATAAATACTGAATACATATGAAACTACATTCATTATTGCAGTTACGTAATTAAAAACTTTATAGTAAAATGCTTGTAAATTACAGTGTACAACGGAAAGTTCATAATTCTCTACAACTCTAAGACAACTTTTGCAAATATTGCTGGTCGAGCTTACATCACGATAAAGTGACTGTTACTGCTCGTAATTTAGTAAGGCGTATAATGAAATTAATTGTGATAGTAATTTATGCTACACTAATTAGGAATCTTGATATAGAAAATTCTGTTACTATTCGAAATCCAGTTCCAATGCATTTAATGTGTTGAGGTGTGTTCATAACGTTTGATTTTGTAGCGGTAATATTAGCAGAGATAGTGGTTAGGTTGAAATGCTTCCTGGATCAGAATGTTTTTGTTACAGTATAAGGCAGAAGTCATTTAGTTATTATTAGTAATAAATAAGCAGCTTTCATAAGCTCCGTGTAAATAAGGTGTATCGCGTTGTAAACGACTTGCAATATTGCTTCATGAAACACTAAGTCTCTACGTTAGGCCATTGAATACATTCGTTTTAAGTGAAGGGTTTACTGGAGTAGTTTATGTGGTGATACATAACGTCACAACTTGACATAGTGCTTATGATATTTGCTTAAATAACTGATAACTAAATTTCTCATGCCATTGGCTGTGACAAAAAGATTCAGTTTTCGTTATGGTCCAGGCTGAATATCAATGTAACTACAATCTCCGATAATATTGGCGCTACAAATTCATAACCTCAACCACACGCGTATTGAAACAATTATTTTATCCTAAGTTAGCATCGTCGTGTATCGCGACGTAAACTTGAACCGGATTTATTAGATATTTGTAGAAATTGAACAGTACGTAAAAAGCACTGTTTCCTAAATCATAGTCTACTATTTGTACTGATTTATACAAAAATTTTGAACAAAAAAGGGTTAGTTAATAATTTGTAATATTACAAAGAATGTATAGTGGAAAAAAAGAAGACACACAGGAAATAAATTAAACCGAGATAGAATGGAATCCGTAACATTTTTATAAATACGACATTTCGAGCACCGGCATTTTGCACTTTTAGTAAATCGACTTTGGTGCTGGTATAATCATAGCATTTTACGTTGTTTTTTTTTCCAAGCTCTGATTTTTTCACATTTAGTATATTACGATCGAAATTATGGTGCAATATTTGAGATGTCATACTATTTTATGTACGCAGATGAAAAAATCTCTTTACGAACTTAACAACAGTACCTACCTTTTTTAATTTAAGGTTAAGTACATATTTATAATTCCTGCTTCCAAACTAATGTTTGTCAAGTGCATCGGTTTTAGGCTTTTAAACTAAACACAAACTTGCATATGTAAGAAGGTTTTCACTTTTATTTCTGAAAAGCAGAGTTAGAGTAGGAAATATATTATCGAAAGAGATTAAAGTGGAAATGGCAGTGCGACAGGGACCATTGGACAATGGCTGTTGTGATGTTACTTTTGAGGAAGTTATTAAAATTGACAAGTTAATCATATATATTAATTTGTAAGATAATTAGTAGAATTAATCCCTGGTAGGCGCCAAGAATGGAAGTGTTCTCTAACCGAAAGAAGCGACGTTTCAGTTCTATAATACTTCTTACTGTACCTTTGAGGTTAGTATTAAAACACATATCTAGTCAAATGACATACTGATATAGTGGAAAGGAAGTAACTGAAAGCAGGGTTTACAACAGCGATATCATTTCTTTAAATGTAAAATTGACTAGCCCCAAAGCCCGTAAAAAATGACGGGTTTAACGGTGTGTTATGGTAATTTATTTCCCTGCAGTTGCTTAACTAAATAGAATTAAGGTTCTTACGCCTTTCTTTCTTATTACCTTTGATGAAGATCCATGTTTCAACGGCTGACACAGCTTACATCGGCTGAAATGATGACCCCAGTGAAAACGAAGGATGCTTAAAATAAATCTTAACAACTTACACCATGCCACGTAATATTTAATTTTGGTTTAGGCCACATAAATAGCGATCAATTTGGAACGTCTTTCATTCAAGCCATGTAATGATTTCAGTAAAATAAACTGATAATTAATATGCCAATTTAAACGAAATACATACTTTTCTTTAAGTGTTTTGACAGTTAATTTCTTAGCAATTGCTTTACAAATAGAATTGTTATAAAATAAAATTCAATGTAATTCCTCGTGCCTTGCGCTCTTAACAAAATGTTTCCGATTCCATCCGGGTCCAGGTTGCATTTCAACCAAACCGCTTACGTTAAACTTGCCGCCAGATGAATAATACTTCAATTTCGCGCATATTAATACATGTAATCTATCGCATTTTAGTGGCAATAATGCATCGCTATACAAAATTGGGCTCTGGCGTAATCACTGGGACTCATAAAGGAAACGGCCTTTTGATCTGAAAATTGTTACATATGTTCGATAGATTATATTGTTTAATGAGTGTTGTTTTTAGAGCTGTAAAATGTATACATCCCTCACAAACTTCACTCCAAAAGCGAGGAGCTATATAGCGACGTATAAACGTATAATGATCTTGCACACGTTCTTTGAACGATATTATTCGGGAATATGTTGCTATCACAGCCATCAAAAATATAAATATGGAACATATTGCACACAAAAGAACTGCAACAACTTTGAATCGTTAGCGAATGAGGGAATTTAGTTTTAATGGTTGGAATGCAACCTGTGCCAAAATGGCGTTTGGTTCTTATTGTTAAAGCCTAATTAGTTAGAAATTTTGATTTATTAAACACTTTTAATTATCATAATTTTCGAGCAGAATCATTAGCAGCGCCTGTGAATAGGTTGGAATGTAGCCTGGACCAGAATAAACATAGAAGCTTCCTTTTGTAGGTTAATGGACTTTAGGGATTTAATTATAAGTTGGTTTGATTTTCATCGTTTTTGGTTATTGGTGCATTTTGTTGCATGTCATATTAGTATCGCTGGAGGTCGTATACGATACCAAATTGCGTACTCTAATAATATCAACCAACGAACGTATGCAGTCCAAAGCGACAATTCCTTGATGAGTCCCAGTGATTGCGCAAAAACCTAAATTTTATCAAAAATCTTCAAGGATTTTTACAACTTTCTTTTTTGTTATGCATGATTCAGATCGATGTTACAATGTCTGAGTAGCTGACATAGTTACAAGTGGCGGAAATAATAGCCTCAGGAATATTACTCAGTGAAAATAAATAGGATTAAAATAAATCATATAAACTTACATTATGCCACGTAATATTTGATTGGTCGCGATCAGTGTGCAACTATTTCCGTTCAAACGATCTGATAATTTCAATAATAGGGCACAGTTTAAATTATTTTTTTTTTTAAAAAAACTAAATTATTCATGCCCTCTGCTGTGGCTTCAAATGCCAGTTTTATTTCTGACCCATGCTAAGTAATAATCTACTAAAAGATTTTGCTGACATAGTTGATCGAAAATTAAAACTTTTATCTTACATATCTATGGACAAAGAATTTAAGGAATACTTCTATTTATCAAAAGAATAAAGCGTAAATATAAGAATCAAATGATTTATATGACGATTTAAACGCAATACATACTGTTTTCCCACTATTCTGTCAGTTATTTATTCGTGGATGCTTAGAAATGTTATTAAATAATGTTCATAACCAAGAAAAATAGCGTAAAGCGTGACGTCATTGTGCGACGTCATACCTAGACGTATGGCGTGACAAATGACGTCATACATGACAGATTTGCTTATTCTAATATTAGATTAATTTAGTTAACAGAACTGATTAATCGTAATATTTGTGGAACTTACAAAATGAAGCAGTTGGTGAAACAAATTACAATTCAGAGCATGATTAAAACCTCAGGTCGTTGTCTAGGGTAGAACCAAGCAAGAGTGTCTATACGTCGCCGGATTCTTTACCATAGCAGATGATGCGTGAAGAACACAGTATAAGGCCGGTCGTCCATTGGCACAGAATTCGTCCGACCGACTGTTCGGCCGAATATGGCTGATTACGACCGACTAGTCAAAAGACAGGTAAAGGCATTGTCATGCGTCCTCTGGACACGACCTACTCGGCCGAATACAGCCGCATACGGCCGAGTGACTGACCGATTCCATTCAAATGGGATCAGTCGGACGAATTCTACCTACTGGCAAATGCATTTTGCGCTCCTAATAAACAAGTCTTTATTTTTAACCTTTCATTTGATTTGTATTTTTTCAAATTCTATAATACACTGTGGTGGTACGCAGTCACTATAAATATTTTAATAAAAATATCTACGGAAAGAACAATAATTGCAAGTGGGTCTCGCAATTATAATAAGTATTTTATTAAAAACTTACCTACTTACTTACTTCCTCATCATGGAAAGGCCAAAAGCCTGTTCCGACCTCATTCTTCCGACCACGTCTTCCTAGATCTTCCAATGGCCCTTCTGCCTGTGGGATGGTACTCCAGGGCAACCTGTCATTTCCCATCCGTAGAACGTGGTTATTTCAGTAATCCCATTTTTGGGTAATTCTATCAGTTAGCGGGGAGATATTCAGTTGTTCTCTTATTTCCTCATTCCTCCTCCTATCATTTAGGGAATATCCTTTTACTGACCTTACGAACTTCATTTCAGATGATTGAATTTTGTTTTTGTGTTGTGTTTCATTTACCCATGTTTCACTGCCATATAGCAGAGTTGGTATTGCCATTGTTTTATAAAATTTGAGTTGCGTCTCCTCTCGTGCTTTACCTTTCAGTGTTCGTCGAATTGTTCCACACATATACTGAAATCGGTGAAGTTTCTTCTTCATCTCGTTATCCTCATTAAAAGATAATTCACATCCGAGATAAGTAAAGCTGGAGACTTGTTCTATTGGCTGATTGTCTACCACTATTTCAACTCTGATAGGGTATTTTCCTTGGCATGCCATAACTTTCGTTTTTGCACGAGACAATTACAGATTGCGGTTCTTGGAATATCTGTGTCAGGTGTCGTTGCGAACACGACGAACCTTTACGGTATCCGCGTTTAACAACTTCAAACTTGCCTCCACAACATTTGCGTGACACAGGTTCCTTTTGATATTAATCTATTTACTTGTTATACAAAATTTATATTTATATTTACATTCCACACTATTCAACTAAAATTCCCAGTTACAAACTGTACACGCACCTGTACATTTTTTTGACCGATGGTGATAATTATTGCTCGGCTTGGAGTTCGGGTCGAGCTTCTACTACCGTGATCGCATTCATTTCGGACCCGTCTTTACGAGATTGCCCGTTATTTTCTCTGTGGCCTTCATTTTTCCACGGAACACGTCCATCTTGTTGGTAGGGTTTTCCGTCGTTTCCCTTCCAACGCTTGTTTCTATGATCCTTTCCTTGTTCTGAATAGCCACCGCGGAAATTAGGTTGCGACTCCTTTTGCCCCGAATCCTTCTCATCTCGCTTTTTAGCGTTCATTGCCCGCTGACCAATAGCGTCCAAATTCTTCAAGGTATCCAGCAACTCCGGAATTGTGCGAATCAGCACAGGATTGATATGTGCCTGTACGTGCGGACTGAAATGCGTGACGACTGCGTCAATAAATTCGCCGTCTGACATGGATACGTCAAAATATCTCGACTGTATGACTAGTCTCTCGACGTAATTTTCCATCGAGTCGTTAACCTGCGGGTCATACCTGCTCTGATAAAGTTTTAGCCTTGCCTGATTTTGTATTTTCGTGGACCAGAAAGTCCGTAAAAATAACTCTTTGAATTCATTGTAGGACATACCGGGTTGGTAAGCTAGCAACAGCCATGGGCGGTCCGTTTCAAAAAATTAATGTTCAATGATCAGCAATTTCGCTGTTTCCGGCACTCCCTTTACATCAAAATACCTGTCAAGCTCAGAAATATATGCTTTGGGATTGATATTTTTGCGTCAGCCAAACCGTGGAATTTTTAACTCGACATTGCTGGCAGCGTAATTTCGACACGTCGCATTAATCGATCCACCACTCGCGCAAGAATCATTTAAATTGCTTATTTTCTTTTCAAATATGGACAACTTAGATCCTGTATCCTGTACAAACTTTTCTTGTGAAATCTGGAGCTCTTTCAGGCCGTCTTTAATCTGTTCGATTGAACCAGATAGAACTTCGATTTCAGCGTTCAGTTTCGTGAACTTAGCCTCGGTTTGGTCCTTGACTGAATGTACGAATTCGGATATTTGTCCGAGATTCGCATTGCTTTCAGCTCGGGTTCTTTCAACGGACTGGTTAGTAGACTCTAAAAGTTTACATAACTCATCATTTGAATTTTTCAATGAGTCACAAGTTTCAGTTAATTTATCTGTGGTCTGGGACAAACTATTGACGTCAGACCTAATGCCCGCTTTAAAACTATTCACATCTTCCGAAATCTGCCCCCGAAAGCTGGACAATCGTTCTTCCACCATCCTGAGAGTGATCTCATGCTTCTTGTCAAGTGCATAGATTTTCTCTGACAACTGTGACTGCATTTGGTTTTGTGACGCTTGCAACTGTGACTGCATTTGGTTTTGTGACGCTTGTAACTGTGACTGCCTATCCTCATTGGATTTCTGATATTGCGCCATTTGCGCCATCATCATCGCCATCATATTGCCCAATTGTAGTATGTTTTCTTGTGGAACTGGTGTAGTGCTTTCTGGATTGTGGGTGTTTTTAGCAATGGGTGGAGCTGAGACATTTTCCGTGATTATATCAGAGATATGTGGAAAGTTTTCAATTTCTGTCTCTCCCATGCTTGTTGTGGATTGAGAGCTGTAACCTGCTTCAGAAGCTAAATCAACATTTGCATTCGTCTCAGTTTCTGCCATAGTTCGTTGATGCATTGCCTCCGAATTTAATTCATTCATGATCTCACTACTTCCCGAAATTACCGATAAGTTTTCTATTAAAACAACTCCTGATCTCAGCTTCATGAACTAACAAAAGTAAATGAGAATACGAATATTTCCGCAATTAAACACAAAGATACCGGAAACCACAGTAAAATACTAACCACAGTAAAATACTAACCACAGTAAAATACTAACGTAAATCGGAAATTTTTGACAAATAAGCTTTCGATTCATCAGAAAAATCGGAAACATCAAAATTGAGTCAATAATTGCACCACAAAATAAATCAAAAATTTCCAAAGACAGATAAATCACATCATCATCACAAATCAAAGACAACGCTGTCATGGATACAACACAAACAGTGCGTGCGGACAGAACCTTTGCACAGATTAACCATAAAAATAACATGGAGTATTGAACAAACTCCCATCATTTATACAGGTCTTTTTTATCTTATTTGAGGATTTTAAAATAATCCAACAAACATAAACCCATAAGCATGGATAAATTTTAAAACAAACACAAAAAAAACTACTTAAAATATGAAAATAGCCAAAACAAAACAGTGTGTACTATTTGTTCATAAATCATTGAGTTAATTAATCAAGTGATTAATTAAATCGGGCCCCACGTTGGGCTAGACAATTGTAGCGGATTGGTTGTGGGGGGGGGGGGATTATTTGCATACCTTGCACGATTTATAATCTCCACCTTCCACTACCTTATGCAAAGCACATATATTAATTTCAGGAAACAGAGGTAAAATCATTACTTCTGTTATTAATATTTAAAAAGATCCTAAAATATTGGTTTATTGGGTACTCATTACTGCATACAGACGGAGGTATATTTACCATTAATCTTAAACATCTGTCTATGCAAAATAAAATTCAACACAATACCTCGTCTTACAAGTGCAACATAGCAAACAAACAATCATCGTTAATTGAAGTTAAGAAATTGCAATACATGTACATTACAAAGAGTTGCATATTCGATATGAAACTGTGGCAAAACCTCTCTTGTACATAACGAGAGCGATCCTTGTATGACAATGATAACAAGAAAACCCCAGACTTAACTGGATTACATAGGGCGCCAGGGAGTTAATTTGATCCCACAAATAATAATTATCGAAAATTTCCAAACATGGAAGTCATTCTTTCAATGCAAACTGGAAAAAAAGAAAAAAAAGCACACGGCTTTTGGACACAACTAGCTCAGGAATTAATGTCCGGCGGCATAAGAACTCTCACTCATAAGACCGTTAAAGGGCTGTCTCAATGATTTGTCAGTGTACACACTGTTTCTGGAGGTATAATTACCGTGTCTGTCTGGCTGCACGAATCGTCGTAACAAGAGCGCTATCGTCTCTCAAACAGCGCACCTGTCCAGGTATGGTAAGGCACTGGTCACGTCAAACAGCACAAATGACAACCTCGACGGGACTTGGCACTCAATCACCCAAGCTTCCAGAATGGAACCCTCGATACTGCTCTGGCAAGCAGTAGCCAGGGCGATCGTCCCAGCACAAGTCACCTCTTCTCGCCTCTCAGAGCTCGTCCCTCCTTCTCCCCGGCGAGTATCATGAAAAACACAAAATTTTTAATATTTCCAACCACGTGAGGAAATAAACACATCGGATTGGCTTCGCAAAAGTCTCCCCTCTATGCTGGCTAATACATTACCTCTCATTTGCTAAGAGTCTTCGGGTTTTGTCGGGATTGTTCGGGAGGCTATGCAGAAATCAATTTTCCCACAACACCAAGCGAACGCCCATTAAAGGATTCCATCCGCAAAATTCCCAGCGTCCAGACTTTCTCACAGGCATCAGTGCCAGAGATAATCCCCTCATTGTCTCGAACTCCGGGACACTTCCTGCTCAGTCAGACTGTCGCTCACGCTAACACAGCCCCTAGCTCGGCGCGGATTTCTGTCTCCAACTCAAGAAAAGAATATGTATTTATTTCCGATGTTTCTTATATCAAACAATAATTAATTTAAATTGTACGAGATGACCCATCTAGTCATCTTGTTACAGTGTTGTTGCTAATTTTAATACCAGGATGGATATTTTCTTTCCATTTCCTATCTAAGTCATCTATATATATATATATATATTGAAAAATGTTGGAGACAGGTTACAACCTTGCCTCACTCCTTGGTTAATCGCTATTTCTTCTGTAAGTTTATTTCCTAGATCTAATACAATTTGTGTCCTTCTATATACATATCTTGAATAACTTGTATTAAATGTTTTAGATATCCATTTATTTGCATTATTTGCCATAGTTTTTGTCTATTTAATTTATTGAACGCCTTTTCATAATCTATAAAAGCAATGAAAGTCTTTAAAATAAATTCTCTTCTCTTATCCAATAGTTTTTTAAGGCACAATATATTATCTAAGCAGGATCTTTCTTTCCTAAATCTACATTGTTCTTCTAATAGGAGAGCATCTGCTATTACTTTGAGCCTGTTATTTATTATTTTTGCATATACATTTTAGCCCGTATGTAATAAACTAATTCCTCGATAGTTATCACATGAGTTCCTATCTCCTTTCTTAAACAGTGAAATAACTTTGGGGTTTCTCCATTCTTCACTTTTTCCAACACATATTAATTAAGTGTAAATATCTAAATTTCAAAATCATTCCCCCATACTTAATCAATTCTAAATTAATTGTATCTAGTTCAGGAGATTTTCTATTTTTAAATGATCTTAGTGCTGCATCAATCTCCTCTATGTCTATAAGATCAATTTCTTTACTATCCACATGGTCAATTCCTATTTTCTTTTCTTCCTCTTTATAATTACTATTGTACCATAATTTATTGTAGTGCTTTATCCATGCCTCTTCTTCAATTACATTTATGTTAGCACTTTCCTTTTCATCTTTGTTAAGTTTTTTCTTAAGTTTATAAGCCATCTCTTGTCTACCATGGACATCATCTACTATTGAACTGATTAATCTATCCCATGAATCTTATTTGTTATTATCTTAACAATACATGTATTTCTTCTTCTTTTATATTCATTTTCATTTTATAGGGTGCGATCCTGTATCATTTTTAGATAAGACTATTGCTTTTGTTAGACGGCTTCTGCAATTTCTTCATTCGACATTTGAAGTCCAGTTTTTCTTCTAAATTTCTTTTTCTTGCCAATGGCTTCATATGCTGCTTTCGTTATTTATGAAGCTATAGTTTCCCATTCTTTATTGATATCATTATTTGTTGGATTTTCCATTAAGCGCTGTTGTAATCGGTTTTGATTTAGATGTCTTATTGCTTCGTCTTTTAAAAGGTAGGTCTTAAAAACTTCTTGATCTTTTTGTAAGTTTATATTCATTCTGTTACTCCATTTAGCAAGTATTCTTATTTTTGATATAACGAGATAGTGACATATATCACTACCTCTATGTACACTGGTGTCTGCTACATCTGGACCTAATTTTTTACTAACCATTACGTAGTCAATGATAGCTATTTGTCCTCTTGCCATCCATGTAAATTTATGGATATCTATTTTTGTAAAGAATGTATTTATAATCTTTAACTGGTTGATGGACGCAAATTCTCTCAGTAGTTTCCCATTTTCATTTAATGTGTATTCGGCTTTATTCCCCATTACCTCTGTAATTGGGCTATTTCCTACAGGAGCATTAAAATCTCCAGCCAGTATTAGGAAATCACTTTTATTAATTTTGTCTATCACCACTCGAAGCTTTTCATAAAATTGTTCAGATTCTCTCGTTTTATTTTCTTCAGGGACAAGGTTTGGTTGCCTCTCTCTACTTTCATAAGTCAGAATCCTTTCACTTATCATAGTGTAACTGACAACTTTATTTTTCCATTTCCTAACAACTAATATTGCCTCTCCTGCTGCAGCTCTTTTCTCTCGTGCCACTCCACTAGATCATTGTATATTTATCTATTTGTTCTGTTACCTTCAATTTCTTAATTGTTTCTGTAATTACAGCAACATTTATCCCCTTTCTAGTTAACTCCCTGTCCAGATCATATTCTTTATTATTTATACCTCTCACATCCACGTTTCTATTTTCAAATTATCTTTGATTCCAAATCGTTTGTCCTTTGACCTTGCCTTTGTTGTCCTCATAAGATCCATCCGGCTTTCCTTACTTTGAGGTTTATGAGTAATATATGTTTTTATGTGGAAGGGTTACCAGCCCTTCGCACAACCCCCATCCTGGAGGACCAGGGTTTTCCTTCCCTTAGCCAGAGTGCCCCAGTTTTAAGGCGCCGGGGGCTCGACTTCCATCCTCTCCCGTTAGCTACATTGTGCATTGTCCAGGGGCCACGCGGCTTTCGCCTTCGTGGACGTGGGAGTAGGGTTTGCTGACAGAGCTGCTAACATAGATCGCAGAGGCATTTCTCAAGGTTAAATTGTCTCAGCCCATCTGGCATAAGATGAGATCCTTGAGACCATACCAACCTTGACCCCTTTTATTAAAAACTTGTACAGTAAAGACAATTATTTGATTTTGTAACTGGAAGTTTCTCAAACGATTATGAGATATTACTCTTGTTGGGACCGCATTTAGGCATAAGCTATCTAGGCTGCAGCCTATGAGCACGCATCACAAATTTTATTTGTTTGTTTCTTATAAGTCTTCTTTTTATATGTTGCTTTTTCTTTTAAGTTTGATTTATTTTTAAATCTGAAATATTGAATTTTGAGAAATTGGCAACATGGTTATAACTTTCAACTTCCATTATTTTTTTCTATATATGTTCAGAGCGATGTTAATAACTTGTATTGGAATATATTAACGATTTTTAATTGTTTTCATTTTATCTCAACAATTCAAATATTCTTCTAGATACAATATAATAAAATCTTCCATAGTTAAATAATATTTTTTTTTTTTTTTTTTTTTTTTTTTTTTTTTTTTTTTTTTTTTTTTTTTTACGAAATAACTATTAAATGTGGGGCTGAATTTCAAAATATTTTCGGGGCAGGAAGCGCATCACAGGTTCAGATCAATGGTCTAGACACCCGGTTCGCTTGTTGTTGAAGCAACAGTGAGGGATCGCCAGTATGTGTCGGACGTTATTCGCCTGCAGTGGCCAAGGTTAATCGGATGAACTGGTCTGCCGTCAAATCGGGAGTTACTCGGACGAATGCAGTTCGGATGAAATTCTGTTCCAGGGTTAAAGGGTATGACCGGCGTAACTGACCCCCTGGATCACCTGGCTGCCAAGCAGGCGGTGGCGGCCGGTCCCTGGATAATTCAGCCAGGCGGGTTGCGTCCCCAGTCAGAAGTGTCTCTCGCCGACCAGTGAAACAGAGTGTCCTCTCTGCGCTTGTTGACTCCATCGAAAACTTCCATGCTCTCATGTTTTAGCGGGCCCGGGAAGTTTCAGCCAAACGGAGCATTTGGTGGTTGCGTCTACGATCTCCTTTTGCGCTCCTTATGGAACACAAAATTTAGAATTTATAAAAGTTTTTAACAAACTCATCGATTCTCAGGGCTTCCAAAGAGGCGTTACCCCAACCTGTCTTTTTCTTCGATGAGCACAAGCCATCGGTTCTTCGGTTTGCAACTTTCTACTGTTCCAGGAAAGCGTCTGTCGGCATAGATCCAATACGATTCTTCGTATTTTTGTGAATGCACGAAGCTTTTAGCTTTATGGCCTTCAGTAAATCGTTCGTCTTGTTAGAGCAGTTAGGAGTCACCAGACTCTAGCTGGTGACAAGACGCGTGAAATTTTGCAGTAGGGTCTGAACCTGGCTAAATAACTCTCAATCGCTATCCCAATTACCAAGCGGTACATTACACTGTTCAACATTCTAATGAATGATTGTGTTGATGGTTCACAGTCACAATTTAGATTTGCAGGAAGCAATAGAATGAAAACAAAAGAAGACTGTGAAGAGCCGAAGTGTAACCTGCATAGAATACCTAAATGGGTAGGTCAACATGGAATGAAGATAAATGCCGAGAAGAGTCAGCGTATTAGACACACATGTAAAACGCTTAACGTTGTTTTTGATTATAGGTTGGGTTCGGACTTACTTGTCGAAGGCTTGAAGTGTAAATATCTTGGCACTTGAATATAGTTGTGTGGTATGGAACCCATATTTTGGATCAAATTCAGGAGTCGGAGGCAGGGCCGGCGTTAGGGGGGGTTAAGCGGGGCAAAAGTACCCAGGGCCCGGGCCACCAAAGGGGGGCCCGCCGGCCTGGATGCCTAAATAAATAAAAATCAAACACAAATTTTAAAATCTGCACCAATAATTTTGAACATTTTTGTATTAAAATTTTCTGAATTATATATAAAGTGGGCATCCATAAATTACCTGAGGTGAAATATGGGGGGAGGGTCCGGCGAAATATCACCGAAGGGGGGAGGTCTTCGGAAATCTCAAGTGAGGTTTTGGAGGGGGGTCCGGAAAAACACCTTAAGTAATTTATGCATGCCCCCTAAAGTAAAAATATTTTCGGGGGGGGGGGGCCTAAGACCGCTTACCCGGGGCCCGAGAAGCCTAGCGCCGGCCCTGGTCGGAGGGCGTGCGAAGGAAGCACCTAGATTTGTTTGAGAAAATTACGTCAGGACCCAGTCAGTATCTGATATGATAAAGGAGATGGATTGGGAGTCATTGGAAGACAGAAGAAGGGCGAAGAGACTGCTGGAAGTGTACAAGGCATATGTTGGTGATGGGGAGGATATTGGTCGATGAATCAGAAATGGTGTATGGTACGGAAGAGATGATCATGACCACAAGCTGGCACTAGATTTCATGCATCATGGAGTGAAAAAAAAAATTCTTTTGTGGAAAAGTGTGTCAGGGATTGAAATAAATTACCAATTGAAGTGATAAATAAATTACTAAAATCAGGGAAGGAATTTAAAATTAAAATTCGCATTTCACGTTTGTAGATGAAGAGGGGAATGTAACACTCAATTTATGGAAGATAATTTTTAAAAACTACTAAAAGCAGGGTAGTAATTTAAAAAAATAATAAAAAGGAGGTAGTTAAATGACATGGCGAATTTCCACCGGAGCATGTATATGTTTCATTCAATATGCAAAGCAAATATGAATTGAAATGAGTGGATATCAGGCATTGTGGAAGTAAGAAATTATTGAAACGGTGTTATTTCGAGCCATCCTTTGTGGGAAACAACGGTCGGTAATCTCCACGGCGTCAGACAAAAAGCTGGATTTGCCAAAGTGTTTTCCTTTGGGGTGGTAGGCTATTCGGCGCCACCCAGGTAACCGCCGGACTCTATAAACGGTTCTGCCGCTCTCCCACCTGGTATCCCATGCGACCGTACGAGGGAAAAGTCGAGCAAACCAATACTCTCGTGGGCCATGTGACTTCAGATTTGAATCCTGCGGACCAATCTCCATGGTTATTAGATGTAAACCCAGGAAATTTTGTGTTCCGCATGTCCCCGAGATGTTGGAGGGCGGGGCGAGAGCTTAGCTGCGTTTTTTTTTTTTTTTTTTTTTTTTTTTTTTTTTTTTTTTTGTAACAGTTTAACGTCCCTTTTTAACAACGTGGTCTTTAGAGACGGGAAAGGATGGGGGCAAGGAATGGGAAGGAATTCGGCCATGGCCTTTTTGAAGGAAGGAAGCATCCCGGCATTCGCCTGGAGTGATTTGGGGAAACCATGGAAAACCCAAATCTGGATGCTCGGACGGGGATTCGAACCGCCGTCCTCCCGAATGCGAGGCCAGAACGCTATCCGTTACACCACCATGCTCGGTGCTTAGCTGCGAGCGGAAGACGCGGTGAAAGCTCATTCTGGTTCTGGATTCGGCTCTGCACCCCGGTCTGGTATTCTGTTCTGGACGCTTGCCTGGATGCTGTTCCTGACTTCAGCCAAGAGCTGATCTGAGCAGCTAGCTTCTTGCAGAAGTCGGACGCTGCCAAGCGCTTTCCGTCTCTGAATGCTGAGGAGTGACTCGCTTGCCGCGGGCCCGTCTTCGAACCACGCCACCCGCAGTCGCAGACTCCTAATCGATAATGTTTAAGCCATCGAAGCCATAGCTTGTGCGTTTTAGGAAACTGTTAGGGACCCATAAGCGACTTGAGACATCAATGTTCGAAATTTATGAGTGAAACCCACTGAGCTAGCAGGCCCAAACATATAAAGGCCTGTTTGTGTAAAGACATATTTGTCTGGAACTAGATGTGTTCATTCAAAACTTTGTACTGTCTTTCAATTTCTTTTCAAATGGCATCTAAGAACCATTTGTGGCGCCTGACGTATTAACATCATAGCTCAAACTGAATTGGATTCTGTTGTCACGAGGTTAATTTGATGCAACTTGAATATTGTTTGTTCATGTAATTTTGATTATTTATGTTGGATTTAAAGTAAAGTTCATCATTTGCATTAATGGCTAATTGTAGCTTTGGGCGTTGCTTTGCCACATATACAATATTTTTATATTATGTTTAACGTTATATTCGTCCAGGCATGTAATTGCCAGCGATCATCAATAAATATTTCATTGTGGTAATTTACCTGTGATCCTGGAAAATAATCAAAGTTCTTGCAGTATAACAAATTTAGAGTACCTATAAGATTCAACCCTTTCAATTGATGATACAAAAAAGGTGATAAATAAGATTTACTATGCTTCCAAAGTTAAATCATATTACCGTAGGGAAGGAACCCCTACATGCTACATGCGGAAAAAATTACTCAACTCTTGTAATCAACATCCCGGAATTACAGACGTTGGATTTCTTAACCCCATGATTCACAATTTTCGTGGGGGTTTCGTGGGGGTTTCCGACTATCAGAAATTACTTATACTCTGGCTTTTGGCAGAAAAACTGCAAATAGATTGCACAGATCCATAACCTTAACATACCTTTACAAACAGCAGCCACAATCGATAGTTTTTAGGAAAAAAGTTTTTTTAAAATTTCCTAATTTAGAATGCATATTACTTCGTTCTGATTTCGTACGTTCTAACAACGCGAACAATTGCAGAGTGTGTGATGTCTCTCCACCTAAAGCAGAAATTTAGGCGTGTGACAGGTCACGGACTCTTGCGTATACATTGATGCATCTTTAAGGGATGAAAAGTATGAGTGGATTAATTGTTTAGAACAAGTATACGGTTCTGAACCGCAATACCCGTGGCGAAATCATTTAATAAGCTTTTCTTCTAAAAGTATTCGCAAGCTCTAGTATTATTATCTATTCTGTTAGGATTTCGTTAGTTTTGAATTAGATATTTCTCTTGAGTTTTATATGAACATCAATCCACTTTCGAAACAGAGTGGAAACGCACTCTGGAACATCTGTATGATGTCTCTACTCCACTTCCAGTTATGAGGGGTCAGGACTGTGTCTTTCTTAGGTTAGAGGCAGCCGGTGATATAAATATATGACCAAAGGGATACTGTAGCAGATGTACTATGGGAAAAATCATAAGTGCTACAGAAATTATTGAAGCTGATAAAATGATAGGAGACTTGGTAGTAACTGCGAAGTTGAAGAGTAATACTGAAATTATCAGAAAACAAGTTTTGAGACTGATACTTGTGAACTGTAGGAGTATAATGTACAAAGTAATAAAGTTTGGTAAGTTGTTAGAGATATACAAATCATAAGTAGTTACATAAATAGAGTCTTGGTTAAAGAAAGAAATTCTAGACAATGAAGTATTTTCCCGCAGATGTTATGGAGCAATTGGTTGAGGCGTATTCATACTACGTAGTTAGCAAAGATTACTAGCATTGCAAAGGGCCAGTGTGCTATTGCTACAGATAGTTTAAAGATAGTGGGGTAAGGCATTCCACTTTAAATGTTGTTGAGGTTGAGAATGGTGACTTGCTGCTTACCGGAGGACTGTAAAAGTGCGGTCCATAAGGCAGGGGAGACAAATAGTGATGAAAATTAGAGGCCGCTTAGTTTGCATCAACGGTAAGTAAATTAATTGTAACGGTATGGGTAACGTCACATTAATTTAAGAAGGATGAATTACCAGGGACTGAAATTTAAAAAACTTAATACCCGTTATTCAGCGTTATATTTCTCACAATGCGGGAGTCGAAAATTTCTATACCTGCCAAGCCACAACAGAAGCTTAGGCCGATGGTCCTAGAGCGAACGGTTTTGGAGAAGGGTCAGCCAGCTTTTGTTTCTATAATAACAGGAGGCACTCTGAAAGGGGATATCACTCAAAACAGGGGGTTGGGGGTATCGAAACCTAAGCCGTGCGAGCACGAGTGGCTAATTTGCACAAGTTGCGATTGTCCTACCAACTCTAAGCTAATTACAAGAAGCCAACGACTCCATAAAATATAGCGACGTGTCGAAAGTTACACCACGTCCGACTGGAGTGAGAAGCGTCGTTGTGCAAAAGATAAAGGAGATGCCCCAAAAATTCACGAAGTATAACCACAATCGATCTCAGGCATAAGCGAGAGCTAAAATTTTCATTTGTAAGCAAGAGTATAAGGTAAAGGTTACGGGGTTCTGACGGCTCCTGCCGCTCCTAGTGGGATTCACGGAGGTAGAGCTCCACACTCCCACAACACTCTTCGGCTCAAGAATGGATGTGGCGCAGTCAGCGCCGCGCTCCAGCCGTTCTTTACCTTCTCACGGAGTCTCCTCCACAGTACTCATTGAACAAATGGCTGAGTGGGCCTAAGAAGCCATTCCGAACGTTCAGCTTCGAGGAAAGGTCCTCAGCTGCGTCGGGGATCGAACCCCGGTCGTCTGGGCCACCGAATTAAGGGAGTCACGGATTGAAATAAATTACCAAGGGAATTAATGAATAACTGAATAAAAATGCCGAAGAATTTAAAACTTATTCGTGGAGGCCAAAAGCAGGCGGATAGAAGAGTGGAGAGAAATGTGTATGTGGGGAAATTTTTATCGGAGTGTGTGATCCATCGCAATTATATTGAATCGAATAAGAACCTAGTAATACAAACAGGTATTCAGTTTATCGTGGATAGTTTATTGGGGAACTTCGGGATTGTGTAAACAATTCCCAGAATGTATTTGGTTTCATTCTCTGCAGTGATGCTGAGCACGTCGTCTGTCAGCTGAGTGTGACGGTTAACTGCAACCACCTGTCATCTTCACTTAATTGTGGTCTGCATGTTATGGTGTATAGCGATGTTCCATGCCATCTACTGTTGTATTTCGTTGCTGTTGCTGATTATGGATATAACGCTCAGTATACTGCAAGTGCTGGAAGGCTGCACAATGGCCTTGTGAAACATCTGGTCGAAGTATTGATTCTTCTGTGTCCACCTCCGCAGACGTATTTATGGGACTGCACGACAGGGGCTTCTGGCAGTGACGGATCTGCGATTTTTCCGAGTCGGAGCAAAACTTTGAGATTACCGCCCGTGGCAATTGTTCCGGTTGGTTGATCCCCCCCTCCCAGCCCGTAGATATGGCACTGCCTTCTGGTAGTTTGTCTTTCTTCCCCGACACTTCATTGCATGAGTCATTAATAAGTTTTGGAGCAAACACAGCCGCACTGATATTCGGATAGTAAGTATATCGATTTTGGCAGACATAGATTTTAGGAAACATTCACTAATGACACTCGTTCTGCCCTCGCATCCGGGAGGATGGCGGTTCGAATCCCCGTCCGGGCATCCAGATTTGGGTTTTTCATGGTTTCCCAAATCACTCCAGGCAAATGCCGGGATGCTTCCTTTAAAAGGCCATGGCCGAATTCCTTCACATTCCTTGCCTCCCCATCCTTTCCCGTCTCTAAAGACCTCGCTGTTAAGAGACGTTAAGCAGTTAAAAAAAAAACTAATGACACTAAAGCTAATGAGTTTCGACAATGGACTTATTAAATATTCCATAATTGTGTGCTCGACTAGCGCCGTACGTGACCGACAAAAAAAAAAAAAAAAAAAAAATACACTATATACGGACGTATTGACATTTACCGCTCGTGAACGGAGTGTGCCCGTACCGACACGAGCCGGCACCGGCCAGAATTATCAACGAGAATGTTTTATCTTTGGCGACCTGCGTCTGTGCAGTTCTGCGCAGTTAGTATGAACGCAGCAGCTTAATCATACAAACAACATACCACCAGATCTAACTTAAAAAAAAAAAAAGATGAATAATGAAAAATATTGACTCAGAAAAAAAAAACATTTCTTTATGACTTAAGTAATAAGAGATATAGTGATAGTAAACGTAAAGAGATTCTAGTCACTATTAATAACTATATAGATTTACTTGCCTGGTATGAATCGCAAGGGTTAGACTCACGAAATGACATTTATAGCACATCATCACCACCAGCGGCGGCCTTAGCCATTGCGAGGCCCGGGGCGGCGGATATTTGCAAGGCCATTGACCTTTCTACAAAATTTGTTAATCGCAAGACTGGTGATCAACGAAAAATGCAAACATAATAAAAAATAAATTTCAAATTTTAAAATATTATATTAGAAGAGTTATTAAAAGTTAACAAACAAAAAGATGACAAATTTTTAAGTATAAATTGAAGTACATTAAGGCCCTGAAAGATATACGCAGTGATTTAAAATGTTTGCGGTTTATCTCGATACTAAAATATTTAATTAAACCACAAGAATATAACGAATGAGCTATGTCATTTTCAATTCAAAGAATAGAAAGTGCCGAGAAATGATCTTGTTGCATCGAATTCCTCAAATATGTTTGAACAATTTTTAACCATTAAAAACTTATTTCTGCTGATGCAACTGAATTACGTATGGTGATAATAATTCTCAAGGCTACTTCGACAGTGGAGCAATTCATTTAATATTTTTTCTACTATTACTTCACCGAGATAACACCGTCGTTTTCTTCTTATACACGAATAAACATATTTAGTTCTTCATGCAATTCTTGTACATCAATGGTAGATGTTTCTCCTGCTGTTACACATCTAAATGATAAATTTTGATTAGGTAGTTATTAATATGTACTATTCTATCAATTAACCCAAATTTATTTTATTGTTATCAGTAATAGCTAAAGGTAAAATATTTTTTTCAAACATAAGCTTTAATCAACTCGATTAGCTGCGCGAAGCCCCTCTAAGAATGAGGCCATGTTCACTATCCCGAAAGGCCACCTCTGATCACCACAAACGCCATCATCAGGATCACTTGAATTAAACAAATGCTTTAATAATAATGAATCAGGACTTTATGGATTTAATAATTTCCAAGAACGAGGAGTACGAGATTTAGGCAGTTTCACAATGAAACTGTTTTTTTTTTTAATGTAGATAGTAATAAGAGTACCCAAGCCAAATTAAAGAATTGTAACATTGAGGAAACTTTTAATATTAAATAAAAAAGACTTAAGATCGAAGTGTCTGTGGGCGTTGAGAATTAATATAGTCTTCTCGGGAGACTAGCCGAGTGAGCAGCGTGTTTTCACGCGATATTTCGGCGTTCGACCGCCGAAATAGGAAGATGGCGACAGAGTTCCGATCGTCGAAATATCGTGTGAAATCACCCTGCTCACTCGGCTATACTATATTAGAAAAGACTTTTAGTTCAGACCTTTACTTTTCTCTTGTTGATTAAAATTCCCTTAACTTCATATCACGTTTAATTATCGCTGGAATAATTCTGGCTACAATAGTTTCAAACTCATATTTTACTCATCCTTTCTGTCCTAATCTTCTACGAGCCCTTGTTTAATCTGTAGAGTTAGCCTTCTTTTTTTCGGTTTGTTTTTATGGGATGCTCAGCAAATCTCTTTCCTTGCTGTTCTTGTACGCAAGCTAATTCTTCTTCTTCTTGCAGCAAAATTGCTACCACGGCTAGTTATTCTACTGAAAAATTTCGAAACATTTTGAGAAGCAGATATGTGCATGCGCTTTTTCATTTATCTGACGTCGTTTGTGAATGATGTGAAACTTATGTCTGTGCTGTGCATGACACGTTACGTACTGGATATCCTACGAGCTGTTAAATGTGAACCAGGATATACTCGAGACTTCAAGTAACCCTCCATGGGTTCCCGACAACGTTTAGCTTACCCATACACTGTTTCATAGCTGTCACATGATCGCTGGTGAGAAGTTTATGAAATTTTCATTTTGAATCAGCTTTTTTAAACGTATGTTGACTTGTTGTGTTGCCGATTTCCACCAGTACAACTTGACTGTAACCAAACCCACAAAATTTTTATATGCTAACCAGATAGAGCGATTCAACTAACACTACGATGTAGCCTCATCCAGACAATAGTTTATCGCTTCTAAGTAACCAGCTGTGGGTAAACGTAATCAAAATACCAACTTGCATTCTCCCTCCTACCCCTGGATATATTCCCTGGTCGTCATAACAAATACTTAGTTCTTCTAGCTATGGCACGGTATAGTTCACCGAGCGTGTTGAGTGAGCGGTAACGTTCAGGCCGCGCATTCGGAAAAACGCGAGTTCGAATCCCCATCTGGCCATCCAGCTATGGAGTGCTGTTATCGGGTTTTAAACGTAGATGATAGGTGAGGAGTAGTAATCGTAAACAGAATCTCCAAATTTTATCAATATCGATTTTCTGAAGTACCCCACAACTTAGAAGCAAATTTAAAGGCACGTCTACGACAAAACTGCGTGTAAAAGTTGCCAACAATGCCGACCCAGGCAGCGTAGGGGTAGCGTGCTGGCTTCTTGCTGCAGGGGTCGCCGGTTCGAGTCCGGCCTAGGGCATGGGTGGTTTTAATTAAATGTTGTGTTCGTCTTGTGTCGTCCTTACACAAGAGAGAAAATAATTACACCTATAAGAAATCTGTACATTGTAAGAGAAACAAACATATTGAGCTGGCTGTATGGCTAACACGGCCGAATGCCAATTAAAAAAAAAGTTGCTAACAATGATTACATATTTCCAAACACTTCTTGCAACCAAATAACTACAGTAATAGGCTGAGGTGATTTAAAGGTACACAGTTGCTGTTATAGTAATAAATAACCAGAGCTGCTATTCGATAACAACTGTCACATGCTTAAATTAAACATAGGATAAAGTCAAAGGCTAGTAAGAACTAAATAAAGCGCCGTATATAAATTAAAAAATACGGAAGTGAGAAGGTGGTAGCCAATGGTTGCTACACTCGGCAGATACTTAGCCGCAACATTAACATGCTTTGACAAGAAAAGAGAACTAACCCTATGATTAAATATTGGCTAACTATTGAACTGCAGATAAATAACACTAACAAGTTAGAGTTGAAATGCCCGTAGAGAAGGAAAGTCGGGGTTGAAGAACGTTCTTTTTTTCAATTGGCGGGAAAGTAAATGCACCATCTAGAAATTTTATTCCTTTTATTACTGCTACTACTACTAGCGGCTACCTGCGAATTATTTGCGAACTTCCTTGCTAACTTCCTTTTCATATGACGCTTCACTTCTTATACCGGTTGGACATGATCTTTTTGCTCACCTCATGCTGTATTTAACAAAGAAACGAGATGGGAGGAGAGAGAGAGATGATGGGGTGGCAATTAACTGCAAATATCTCAAAAATTCTGCTTAGTGGAGCCTCAAATTGTGATTTCCTGTTTCATCTTCATATCTTTTTCAGTATGATGTCGAGATAATTAAAGTAAATTTGAGTGACTTAGCAAACCTCACTACAGATATTTTAGGGAGAATAAAACCTGTTGAAGAATGTCGGGAGTCATCTATGAGGTGGACGTTGTTACTCGCAAGAGAAGTTCAACTCTGCGAAATTTTGACGAAATTAACAAGACGCTATGAATCTGTGAGCTGACCAGCGCTATAGATATTATAGAGGGGTGGGAGCTGATTTCCTTATGAACTGTTAGTTTATGGCAATTGTAGTCTCTTCACTTTCACGTACTACCCACGATTCTTCTGCATCATCCATACAAGTCTCAAGACAAATAAATACCGTGTAAATTCTCAGTGCTATCTTTACTCCTCACCTGTCTTCCAATGATTCCCAATCTGGCTCCTTTACCGAATCAGCGGCAGATAATGTTATACAGTAACATCAACATAAAATACAAAAATACACAAAAATGTCCAGCCACTCTCCTTTGGACCTCCTCATTAACAAATAACAAGTAATTCGTTCTCCATCTCACAATCATACAATACTTCAATTTTTCTTTCTCAGTGCCTAATAAGTCAACGATTTTTTTTTAATTTACCTTCGTTTTATGTTGACCTCGTAGGATTCTGTCTCTCGAGGTTCCTCAATAAAGCGGCATGCATGCCTACAAACGACGCCAAGGGATTATATGTTGTGCTCAAAGGTGGTTATAAATGTGACATCCTACCGGAATTTTAAAAGCGAGGCAGATAGCTCACAAATCCACCACACAAAATCATGCCTTTCATAACAGGGCACGGTTGGAATGAGCACTTTAACTACCGATAAATTATTCGCTATTACATGTGAAAATCTGGCAAACTGATGACTATGCACGTACCATCAGCTTACAGAGAGCTCGTGAGGAGAGCCAGGGGACAATTAGAAGACTTGGTAATAACTGGTAGTAATGTTTGTAATTATGCCGGAAGAGCCAACGATTCCGAGCGACAAGACTGGTGCTCCAAAAAGAAGAGAGAAGCTCACCGGGACTGGGTTGGCGACGAGACCTTCTGTTCTGATATATAGCCGTCTGTTGGTACTGAACGCTTGCGGAACGACGGCTAGTCACAACGCCCAGACCGCACGGAGATGAGCTTGCTGCTTGTAACAGCACTACAGACAGGGAACGCTTTGTAGTGAACGAGTTCTTCGCCTGCTGTGAAACTTCGACAGCAGTGAAAAATTCCGTCTCGCAAACAGTAATGGAATTGTACACAAGAACAGAGTGATTTAGCACTCTCTCATTTATTTAAATATTTTGTATTTGTTTCAAGTTAAAGATATTTATTGAAATAAAAGATTTGTGTCATTTAATCCAAGACAAATTAAATTGCTTGAATAAAATTGTTAATTAACTGGAATGGGATTCATTGCAAGACAGGAGGAGGATGAGGAGGGTCATGGGAGTGTACAGGGCCTATACTGGCGATGAGGCATGGAAAGATATTGCAGTAGGTATGAAAAGTAGTTCATGGAAGGGAAGAGATGACCATGACCACAAGCTGGCACTCGATTTCAGGCACAAGGGTGTGGGAAGATTCTCTTTTTTAGGTAAGGGTGTCAGGGATTGGAATGAGTTACCAAGGGGAATGATGAATAACTTACCGAAAACGATAAAAGAATTTAAAGTTAAAATTTGTAGAGGGCAAATGTAGGTGGGCACAGGATAGGGGGAAGTTCGGTGTGTAGGGAAATTGCCACCGGAGTGTGTGCTCCATTGCAATTAAATTAAATTTTGATCTTTGTCGTTGTTATTCGTGTTGCAATTCATTTTATCGTAGTTATTTATTGATCTCAGTTAGAGTTTAAAGTATTTAATTTCTCTCTAATAGTGTCACGCGTGTTAATAACACACTTTACCTTAATAATTAATTAATTCCAAGCAAGTAGGTCCCTACAACCATTTCAATCATATAACTTGTTCCCCACGTTGCTCTCTCATTTGAATCATTATATGCAATATTACATCATCTTCATATAATCCTACTTCTTAGCATAAACAATCAAAATAGTCCTTCATTATAATAATGAACAGCGGTAGTCCTGACAAATTGAAGCATTTGAAAAGCGGTGCTACAGAAGGGTGCTGAAAATTAAGTGGACAGATAGAGTATAAAACAAACGTGTTTTGGAAATGGTGGGTGAGAAAAGAAGGTTGTGGATGAGTCCTGCAAAAAGAGACAGGATGGTAGGTCATATTTTGAGACATGTAGGATTTTTTAATATGTTACTGGAGGGAACAGTCGAAGGAAAGAACTGTAGAGGTAGACAAAGATTATAATTTATTTCTCTTAAGACCGCTAGTACTACAGGAAGAAATCGAGCCTCTTGAGTGAGTGATAAGTCTTTCGGGATGATTTAGGTCCAAAACTCCGTCCGGCCATCCACATTTTGGTTTTCAACGGCTTCCCGAAATCACTCCGGAGAATGCCTACATGATTCCTATAAAACCTCGTGGTGAAAACCTTGCCATTCCTGGCCCCACTGCTCTCCCGGATCTAATAACCTCATTGTCGACGAGCCGAAGAGCACTAAGGAAATGGAAATACATGGACAAATACACTAGTTTCGAAATATGATAATGACTCACATTTCAAATGAAATTTAACTTTGAAATAGAGCAGAAAAAGAGATTAATTTCCCGATGTACTATTCGGGAAGACGAAAATTCTGTCTGCATGTAGCCGACATCACACAGACTGATATGTTTACTCCGATTTTCATTGTACTCCGGAATCAAAGTAACTGGTAATAGCAATCACTTGGGGTAAAGTGATACCCTACATTAAATAAAAATGATTATGAAGATGGTGAGGATACAAATTATAAATGTAATCAACTATCAATCGAATATAAAAACTGGGGCTTGAAGATTAACTATCAAAAACCAGAATATCGTATAAGTGATCTGTATAAATTGTACATTGATGGAACACAAACTAAAAAGGTAAATGATTTTTGCTATTTGGATTCAATTTCAAAAGAGAGGAAAAATTAAACAGGGAAATTAATAAAAGTAAAGTAATCGGGATGCTCGATTCAATTCAATGGAGCAAGAATGTAATAAATAGAACAAAAAAATTTATATTTAAGTCATAATTGGAAAGTATAATCTTATATGGATCAGAAACCTGGACAATCAACCAGAAAATATTAAGAAGTTTAAAACATTAGAAGTGGATTTCTGGAGAAGATCAGAAAGAAATTCAAGGTAAGAAAAAATAAGGAATAGTGAAATAATAAGGCCAATGGGAGTGAAAGAAGAAAATTATGAAATCATAGAACGGAAAAAATCATGGCAGTGTCAGAAGGACGGAAGATACTACCATAGGGTACCGATACTTGTAGAAAATGGGATGTTGAAGGAAGGAGGATAAGAGGACGGCCATGTTTTTCCTGGCTCTAAAATGTACAAACAGCAACGACAAGATCAGATGCAGAAGAGGAAGATACACAAGACAAAAGTATTTGAGAAATATTTTGAGAAGATAAAGTCAAGTTCTGTGTTCCGGGTATTTTTATGTTGGAGTAAAACCTCTGTAGTGATGAAAATATCTTAATAATATTAACAAATAATAATTTTGAGTACGTCAACATCATGCATACCTATTGCGATATTCCCACTCATACAGGACGGACAGTCTTTCACAAAATAATTGAAGTCCGCTCTGTACATAACGAGTAGTATAGTGCAATAAGGATTTTTATGAGTCCCTGAAAACACTGTGTCTCCAGGACTTCTTGCAGTTGCTGACTCGGGAGGCGTGGGCTCGAATCGCTATCCAGATTTCGGTTTTCTATGCTTACCCGAAATTATTCCAGGCGAATGCTGGGATGGATTCCTTCAAAAGGCCGTTGCCGAATTACTTCCCATTCCTTGCTTCCAGACCTTTGCTGCCACTAATATCATCGACGTCAAGGAGACGTGAAGAAAAATAGTAATAACAATAATACTACTAATAATAGTGAAAGCACGAAAAAGTATCTGTATCTGTATTTTACGGCATACCGCAGAAAATACAGATTTTCGACGGGTTTTTACCGCTGAGTGCTTGGAGTTTTAGTTAAAATCTGACGTATGTCTTAAGACGATTTTTTTAATCAATAATCTGACATAAACTAAAAACTGATGAATCGTTTTTGTATTTTGTTAGATCTGTCTCATTATGGTGCTTCTTCTGGCACTTAAGCTTAAATTGTCTAAAAAAATAAGTGCCGTTGGAAATAAAAATTAACATCTGTTTTAGTTTTACAGTTGAATATCAAGTATACAGAATTATTTTCTCAAAAGATTAATAGATAGTTCAGTTACACGTAAGAAGCAGCAGCTTATTGTTAGTAGTCAGGGGATGAACCTTTTATTCAAGTTGCCATCCAAATTCCCTGCTACACAGGTATAACTAATCTTGCAGTAGGTGTGATAATCCACACGTCAGTGGTTCACCTTATAAATGATGTCTGTATCTTGTAATAAAATCAGAAAACTTTAAGCATAAGTTTTACACACACGATATTCAAAGCCAGGCACCTCCATATCTTCTTTTACGATCCATGTTGTCAGCTATGACGATTTTTTTTTATTAATGCTTTACGGCTCGTCAACGGTGAGGTGATCAGAGCCAGGAAACCATTGAGAGTATGAAACAGGAAGGAATTCAATCATGGACTTTTTGAAGGACTTGGGCAACCGAAATATTGGTAATTAAGGGAGGAACCGATACCACGACCTCCAGAATATCAGATCTGAAACTTAACTTTTCAACCATAGGTAAAATAGAACCGATTCAAGCGGATAGTCTGACTTGGTTATAAAGGTGTCGGAATAAGGAAATCAAAACTATCAACATGGATGAGGTGCATGTTCACATTGAACCGGACACCATACACAGCTCGCCCTCTTCAGCGGCGTGTGTAGTTTATTTTAACAGCAGGCTTCATACCAAGAAAAAAAATGTCTTACTAGACGATATACATAATGGATGTCTTAATGTGTCAGATTGGATAGCGGACCAGTAATAATTATCATTCACTTCCAATCCCAATTTAAAGT
This sequence comes from Vandiemenella viatica, assembly GCA_031002005.1. NCBI lineage: Eukaryota > Metazoa > Arthropoda > Insecta > Orthoptera > Morabidae > Vandiemenella > Vandiemenella viatica. The sequence goes on along the minus strand of JARYHS010008075.1, from coordinate 57,529,757 downwards.
TCGTTAATTAAGTTTTGAATACCTTGTTTTGTAAAGAAAGTGAGGAACGCAGGTTGGTTCTATTTCATCCATAAATTGTGTAACCTTGCACCTGTAAAATTTTCGAATCTGTTTAAAGCAGTATTTTTCAACCTGTGGTACACGGAGCACCTGTAGCCCACGAAGACGGGGCAGCTGGTCCTCAGGCATAATATTAACATCTATACTATTATAAATCTGTAAGCAAGCTGCGTTTGTAGTGAGGCTTGATCTCTAATAACGCAAAAACTACCGCATCAATTTGCATGGTGTTTCCAAATTTTTAAAGCTAATGTTGCTGATCAACATCTGCAGAAGTAGCTAACGACTAATATGTACCATGGGAAGAAGAAAGTCAGTAAAAAACTTCAGAAATGTGAAACTGTAGACCACAGATAATTATACACATTCAGACGGTCACTCCTTTCATAAAGAGACCTGACAAAATTTAGGATTTCCCTTTTTTTTTTTTTTTTTTTTTTTTTTTTTACTTCTGCGATTCATTTTACTGGACCGCAGTACTTCAAAATAAAAAGAATACGTGAATTAAGTATAATCAGCATTTACTTGAATCGTAACAGGTCTGTTGAATTACGAAAAAGTTGTATTACAAATATTGAAGACGTATTGTCTCTGGTAGACTGTTATACAGTTTGTCTCTGGAACAAAATTGCTACGTGAATTCTGTACAATACAGCCACAATAAGCCAATACTTAATACGAAATTCAGTTTTTTCTCGAAGAGCGATGTCTGAAAAACAGCTATTATAAATATCAGCAAGTAATAAAACATACTTCTTTCATAATGACTTGTGCGGAATTGCACATATTTGGAAGTACTTTATTCGATTAATATGTCTCGTGGCTATAACGTGCAAATATAACTAGGCATCCGAAAATTCAGGTACATGCGACTCAAATAATTACATAGAAAATACGGATATATTGAAAGAAACTCAAATAAAAAAAATTTCAGATCCTAATGCTACACCGCGTAAATTATAAAGCTAAAAGAATCGTCCCTTTGGCCTATAACAAAGCATATCAGCTGTCATCACTGTCCAGGTTGCATTTCAATCGATTTACAACTTGCGATAATTTTGCCACTCAGAAATAATTGCTTGAGTTACATGCACATTAGTACATATACTGTACCGTGATCCATTTTGACATTTTTGAATTAATTATATCTGACTGAAATAATTGCAATAATGATACGACGGTTTGAAACCAAGATTAACTCCAATTCACGTAAATTTCTATTTTAAAGCAGGAATAATTGATGGTGTATCAACATAAAATAAAAACCAATATCCAAACAGCAAAAAATAAATAAATCAGAAAAAATTGAGATGCTGTGATTATTGGTAACGAATTTTTATTTCAAATATAACTAGGCATCCTAAAATTCTATTCTACACCGCGTAAATTTTAAAACTAAACCCGTTATGCCTGATGCTAAACAAAACGAGTCAATTGTCATCTGGTCCAGGCGGTTGTTTCGCCAGGTACTTACATGCGACTGAAATAATTCCATAGAAAATACGGCTATATTGAAAGAAACTTAAATTAAAAATGTTTCATATCCTAATGCTACACCGCGTAGATTATAAAGCTGCAGGCATCGTCTCTTAGACCTATAACGAAGCATCATATCAGCTGTCAGGTTGCATTTCAAGCGATTCACAACTTGCGATAATGTTGCCACTCAGAAATAATTGTTTCAGTTACATGCACGTTACTACATAAACTGTACCATGATCACATCTCGACATTTTTGGATTAATTATATCTGACTGAAATAATGACAGTAATGATACGACGATTTGAAATCAAGAGTAGCTCCAATTAACGTAAATTTCTATTTTAAAGCAGGAATAATTGATGGTGTATCAACATAAAATAAAACCAATATCCAAACAACAAAAAATAAAAAACAACAAAAAATAAATAAATCAGAAAAATTGAGATGCTGTGATTATTGGTAACGAATTTTTATATTTCAGCACACTTCCAAGAGGACTAAGTCGTAGATTACTGCTATATTTACATAAATTTATGGCACCGCGGTTATGTTGCAATCCTCGGTATCCACATTTAAAAATAAACTTTTTTTAGTTAAGTATCATGGAAAGAATATTTTTCATTAAATCCACAGATACATCCTTAACAAAGCTTATACCTAGCTATATAATCCCAGGCAAAGTTTACACATAAAATCGCCACAAAAAATTACACATAATGATTATAATATCAGCTTTCTTAACGTTACAACTGTTATATATCCATTTAAATTTTCGGTACCACGGTTAACGTGGAATCCTCCATATCAGGATTTAAAAATATTATGTTTTAGCTGAGTTAAATATTGCTTTCAGAAATAATATTCGGCTAAATGAGAGTGAAATAGACCGACAACATCGTCTGCAACGTCAAAGAGAACTAGATGAAATAGCTAGAGCAAATGAAAGTAACCTGCACCGAGAAAAGCGATTGACCTATAACCGGGTTCTATACGCTAAATCCATAGCTTCTGAAAGCGCACAGAAGAAAGAACGTCGTTTGAACCGTGAAAGCCTTTCTAAACAATAAATGTTTATACTTCGCACAATAATTACAACCACGAATTACTACTGTTAATTTTTCAGGAACCTTTTCTACTATTGAATCAATTGCATCATGTTAAAATATGAATAAAACAACTCTCTGACATCAGTATGAAAACCGAACCTAACGTATTAACCGAAATTAAACGAAACTATTCAGAATACATTAACAGTTCATGCCTTTCCACGTTAATGTCTGATAAGAGAATAAAATCGGTAAATAATTTCTACACCTGCCAAGGCACGCGCGCGTGAAGCAGCGGGCAAATGCTATGTTTTATTCTAATTGAATTAAACATAGCATTTGTTCACAAAAATGGATATGGTACTCGTAGCGTATAAGGCTGTAAAAAGGTCTGTGAACTTTGTAAAAGCCATGAATATTTGAACAACCAGGCAAAAATGTTTTCCAGGATAGGAGAATACTGCATTATTGTTATAATAAAATACGTTTTCAGCTGGCATCAAAGAGAGCAGCGTTTCTTTAGAGAGTAAGTCAATAACTGTTTTATGAGGACCTTATCGCAGGTGTAGGGCTACGTGACGATAAAAATTGAAAGAGCTAGTTAATAATATATACACGTGTAAACAAAGAAATAGGTTCGTTTATGTTGGTGTTGAGCAGAATTGTTTTTGACATTTATTGGTCCTCGGGCTGAAAAAGACTGAGAAACGCTTGTCTAAACCACGACAAATGCCTAGCTGGTGATATTGAGACACCTTTTGTACTAGGTAGGGGGACGTCCGTTAAATACGTGTGGTGTTTTCACTTAAATTTTGAACCCCACCTCTTCCCTCCTGGTGAGGTTTGGTAAGATGTGGTGGGAAACTACTCATCTATGAAGTATGATTTAACTTATACTTTTAACTTTTAAATGATTACATTTATTTGATGTCTTCATGTTTTTTTGTTTTTTTTTCCCCTGCTTAACGTCTCTCTAACAGTGAGGTCTTTAGAGACTGGAAAGGATGGGAGGCAAGGAATGGGAAAGAATTCAGCCATGGCGTTATGAAGGAAGCATCCCGGCATTTGTCTGGAGTGATTTGGAAAACCATGGATCATGTATTTTGCTTCATGCCACTAAATACTTAACCGTTAATACTAACTTCAATTTTTCCGTGCATTATGAGGATACAAATTTCTACTGACCCCCCCCCCTCTTTTTCCCTTTAAATGAGCTTTGGTGAGATTTTGCCGGTCCTTCCTCCCCCCATTCTACCTCACATAATTAATAGACATCCCGTCACGGCGTTTCTTATATTTGATAATGTAACACTAGTTTACGAAATCATCGCTGTATGGGGTCCTAAACATGATCGGAGAGAGCTCTGGTGCGTCGTGAGGTCGAGAATGTCTTCGTAGAGCGTGTTAAGAACGTATTCCTTGAACTGTGCAGTTTGAGCCGAGCGCCGAGCCGGCGAGGGAGACGAATGTTCGACTTGACCGTGGCCGGTATCGACCTTGCGCTGGTCACGTGTCGGCGCGCTGCCATATATAGGACCACGCGGGGCCCTGCGGCCAGATGTCTGGCCGGCTCTTGTCATTGTGTCTGCTCGTCGCAGTCTGGTGGGCTGACCTCGGTTGTAACACTGAGGGTACGAACTGCAGACATCAGACCAGTGCTGTAAGAACTTGGCCGGTAAGTGCAGGCAATGTCTCCGCTTTCACACTGACACGTTTCGGCATATTATATTCATGTCGATTTTCTTGCTTACGAAGTGTGATTCTCTTTGTAATGGTATAATCTCAGACAGTTTTTCCATCTAATGCAATGACTGTTTGTTCTCCATACTTGACAGGTCGCAAATATTTTTTTATCGCTTGCCGGTATGTTGTCATCCATCCGTGATGGCTATGTCAGTTGTTTCCCGTCTTTTGCTTTGGAAAAGTGACTAGCAGAATAGGAAATCTTTATTTCATTCTTTGTAATCTTAATATCGTTAATGTTCGAATCATTATACTAGTTTGGTGTAATTTTTATTAAAGGGCGATGAACTATTTACTAGCATAGCATGATCTTCAAAACCAAACTTTACAACTCTTTAAATCAAAATAGCATTGTGTCATATGTGTGGATAGACATGAGTTTTCTGGATTTCATAGCACTGAGATTACTATATAAACAGTGTGAAACTTTTGCTCTCATTCTATATCCTAAAAGAGCGTCGCCAAACTCTATTTAAAGATTTTTTTAGGAATGACATATTCGTTTGATTTTAAATAGGACTTGAAAAAGTTTAACATTGTTTCCTTCCCGTAATCCTGCTGTCATAACAAATTTTGAACATCTGGGTATGGTGTATTCCGTATCCTTTTTTTTTTTTTTTTTTTTTTTTACTTTTTGGTATTAGGTTTGATACTTGTTTAAAACTTCGAATAAAGTCCGGCTTAGGCTGACATTCCACGACGTTCAAATGAATGTTCCAGTGGTTTTAAATTCAGTAACCAAGTTATTGCTGACTGCGTTAATTATAGATTAAACAATTGCTTCGATAAGAACTTTTTTTGGATTTTCTTGTAACTTCATTAAAGCACACTGGAAAGCGTTCTTCCAGTCATGTTAATTGTAAGGTGTACGAAGAACATGTGTAATTTTGTTTTACACGATTTGAATTTATAATAGACCTTTAACATGATATAGTTACCATTAGTTTCTTCAATTGAACATAACTTTTTTTATATAATACTTAAAGCAGAAATTTAAATCGGCAAGTTTATAGGTCTAAATTGTTGAATGGTATCTGCGGCTAGCCGGTTTCGTTCTTGCGGACCATTCAAAATTCATAAATTCAGCTGATAAGCTGACTTCCGGTGGTGGGTCTCTCTGTTGAGCTGTGTCCACTATGGGTTCTTAGTTGGTCGCCGATGCCCCACGCCCCATATCCCATAGTGAGCAGGCCATAATCTAACGCAGCGGGAAAAATTGGTGCCATTCTTCACCTCTTCTTCGCCCATCTGACGTCTTACGCAACTGTGCGGGAAGACCGGTGCCAATTACCGCACCGGTCTCTTTTTATGGCTCCGTGAGTGTTGGTCAAATTGCATGATCAACGGCACTCTGTACAGGCAATTTCATAAGTGGTAATTTACCCCACCGTCTTCCAGTGGCTGAGGTAGAAATATTCATTCAAGCAGAATAACTATGAGAAACGCGTGCGCGCGCGCGCTCACACACACACACACACACACACACACACACACACACACACACACACACACACACTACTGAATGATCAGTCGAGATAACTGAGGACTAATTTCATCTTGGAATTTTAGACCTAATGCCTACAAAATTTAAAAAAAGTTTATACAATACAGTTCTTTCAGAACCTTTTGAAAATCGGTAGAGCATAAATTTAATCGCAGGAATATGTAATCTCGTCGTTATGTTTTGTTTTTAGTTCAAATGGTTCAGGGTTCCGACATTGTCATTTTAAAATGACTGCAGGAGTTTCCTCAAATCTGTTCTCTGTTTGGAGTGAGCGAGATTCCTACATGAAAGTCTGACTCCGCCAATTCATTTAGAAAACATTCTGCTAGTAAAATTAATGAAAACAAACGTAACAACACTTCAAAATAAATCTACGTTTCCAAATATACATGACGAACAAGTTGTATCAAGCGCTATAAATATACTGAATTTTGTTTTAATTTGATCTAAATAAATATGGCGTGGGTAAGGCTAGTGAAATTGCACATAGTTTGAAGTACTTCTTTAATCAGACTACCTTATTTAGTACCGAATATATATATAGTGAAAATCGAACATCACAAGAAATATATACCGAAAGTTCGGAAAACGTTTTTACGCAATTTACTTCACTTCAGTTCGTCGTTGTGAAGTTCCTTCTGTCTTCGCAAAAGTTGTTTGGGTACATAGGCTATGTTCTTTATTTTAAATTTGGAGATGCAGAGAATTGGATGATAAATATTTTAATTACTTCGTTGATAGTTGAAAATATTATATTTAATGCCAGATGTCTCAAATGGGAAGGAATAAAGAAAAGTAGGAACATATTTGTAGATTTGGCGGAATGAGCTGCGTGTGAATAAGTTTTTTTTCACAAGTGACGCAGTTTTTAAGATGCACTCTGTTGGTATCCTTTCTTCCGCCAGAATGATTGGAGGGGGAGGGGAGGGGGAAACGTGTGGATGCGGGGCGAAATACTAAGTAATTCTATTTGCATAGATTTCATGTGGAAATTTTTGCGCATAAGATGCGACATTCTAAAAATGTAAATGTATTTTCTATTAATTTTCACATAGTAACATTGAACGTTTGTTATCTCAATCTTCCTTAATATTAAAACAAGGTAGTTCAGGCATTTTTATATCCTAGTTGACATATAACTCGATAATTCATTCACGTTATAATTACTTCACAGCATTAATTTATAGTAAGTTTATCAAATAACTAAATATGAAATATTTTAATTTACACTCCTTTGCTTTTTACTCTAGCAGTGAGGTATCTCTTAATTTACACTCAACGTGTAAGACGCAATTAACGGTAAAATTGGCAAGATAGTGTGGACACTATACTTATATTACAATAAACTTAAAGTACGGATAGAAGCTGTTAAGTGTTCTTGAATATGAACATAGGCCCCCAAAAAACAAGAGCCCAAAAACACACAGCAAACAGAATGAAGGAAATAAACAATGAAAGTAAGAATTTTGTTGGATAAGTGATAGGAAGAACAGATTGACCAGAACAAATGAGTTTAGGCGTCAAAGTGACCTTCCACCTTTACTATCCATCGTTGTCTTGGATGATTTATTGGAGAAGAGCCGGGAATAACTGAAGAAGGTAAACTTGAAGTTGATGGATTTTGTTATGATCTAATGATCTGGCAGTTTATAGGAGATAACATACGTGATTAAATGTGGAGGACCTATTACTCTCCCATGGTTGTTACTTCATAACTCGACGTGGTATTGCCAATCTGTGTACCACAAGAGCTAACTTCTGCGCAGAATAGTAATCTAAATTTGTGCAGATATTACCTCTTACATTATTCACTTAACCATACAAGAAATTAAAGGACGTAAACGATATTACACTTTACTATGTTACATTAAAAATTGCCATTCGTAATTATACTCGGCATGCACTTGACAATATTTACGTCTGACATATATTTGAAAATATCTGAATAGTTCACATAATCACTGGTTTTATGTAAACTCAAATCTCTTTTATTATATTTTTAATAAACTATGAAATTGTCGATAAGGTCTACCACAGTGAAAAAATTGCTGTCGTCCAGTTGTCAAGCTGCGTATCCACTATGCGCGGCAAATTCTCTAACATTGGCTCGCGCGGCAGCCGGGCGTAATGGATACGCTGTTTGCTCGCGAGGCAACTCTAACATTGGCGATGTCGAAAATTCCAACCTGCGAGCCATTCTGTCGTTTTTTAGTCGCGCGGCAAAGGCCCCTCTACTACTTGGCTCGCGCGGCACAGCTACAGTTTGCTGCCATTAATAACTAACGGTGTCTCCTTTTTTTGGAATGGTAAATATGCAGCCTAATCAGACTAAGGTGGTATCAGTGCAGTACTGATGGATATTGAGGGATTCGGTATACCAGTGGCCAAAATAAAGGAGAGAAATAGGTATAGTTATAAAAAGGCACAGACTTTAGAATTGAATAGATATTTCAGAGAAACGTTCAGCAAATGGAAGAATGGCACAAATACAGTGGAGGCGAAATTGGAAGGATGTAAGGAGATGATAAAGGGCGAGGAAATGATTATTCCAAAGCAGAAAATAAATAGAAGTACAGAACTTACATGCTACGATAGGGAGGTGACATATCTGCTCGTTGTCGTCCTGTTAAGAAAGACAATTCTGGAAGCAAGCAGGAATTACTATCTCGATAGAGATTTGTCTCCTCGTTTTTATGTGCACAATTTGATTAACAATTGAGAGGAAACATAATCCATACCTGCCAGTGTTAAATCCTGATCGTATTATCGACGCATCATTCATCTAAAAAAATAATAATTTTTAATTTAATGCTGATAACTAGTATATTTATGAACCATAATCTATATCCTTTTTCTTCTCCAAACTAAACTAATGGAGAAATATCTAATCTGAGCGAAGCGTATAACTATGGCATTATATTTGCTTCATTATCAAGATAATACTGTTTTCGGCATACGTTTCACTTGCTAGCACAGCAATGACTGGTGCAGCTTGTTCTAAGTGCTGTAGTGTTGTAATCGATGCGGGGAAACGTGTGCCGGCTGAAGTAACTGCTACGGGTTACCGGTTTGAGGCGGTTTCGCATATTCGTTCAGGAGGATACAGCGGCAGTCGCCATTTTCCGCTTCAAAATTACTCTCACAACGCTTAACGCAATCGTTCTTAGTGATCCTAAAAAGTCGACAGGTTACATAACTCAAACAATAATCTTCTACTATATAATTTGCTAAGCGCTCTAGCTCACTCACTCGCTCACCCACCTCGATAGCTATTGGCTGGAGAACGTTATTTGTCAACCTTCGCTCGCAATTCAACAGCCACCAGATATATCATTGGAAGAAATTCGAGGTTATGTCCACAATTCAATAGCTAATCTAATTCTACCAAATTAATTGCCATAATACATTGAATAAGTTGGATTTTCGTAGATAAATATTGATAAACTTTACGGCTGAAAAAACGTGAAACTGCTTTCCAGTAACAAAAGCGACATAAAAAAACTCTGCTGTAATCATGAAAGCCAATTGTCATTTCGTCCCAGGTTAAATTTGAATTGAATACTTTCGTTAATGCTGCTGATTGACCAATGTCTATACTTTTAGCTTTATTTGCTTTTTACGTATTTTCGTCAATGGTATTTCTTCATGTTCGCTGTCAGAAAATTGTTACGTTATTTAATGTGGACATATGACCAAATATTTTGCTCAATAGAGTATGCTGGCAATTCATTTCTTCCGAGTTGCTCAACTATTTAATAATCTGAGATCTGTATTAAGTTCTCTGGCCATTATATACACTATGACCAAATATTACATTATGAATGTTTTTCCAGTCTCAATAAAAACAACGTGATGGTTTCGAAACAAACGGGAATTCTTCTAATTTTATAGTATTTCAGCAAGTTCGAATCTACGACATTTGGATCATACGAATTATACTAAAGCGTGATCATCCCTGGTCATGTTTAATACTTGTGAAGTCTTCAAGCTCGGGAGATTTTGTTCACTCCAAGGGTGAAAGACTCGTTCGTATTTGGTCAGATCAGGTCAATCTGTCTTAATCTTTGCTTCTAAACATTGGAACTATTCTAGACCCGTGACGATACGCAAAAAAAAAAAAAAAAAAAAAAAAAAAAAAAAAAAAAAAAAAAAAAAAAAAAAAAACCGTCACGGGTTTACAATATTAATATAATAAACGGCTATCTGTAGATACTTTACTGTGATGTAATTCGTTTAATTGCTAGTTCGAATAACGTAGACTTCATACATTTATTTCTCAAAGCGATTCTATTCTGAACTCGGGTTTTACCCCATCAAAGTAAAAATAAATTTTGCGTCGGACTTAACTTTTCTTCTGATACTGTTACCAGTCGCCGAATGCTTTGAACTTTAGAGGATCATATCAGCCATGTTGCTAAAGGTAGAGTTACCTTCACCCAATGATATAGAAGAACTGCTGAATTCTGTGTTTATTATTTTCTTCGTATCTACAGTGAATACAATTTACTATAGAACTACATCGGAGTTTCTTAACTTTACCATCATAAGTACCAATGAAACGTCGAAAATTAATTTTTTTTCTTACCACTAACTTATCTATTTGATAGTTGATAACTAACCAACCCTACAAATTGTTAGGGCACGTCCCGCGGTCCCTTAAGAACTATAATTGCAATGATTAACTCACAAAATAGAAGTTAATTTAACCTTCACAGGAACACCGCTCTCTCCGATACCACTTAGAAACACATTTAGTGAAAAGGTTATAGAAACAATGCAGTAATATCCTGAAATCCTGGAAACACTAGTTGTTGAAATATATATATCTTTTAAAAAGTTTGCCTTATAATTCACTCACTTGCACAATAAGAGTACGATATGTTTTATAAGAACATTTTTTACTAATTTTTTTTATGGTATCATTTAAGTAAGTTAGAGTTAAATTTTCAGTTATTCTGCCTGCGGAACACACTCTGAATCAACGTTCTAGGTAGTCAGTTCGTTGCCATACTAATGAATGAGAACACTCGCCGACGTTCTTTCCAGGAAGAGAAATCTGGACAGCAGCTGCCCACATTATTGCAGCCCTAGGGTTGCTGAAAGCCAAAGCCATTAGTTTTTCGATAAAGCGTACACGTGGATTTTCCTTTCCTGCTTTCATAGGAAACGGTAGAAACAGTTAATATGAGATTATTTTCTCCAAAGTTTCTGATTGATGATCGACTGGTTTTAAGTTGTAATCCCATCAGTTAATGGGTTTTCCTTAATCCTTATCAAACTAGTTACTTTTTGTGTATGTATTTTCGTTTGGACTCAATATGGCCACGTTAAGCCTTCGTCTGGTTTGAATTTGCTTTAGATGTGTACACTTTCGTGTTACAACTAGGGTTGTTAGACCTAAGGGGATCTAGCAGTTTAACGTGGAATCCTAACCACGGAAGCGTTCTAGCGTACTTCAAATTACACAACAAGCTGTGCCAGAAGTGAAGGTCGTGTTAAGGGTATATGAAAATCCCTACGGAGACAGGGATTCGAACAGGAACCTTATCAAAAGTCAGACGCCTTGACCACTTCCGCCCCCCCCCCCTCCAACCTCCCCGCCTTCCGAGTCTTGTTAAAGTACAAAACACCAGTAACAAGTATCGTCAATTTTTTTTATTCTAAACTAGTTTCTTAAACACTGGAATTAGATAAATCGAAGGGTGATTTTATTATTTTGTACAATTTATTCAAATCTACAGCAATCATTTTGAATGGTATTTATTATAATGAAAGGAAATACCAACAATAAAAACATTTTCCATAAAGTTAGAATCTAACACGGGACCTCCAGTTTCAAAGCCCTGTTAATATACTGTTTCACTTGCTTAAAACAAATGCTGTTTGGCAGCAAAAAAGCGTCCGGTAGCTGAGTTGTCGCCGACTGTCAGCAGGAGGTATGCCTCAACTTGTACCAACTGCCCCACGCAATCTTATAACCCCCCTTTTTTCAGTTATAATACAGTTTTATTTACAGATACAATAATAATACACATAACATACTGCAATCAGAATTAACATTTGATATGAGATAATCTGAAGTATTGAGATTCTTGGTTTCGTCATGCTTGCCAATAGACTGAAACTACATTCACTTCTTTGTCTCGTAGAATAGTCCACAGCTGGAGTCACCAAACCGTACTATTTTCTTTTTTTTTTTTGGAACTTCTATAGATGCGTTGGCCACGTTTTGATGTGGGTAAATCTAAGAGTTCGCGTCACAGACATCATGCTACCACGTGTGATATGGGCGTTGAGCGCTTTGGGACAGGTAAAATCTTGTTAGTTCGCGACATCAACATGCTGTATTAGAAGTGTATCTGCAACTATAAGTATGATGTGTTGCACTTGGACAGCAGTGAACGTATAGAATATAGGTTATACTTGTATCTAATACATAAAAATGTTTTTTTGCGTCAATGTTCTTCATACAAAACGCACATTTACGGGTTGATTTGTGGACAGATGCGATGTACGTTACCACTAGAGGGCAGGCGGAAGCCGGTGTGTTGATCAGGCAGCTGAGCGGTAACGTTCTGGCCTCGCATTCGGGAGGACGCAGTTCCGAATCCCCTCTTTCGGCCATCCACATTCCGATGGTTTTCACAAATAAGAGCAGGCGAATACCGGGATGGTTCCTCTAAAAGGCCGTGGCCGAATTCCTTCTAGGGACCTGCACCAAATCGTTTCCCGCCTCAAAGTTGACGAGACGTAAACCCATAACCAAACAAATTAATGATATGGCAGTGAATGCTTATCACCTCTAGCACTGTAGTCTGATGAAAGAGGAAAGTGGTCTGCTTTTCAGAGTCCACCTGACCCATAGAAGCATACCGAACACCAAGATGGGAAATGGGTCCTCTGCTGGAGTGCACCGTATCAGAATCAATGTGGTTGTACATGCTAGTCATCTTTCTAGGTCTTGTAGCCCCCTAGGACTTCAGAAAAGTTCCCAGCTCCCCCTCTGTACTTGGAAGCTCGCTAGAAAATTTAGAAATATTCTTATTCACCCACGTCATTTTAGAGGGCATGGTATCACATGCTGGCAGAATATTCACAAAATCGTCCCACAGTAAGATTGTTCTTGTCACGAGGAAATACATTTAATGCTGTGGTAAAAGCTAATCCTGACTTTCTAGTCAAGCTCAAACTGTTCGTCAAATCCTCTTAGCCATCAAATGAAAGACGAGAAGCAAATCTTAGTGTCTTATTTACGTCACGTTGCGTTGTACACTCGTTTATCCTTCATACAATTATGTTTGGCAGGTAACACTAGAGAAAGTGGTCGCTACGTTATTGAATGGCTTCCACCTTAGGCCATTCCGGACGGGCTTAGTCCTTTTCACTGGAAAGGTGAGAAAGCAGTATCACTCCACATATATTTCCAGTATCGCTCAGAGTTACCGCGACATTGTCCTTACTCACTCACGATAAAGTGTTTTATTGCAATTATATCACTTGCCACAATCTGTGCTATCACACACCTATGCAACCTGGCTACCCGCTTTCAACCATCCGTTATGTTTCCATGCAAGTATCTAGTTAGAAATTTATAAAATAGGTGTAACAATAACTATAAATGCATTGAAATAGAAGCAATGTGCTGTTTTGCTCAAATATCTAAGGAAGGATGATCGTGAAACAAATATAAATATAGATTACCTACAGCTATAATGGAGACTCCATGATGGAACAAATTTTCAGTGTTTATGAACTTCGATAACATTGTAAATGAGATGGCGTACACCGTCCCTTGTCGCCAAATTACTGTATGAATAAAATTCCTGGCCTCGACCCAAACATTTCCGCAGTGCGCATCGCCACTTCTGCTGGTGCTTCGTCTATCTGACAGACTTAATACGTGGCGGACATCTCGATATTTTTGGGAAAAGCAGTCTGGAATTGGAATGGTCTATTTTATCCATACGTCCAGTAATAGAACCTTTCATATTAGGAAATACAGCGGGTAACCACTCTAGAAAATTTCTCCGGCGAGTTAGGGCGGGGAATCGATAGTAATTCTGGACAAAGCATTAAATTTGAGCTACGCCTGAAAAGGTTAATCGCAAACTTCTACAAAGCTCTACAGAAAGTTTTACATAAAATAATAAAACTTTTGCCTTTGAAATAGACTATAAAGTATTTAAAGCAGATCTATTACTAGATTGGTAAATGATGTTAATGAAAACGGAAATAGTTATTTTCCAGAAAAGGTATAATTACCAGCACATCCAGAGAATTATGATTAATCGGACTATTTTCTGACAAGAAGTTGATAAGGAGGGCCACTAACACGGCACCGTATGAGGTTATTCGTAAATGTTTTATTGATATTATTCAGAATTTAACGAGTTGACAGATAATGACTAAAATCTGTTTTAATGAACATTTGTTTAAATTCGTTAAAATATGATAATTTGGAAGCTTTATCAGAATACTTTTATTAGTAGTTAGGTCAAAAGCAAATAAGATGTTACCAAAGAGTAATACATTAAAAATTTTCTAATATCCGTCCGGTCATCCAGATTTCGGTTTTCCATGGTTTCTCCAAATCACTCTAGGTGAATGCTAGGATGATTCCTTCAAAAGGCAATAGCCGAATTACTTCCATTTTCTTGACCTCAATTCTGTCCACTTCTAAATCCTAGGCGGAAAACCAGAAGCATAAAAAAATTATGTAGTTCGTAATAGGCTTATCGAAAACTTTGGAATTGAGAGGAAATCAATTTCAGTTTTTCCAATTGAAAACAATTTGAAACTACTGTGAGAAAAAAACGTGGAAACTGTGAAGTTCTAAGAAATAAAGTGGGAGTGAAAAGGGCGAGGGTATAAATTCAGTTAAAATAGAAAGGAAAGCAATCCATATGAAATAATTGGGATTTTTAACTATGGAATTAAGTTATTAAATGGTATCCATTACACCTCTGGAATGAGGAATTTTTTAATTTTTTTATTTGAAGATGCAGGGCTGAGAAGAGTCTCTATTCCATTTACACTGAGTCTCAGATTAATGACCCCCAATGTTTAGGATGAGATCCGAATAAACCTTCGGTTAGAAAGTTCATTACTTTATTTAATAAAACTAATGAACAAATTTAGCAAAATCCGAGAAAATACTAAAAACTTCAATACCAGAAGGAAAAAAAAAAAAAAGAGTTCAGATATTGAGACACATATAGCAAATAAGAGAAATATGGAAACTCCTTTTAATATTTCATATGAAATTAGTGTCCCTGGATGTCCGTGGTTAAATTTGTTTTAAAAGAAGCTTTTGCATACAATTTATGCTAAAAATGCTAGTGTAATGTGTGCTGTATTAACGATCTCGGTTTAATTGTATTTTCAATAGACTAATTTTAACTCAATTGTAACTGATAGAAGGTAATATCTTAAAAAGATGTAACATGTGTGAAAGACAAAAATATCAATTTAGATGTTACGGCAACGAAAGGACTTTCAGTCGTGAACGAGAAACGAAAGATTACTCATTGCTTATAGCGCATTACGGAAGCCAAGTGATTCTAAGGCACAAGTGTAAACTAATAATAGAAATTTTTACATGCTGTTAATGGAGGTAGATCCTAGCTAAATAGTAAAAGAAAATGTTACACGAAAGTTGAATATAAAGAAAATAAACAAGAGTATTTAAAAATATTCAGTCGGTTATTTGAACTGGAAAATATCAGAACACACAAAACTTTAATTATTTATATATTGCAGCGATTTGACTGCTCTAACAGATGAAATCTCCGTTACGTTTAACTGGTACAGCGCTGTTCTGTCAGGGTCACTTCTGCAAACTGGATTAATGCTACCAGGCATTCAACTGTAGCTCAAGAAATGGAGCACGATATAAGATCCTAGACGAACTTTCACAAGCTAGAAGCAATAGGATATCAATATTTATGGATGTAATCACAATAATGACAGACGGAAGTTCCGTTTTGATGCGTGGCTAATACCGTTTTAAGCACACCATAAGTAAACATTATTTTTACTACTTAATAAATATTGTATCTTGTTCGGTAACGCTCGGGCCATGCTTTGAGGAGGACGTGGTTTCCCATCGCCATCCAGAGCTCGGTTTTCCATGGTTTCCGGAATCACTCCAGCCGGATACCGGAATGGTTGCTTCAAAAAGGCTATGATCGAATTCGTTCCCGATCCTAGCGTAAAGTCCCTTCCCGCCTATAATAATATAGACGTCAACTAGGCGTAAGGGTATAGGCCAAAAACAAAAATATATATATTCCTTGTTAAATTCCTTATACGGATCAGCGAGAGTTCTCTTACTGACTTAATAACTAATCTGTGATCATATTACTGCTGCAACTTGTAAATAAATTATCTTAACTTTTAGCCTAATTTTAAGAAAGACTAAAACTGATGGAAAGTTAACGTGTTTCAGGTTACTGAGATTTCATGAACAGATGGACTTTCAGAATTTCAGTGACAGAGAGTGGCTAATGCTCGGCCATGGGAATTGTGAGGACGCGTGTTCGATATCCGGTCCAGTCATCCAGATTTTGGAATCTCGTGGGTTTCTCAGAATCACTACAGGCATATACCGGAATGTTTTGTGCAAAATGCAATGGCAGAAATTATTAACTTTTTTTTTTTCACCCTTCTGTCTTCAATGAGCTGGTTGTAGGGATGTAAAAAATAAACAGCGCTGCAAGAGGTTTTAGAATGTTCGATTGTTTAATATCATTACCCATCTCTAATTTCGAGGGGCATACCGAGCGTGGTGGTGTAACGGCTAGCGTTCTGGCCTCGCATTCGGGAGGACGGCGGTTCGAATCCCCGTCCGGGCATCCAGATTTGGGTTTTCCATGGTTTCCCCAAATCACTCCAGGTGACTGCCGGGATGCTTCCTTCAAAAGGCCATGGCCGAATTTCTTCCCATTCCTTGCCCCCCCATCCTTTCCCGTCTCTAAAGACCTAGTTGTTATAGGAGACGTTAAGCAGTTAAAAAAATCGAGGGGCATTATGATTGCCAAATACATCCGTTGATTCTCGTAGTGTCTGTTCGGAACGATAATTAAAGGTGAGCAGCGAGGAAGTTCCTTTTTTGGACGATGTAATTCCGTTGTATAAGTTTCTGTCAATTAGTTTTCAGCTTTAACTTTTTTTGAGAGCAGCATTGTTCCAATGGCAATCTGTTATAATTAGTACTGAGATGGAGAAGTTCCAGTTGAATCTTCTCTATTCAATAGTTACGCGGAATGCATAACGTTTTGTTACATGTTTGCATATTTCTTAACGAGAGGCCATTAAGAAATTTGCCCTATTATGTACGCACGGAGAGTTTTGCACACTCACGGGCGAGAGTGTAACTCGACGCCTTATCGGTCGCTCGTCCCATAAACGACACGTGGCCTGCTAACGTCCGGACAGCTTACGCCAGCGCATTCTTGTCGTACTTGCAGAACTAGGTTTCAGGATGTAGTAGTGGTGATTACGTGAACAAGCAGTCATTGCCGAGGGTCAACTTTATTAAAGAAACTGCTAATTAAACTGATAAACTTCAGTTAGTCACACTTCAATTATTTTTTTTTAAAAAAAGTCCTGTTCAGACAAGTGTTAATGCTAATATCTTTTAGCACTTCAGAATGATGATCTGTACCCATTTAAGACTGGTTACGTATATGCCTTAATGTACGGGAAAAATTAACTTTGAAAAATTATTATTACTGTGACGATACATCTGTATTTATATATCTGAATTTATATTTTATTGTAAATGTTGTCTGAATCGGAGTCTATTCTTAGCATCCGCATAGGGTATCAGAAATATTCAAAATATTAAATTAATTTCGTAACTGCACTTTGAAGAAAGTAAGTTTGTGTTTTCCGGCCTTCAAATACCTCGCCTCACAGCGGTATTGATCAGATGTCTGCGGTTTTGTACAACCATAATGATAGGGAACGAAGATATTGACTTTCCATCTTATGAATTAATTGAACCACTGGACGTTGTGTAAGGAAGGTGGATTGACTGTAGCACATCCCAACATGTTTAAACATCCGACTGTGGTAAAGTTTGAACCAGAGTAAATCCATTTCAGTGATGTTTGTTTTTAGGAAAAATTGAGTTTTTAGCAAGGTCTCTAATTTCTAATTACTGAGAGTATGTCTTCTACGTGGAGGATGAGCATGTTACAGTCCTGGGAATTATTATACCAATCGTACTTCTGATGATCACTTTTGTCTAGTGAACTTTATATACAATACGCTTGAAAGTATGCTGCATTCATCAAAATAAATGGCACGAATACTTAGGCGTTTTCCAAGTATCGTCGATGGAATAGTAAAGGCCGGTTCACACTAGCGATCAAGTCGAGTCAGGTCAAATATCAAAATCGTTATACACACACTATACAGCTGGAGCATTTTCACTGTTCGGTCTGATCAGATCAGGGTAAGGTAGGTCAACCTGAAGATCGCGCCACCACCGATCAACAACGGTCAAGACCTGAGCTTACCTGACCGCTAGTGCAAACGTGTAAGTCAGGTCAGGTAAAAATTGACGACGAACATCTCGTAGCTTTTTCGGAGGTTCAGTGCTATCTGAGTTTACTCATTCCGATTAATCTTACAAAACTACACTATGGACAGGAATCTTGTAATTCCCTTAAAATGTAAGTAATTAACATTGCCAAACAAGGAGAATTGATAACAAATTTTTATTAATTTGTATTATATATGTAATAATATTCATGTCAAAAATATTTAGCATTAGACTCATTTTTGTCTTCTGTTTGTTAAAAATCAACGATTTTATTACACTGATCGTAAAAAAAAAAAAAAAAAAAAAATTGGACTCCTGAATCATGAGCTAATCTGATCTGACCTAAACTGACTTGATCGTTAGTGTGAACCAGCCTTAATACTATTATTAACTCGGATATCGACGAAGCGTATTCCACTCTTTTGATCGTGTATCTTGCGAAATTCTTTTGCTGGTATTCTACATTGTGACCTGTTGCGAGTGATCCTCCGTAGGCAGTGAAAGTATGTGATTACCCTAATTAAAATATATCGGTCTTATTACTCGCATATTTTTCTTTGCTACTTTACATAAGAATATCGCTAACCAGTTACAAACGATACGTCAGCTCTACAAGGTACCTTTCTCTTTTCAATGTTTGCAGCACTTTGTAAGTGCAGTTGTAGTCTTGATACGACAGAAGCAAACGAAACACAAAGAAACATGCTACATAGAAAATAGCCTTGCGGTTGGCGACTGCGTATATTGGCCCTCTATTGCATAACTGGTCTAGTTTTAACCAAGCGTCTGCACTTGGCAGCAGTGATACAGGTCTCGGACTATCAGCTGAGGGGCTGTCGTCACTTAAACGTGGCTAAAGTTCTGTGACAGAATAGACCTCCCAGCGGCTGAGGGTTATGTCGGTTCTGACACAAATAACCGCCTAATGGTGAGTGGCAAATAAACTGTCCTTTCCCTTACTAGAGGGAGGAAAACTGAAAAAAATCGACTATCACGACTGTGTAGCTAAAAGAACGGTCTGCTACTCATCGAAGTTAGTACTGTTCATTCACTAACAACTTTTTTCAAAGAACTAACGAAAACGCTGGTTTATAAATGAAACGCCACTAAGAAAAATCACGTGTCATTTTATAAGTAAGAAATTTATTTTCATGGTGCATATAAAGGTGGCTGAAATATTTTTTCACTATTTAGTTGAAATTTCCGCGAGTTTTCTTTCCGCTAGTCGTTTCCTTTGATCACAAATATGATACTGATACATCCGTTTTACCTATGCTGTTCTAGAAGTAATTATTTACACAAACGCTATGTATGTCTCATGGTCTTACACTAGAATATCCTCATGGTTCCTGCTGCGACTGAACTGTTGCTAAATGTAAAAGTAACCAAACTTTTAATTGTCCTTTTTTTCCAGCACAAAAATGAAAACGAGGGCTCTGAAGAAGTGGATAATAAGAGACTAACCTTGTTCTGTATTTGAAAGCTGAGGTTCATTTTTTTTTTTTTTTTTTAATGGTTCATGGTACTGTTCACTAGTCTATGTTGAATATATAGAAAGAATGATTGCAGGTACAGATACATGGAGAGAACACTGTCTCTAAGCCTCCAATACACACGATCAGCGATGTAGAACGTCGTAAAAGCAGGAAAATTGTAGGCTCCGGACGCTACAAAACTTATTTTTCATTCGCCGCTAAAGTTCGAAATGCGACTCCAGCGGAGACTGGATGTAGCGACATTCAGAGCGTACCACGCGAATGTTGTGGAAGGTAGGGCCTGGCCTTGACCGAGCTTTCCCTCGGGCGCAACCGACAGTTCAGCCACCTCAAGCCAAAGACTGTTGAGCATCGTTTTCCACTTGATCACCTACTGGTTTTAGATGCCACAATTAAACAAAAGTGATCGCTAGAAGGAGGCTCGGTAGTATAGCGGTGATGTTTGTCTTGAAAACTGAAGTTTTTCATTTCGATTCCGGTAACGGAATGGGAATTGTTAAAAATTCCCATTCTTAATTTTAGCAGGGCCGGTTGTAGTCAAAGTTAAGTTTTAATCATTCAGCTAAGATTCTAGAACTATCTTGATGGGGAAAGCTATGCTAATAAAACATCTGCATTGAATTCGTGGCTGAGGTTGATATTATAAAATCTTGGATATTTATGCTATAATTATTCTGAATGTAAAGTCAATGGTGAACTTGAAAGAAATTTCTATTAATTGTGAAAGAAATATATTTTAGCGCATTTAAAAAAAAAATTATGCGTTTAGAAGGAATTGCCTACAATTATTGGCGTTTATATAAAATAAACTCTTGGTAATGTTTCACAACTTGGATAACTAAATTAGTCGTCCAGTAAACGGGAGCGTATATGGCACAACAAAGAGACTGCATCAAATATATTTCTCATTTATGCTTCGTCACAGTGCCCATGGCTGTTTTACCATACATTCACAATAATTAGTTCTTATATTACAGCTATTACAGCTCTTTATCCGATAGCTGTTTTCTGATGTTCACTCAGTAAAATTTTGAACCGTGTAGACATGCTAAGCAACAATGAAAGTTTGGCGAGGGATGTGTTCTGCAATGCCCTAATAGTCGTATATCGTGATTACATAACCAGAAGAGAACTGAGAAAAATCTATCGTTGAGGACTTGCTCGAAGAAATCTGTGCGAATTACAATGAAGTGTATTAGCCATGCGGTATCCATATTTTCGAAGGGCTAATAAAGACTGCTTTTAAACATCTCTGCTTCCCTTCTGCTACCCAAACCTATTTAAACTGAAACTTGCCGCGAAGTTATTAATATCTGGTAAAAATCACTTCCATTTTCGCACACATACATTCACGATACATATTAATAATGCATACTTATTTTTACTTCTTACCCGAATACAGTTCTGTCGTAACTTGCTGGAAGTAGTTGCTTATTAATTCAAGAATGTAAGCATACTGATTGCCCTCAAGGCTATAACTTCGACGAAGGTATTTATGAAATCCGCGTTACCTTTCTTTTTGTCATGTGTAGGAAATATTTGCTATAGTAAAAGTCTGTTTATTGCATGTTCTTTATTCGGTAACTTCCCCAGTTACTTTCAACATGTAAATAATGGATATATGTTTACGGTGTTGTCCATCTATAAAGCCTAATCTATAATTCTTTATATTTTTCTTTCTTAAATAATTTTTAATTCTGTATCAGTAAAGACAGTTATAATGTCTTTATTTCTAAAATTCTATAAATGATTTACCTTTATGACATGTGGGTCAGATTATATGTGTTTGTGGTAGACATATTGGTATACAACAGTGTTTATCTTGATTTCTAACGGTTTATATCTCTGTAAAAGTAAGTTTGAATTCTATTTTTTTTTTACTATGAAATGTATGCAGACATTTTTATTTCACGATGAATGCGAATCTGTAGAAGTAAAATTTTATTTCTGTAAAATGTAGTGTTGTGAATCAAAATTTTAGAGGGTGCCGAGTGCTTCTTTATTTCTGATTGTCAGTTTCCTCTTTCAGTGTATTTATACTATGGAGTTTGCTGGTAGTCTCTGGTATAGCGGTGCATGCGTTGAACTGTCTTACCCATGATTGTAAGGATGAGAGAACAAGCATTTGGAAGGTTTTTCTTACATTACACTCTAATAATTTGATGTTAGCCTTTGCTAAGTCATAAATTAACAGCGCCACACTGCCAACCACAGTACCCTTAATCATAATAACGAACTACTTACGAGTCGATAATATAACCCATCACTATTCTTTTTCTAAGATTTCCCAACGAACTTATTTCTCTCCTGTTGTTTCCATTAAGTCTTCAGTTACTACTTCAGCTCCTTGTAGGAAGTTCCAAATCATTGATTTAGTTTTAATCAACTTTCACTTCTATAAAGTAAATGTTGTAATATATATTTTACAGTGTCCGAAACAGTTGATCTTCAGTTGCAATGAATAAGTTTGCGTTCTACGGTGAACATTGAAGAAATGGCCAAATGGTTAAATGTTTATACTTGAATAAGTCAGAGATTCTTATTGCTAAACTAATAATGAGACTGTTAATTTATTAAACATCATAGATTCAGAATTATTTCATTAAGCAGGCAAAAATTTGGTATTTCTAGGATATGACAGTATTTTACCTACAATAACCTTTCAATTTCCAATAGGGTATTTGACTACTTCTTGAAAATGGTTTAAAATTGTTTATTGCTACACCTTATTCACCAAGTGAAGAGATTTTTTGACGAAAGTGCATTATTTTGCGTAGAATTTAAAGAATTTAAAAGCCCGCCAAAACGCTCCTGCGCTGCATGGCGCGTGCTACGACAGTCGTGACTTCACACGTCTGTAAACGCTGCCGCCGCGAATGGAGCGTTTCCTATTACCCAAGTTTTCAACTATTTTTATTGTTTGTGGCTGGTTATTTCTTGTTATTAATGAAAGTTTGTTTTGATTATAAAATCGAAAACAATTTGTAAAAGCCTAAAGCGGAAAAATTTTGAAAGTAGACGCCTTATTTGTGGGACTAGCTATAGAATCAACCGTTGAGTTTTATTCTGTGAAGCTTCAAAATGTAACAACTTCAATTTGATATTGCAACAAAGTAACTTAAGATTTTCTGTGAAGCTCATTTACACCGCAATTTCGTAGAGTTAAATGTAATACGTTGTTTAAGGCGAGAATTATTAGGGTTAGGGTCCTAAGGTTCGATCCTCGCATTGGAATATGTTCAATTTGTTTTCTTTGGATACTAGTTGCTGTTAGTTGCATCGCATAATCATTTTTTTCCCAAAATCCACCAAAACATCAATTTAATTTTTCTTCTCTTTTTCTGAAGGCTGCACAACTTTTTGGATAGCAAGCGAATTACAACCATTTGAAACAACCAAAGAAGATTTCAAAAAGAAAATTGGACGTTACTTGCACACCAAAAACAGGTTTTTTTTAAAAAAAAAAAATAATAATGCTTGCACATTAAAAGTAAATACCGACTAATAGACGCAGTTATTGTCAGGAAGGTAACCTGTAGTTGTATTGTCACGTAAAAATTCCAACGAAAATGACACAAAGCGTTCCGACCGAGCGTGGTGGTGTAACGGATAGCGTTCTGGCCTCGCATTCGGGAGGACGGCGGTTCGAATCCCCGTCCGGGCATCCAGATTTGGGTTTTCCATGGTTTCCCCAGATCACTCCAGGTGAATGCCGGGATGCTTCCTTCAAAAAAGGCCATGGCCGAATTCCTTCCCATTCCTTGCCCCCATCCTTTCCCGTCTCTAAAGACCACGTTGTTAAAAAGGGACATTAAACTGTTAAAAAAAACAAAGCGTTCCGGAACTGTCGCAAGATTAGCATGAAATTTCTACAACTGATGTCACTTCTAAAGTAAATTCCATTATTCACCGCCGTGTACCTGTATTTTTTGCATGATATTCTCTCTCTGGTAAGTTTATAAATTAAAGCAATTTGTTTCAAACGCTTGCATGACGCTTAGCAACTATTATGAATTCTTCAAACAAAAATATGATAAGGCAAAAAACAGCTAACAAAAACGAAAAAAATACATGCAAAAATATTATCCCAGCCCATGTTCGAACGTAGGATGTTCTGAATTCCATTACCACTCTTCAATCACGCAGGTATCCGGACACTACTTCTTAATTGCTTCTCTTTATGTTAATAGTAAACACTTCAGTTTCTTCGTGTGAGATGAAGTCAAACGAGGTAGTTAAATGAATAAACTAATTTCAGTTTTATTACAAAAAATATCATTTATTTATAATATTTAATCTGCAATTAAGAAAAATGGCCCACAACATCCAATTGTTCAGAGAGTGGTGAGTTAGCGGTTAACGCTCTGGCCTCGCATCCTGGAGGACGCCGCACAGTGTGATATTTTCTAAATCTAGAGGAACAATAGTCAGTCTTGATAATAGTCTACGCAGGCAAAATAGTTATTTATATTCAAAGTAGATAAACCATATTACTCGGATCTAAGGTTTATTTTCCACGAATTCACGCCTAACAATAGAAAAAATAGTTCGAACAATGGGCTTCCTGTGATCCAACGATCAAGTGCTCCAGTCGGCCGCGCCATACCACTGAGCTTGGTCGATGATTACGCTGTGTTTCTGCGTGTTAGTAGTGATTTGTGTGCTGCTATTGCTTTTGGCGAGCCTCAAGGTAGGTTTACGCATGATTTTTCCGTGATACAATAGCATCATTAAAACAGAGCGAGATAATTTTTAATTAAGAAAACTACTGAGCCAATTTCATCTTGAGTTTTAGTTCATTATACCACATTATACCGATCTCTAACTATATTTGAAAGAGCTGCTTATTAGCTACAAGAAATACCTTCATTTGTTTGCGCATATTTGCGACACCCGTACAACTTTTCTTTATTTTCAGCATGACTGCACAAATTTCGTGTACAGAATTTTTCGACAAATGGTTTGCTAACGCAAAACAATCAGTCTCTGACTTTCAATTTAAACATAAATGAGTCTCAAATTGAAGCTGTTACATTTTTAAGCTCAGCAGAATAAAAGTCAGTTTTTTTTTCTATATCCAGTCCCACAAATAAGGCGTCTATTTTCGACATTTTTCCGCTGTAGGCTTTTACAAATTGTTCTTGATTTTGTATTCAAAATGAAATTTCATTAATAACAAGAAATGACCAGCAAAAACAAAAAAAAATTAGTTGAAAACTTGGATAATAGGAAACGTTCCATTCCCAGCCGCAGCGTTTACAGACGTGTGACGTCACTCAAGCAACCACCAGTCCTAGAGCGTTTTGTCACGTGACCGGAGGTAACAAAAGTATAATTTTTATTTCGCTTTTTTTACCAAAAATAATCCACTTTTATTTTCAAAATTGAAAAAATTAGCTTCCTGAAACATTAACCTACGAGAATGAGTTCAATTTATATTTTTTTAATACTGTCAAATAGCCTATTGGGTTCAAAAAGAGCCCCGTTCTTTTAAGGATTAAGTTAATGACAGTTTCCAGAGTGTCTTGTTATTATTCATTTGGTTACTAAATATTAAGAGTCTCGTCCTTTATTTAACTTTGAACAGTCATGTTCTAGTTTCATACGTCCTTGTCCACAGAAATTTAAAACATGCTTTTGGATTTATCATATTATGCCACAGTAAAATGTCACAATATTAATAATGCACATGTAAAAAATTAGGTTCGTGATAAGTTAATGGCCCTCGGGTTTATAAAAGTTGAGAGCACTGATATGCAGCCAAAATAATTCATGTAATCTATATCAAAGTGCATTACGTTGAACACGATAAGTCGGTCAGTATAAAAGTTCCAGCTCAGTGGTGTGTAAATGGGAAGCATTTTTCACGTCCTTAAGTGAGTACAAGATGCTCTCTCAGCAGATCCGTGTTTCACATGAGAAGTGCGAGAGTGGACCAGGTCGCACTCTAGCGAATAAAACGTCACTGCAGTGGTCACGAAAGCGGGAATAATTTTACCAGTAGATTGCTAATGAGAGACTGTAGCGAAGTGATGAACTCCTGAGGATGTTTTGTTGCCATCACTTCATATCTTGTTGGAGTAAGAAGTGCCACAGTTAAAGCGGGTATGTACAGTTATCAGGTTTCAAAAAAAATTTCTTTCGATTCAAAAAAAAAATGTTTTCACTTTTCAATTCATGTTGGTGAAAAAATTATTTAAATATCTTCAACAGTGTGGGAATTATGCGTGACTAAGCAAAGTCCTGCACGATTGACAGCCATTTAAATCTTACTGCACTTTAAAGTAATCCAAATTTTTAATCTCAAAACAGCAATTCATCAATTGATTTTAAAGATAACTTTTTTCCACATAAATAGAACTTTTTCAAATTTACAGGACATGTTCTACATACTAGTTACTATAGTCCTTACCATTATTGTTTATGCAGATTTTCACAAATGGTAAATGTGCCTATATGTTTAAACAAAAACAAAAGAATTTTAATTACTTGAATTTTTTTATTAACATTAAATTGGTTTAACTAATTGCCTCAATATTAGTTTAAAAGATAAAAAAAAGATTTCTGCAAAATTTCAAATATTATGCTTTCTATCGTTAAAGACCTTCATGACGACATATTTTGAACTGTCGGTTTGGATGGTACATTAACATGTTGTTAAATAATATTTTTGTTTTAAAATTCAATTGTTATATAAAACTGTAACAGTTCTATGGGGCTACGAAATTTGAATCCTCAAATTTAAATAGATCTGGAGAAAATGAAATTTCAATTTCTACTAATATTTGTATGTGTTAGCTGTGTCTACCCCCTTAATTGTTGTACACAACATCCAGTGGTAG
The DNA here is from genome assembly GCA_031002005.1 of Vandiemenella viatica. Taxonomy (NCBI): domain Eukaryota; kingdom Metazoa; phylum Arthropoda; class Insecta; order Orthoptera; family Morabidae; genus Vandiemenella; species Vandiemenella viatica. The sequence goes on along the minus strand of JARYHS010008075.1, from coordinate 57,503,033 downwards.
GCTGAATACAACAACCTGTCCTATTACTTTTATGTAAGTATAGAGAGGGCGACGTGATGCATGATCGGATGATGGTCCTATTTGAAGATTGCGGTGGCAATGTCTAACTGCTCGCCATACAAGAGTTAGCGACTCCAACAAGAAGTAAACTTGTAGGATCACCAAGAGACCGTGTGTATTGTGCTGCGTATCCAATCCTTAATTTTTCAAAGTTTCCCTCATTGATATTTAAACTCTTTGAGTAAATTTTAAACCACCTATTTTCTTCATGTCTGAGTTACGGGTATTAAAACACAGAAGCTGTCGAAGGTCAAATGCGGTGATGTCCACTATAAGATACGGCAAGACATTAAAATTCCCTTGCTATCTTAAGGTGATAAAATCCAAATTTACAACATGGATATGGCGTACAAATTTCACTAGGCATCACATTGGCGCTAATTAAGCGACGTTATGTACTGATACCGGTATATATCCTGTTCTCTTATAGTATTTAAAGTGTCGAGGAATAAGGTTTATTGCTGATTAATTTCATCGCTTTATAATCATGATATCGGCTTCCATTTTTTAACTAAGTTTTTTTCATGAATAAAAATGTCTCCAGGAATTTATTTTTGATACTTAAATCGCGTATTGGATCATGAAATAATCTGTTAATAACGCTTCATTACGAGCAGCAATCTTTTATTAAACTTCATACGCCATGCCCAATAAAACATATACCAGAGAGGTTATATGCAATGAAAAAATACTTTACAATTTACACTACTTCGAACCACTGTGCACTGCACTAATCTCTTCAGTCTCCCCCTCTGAAGACGAATAACTCGGGATGATCATTCTTCTAGCTGGAGATTTTAGCTGCTCCACCAACTGATTCTACTTCGAAAATCGTTGCTCCCAACCACTGCACTGATTTAGCAAAATTGACTGCCTCAATGAATGAAGATTGTTACACAATATTATTAATTTGGACTGTGTGAGATTGCGGTTTTATGCAATTATCTTTCTTCGAGTATCATACTGCGTTGTTTTTCCTGATTTGCTTTAAGGTTTTCAGAACTTCGTTTCGGTCGTCCTGTCTTAACATGAACAGTTGATTGTTTTTCACACTGATCGCCTTAAACCGAAATTTCTTCGTCACTCTCTCTGTCTGTAAATCCTTTGCAGGCTGTTACTTCGCTTCAACTTGACAGGTTTTCATCGGAATTGATCATTACGTTATCTTCAGGAATATAGTCACTGCAGTCAGAGCTGATACTGACTTTTTGATCCAGTAGTTTGAACGAGTGGTCTTGCGGTTTATTGTTTTCTGTTTAATAACTTGTGCTTTCTTTGAATACAGTCACATGAATACGACTTGCATCGGAATCTTATATCCATTTCCATATATTGAGTATCCAACCAAAATTCCTTTCTTGCCCATTACTAAGAGTTTTGAGTGTCGTTTTTGTTTTGGCACATGCACACATTATGTTGCCCGAAGATGAGCGACACTTAGTTTCCTGCCAAACTACAGTTCATATGGAGTTTTAACTTCGTTGTGAGTATTGGTGACTCGGTTCCAGATATATGCGGCAGTGTATATTAATTCAGCCCAAGCTGCTTTAGGCAACCTACTACTACTGATTTAACATGCTAGATCAACCAGAATTCTTTGAGTCTCTCTATCCCATATTGCGGTGGTGTATAGGAGTTTCTTTCACAGAAATAGTCCAGTATTTTTAACAAATTTCGAGCCCATTATCTATTTGAACTCCATGGTATAAACTCTATTTTAAAAATGACTAAAGCATAATGCAGTATATGCTAGCATCATCCACCATGCTAAGAACACATGGTTGCCACCAATGCTTTTCGCGTAGGTAGGTTGCATGAGATCTGCATTCACAAGATTCAAAATTGTTCCATCACTCTTCGCGTTGCTTGATGGATGTGATGGAATGGCAGTCGCTTAGTTAATTCTGGTACAAAGTCATTACATGGTGTAGGGATTGTTATCTGACAATTTAAACAAATTATAGACAGTGTTTTGAGTATTTTTTATATCTGATTCTTGCTAACGTGCATTATTCTATGCTGCCACATATCTAATGGTTTTTTAGTTTCCTATTTCACAGTCTGAGTTTACCACACTTTTCTTTGTTCTGTTCTCACTATATATAAACGGCCTATGTTCTTCCCTATTAATAGTTAATTTCCACTGTTATAGTAAATAGAAGATTTTTTTTTTTTTTTTTTTTTTTTTTTTTTTTTTTTTAATAAACGACGTTCTTATTATTTTTCAGTTGTTTAACTGACAAAATTCCACGTACTGAAAGTGTCCTTAACTTGCCTGTAGCTATAAAAAGAGTTATTATCTATAATCTTTGGATTTACAGTACCTTGTATGTTAAAGAAAAATGGCCATTTGCCTTGACAATATTTTCAGTAGTCGAATTTTTATTGATACGGTAAAAATACTGCTGATAATATAGCTGATCAAAGTGAAGCACTCATTGTCGGTGCACTATACGAACCTTTCCTTTTAGGGACGTACACATACAAAATTACCAACTTTTTTATACATATAAAATACCTTTATTTGCCCTTACATATTCCTTTCATAAAACGTTTTTCATCTTCGCTGCGAGATTTGATGTCCACAGTTTTTGTGTTCGTTGTGTACTGCGTGTATTTTTTTTTTTTTTTTTTTTTCCGCGAATATTGCAGACTTTCGTGCCTTCGTTTTCTTTTCTTGAATCTTCGGCAAGACTGCTTTTCACTGCAGTATGAGTAAATTCACTTTCTGCTATTCCTCGGATAGAGCGCATAAAATTTTCATAGTTATATCTGCATCTATAGCAGTGGTTTCCAATTAGAGGTACGCGCACCTACAGGGGAACATGAGGTTTAATTTGAGGGGTACGGGTGATAATCTCTTGGCTAGGGTAGTCACTAAAATAATCGAAGAAATTACGCAAACATTACTATGTCTAAATGCATTTTTGAATATTTGTTTATCTTGTGTTGGTTATTGGATTAATTTAATAAATCGCGAAAAACAGGTTTCATTTTTTATTTTTCCTTTCGGCAGTAAGGTGTACGCGAGATTGAGCTCTTTCTCGAAGGAGTGACTGGGGAAAAAATTGGAATCCACTGGTCTATAGCGTTGTCAACACTAGCAATCTCCGTAACAATCCTGTTTAGCTGTCCCAAATATAATCCCATTGAATTATAATCGGTCAGTTTCTGGGGATATAGTTTCCATCTTATCTGTACAATACGAAATTTGATGTCACGTGGTACGTACAACCGTTCCAGCTCGCTCCATACTTCTTTTGCATCTCTTAGTAAGTACATCGTACACGGCAAGTGTAATCTTGGCATAAGCTTATAAAATGTCTTGATATATAATTGTGTTTCACAGCTGGATATGCGTTGACTGTCAGTTCTTCACCTGATTCCACAACAGCCCATAAACTACTTTCCATCATTACCATTTTCATTTGATAACTTCACGATGCATAATTTATGCCACATAATTCGGTTATCGTCGTAGACCGATGTTCAGACATGTTGAATCGATTTAAACTACTTCTGCTTCCGTAACTTTCACGTTAAAAACCACTAACTTTTTGGAATCAACGCTTTAAACTGTATACGATTGCGCGTTGAGTTTTAGTTTGACAGGCCCCACTGTACATGGGCCTCTAACCATTATTATTAATTTTAGTACTTACTCCATGCTCCACTCCACTACGCGGTTAAACTGTAAAGAACACGTTATTACGAACAGCAATCTTCGAAATACATCATTTACCAAAGAGATTATATGCACTGCAAAGAATACTTCAGTTTACACTTCAGCTAGCCTCTGTGCACTACAATAATAATCTCAAAAATTTGGTGACGAGGGTAAGCGAATTACAATTTAGTGCTTTTGTCGCTGCTTTGCATTGTAGTTACCCATTAATTCTCTAAAGGTAGTTGCCTGTATTACTGACGTTAAGGATATTAATCATCCAGAGAGTGAAGACAAAATTACGTAACAAAATTTCTTACCTTGTGAAAGATGTCAACCAGATTTGAAACATGTATTTTTTTTTTTCTTTTTCAATAAGTGATTTATGGAAAACTACGTAATTGCCGCTGGCTAACAACAAAAACATCAACCTGACAAATATCCTTGGACCGAGATCGGTTGTGGCACAAATGTAAAAATACATCTACGCTAATATGATCTCTATTCAGTGTAATAAACAGGTCATTGTAGCAAAGTCCAGAATTTTATGCAGACTGCTTTAGATGATTGGCGGTACCGTCAATGGTACGCCTCAATTATTGCACTCTGGTGAATCTGCATCAAACGCAAGTGCCCTCTATGCCAAGGCGAGTGAGAAAAATATCATTCCTCCTCACATGTTAAAAACTGCTTCATCAGGAGCTTAATTTGTTTTACTTGTACATTGGAGCGTAGTTCTTTCTCTTAAACAACGAAGCAAGTCAGGTTTTAGCAATGAGTGGAGACATGGTTCACACCTTTTATACAACCTTATTTGGTCGTTACTTCTGCCCTGGAATTTCTCTTCATTTCTAGAAGATTGGACGCCAACAGGATAAAAATTCCTTCCCCAATACTTGAAAATAACAGAGCGTGAAGTACATATTCTGAATTCAACGATATGCGCGTATCACGTTTCTTGATTTCATCTGTCTCAACAAATGATCGAATTTTCGGAGCTACTTTAAATGGCACAAGATTTAGCTCGGAAAATGCTATACTCGTTATTTAGTTTGTTGCCGTCGCTTGAAGAAACAATACACCACATCTCGGTAAGTCGTACGGTCTCCTAAGAATATAACAGGATACGAGAAAATGAGGCAACAATATTATCAACACTACAGATGTTGGAGCGGACATACCCGTTCAAGGGCAAGTGATAAGAAAATTGCATCCCTGGAGGAAGTATAAAAGTGTTGCATCATTCTCCTTGCGCAGAAGATAAATGGCAATGTCTCTAGGGCGGTTACAGTACGGCTAGTCACTACGCCGATTTATGACAACGTCGTAATTCTGGCTGACTGGCGCTGAAGCAATACCATTGCCACAATGCAGCATTTTCCACCAGATGACAGGCTCAGTATAGAATTGGCACTTTATATCCCCAGTAGGCACCCTAAAATTGAATGCTATACACAACCTTAATCGATGACGTATCTTACGCGCTACTACACAACGGTCGTAATCAACTTTTGACCATAGAAATGAGCAACAAAAAATCAAGTAATCAGAAAGCGTACTGCGTCCTATAAGCTTCCACACGCACCTCAACATCGGGCAGTAAGGCTCTGTCTCTTTAAGATTTATGTTGCAAGAGCCAGCTGTAGCATTGATCACCTTCGGTTCCACAAAACGGATGGTGGAGTGTAACTTAAGAATAATGTCCCTCAAGATTAGTCACGGTTCCATTTAAAAAGCACGCATTTAGTTTTCGCCAAAAAATAATTTAAAAATGGTGGTTATTCATCATTGGCCAATTTGTTGATGGGTATACTACCATAGTTCTTTCAACACCTCCTAGATTAATGAAGAAACAAAATATATATTGACGTCATTAGCTAATAAATAATGCTGTTCAAGATTCCTAATTTTGTTAATGGTCACAGCGAAAACGATAACATATAGAATAGTGGAGTAACGCCATTTTATTGGATGAAATGGTTCGAAAATCCTCAACCGACGCGATATTTAGGACTCGGCCGTGATAAAACTTTGACACTGTAAGAGGCTACATCCGCTTCGGGTTTCGATACTAGTACGTCATTTTAAAGATTTTTATTGCCTAAATGTTATAATTTTGGAGGCATAAACATTTCCCTCACGCCTTACCATATAGAGGGCAATACATTTCCTGCAATTACCTAGATGTTTACAATAGGCCTAAACGTTTATCGTTAGCCAAACCATCAGTTGTAAACATTTGAGAGTAAAAAAATAGGCATGTGTTGCGAATATCTACAGGCCCCGTTTTAACCCACTCATTTTGGTGTGAACGGTCAATTACGGCAATAGGTGCATTCCCGGTAAAATCTTCACGACTTAGTAGAGACCAAGGATGACCTCGTTCGTAGTAAGATTATTGGAATCTTGCATAAATGTCATACAACACTGTGGTTCGGTTTTTCTTAAAGTCTAGAGTCATGTTCTCGTACACATACGCCACATCATTTAGGCACAGTCTGACATTGGCGAGATTGCAGTGGTCAAACAGTGCTCCACTTAATTCCTTATTGCGTTTCCTGTTTGTTTGAAATATCAGAACCACGAACCCAGGTTTCTCCAGTTGTGTTGTTTTCAAAGACCAAATTTGAGTCTTACTTATAGGAAGAAACGGTTACTCCAACAGATATCAACTTCTGAAATTGATTCGAAGTGCCTTCCCACTGTCTACAATCTTAAGCAGCGCTTGTTTCTCTTTTTTCCCTACTTGCAAATGAGGCATCACCCATGCGAGTTTACTGATGGTAAATTTATTTTTCTTAGAATGTGGATTGGCTTGTACTTGTGAATTTATATCGTCCCTATATCGAATCAGTTTTACATTTGCAAGTATCCTTTTAATGTCTTCGCAAAAACCCAACAGCATATTCAACGCTATACTTACATCAAAGTAACCATTTATAATATCGCGTTGCCCCCATCCTGCATTGTCCAACACTCAAGCTTGTTGAAGATGATCAGAAATAAGTTTTTTCAATGTAGTTTTGATTTCAACGTTTCTATTCCGGTCAATTTCGGCTCCATTAAGTTTGTACCGAATTTCCTCAAACAGAAACGCGAATGCATTGGATATGAAAGTTGAATTTGTAGCTCCTGACTCATCTGATTTGGGGAATCTTCTCTCAATATGCAAGAAGCTTTCGTAATGTATATATACCTTGGTTCTGAATAGGTATCCGAATTTCATCATTGTTCTTAAATGTGGCTGGTGTATGCGGCTGATGGCTCAAATATTGTTGACCACCCACTAAAATTAGTAACTTGGTCGGCAGCGTTAAAGATGACCTCGGTTTACGAACCCCTGGTGTATATTATATACCATGTGAATGTGGCCGCGGCTACATCGGACAGACGCAGAGATGCATTGTGCAGCGATGTGTAGAGCACGCCAGAAATGTTCGTCTTGGGCAAGAAGAAAATACTGCGGTGGCCGAACATAGTGTGCAAGAGGGTCACACTTTTGAATTTGAAAAAACAACCATTTTAGCCCGGGTCAAAGATTTTTGGGCCAGCGTTATTACAGAGGCTGTAGAAATAAGATTAACTGATTTATTAGTCAACAGGGACACTGGTTATCAATTCAGTGCGGCCTGGAACCCGGCTATTAAAATTCTGAAACAGTTTCGCGTCGGTAACTAGCAGAAGAGCGGATGACGTAATCGCGTTGTATTGGTTTTTGTCTTCCACAGTTTCCGTAGCAGCGGCTGAATAAACAAACAGTTAATCATTGACATTTGGTTGAGAATGAAGGCAGAGATGGACGCCTTCGAAACGTCCCGCAAATGTGACATCTTAACACGGCTGGAAGCCCGAGAAAAACATATTAATATATAGATAACTTATATAGTTTTTTACAACAGATGTTACATAGCTCATTATACATTAGACTATGTTTTTTCAGTCCATGGATTAAGTATTTGTTTGCATAGCAGTGTTTCCCCCATCCTAATACATTAACACATTTGAGTGGTACAGTTAATAAATTATGTTCTTTATCCAGCACTGACATTTGAAACTTAATACTAAATTACAGTGCACTGGCAAAACCCCATAGCAATTTATGACGAGTAAAACATAAACTATTTTCAAATCGACTTCAGACAGATGACCAACTATTTACATCGGATGACCACGCATCAGACAAATCACCATAAGCTATATACAAATCGACATCAGGAAGATGATCGCACATCAGCATCAACTATTAGAAACAATGTTTAGCCATCAGACAAATGACCAAAAATCAATTATTTACAATAAACTTTAAACTTAAAAACCATCCCACCCTCCAGTGCACTGTAATATACACACACCGATAAACGTTATATTTAATCTCCATTCACACATATTTACAGTCACACACACACATTCACTCAGGTACGGACTTGTGACCCCAATATAGGGGTCCCAATACCGTCGGGTTAAATATAGCGCTTATCATCCAATCTAGACAGACACATCTTGGACACTTAACAGTTTTAATCGTATGGAGGTTTGATTGGAAACTATGTTGGGTGTGATACTTAGATGGAGCACCATGCAAACCTTCTATATAGTCTCATATTAAAAGACTTTTTTGTAATTGTATATGCCAGATCCTTGGCCCATCTTGAGGTCTGGTTGTATTCCAGTCGGAATGAATAAATTTTCGACTTATCGGGGAGCCATTCGCCTCATCCTTCAATATTCCAACAACCTTCTCGTTATAGGGTTCTATATCGAAACTGTTGTTGGGTTTATACCCAGATGTGTCTAATTCCTCCCTGTTGTTTCATCATTTCATACGGATCACGGCCATTCACCAAGTAGATGAAACTTTTGTGTCCGTATAAGGTAATTTCGGGCGTCTAAACAGCGGAATGGCGAATTCATAGTGAAATCGGTACATCTGCAGTTTAGACAGATCCTTCAAAAGGCCATGGCCAAATTCCTTCCCATTCCTGCTCCCCTCCCCCATCCTTTCCCGTCACTAAAGACCTCGCTGTTAAGAGACATTAAGCAGTTAAATTTAAAAAAAAAAAAAGATTAGCATTAACGCCGGACCTGTGTTGGGCAGCCACTGGGACGGGGGCTCATTTTAGGTCCAAAGAGCTTCAATCTGGGACAGTTACCAGCAGATAATCGTCCAGTGGTTGTGCCCACGGTGTCTTGTCAGCTTGAGGCATGTACATTACAAAAGCTGGTAAGCCCCACAACTCTTCCCGGTCCGGCTACAAACATACAAAAACAAGAAATTAGATTATACATGGTTACAAGTGAAAGACTGAAATCAATAATAAAAAAAGAAGTTACCTGTAACTTCTCTTCTTTTGGATGGAACATCTACAGAATGCTTTCTCTTAGTAATTTTCAAGCATTTCTGTAACAAATACAGTTTCAAATACACATGGAAAAATATGTATATAAAGTTTTATACAAACACCTACCACTAGCAGTATCCACTGGTCCCTCATTCAAAAGCTCGTCGAGGAGCACACGGAGATCTACAACAACAACAAAAAATTGAATCTGTAGTTTCGAAAAAATATAAATTACAAAAAAAATGTTTTGGACAGGCAAAACTTACCACAAGTTGTATCCAGTCTCCTCACTATGGTGATCAGCATCATGAGGACGAACTGTAGGAAAAGAGGAAAAATTCAGTATTAATATATTTAGGTAAAGCTTAAGCTATAGAATTATGAGAGGGAAATTAACTCACAGTTCGCAAAATAGTTTGATATCATAGGAAGATATAGGCTACAGTGGCTGCCGCCTCGTTCCAGTAACTGTCGTAAGAATAGCAAAAACAAAAAAATGAATCTGTAGTGTGAAACACACACTCGCACAAGAAAGTATATGAAGTTTTTTACTTACCATTAGTAGTATCCACTGCCCTCTCGTCCCAATAAATGGCAGTCATTGGAAAATTTAAAACAAAAAAAAACATACTGAGTCTATAGTTTCAAACACACACACACACACACACACACACACACACACACACACACACACACAACAAGCGCGCCTTTAATATTTGAAGTTATAGAACATTGCATGCATCAGAGTGAGACTGCGACATTGTAGCAAGCAAGAGAAAATTTTAATATAACACAGCGAGAACCTCGCACTACTATAGGCAGACTGGCACAGAGTGCGATCGGCTCGCTAAGTGGTATTTATACCCAGCGGCAGTACTGTGACGTCAGCAGAGTTCCGCATTCCACGCTTCGGCTGCACGCTTTCGAAACGGCAAACAGGCACCGAAATATTTCTGCACTCTTCCGAGACTTTCAAACATCGACGGGGATACCTAAATATTTCTGCATGCTTTCGAAACAGACCACTAATGCATTTAGATAATAGCAATCACACACCGAAATATTTCTGAAACACTTAATAGCTGGGTAAATAGTTGTCGCATTTCGCAACCATATACTGAGTCCACAATGAAGTATGCCAGGCCATCTAGCGACAACTACGTACTATGCTCTGCCATATACTGCACCGTGTCGCAACAGATGCCTATGCGGCTGAGCAAGTACCTACATGTTGACACCTGTGCAAACAGGCCCGGGGTTGTGAAATTCCCAGTGTTAGACTAGGATAGAACTACTAGCTTTCTCTCTCGCGGTGACGTGGAATGTCTACGCAGATTGAGGTTTCTGCCGTAAGGTGCTCCCACCTGGCCACGCCCCCAGCACTCTTATTGGTTGATTCAAAGCCCGCCAAGCCACCATTGGTCCATGTTGAAACGCTCGTGAACCGGATGTGACGGCACAGAGGGAGGTCCCCCACCACCAGCCTTGTAACGTCATGGGTTTTCCAAAAACAATTCTCAGTTTTCTCCTTCCCCAACTACTATGATTCCTTCCTGATAATACAAAGTGTGCTGGCAAATTGTGCAATTAGCTCAGTGGTAACTTTACGCAATTTGAGCTGAAATCTTCGGTCACAGGGACGCATAAGGGACTTTACTGTTCCATGAAACGTACACGCTGACCTGGTTTACTAACACTTTACTATTTCTTGAAGGTTGCGGTGTTCCGTGATGTTTGCTAGTGAAAGTGGCCGGTCGGGTAGAACTTACTGCGCCTCAGTCCGGCCTGCATTCTCCGTGTCGGAAGCTGGGACCTTTGATCTTCTCTCCATCGGTATCAGCCAAGAAGTTCCGATCGTTGGTTAACTCTTACGCCCGTCGAATAATATGTTTTCTTGAAGGTGCTCTGTAGTTGACAAAGTTTTGTGCTAACTGCAAGCAAATGGATTCCGGGAGTGTTTCAAACATTTATTCTACCTTTAGCTGAGTCAAAGTCTCGAAGATTTGCGCACATTGTAAACAGCGTGTTTAATTAATGACATTAGATATGACTGAAATGAACAGTTCGTAACCTAAACTTATTAGCTGTAGAATCCCAGTATTCATTGATTTATAAGAGAATCTGGAAGCAAACGAAGCCATCAGTCGACCAGAGAAATGGATAAACTTAACTAGTCCATTAAGGGGGGCGTGAAAAGGGGGTCTCACAAACATTGTGTCACTTAGACATTTTTCATATCTTGTATATATTGGTGAGATTATGTAGAAACCAAGTTTTTGATGTCCGACAGCCTCGGCACAATTTTTTGTGGCCATAGAACGTCAAAATTTTGGAGCTTTTTCAGTTTTTCTGTCTAAAACTCATTGCTGATGAGTCCTAGCAAGAAATACTTTATTTCCAATTTGAAAGAGGATAAAATTTCCTACAACTTGTGTATTACAAAGCTTTTTCCTAGACTCGAAACTGAGTTAGTTCATCTAAAATCGGCAAAATTTCACAGTATTCCTAAAAGTTGGGTTGTTACCTACTTTGTCGCTCAAATTTACATGGAGCCCCTGTATATATAATTGATATATATATGTACTATACTTTGATTACTGATGGTCAATTCAATAATCATATGGCATTGTTGGCCGGGAGATCTCGAAGGATTGTTGGGCCGCCAGGGGACAGTGTTTTTCGATTCGTCGCGCAATGCACCCCTTTGTGTGTACTAACCAAGTAATAGTACCGGGTATTGCGATCCCACAGCCTAACGTGGAATCCGAACCACAGAAACGTTTCGGCTTGCTTCATGTTACACAGCAATCTGTGGCAGAGCAGAAGATTGGTTTAACGGCCTTTGAAAATCATAGCTCAGATAGGGATTTCGATCTCCAGTCAGACGCATTAACCACTGAGCTTCCAGTCCGCTCTATTACTGATGGTATCTGTACCAGTTCGATAACCGGATTAGCAAAAATGAAAACGTAATGTTATGACACAAATTTTATTTAGACTGACAAAATGAAGTTATAATAAATCAAAAATTAGTCATAAATCCATTTTTTCCGTTTGAATGGTTTGAAACACTGTTATCCGTTCGAATTCTCTCCGAACTAAGAGGGAAAGAATTGTCTATATTAAGCATTTACATCTCTTTAAAATAAAACATCCAACATAAAAAGTTTCTAATTATTATTTAGTAAAAACGCCAATACAACTGTTGTCTGATATTCTTTATCTATCGGACAACAGTTGTATTGGCGTTTTTACTAAATAATAATTAGTTTAACAAGCAACTGTGGAAGAAAATGGCCTGCAATAATCAAATATAAAAAGTTTCGTTGTTGCCGGAGGATGCCTCCTGCATCGGGTTATGTGGCATCATGGTGAAAAAATTGGATCCATCTGTAGAAAATATGAAGCATAATTGAGAACGCGCTATAGATTAAATATCACAATTATATTGACGGATACCGAAGTGATATTGTGCAGGGAGGAATTAGTCATCTGAAAGGCTTCGTCATTTTTAAATATCAGATACTTTAGCAGGAGGAAACAAGTGCTGCAGTGTCGCAGCAAATTATTATTATTATTATTATTATTATTATTATTATTATTATTACTACTATTACTTCGCGATTCACTAGAAGTGTGAGGCGGAGGGTGCATTGCACCTGCCCGAAAGGGTAATAGTTTGGAAGGGATATACGGAATATGGCAGGAGGAGAGCAGCAACAACCGTGTAATTTTGATACTAATGCAAAAACTGAAAAATGGCGCCATCGAGTTCAACAGGCAAAAGAAGTGCTACTGGATTGATTACGCAGCTATTACACAAGCAGCAAAACCCGACAGTGTGATCATTCTAAGCGAGTTTACTGGTTTTCTCGTTGTTTTAATGGACCTTGGTAACACGAGAAGATGTACTTCCATAAACCAGGGAAAGGCAAGGAAGCAGGTTTATGGTACTCGACAATCTCCTTCAAGTTTTAACCCATACATACATGCATTTACAGGATATGATATAGTATCATCACTTTTCTGCAATGGGAAAGAAAAATTCTACAGCCTCATTTAATACCAACCATATCTGAAAATAACATGCATGCTAAATTCTAAGAATTCCTGGCCTCAGAATACTAGCATCTGGACAATACGCAGGGGAATAGCTCATCTTGGAACGGTACGGACAAATTGCTTGTAGGACATTGAAAGGCTTAGATACGAAATGTTTACGAAATCTGTCCAAAAATGCATTCAAGCTAACACGGTTGCCCATCACTCAGTACGTATGTACCACCAAGTGCAAGCATGACAGTGTCGAGAAACTTGTAATAGGAATCAAGGAAAGGCTCGTCCAGCCTTATTCTAATTACAGTAATAATAAACGCTTCACCAGAGTTTCCTCCGAAGGTTGTATCATGTTCCTGCAAGAAACCTTGTACTCCACCATGCAGCTATCGCAAATCAGAACTGCAGGTGCTTTGTATATACAAGATAAAAAAAAATCTACTACGTGATATACTGCAACGTAAAATTACCCCGTTACTGGACTAAGCACAGGTTCTGTGTACACAATACCTCGTGGTCACGCAGCTTACACTGTGTAAGACACGTGGATAATATACTTAAATCATGTTATCAGTCTGTGCCATGCTTCATCTGCTACTATGTCGCGACTTAATAGGAAACTGTATTCCTTCTTAGACTTCCTATAAACTAGTCTTCGTTCTTTCGTTCATTCCTTGAAGCTACCATTTCATTTCTAATAGGGACAGTATGCATACACCGCTTTTATTTTTATTACTATTTATTTTTGTTTTCTTAATGCTTGATATTCTAGAGCTGTTGTTGAGAGATGTTTATCATGTTTTCTTAATCACAGGTACTAATTTTCTTAGAGTAAACGTAGAATTCCTTTCAGTAGTGTTCGCTTAACATTTGGGTCTGGTAAAACTGCCTGTTTCTATTGGGTAGTTTTTGAGTTTTGTGTCATTAATGTTAAGACTTTTGGCCCCTACAATGTGGGTCCAGCTAATCAGTGTTCATGCTGCCCCTATGCTGTAATAAGACCCTGACACTAATTCCAGTTTTGTTTTATTTTTCAGGCTCTCGGTGATTTGTGTGGCAGTTATAAGAACAGAGTGCTCGCCAATTGACTCCAAAACTAGCAGGTCGCGTCTAATGTCTGACAGCTGCAATGAGCTAAGGACTGCAGAGGACGCCTCTCTTAGCCCAGACGGCGTTTCCTGAAGAGATCACGTTATACAGTACACCTGAAAGCATTACAGGTTAAACTATCTAGTCATGGATTCCAAAACTTACCAGCCCGTAAGGAATCCGATTAAAACGGCAAATATCTTTTCTAGAGCCGTGTTTTGGTGAGTTAAAACCTTCATTTCCTTTTTCTATCTAGAGGCATTGCATTGATTTTTATTCTTATTAATAACAATATTAATTGCAATGGACATAATGCCTGGTGTCAAATTCGCCACGCGTATACTAGTTCTCAGAGTGCATTTTTACTTTTCATTTCTATCTCACTTACAGGAGTATTTTTCAGCACCCGCCTCGATAATTTCTCTGAATCCCTAATCTATAAATGAAGACATTCCTATTCACTTGATCCTGAAATGCGAAGCAATTGAATCGTGATCACCACATCTTCCCTAACCCTCTGGACTCCTAGCTGGTCTCCACTGTATGTCTTACATTCAACTACTATTCCGCACCTCCTGTTCATCAGTGACTCCTCCACCAGCTCATTTTATCATGAGTAAGGTCTAATGTTTTAGGATATTCGTACCAGCATAACACCTTTCTTCAAACAGTCTGTCTGTAACCTACTATCTTTTAATTCTCGGAGCAGTTGTAGACAAACACGCATACGAATCGTTGCTACTACGAGGCAAACGGCCTTGTTCATGCTATGTTACGATGTTGCTAGGAATCTTTTAAACAGTTACACAAGAACAAAATTAATTACTTCATGTAACAAACTCTAAGAGCTCATTCTAATAGTGGTAGATTAATCTTCCAAAGTACGCCATCATCACTGATGTCGAACACATGGACATACAGAAAAACAAGCTTTTTTTGAGTTAATGAAATCGTACTTCAATGTGGGCGGCAAAAGATGGGCGTGTACAGTTTCTTGAAAACGTCTTAAAAGATTTGACACTCGGCAGTAAAATTTATGAACGAACTACACAATCATCCTGCTTGTGTGGTAATAAGACGTTATTAGATCGTGTTCTTAGCAAAGTCTACACTTTGCAGTGTGTATGCGCTTCACTTTCTTAAACAATGTTCTCGGTGTTATAAATTGCTTATTGAGATTAATAAAGATTCTGGTGACTTGGCCATTACCCATGTCATGTTTTAGTAATCTTACATAAATACCTTAAATGTATTGTCATATGAAACTTACTAATATATAAAAGGCATTGTCTTCCTCTAAAGTTTTTGGGATGTACAAGTATTACAATAATTATGTTTTATGCCTTCCATTTCAGTAAAAATTATGCCATGAATAATATCCAAGTCATCAGATTTTTTTTTTTAAATTCTAAATCACAATTTTAAAACAGATGTTCTCTCTCCATCCCAACCTTTTCTGCAAACAGAATGTGAGATAAAAATAATTCCACGCAAAAGTGAAAATTCCTAATTAATTTATGATGAATCGAAATCTTCATAAATATTTTATGATGCATCTTTTTAAATTACACTTTCTGAACCTGTATAAACAAGCACCTTTGATCTTAACACATTCGACCGTAACATCTTACCGTACTAATCGCAACAACTTTAAAAGGAAGGAGAAATCAGGGGAAAAGAGTTGTGATAATTCATGCTCGAATACCTGCAAGCAAAACACTTGACGTTTGGCTCTACGAGAAATATTTTTACAATCCATCTTCCGCCAAAAGGACCTCTCTATATATCAGATTTTAAACTTATCAAATGTTTCCACGTAAATGTTTTACTGTTCGTAAAGCTTTGTTTACATAAAGCGTCAATGTAATAAAACTGAGATCCAATGTTACGTTTACGACATACTTCAGCACTGCGGCTGTTTCATCCAGTTCCTTGAAACTGCATCTACAGGTCACATTATAGTCAGGTCTAAGCCTTTATTCAGAAGTTTAGAAAGTTGATGACACAATCTAGTCTTGTTGACTGCCGTCGCAGTATCAAAGTTACGCAAATAATCCAATAAGGTCTGAGTTACATGAAGTGAAATACCTATATGGTAACACAGAGATGACGGTCTACTAGTCGTTACGATACTTAATTAAAAGTTAATCTGAGCCTTTTGAGTCACAAGAATAAACATAAGTACGTTTAATAAAGAGAGGAAGTGGAAGTCTTCACAAAAATACGTGAAACCCATAAACCAACTCATCCTTTGGAGTATGGCAGTATCTCTGATATCAGCTACGTATACTATTCGGTGTTTCTGTCCATAAACAGGCTGATGGAAGACGAGGCATAGCTGAATTTTTTGCTTGGCTATGCTGAGAATGGTCTGAGTTGTAACTTGATGACTTGCAACACATACAAACACCTTTTATCGATGTGGAATCTGTTCTCCATTTGTTAGTGAAACTACACCATGTAAAACCAATGTTATAGTTCTACTAGAACAGTTGCTAAAGAGAGGTTTGACCCACCTAATGGATGGTACCGAGACTTCGTATATTTTTTTATTAATGCGGTCGCCACGGCTGGCTTGTAAGCGTGTTTACGTGCAATTACAACTATTTGAATATCCATTATGTGACAGAGTATGGCAATATTTTACACACACACACACACGCACACACACACGTTCAACGGATGCTGTTACACAAACACACTTTTTCTAACAGTTTTACTTGTACAAACACGCCGACCATCAAACGACAAGTAATGATATTAATCCCAAATTTTCAGGGTGGAAAGTCCAAGTTCGAGGAAGTCTATACAGTAATTAGTGTAACCAACCTCCACACAATCACACGGCCACTAAACACATGTTAATAACACTCCAAGAACGTCTTTAAACAGTTCCATGTCTTCTGGCTAGTATGACGGAGTGAATGCGAAAGCCAGCATTCATTTTGCTAACGAGGCAGCGCGAATCTTCATAAAACACTGTACAATGCTTCACTATATTACCATTACCTCGCTAGTCTTACTGCCGTACTGCGAGACTAGCACAACTGCGTACCTATCGATCTTCTCTTTCTGATATCATCGATACGTATACTTGGCTACATTTTAATAAAAGGTCGCTTGCATACTGTATTGCGACAACCATTATTAGATTTAATTTAGTGAAAGTTACTGAAGCAACTTTCCACTATCTAGAGTGGCCCTGGGTGATTTTAATCTTGTCTGTTATAGAGATCATTGATTGACCATTTAGAAACTTTGGTTGCTTAAACTCTAACTATGAATTTTTTTGTTTTAATTAGTGTTTAATACACAGAGCAACTTCAGACAAAACTAGTATGGAGGTGTAGTCATCCTAGATTCCCACATTCCTGTTAGCCTAATCCTACAGTTACTAACTCAACAAAAAATTTGTCTACAGTCGGTGCTTAAGACTTGAATAACGCTGTAACCTTTAGAAAGGTAGATCTGCAGCTAATGTCAACCCAAACAGATAATCATTTATTTGATGCAAAAATTTTTTTGCATGTTAGATTAAATTTTCCTTTAATTAAGGGCCAGAACGCAACATAATAGTAGTTTAAGATGATCTGTATGTTTAAAATTATAAAATCAATTATTACCAAAACTTAATCTTCAATCTAAAGCAAGGGTGTTCGATCGGAAGTATGCAAATTCATCTTAAATGCTAACGTAAACTATCTTCATCAATCAATGCTTCGACCACATGTAGCGGAAAAAACTTACGTGCCTAGTCTTTTGTCTGTACACTCATCAGTCAAGTGAGAGGTTTTTTTGACGTGATTATGCCCACACGACATGAATTAAGACTTTCAACTCTGAATGAAAGTTGTTGCAGGGTGCATGTGGTATTCCATTTCTAAGAGTGTTCCTGAATTAAACATTCCTTGATCCACAGTGTCAAGAGTATGTCGCGAAAAAGTAATTTCCAGTATTACCTCACGCCATGGACAATGCAGTGACCGACCACGTTTACTTACTGACCAAGACTAGCGACATCTCCGTTAATATGTCAGTTTTGACAGACGGGGATGGGATGTGCCTCTACTAACAACTCCATGGGCTGCGGCGCCTCTCCTGTGCACGAGAACGTATCGGCTGAACCCTAGATGACTGGAAAAAGATTGCGTGTTCAAATGTGTTACGATTTCAGTTCGTATGAGCTGATGCTAGTGTTTGTGTATAGCGCAGATCCTATGGGCCAAGGTTATCAGGAAGGCACTGTGTAAGCTGGTGGTGGCTCGGTCGTGGTTAGGGTTGTTTATATGGACTTGGACCTTTGGTCGAACTTAACTGACAATAGACTCGAAATTATGTTCAGCAGACCAGTTGCAGCCATCCATGGCCTTCGTGTTCCCAACCAACGCGCCATGTCACCAGGCCAAAATCGTTAATGATTGGTCTGAAGAAAATTTGGACAATTCCAGCGAATGATTAGGCCAACTATATCGCAAGGCATGAATCCAACCGTACATATTGTAAAGTTTTGGTATTTTAATGAGCCCTACTTTATTTTTAGTTATGAGTAATTTAATAATTACTGCATGAAAAAGGGTGTTCGAACAAATTCTGTAAAGACAGATAAAACTACAATCGTTATAACCTGCCAATTTTATTGGGAACCAACATGACTAACAGACATAGGTGTATTTATTTTAAAACATCGTAAACAAAGTAAAATTTGCAATAAACACCACCCCTGTTCTAATTAAGCTATTGGTATGTTACGAAAGTGAATATTCTATGTCAACAGGGAAAATATTTTGATGTACAAGAACACGATTTTGAATGATTTTATTAGAAAAAAAAATATCCAGGCAATGACACGCAATGGTTATACTATTTACTTAAAGATCATTATAAAATTACAGCCTTCATCTCAATTTTGGGTTCAACAAATGCACGCGACTAAACTCAGTTCATTATTGGGCAGAAATACTATTACCAGGGTGAATTTCTTCTCTCTGGGTGACAGTTGGGTATGAATGCAAACAGTTTATATTAATTTTTGACTTAGTTTTTACAATAGGGATGGCCGTTGCAGTCTTCGCAACACCTTACAGTCAGCTGTTCACAGATACAGCGAAATCTGAAAATATCAAAGTTATAGACGCTGAAGTTTAAGAAAGTATCGCAGTGACCACTTCAAATTTAGTCCGGTTGCTTCCATCAAGCTCCCAACTTGCAGTTCGACCAGTCCGTTTGACTGTTCTAAGCGCAAGACTCACTACTTCCGTATCATCGTTGTCCCCATCCGCTCCCTGTCTCGTGTATTCAGCCAATCAAAGGTTGATCCCATTTGACAACTACTGATTGGCTCCAAAATGAGGACAAAATTATTGTAAATAGTAACTTATACCAAACAATTTCCTTATTGGCTAAGAGATCCATTCTTCTCGGTCATACAAAAATTTTAGTGCTTCACGTTGCAGTTATTGGCTGGCTGACTCGTAGATTTCCATTCATATCAGTCTGGACTCTATTCTATACACACTCTCTCTCTCCCACATGTGTTTGACTCTGTTTTTGACATTGTGTGGCGATACGGAAATTCAGCGCATCCTGATAAAATCACCGTCCTCATTTCTCTCGAAGCATTGTTACACCTGTCACAGATTGAGTCGACAGATCTACTGTGTCTATCGGTGCTCCCATTCACCGATACATTGACATGCAAGCGGTCTATCACATCACCTCACAGTTTAAACAATTCTCGGAGAGGTATAAGATCCTGAAATTTTGCTTTTCTCCAGTACTAACGGTTTCTTCCAGCTCGCTGTACATACCTCGCATAGGAATAACATTAATAATCAAATGCTCATAGCATTGGATAAATTTGTTCTTTTACTAAATAAATCAATTGTATAAGGTAATGGAAACGTCATTATATCTGGAAAGTGATGGAAACATGAATTAGTGCACAACGTCTTGCAATACTTTCGCAGTTATGGACAGCAGTAGTGAAAGCATGGCTGAATGTTTCTTCAAGGGACTTTCGTGTCAATGCTACGTCGAATCTGCACTTCGCAGGGTGAAAGGGGGAAGGGAATCCCACGTGATATCAGGAGGTATATCATGGCTTTTGTCTCTTCAGTGCACAACTGTTATATCCTGTGTAGGATAACGAGTTTCATAGAAAAAATATGAAAAACTGAATGTTACTCTGTGAAAAGTTCGTTGTCATAGGGACAACAGAGTAACACAAACCGATCGAACGATGTACAACGTTAGTGAGCGTAATAGTCGATGCTAGGTAGGAAGTTGCAGTTATCAAAGGACCTTATATCTTCGGATACCTTATTTTTTGATTGAAGATTGAATAAATTACAAAGAATCATATGAAAGATTAAGTTGGCAAATTTTGAGGTTCAAGTTCTAACCAAATTAAAACGGGACTTGTATTTCTGGTGACCGAAAAACATAAAGCTATGAAGAAATGAGAGTCCGATAAGAATAAAAAAAAAAAAAAAAATACCGCCTACTTTTGTATACTGGCTGCAGCACGTCAAGCTCGAGGAAAGAGTGACTAGGAAAAGAAAAAAAACAAAAAAAAAAAACGAAACCAACTTATTCAGACGTTAGAATCCGGAAACCTTAATTATTGAATGTTTGTCTCTTTTCTATACCTTCTCCCAATTTCAATTCCCGGTCTGTCTTGTGTCCGTTACTATAAGTGAATATCGATTCTGAGAGCACGCATAATCCATGTTGTCTTGATCATTTAATAAATAACACACACAATTCTTTAATACTGATTTTTTTTTGCGGCCTTTCCTTCCATTTAAAATCGCCTCTATTATACAAAAACAGCCCTCTATCGATTTTTTTTCCTTCAGTTCTATTAATAAATCTGATTTTATTTTTAAATAACGTTTATTGTGATATTGCTATTTACAACATAATTACTTTAACCGCTTATACTTACAGGTGGTTTCGAAAGCTTATCTGGAAAAATTATAGAAATGGAATCTCTGAGGAAGATCTTTACGAGAGATTAGAAGAAGATGCCGCCCATGAGCTGGGTAACCAAATGCAGAAGTGAGTAGTTCCTGATATCATTAATTCTAAATAGTATGTAATTAAGATTTTCTTGATGGAGTATTTAGAATGGAGCGTGAAACTAGCAGTTCATATGAATTTAAGAAAGATTAAAAATCTTCTATTGATGGCGTCTTCTATTGATGGCGTCTTCTATTGATGGCGTCTTCTATTGATGGCGTCTTCTATTGATGGCGTCTTCTATTGATGGCGTCTTCTATTGATGGCGTCTTCTATTGATGGCGTCTTCTATTGATGGCGTCTTCTATTGATGGCGTCTTCTATTGATGGCATACGATAATCTACAACAGATTCATTAAATGGTGTTTTGGTTTATCGAAATGTCTGAGAAAGATGAGCAAAACAATGGAATTAAAATCATTTTTAAAACTCTGAAATCTTTTATATATTAAATATCTTAAACAGCGCTGACAAATTTGAGTGTTACTTTCTTAGTCAAAATAAATATTGACAGGCAATCCATTTCATTGCTTCTTCCTTAATAGAAGTACAAGACGTCCGCAATAAAAAATACTAGAGAATGTTACTTTGGCCTTACAGCACCAATCCGAACCATATAACACGCAAGTTGTACACGACGTGCCCATAACTGCAATCGTTCTACTGGGATACCTAACAAAGAAATCAGTTTTTTAAACTGGCATAACAATTTCATATTTTTTCATTTTGTTCTAGAATCTGGGACGAGCAACTGGCGTCTTCAAAGGCGAATGGAAGGAAACCAAATTTTCCGAAAGTTCTTCTTGCAATGTTTTGGAAACGGACATTACTTTATGTTCCAATTATCCTGGTTGATTTCGTAATTATAAGGTAGGATTCAGTAACTTTAAACTGAATTAATGACTATAACAAAACAATATGGAAAAATAATTAAAACTACTGATATTTTGTATTCTAAAGCTAGTATTTTGACATAAATTTCTGCTATTCTCATTTATTATTATCTATTAGTTACTGATGGACCATACCGGATCACTAAGACTTGAATGTTATGTTATAACAGTAGTTATTTAGAATTTGCCCAGTGATTCCATTAGGTAGTTCGAACCAGAGTTGTTAATTTCTGAAGCAATGGAGGGTGTTCAAGTGTTGCCATCTGTCTGCGATTCATGTAAGTTATATTTTCTGTGATATGTGTAATTTTGTTAGTGAAATGTGTAGTTTGAGGCGGAGATGAGGACCGTGCCAACATTTGCCTAGTGACTGCGGGAAACCGCCTAAAAAACGAAATCTGAACGGCCGGTATGCGGGGGCCAGCACTCGAATCTGGTCCCAATTCATCTCCCAGATCAAGCGCGGTGGCAGGCGCCTTAACGCCGCACACTGGCGGGTTGTTTTTATTTTTAAATTACGTTCTAAATGCCAAAAATTTCCATCACTAGTATCCAAATTTGTTATTGCTAAACTGATTTCACTATTCCAAATATGTTTATGTATTGACTTATATAATAGAGTTCAGTAGTGGAAGCTACGGAAGCAAGTGAAATTTTTGGGGATGTTTTTGTCATACGCATGACAAATATTTACACACACACACACACACACATACACACACACACACACACACACACACACACACACACTTCAGAGTAATAGTAACAACAGATCTGACGGTAATTTGATTTTTTTTTTCAACTTAGCAGTTATACATATCGGTTAAAATATTTTATTTCTTTATGATAAGTTTTTACGCTTGTTTATAGTGAATGTTTTATTACCATTGCCATCCCAATTAAATAATTAACTCTGGAAACACAGAATTTTTACACGCGATTTTAAATATGCTTTTTCTGATTATTGGTTATAGTAAACGGCATAATCTAATCTATATATTAATACGCTAAGCGAAAACTTTGGAAACATTTTTCAGAATATTGCGCGCACGGAGAAATGTGAGATTTGGCATAGTTAAAGTTTATATGGGGCAGAAGTGCTTAAAGCCAAAATTTACATATAATATGTGTTAAAAATACATTAAATTAAATAAAATAAATCATTCGTTGTATACATTCAATTGTTTTTAAGAGGCAACGACACTTAGCGATGTCTGTGATCTTTGGTCAACAGTAAAAAAAAAAAAAAAAAATTATAAGCATAGTTAAAACATGTTACAGCTACATTATTAAATGAAAAATAAATTCGGGAACGTGTGTGTGAGTGAAATCGGATCGGAGCCAACTATGTGACGTGCATTTCCAGCATTGAGATACTCTGTGGTCTTTGGTGAAACCAAAGAGTCGAGCTTAATCTCTGAATTTACATACAAGCAAGAAGCAACATTTCGAAACGGAGTATATTCGGAATTCATTAAATCGTGATTTAGATATACGATGTTACAATGATGCAGTTCAAATTGAAGTAGCTGTAATATGATGGTGAGCCACCATTTGAACGAAATCTGGTAGTTAAAAAAAAAGTGATTACATGAATGGCAGCAAAGTCTTTATATTCTGAGTTTAGCATTACGTCGGAATCTACAAATATTGTCCTGTCGGTCTGAAATTTGGTACACACATTCCTTAGGTGACATTTGATTTAAAGTGTATATCGTAAGCTTCGAATATGTTGAAATAAGGAAAAATGTGGGTAGATGCATACATGTTATTACGCAAGAAATACACGTTCATAGCTGTTGATATTTATTCCACATGTTTTTAAGTCTACAGTATTGAATAAAAACTGCTTTCCACATGCAAATAGAAAATCATGTAACAGTTACGATTTCTCTGTGCGGGCTGACATATTATTTTTCAGTGCTAAGATATATGGCATCTACCGTAACTAATAGCAGTTGTGGTTAGGTTGAAATGCAGCCTGGACCAAAAATTAAGAGTAAGAAACACACAGAAATAATATCGACATATAATAACGTGTATTTCTTGCTTAATAACATGTGTGCATCTACTCGCATTTGAAGTGATTTTTCCTCATTTTTACGCATTCGAAGCTTACGTTGGAATGTATGTACTAAACTTGATACCGATAGGACAATTTTTCAAACGCAATAGAACAAATTCAAGAAACTATTTGCAATAATTATTACTCTGTTACAAAAAAAATACTAATTAACTTAATGAATTATGGTCGAATTTCGACCACTGGGCGATCTCTAGTATTATTATAATAAGCAACTAATCATCTATCTACGTCACCTGTCACGCATTGACGTCACTCTATGACGTTGCGCAGTGACGTTACGCTTTACGCCATTGTTCTTTGTTATGCACGTTATTTAATAACATTTCTAAGCATTCGCGAATAAATTAACTGCCAGAACACTGAAATAAAAGTATGTATTACATTTAAATAGACATATCAATCATTAGATACTTATGTTTACGTAATATTCTTTTGACACACCGGTTTAGAAGAATTCCTTAAATTCTTTGTTCATCGATATGTAAGATAAAAGCTTTAAGTTTCATGCAGCAATGTTAGCGAAACTTTTGATTAGATTCTTACTTAGCATGGGTCAAAATTACAACTGGCATTTGACGTTACAGCAGAGGACATAAATAATAAAATTATTTTGAAAAAAAGAAAGAAAACTAAAACTGTCCTATTACTTAAATAATTAAATAGTTTGAACGGAAGTACTTGCACACTGATCGCGATCTGTGCAGCCTACACTACAATTAAAACAAATATTACGTGGCATAATGTAAGTTCATAAGATTTATTTTAATTTCCTTTGCTTTCACTGAGCAATATTACTTAGGCTATTATTTCAGCAACATGTAATTGTCAGCCATTCAAACGTAATATTGGTCTGAATCACGCATAACAAAAAAGAAAGGTGTAAAAACCCTTGAACCTTTTTGATCAAATTTGTATCGCGGTGCATTATTGCCACTAAAATCCGATACAGTACATGTATTAATATGCGTTAGATTGAAGTATTGTTTTTCTGGCGGCAAGTTTAGCGTATTATGTGGCTAGGTTGAAATGCAACCTGGACCCAGATGGAGATGGAAACGTTTTGTTACAGCCATGGCACGAGGAAATACATTTAATTTTATTTTATAACAATGCTATTTATTTAACAACTGCTAAGACATGAATTGCCAAAAAACTGAAAGAAAAGTATGTAAATGTAAATTGGCATATTAATTATACTTATTTTTATTTTTTACTGAAATAGTTACATGTTTTGAATGAAAGAAGTTCCAAATTGACCGCGATATATTTGGCGTAGACCACGATTAAATATTACGTGGTATAGCGTAAGATTTATTTTTAACATCCTTCGTTTTCACTGGGGTCGTTATTTCAGCAGATGTAAACTGTCTCAGCCGTTAAAATATCGATCATCACTGGTAATAAGAAACAGGTGTAAGAAACTGTTTATATTGCTACGCATGATGACATTGACTTGCAATACATCGATTGTATTAATTCGAGTATGATTGAAGCTTTGCTTTTCTAGCGGCAATATTTGCCGAGATTGTGACTAGGCTGAAATGCAGCCTGGACCAAGTTGACAATGAAACTTTTTGCTACAGCAAAAGGGACGATAAATTACAATGAGCTTTATTTTATAACAATTCTAATTAGTTAAGCAACTTGAGAGAAGTAAATTACCATAAGACTCCGTTGAACCAGTTATTTTTGACGGGTTTTGGGGCTAGTATGTTCTAATGAGGTATTTGTTTCACTCTGTTACGAAGTTTCAGTTGGTCATAAAATCGGAAGGTACTTTCTACAAGTTTAGCGAATAATTCATTAAACTGAAGGGTTCCTTAATCGGAAAGTGGTTTCACTATATTCAATGCGACAAAAATATCGGGTGGCATGGTTTTCCTTCGGAAGAATTGGGATTGGTTCTACGGATAATATACTCTAGTACGGGCCATGAAGTTTCCTATTAACACATTGAACGCTACCGGCAATATGAAAAGTCCTGTCAGTGACTAAAGGCCCATTCACACTAGCGGTCAGGTCATCTCAGCTCAGCTCACAATCCAGGGTAGCATTCACACTAGCGGTCAGCTCAGCTCAGGTCAGGCCAGATCAAGTAGTAGAAGAGGTCATTTCATTTCAGTAGTTCATAGTGAACTATACTGTTTTCTATACCAACGTCAATTAAATCGCAATGATTTTGGATCAAGAGCTTAAAATTATGTCAACATCAAAAAGAGAATGGTTCTGAGTGCATCCAGTGTTTCAAGCGCAAACAGATCAAGAGAAAGAATGATAACTACCGGTTATATCTTGCGAAACGAGTTTTGGGGAATGCTTTTGATATTTTAAGGCTCGGAGATTTCAAATTTATTTTAGAAAAAATAATTCTGCTCCAGGATTAATTGATAACACAATTTTAGCATGTATTTTGCACAATTATTTACGGAAGGATAAAATTTCATGCCATGTAGAAAGTTAATTTCAGGATGAACGAGACAAACCCTACTTGACTTTCTTTGTTTGTGTACTAAGGCTGGTACAGAATAATTTGATTCAAAAAATATATTCACAATATTTTTTTAAATTCGGAAACAGGATCTGTATCTTGACAGTACTAAAATCTGTAGTAATATTTGAATTTATATTAAAGTTTGCGGACTTTATAATAAATAGAAATAAAATACCGTTAAAACATTTATTTTTTATTTATTACTCTTTTTTATTGCTCACAAGCATATTTTTCAGACGTGCGCCGCCCATTTGATCTGACCTGAACTGACCGTTGCTCCGTTCACACTAGCGGTCAGCTCAGCTCATGTCTTGACCGTTGTTGATCGGTGGCGGCGCGATCTTCAGTTTGACCTGCCTTGCCTTGCCCTGACCTGAGCGGACCGCGTAGTGTGAATGCTCCCATTGGATTACGTGTATAGCGATTTTTGACCTGAGCTGAGCTGACCGCTAGTGTGAATGGGTCTTAACTCTGAATGCAATCCCGCATAACGCTGACGTCCACCGTCACACTATCTTACCTGAGACGCAGATGATTTTAATTTTATGCCCTTTTATGCTGTTTATTTTACTTTTAATTTAAAAAAATACAATTATACTAATTAAATATAATAAATAAGAGTTTAGGGAAAAAAATAAATCCGTAATATCGTATCTATAGTAAATTATATTAATTTGTTTTTGAAAATTGCTGTAAGAAAACAATTTTTCAACAAATTGCGAACTAAGCCTTCAAATAAATTTGATTTACAAAAAAATCAAAGCTATACGTAATTTACTCGAGGTAAGAGCTCACAAATATTTCAACTCAATTTATAAAAAAAGTACAGGGCGTTCGCCGGGAAACGCAACCCACTGTTAGCGCTACAAGGAAGAAACTGCTCGCGGCGAGCGAGCGTTCAGCTCCCGGCATTGTTCGACCGTCGGCCGCGGACTATTTCATAAACTTGTATGTGCTAAGCATTTAAATGTGACGTAATTCATTAGCTTACCTTATAAAAGATGCTGGAAGTGTTGACACTCTTGTGTAATGCACATTTCACATCTTCTGAACATATTTCGAGACACACGCTGCCCTAACTGACTTAATGATTTTTTGGGTGACTGTTCTAGTCGAAAAGCGATATCGTCAATTTTCTCCTCTGTGAGAATACGGTTGACCGACAGTCTCTTTTTGTTAAAAAATGAACCCGTTTCTCTTACTTTTTTAACCAGACGCAGAATTGTTGATTTAGCTGGCAGTAAAGCGCCAGGATATTCGCGACGAAATTTACTGCGACACTTTTTAAACGACTTCTTCTTCACATATGTATCGTAGAGAAATATTCTTTGTTGCAAACTGTAACGTACCATAATTTTACTCACACTCAAACACGGTACAGATTAGTAAGAGTATGAAGCCCCAAACCAACCAAACCGCAAAGAAACGTTTATTCACAACACTGATTAATAAGAGACTGAAGTCACAAACTAGCTACAATGCAAAGAAACCGTTCTTAACAATGTAAGGGTCACTGCACTGCACTGTTGGGGCAGCGGAGGTGTTAAACAGTGCGGTGATTCACGGTGCCGCGTGGCGGAAACTGCTGGCACCGCTGTCCGAGCAAGTTGCCGACGGCAACAGACTGGGAGGGTTGCGTTTTCCGGCGAACGCCCTGTATATTTAATTAAAAATAACAAAAAAAAAAAACGTTGTCAGCAAATATATTTTAAACATTTATTATTATAAAAAGGAAGGTTAATCTAGAATGGAATTGCGAGATATAATTTAAGTTCAAGATTTGGAAAAAAAAAATTATTCCGAATTTTACACCAATGCCAAATTACATCTTACAAGGTAAATAATTTAAATAAGACTTGCCTTAAAATTCTTATAATTATTAAGTAGATGGGAGAAATTAATCAATAGAACAATATTTTGCACTTGAAATAAAACGCCAAGTTTGAAAAATTATTAGAAAAACACCAGTTGTCCGATTTGAAAACGGACTTCACTCGGTGAAAGGTAAGACTTTAGTGAATGGCTGAAATACTGGCCAGATACTGGAATCACCAACCTTCTATACAATCCCATAGGGAAAGGACGTCTCAAGCCGTCCACCGTCATTGGGATGCTCCCTAGCGGACGGCCGAAGACGTCCTCAGCACTGAACATGTTAATGTGTTTAATGTAAGAAACCTTTGTTTAGAAGCCACACTCTATCAAGCACATCATATCGACCTGAGATAGCTTATTCTTCCTTCATGTGAAAGGAACCAAACTTTCAACCAAGACATAGGAATTTCAGAATCTTTTTCATTCAGAGGTAATATTTTAATAATCATTGCCTATAATATCCTAAAATTAGAGTAATGTCTGACCGGGAATCGCTCCCCGGTTCGAATTCCTATCTCGGCGGGGATTTTCATACTCCCTTTACCTCTGACACAGCTTGCTGTATAATGTGTAGCACGTCAGAACACTTCTTTGGTTCGGATTCTATTGAAGGTCCCCCTGTACCCGGACTTTGGGGTTAAGGCGGCTACGACAGGGGTGGAATGCGCAGCCAATAGAAACTGTCACCAGGTCATTACGGAATTATTATTATTATTATATATCCTAAAATTCTTTTCGATATGACATTTTATTTTTAAAAAAATATACTATGTTAAGAGATTGTGACAAGCTTTTACTTAAGTCAGTTGGTTTGGCGACCAGGATTAACGTGGAAGATTCATTACACACGTCAATCTTCAATCACTAAAAAGGTATTTGCTTGTCGTAAGAAAGCTCTGTTAATTCAGGATGTAGTAACATATTATTTTACGAGAGACCAAACTCGCGAATAAATTCTCAAATTCAATTTAGAAATGTCACTGCTAATGGAACGCGCAAGTCGCCTTTAGCTTCAAAACCTATTTTTCAGAATGAAACTGCGTGTTAAACGCGGCAGCTATATTGAACAGGTGTTCGTGTTGTCAGGACGACTCAGCCCCTGCTGCTGGGCAAGGTGGTGGAGTTCTTCACGCCCGGGTCTGACATGACTCTGGAGGAGGCTTACGGCTACACCGCGGGCCTGACTGCAGCTATACTCCTGAGAGTCTTCTGTTGGCACCACTACGCCAGGAACTCTCAGCTCATCGGCATGCGCATCAGGGTCGCCAGCTGTAGTCTCATCTACCGCAAGGTATAGTATCCAGCAGCTGCCTGAACGGGTTGCTGTAATATTTGTCAGAAATTGTCATCTTTCTAAGTATTATAAGAAAAATCCTTAAAATCAAGTATTTGTATACCGGTTGGTAATTTCGACTACGATATTTACAAAACAAAACTGAGAAATTTGAGATGTCACATGGTGGGTGAGCGCTAACTCTATGGCCTGGCATCCTGAAGGACGCTGGTTCGAATCCCCGTTCGAGCGTCCAGATTTGGATTTTTCATGGTTTCCCCAGATCACTCCAGGAGAATTCCGGGTTACTTCCTTCAAAAGGCCATGGCCGAATTCCTTAACGTTCCTCGTTTTCAGTTTTTTGCCGCCTCTAATGACCTCGACGTCGACAAGGCTTAATGCCATAAAAAAAGGCAAAATTGTAATTCACATCTTCTATAGCGTAATGTCGCCTGTCCGTCTCAAATACTTCTAAATCTCTTCAAATTCTACAGAAATTCCTCAAATTTTGCGGACTAAACCATTGTCAGATAAAATTCGTATTTTAGCCAAATCAGGTCACACAGACTTGACCTTAGTAAATTTTTAGTCGACAAAAACCGATCAGTTTTTTTCTATTAATTAATGCTTTGTATGATACGAAATTCGTGACTTATGAACTCTTCTATAAGCGTGACCATACCATTAACACAGTAACGGGAGTCGCCTTGGCTATCTATACTATTATAAATCTGTAAGCAGGCTGCGTGTGTCTTATTTGAACGGGAGCCGTGCAAAAACTACAGCAGCAATTTGGGTGGTGTTTTCAAATCTTCAAATCTTTAGAGCTAACGGTCACAATTGAAATCTGCGGAAATAGCAAACAACTTATATGAACCGAGGTATGGAGGGAATAATTAAATACAATTGTAGAGATGAAATTATGAGATACGGATCACAATATAATCGAGATTTTCACTCCTTGCACAAAACTGACAAAAATATCACACAACTTAATTTAGAATTCTGTTTAAAATTTTGACTTCGATTTTTTTTTCTTGAATGCTGTAAACGGAATACCTGAATCTGACATTAAGCATTACTAACAGCGGTGTTTAATTTACTGTAAAAATCATGCATTTGAACAAAGACTAATATCTCTGCATTGTATTTATCTGTCTTTGGTTATAATTTCCCGGTTTTATCTGTTCTGATAAATGTAATTATACGGAATTCATTACTCAAACCACTGCATAATATTTTAACTCTTCAATGTAACAGGAGTTTAATATTTGCGGAAAGTAATTTTGTGCTTAATATAGATAGTAAAGGGTTTTAAAGATCCCGGATTGCCGAAATTTGATGGTGAATAGCGAAAATTCGAAAGTAAGGAATAAAATTTTGTGTAGTTCTCCAGATATCGGAAGACAAAAATCAGTTACATGTGTAGTTTCTTGTGCCTAGGCGACGTTTTTAATCTATTCCAGGCCGCATTTTGACCTAACTACAACCGCTAGAAGAAGAAAACGCATAAACATTACATTGAGATACTGTCAATGTATTATTGCGCGTGTTTTATTCCTCTTGCAGTTCACACTGAAGTGGTTTATGAAATTGTTATAATTTACCCTTCGCGTACTTTGAATCCTGAAACTGACAATGTTGTCATTACCAAAAATATATTTAGCGATGCATTTCATGTATTTAGGTCTATCTGCATCGTTTGATTTCGAAGCAGCAGTATCAGTAGAGATTGTGGTTAGGTCGAAATGCAGCCTGGACCAGAATGTTTTTGCAACAACTTGAGGCATGAGGAATTCAGTTATTAACAGTTATTAATAGTAATTAGCTGCTTTAACAAGTTCCACACGAAAATATTACAATAAAGAATTTAACCAACATTTCAAAAGATTGTCATTGCATATGCAGCGACGGTGGCATCGAATAGATACGCGTCACTCTCACATTTCGGCATATTTAATATAATTCGTTGCGACTTTTCCGAAAAAGGAGAGTGCAAAACGTGAAGAGGACATTATAACGAAGTAGTTCAAACAAATTTCAACAGGTCAGTACCAGTTTCGGGAAGGTGGAGAATGTCCCGTCCCTTCCCTTCCATAAGCTGTTTTAATGAGTGCCATGTCAGTGATAACATGCATTCCCAGAAACAAAACAAATGTTGTGCATATCCGGCCTATATTTTCGTACCCACGGCATAGGAATGTACACATATCGTATTACGAAAATTTGCCAGCAATTTCAGATTCATTATTGTAAATGGTATCTTTGGCGGCAGAAATATTTTTAGAAATGACCGTTCGTTACTGCCAACACTACAGCAGACTGTGACTTTTATTTTGTTTTATGTCTAAGGCACATTTCTTTTAGCCTTAATATTAACTTTTTATCTCGAGGAAAGTGTTTTCAAAATTTCTGGCCAAAAGGTCAACTAATTCTAAATACTTCCTTATTGAACAGTTAGCGATAATGTTTCATCTAATTTTAATTTCTTATTTTTAATATATTGTGTTAAAATATAAGTATATCAAAACTTTCGAACTACAGTATGAAAACCGAATCTAAGGTAATAACTAAAGGAAAGGAAAATATTCAAACGCAATTTATATTTTTTTGCTTCTTCAAGTTAATATTTGCATGTTTATCTCTGGTTGTTTACGTGGCAACACGCTTTGTATTCTGTCGCTCCAAAACTTTATATTTATTTGATTATTCACGTCTTAGTGAGTGAAATAATTTGCTACAGTGAACTTTTTATAGCTTTTGAGTAATTAAATTTAATTTCAGTTCATTCAGTGGAAAGATATTATGCGTTAGCATAGTAACGGTAGTCCCGATACTGTTAGCGCATCTAGTGCGTTTAGTGGATAATCAGCTGTTAGCTATAGTCGAGCTATGGCTGATCCCCCAGATACAGGGCAGACGATTACGACGGCACTAGATGCGTGCTGTGCTAATAACATTACCTCAGCGTCAGTGAATTATATTTCGAGTGAAGCTTCGCAGCTCCAAGAATCAACTTTTGCGAGTGAGCAGCGACACAAACCATGTGTTTTCAGAAACATTGCAACAGTATCATCCTAATCTGCAACCACAACAGCAACAGCAGAAGAAGAAACAACAGCAAAAGAAACAACAGCAGAAGAAACAACAGCAGAAGAAACAACAGCAACAGCAGCAGCAACAACAATTTCTAGAGATGGATGAAGGATCAAGGAGCATTTCACCACAGGATCCAAATATTTCTACAGGTACTGCTTTGCATCACACAGCTATTAGAAGAGAGATACCAGCAATTACAAGTGAGTTGAACCAGCCAGCTAAACGACTGTGCGTACAGGTACGAGAAGTAGGGCAGGCTGGGGTATTACCAATACAAATAGAACAGATGGAGGAAGTTGACATGCTCGATATCTCAGGGTCTAATGAGATTAATTTTCCTTCAGTACAGGTAGCAAATCAACTCAATTCTAGTACAGTGCAGTCTGACACAAACATTTTAACCTATAGAAGCAAAGACAACAGATATAGCCACACAGATTGTGGGCCATATTATGTTTTGTAGAGAGCCTGGACAGAAACGTGGGTAATTTACATCCAATGTCAGTAGGTAAATTAATATTTCAGTACAATAATGCCTTCAAGAGGGATGTTATCAACATCACTGGTACCGGGAAAAATCGTCTTAGAATAGAAACTAATACTGCAGAATCTGCTAATCTAATAATGCAACTGGACGTTTTTCAAATCAAAGAAGTTAGAAGCCTATATTCCAAGTTTCTTAATTCATAAACAGGGTGTCATAAGAAATGTTGATACTACCTTGAGTGAGGAAGAACTTTTAGCAGAAATAGTATCCCCCTTCCCAGTTATTCGTATTAAACGATTCATCAAAAGGTCGCAGAAGAACCAAGAGAATGTGATACCTATTCCTGTCTGCTTGGTATCTTTTCGGTCGCAGAATTTACCTTCCCACGTAACGATACTTGGAACTCGCTGTACTGTGGAACCATATGTTCCTCCTGTAATTCAATGTGGTGTTTGTTTACGCTTGGGACACCGTGAGGGACAATGTAGATCACGTGAGGCCCGATGCAGCAGATGTGCTGGCTCGCATTTGGAGGTCAACTGCAACAATCCTACATCTGTGTGTTGTGCTCTTTGTGGTGGTCCACATTATGCTACTGATAAGAATTGTCCGATATATCTAAGACACCGTCAAGTAAAATTAACAAAAGCGCACGGAACAAGTGCGACGTTCCCTGACAGAGAACAACAAACTCGGGGCTATTCCCAGGTGGCTTCAAGTCAACCACAATTAAACAGTCATACGGAATTTCCTCCCTTATCGGCACGAAAAACCACAAAATCCAACAACAACTGTGTCAACACAATATGGAACTACCCCCCGACTGCAAGTTCAGCAACAACATATAGTGCAGCAGAAGCAGCAACTTATTCCATCACCATAGCAACCAATGTTTCTGGGTGCTGCCTCTCAGCCCAGAGGATGTCTCGCTCGGCAGCAGGAGGCATCCCCTCCCACCCCAGCTTTTCCCCCCGTTCACCAACGATTGTTTGTTCCTCAGCAGATTCCTATTTCTCCCATTACTCATAACCCGTACCCACCGAGCCCACAGAGCACGCCCACTCACATTTCGACACGAACTGACTGACTTATTGAAGAAATATTCCAGCTCATCATGTCCACTATTTCTTCGTCTCAATCATCTTTTATGGGAAATCCACTCATCATCCGTGAGTCATTAATCCAGCTATTAAATAAGTTCAATGGCTTTTTCGAATTCTGCAGTGGAATGCTAGATCGGCCATCGCCAATAAAGAAAGCCTAGAACATGAACTCCGTCAAAAAGATATCAAGATAGCAGCAATTTCTGAGACGTGGTTTAAGGAAACATCAAGAGTGCGTTTTAAGAACTACGCCACTGTCCGATCTGATCGATCGGATGGAAAAGGTGGAGCAGCGATTCCTTGTCCACCATACACTTCATTCAAGGTCTTAAATGTTTACAGTGGGGTTAGATCACGATATCCAAGTTGCCGCCGCAAGAATCCAGGCCTCTGCATTCGAGTTCACGTGTGTTTCTATTTACTGCAAGCCTTGTAAGATCATAACACAGGAGATGTGGAATAATCTATTAAATCCCCTAGACCCGCCTTTGCTGATATGTGGAGATCTTAATGCTCACAGTACTGCATGGGGATGTGCCTTCACCGACAGACAAGGACATTCTGTCTTAGAGATCTGTGATGAGCATGGCCTATCTATTCTTAATGACGGGTCACATACACTAGTCCCGTCACTATACCACCGTCCATCGGCAGTCGACATCACACTATGCTCTCCATCTATAGCCACCATTTCACATTGGAGCACTTCAAAAGACTCTCTGGGTTCCAATCACTACCCAATACTTATAAGTATAGATCATCTTCCATCAAGTGGCCCACGCCCCATTCCGTCAAGTAAGTGGAACATTAACGCTGCTAATTGGTCACTATTCGCGGACACAATGATCCACGAAGTACGAAACTTTCAGTACCGCAGTTCAGCACTCGATAATTATAACCTTTTTATAGAAGCTCTGGAACGCGCAGCCCTCACTTCCATCCCTTTGAGGAAGACCTCCGTTCAGAGGAAGAATGCTCCAACTATTTGGTGGAACACAGATTGTTCTCGACAAGTCGCCCTTCGACGTGCGGCTCTCTTGGAATTTCGTAACCACCCATCCCAGGACTCGTATCTTCGATATCAGCAAGCATCTGCTCGTGCTAAGCGGTTTCTAAAGGCGACTAAGAGACATAACTGGAAAAGAATTCTGTTCCTCCTTGAACAGACAGACCAAGATAAAAGATGTATGGAAACGTATAAAAGTACTTCGCAACAGAAACTACAGTCCGCGAGAATGCTCCGACGATACCACTTGGCTGGAGGATTTGGTGATAGAATAGCTCCACCTTCTCCATGTCCTCCCCCATATAATTTTACGGAAGAAGATTCTAACCATTTCCTGTGCACATCTTTCACCTTCAATGAATTCCGAACGGCACTCAAGAACTCTGCCAATACATCACCAGGCATAGATGATGTTCGCTACCCTATGCTACAGCACCTTCCAGACGAAGCCCTCAAACTTCTCCTTAGTATCGTCAATGAGCTGTGGTCTAAGAAAAGCCTGGACGACACAAATAATAGTTCCTCTTCTGAAGTCTGGAAAAGAACCAGGTGATGCCGCATCCTATCGCGCTATCGCCCTTTCTACATGCATTGGTAAGACGGTCGAAAGAATGATTAAACATCGACTAGAATGGTGGCTAGAATCACGATCCTTATTACCCAACTCACAAAACGGATTCCGCAAGGGCCGAGGTACCTACGACAACCACGCTACGTTAGTCACGGCGATCCAAGCATCCTATCTGGAAAATAAGTATCTCACTGCATTGTTTTTGGACATATCTGCGGCTTATGATAATGTACGAATACCGATCCTGATGGACAAACTCATCGCACTAGGTCTTCCTCAATATCTTGTGTCTCGCATCTATCAACTTCTGCAAAAAAGACAGTTATATTTTCGGTTCAAACACGTCCTGATTGGACCTCGATGCACCCACCAAGGTCTTCCTCAAGGCGCAGTGCTCAGTCCCCTCCTGTATACAATTTACGTGCGGGAACTGGAGAGCATTCTGCCTCTTGCCGTGAGCATT
This sequence comes from Vandiemenella viatica, assembly GCA_031002005.1. Classification (NCBI taxonomy): domain Eukaryota; kingdom Metazoa; phylum Arthropoda; class Insecta; order Orthoptera; family Morabidae; genus Vandiemenella; species Vandiemenella viatica. The sequence goes on along the minus strand of JARYHS010008075.1, from coordinate 57,466,458 downwards.
ATTCAGTACGCTGACGACGTTTGCATATTCACCTCAGCGACATCGGTTACGGCAACTAAGTGTCTTCTTCTACAAGCTATACTTAGCTTAATCCAGTGGCTCTTCGAACATGGCCTGGACTTCTCTACAAGTAAATCCTCAGCAGTGATATTTACGAGAAAGAGAATCCACCCCCCTATCTACAACTTCATTTTGGGTCCCCTTAATGTGCTTGTTCAATCTCACGTGAAATTCCTTGGCTGGTATATGATTCTCGTCTCACCTGGTCAGCTCACATACAGCAACTTGTCCCAAAATTGGAACAAGGGCTTAATATTTTACGTACGCTGACTCGAGTTTGGTGGGGAGCTCATCCATCTACATTGTTGATACTCTATCGCACCCTTCTCAGATCAAAACTGGATTATGGAAGCACATTCTATTTCAGTGGCAGTAAACGTCTACTAAATAAACTGGATCGCATTCAGTATCAGAGCATTCGTATTTGCCTGGGAGCTATGACATCCACACCTACGAATGCGCTTCTTTTGGAAGCAGCAGAAATGCCCTTTAATGTTCGCTCACAACTCCTGTCAAATAAATTTTTATTGACACGTGCTTATTCCATAAATTCACCAGTTCTCCGGCATCTTATCAACCTACAACAGCTAGTGAAAAGAGAGGTCGGTGTCTATTTGTCCAAAGGTATCCACTGCTGCAAAGTCTTGAGTACCTATCAACACTCCTCCCTGACCTCCAGCAACAGGAAATGACGACTATATACGACATACCTTACCAACAATGTGTGACCCCTTTGGCAGTAAGCTGCCTACCGGTGTATCACAAGCTTGTCAACCAGTTCAACAACTTTGTCAGGAATATTTATCTGTTAGATGGCCATCTTCAGTTCAGATACACCGATGGGTCAAAGACACCTTTGACAGGTAGGGTAGGCTGTGCATTCTACTGCCCCGAAACACAACACGCTCAGAGGTTCCGCCTTCCAGGTCACCTACCAATCTACTCGGTGGAAGCCACTGCCATCAATCAGGCTCTTATATACGCCAGAAGATTTTTACGGCGAAGTATGCTAATACTCACTGATTCACTTAGTGTTCTTCGCTCCTTGGCCATACCCCTTATACTCCAGCGAACTAATATACACAACATCAGCATAGTTCAACAGACTGTAGAACTTAATCAAAGCGGTTGCACCGTTAATTATATCTGGATAACCGCGCACTCTGGAATTAGGCATAACCAGTACGTAGATATGTTAGCCAAGGAGGCATGTAGCTCGTGCCGAAGCTTAATAATACCCAACAATATAACTGATTATCATGCAACAATGGTCAGCAATGCATACCACCAATGGACGAGGAGCTGGAATGTATCTAAACAATACAGAGGCCGACAGTACGCTCTAGTTCAGACCTACCCTCCACGAAAACCTTGGTTTCAAGATGGAATACTCAACGACGGTACATTACTTCTATTATTCGTATGAGATTCCACCACGGCGCCTTCCGTAGTCATCTTTTTCGCATCAAGGCGGTAAACACACCTTACTGCACATGCAACGGACAGGCAATACAGGATCTTAATCACTTATTTTTCAACTGTTCCAATTTTCAACAACAGCAATCAACATTCATCAAGTCTCTTGTGCGAGCACAGCAGCCCTTTCCAACAAACATTGCAGTACTACTCGCTACAAATGACAACAGAATCTATAGTATCATCAAGGATTATATCAAAGACAGTGACCTACATATTTAATGTATCTATATATCTGCATATTTTTACATACTATTAATATTATTACCTTGTTACTTTACCAGGCTGACTGTATGGTCTATTCAAAACCTAAGGTCAAATAAATAAATAAATTTAAAAAAAAAGTTATTTGATACTACAACAAAAGAAAGGGTATTTTTATACACGCTAAACCCCGTGCGTGCGAAGCAGTGGGTAAATACTAGTTTTAAATATAATGATAGAACCTTTGTTGGCTCATCCCGCTGAGACATTAATGGTACAATACACAGCTTGTTCTACCCTGAGCTGTGGAACTCTACTACTACTACTACTACTACTACTACTACTACTACTACTACTACTAGTAGTAGTAGTAGTATTACTACCGAATAATTAAGAAGTGTTGAATAACTGCCAATCATTTGATTGAGTACTGGAATCCGGGGTTAAGCCCCAAACCTGTCTTCAATGCGTAAAGAATGAGATTGAGAAAAACACTGTTGGGATGTTAAACTTGCCATACATCTTGGCATCTGCCTTAAAGGGCAGACCGAGCGTGGTGGGTGAGTGGTTCGCATTCGGGAGGATACCGGTTCGAATCCCAGTCGGAGCATCCAGATTTGAGTTTTTCCATCGTTTCTCCAAATCACTCCTGGCGAATGCGGGGATGCTTCCGCAAAAATCCATGGCCGAATTCCTTCCAGTTCCTTGTCCCCAGTCCTATCCTGCCTCTAAAGAACTGGACGTCTACGAGGCGTAAAGCCACAAGTAATAAAAAGTTAAAGGGCAGAAATCTGATTTTTTTTCTTTTCCTTTCTCTTCCTTTCTCTCATCTCTTGAGTAAATCACATACACAATACTCTTCACTACACACGCCTAAACTCAATTACTCATTCACATATACAGTAGCATTATGACAGTGGAGAAGGCAACAACAAACCATCTGGTTTAAACCTTCGCAGGAGGCATATATGCTGATTAATGAAAACCCTATTCAAATTTGACGCTTTATTCGTCAAACAAATAAGTAAAATTTTGATTTTAATGATGAAATGAAATCTTCCTATGATGTCATATTACATCGTATTCTCTATGTGACAGCAGTGAAAGAAATAAGAACAGTTTATTGCGACTAATACTAAAAGTATGAAACCAGCCTAATTTTTGTAACACCTCCGCTGAATTTCTGGCCTCCAATGCATTTATCACAACTGAATAACACAAAAAAAGGTCTTGTGCGCTTTGAAATTGGTTATGACTGTCTGCTTGAGGACGTCGAGCTGAATACAGAGTAGTGTGCGGAGCATAGAACTGGATTTGCAGTGTTGCAATAGCGGTACAGTGATAGCCATTTCCTTCCCGCGTGCTTCAGCGAAAGCGTTATCTCCGTAGTCACACTGCTGCTGTAGTACGTCTCGCTGAAACGCTATGCGGCGGTTCGCCATATATACACACACATAATATATATAAACGGCACGTGAATGTCTCCACTAACAGCAGTACGTAATGCCAGTTTGAACTATCTGACTACACTTTATATTTAGAACAAATGCGTACTTTTAACAGCAGAATCTCTCACAAGCTACAGATGCGAGGGACACTTCTGCATCACTTTTTATTACTTTTTTTACGGTACAAGATTGTTCAATTTTGCCTCATAATCACGTAGCTACATTTGCTATTTTTTAATATTAATGAATTTATTTATTTTTATTTGGCATTTAACCGTTAGGTCTTACAGCCTAAATTTTTAGGCTATTTTCACAAATGTATATATTAAACGGTTTATGTTTATATTTTCCGCGGCCAGTAAATGTTTTATGTTGAGAGGTAACTGGTTTGCCTGTTTCTGAGAGTTCTTTCATAAAATTTGTGATGCTGTTCCAGTGTTTTTTGCATCCAAAGAACATGTGGTTGACGTCGCATTCAACCTCATCTTCACAGTCGCATCGGGGTGATTCAATTGCTTTGATTCTGTATAGGTGGGCAAGAAAAAAGCTATGGTTAAACTTTAACATGGCTATTGCAGTTACTAGTCCTCTTGATGGGGAGCCTTTTTGGTGCCACTGGGATGTTGGTATATGGGGGTGGATGCAGGCGTAGTGGTGACCTCTGAGTTGTGATGTTTACGACCATTCTCTGTTCCATTTTTCTTTGCAGTATTTCTTAAAGTGGTTTGTAACATCTAGCCCCAGTATATTCGTTTCTTCCTCACCCATCCTTATAACACTCTTTGCTAGGTCGTCTGCCTCTTCATTACTTGGTATGCCAACATCTGCTTTTATTCATATAAATATGACTTCTTTGTTCAGGTCGGTGTTTTGATTGCAGGTATGTATGATTTTCATTGTCAAATAGTCACTCCGATTATCATTTTTGAAAGCCATTTTTTTTTTTTTTTTTTTTCAGAGATGATTTGGATTGCGATTTATATTGAACATTGTGATTGTGTACTTAAGTTTCATTTAATGCGAAAATATGTACTGAAGTTTACGTGAAACAAGTTTTGAGAAAATTGGTCACTATTTAAATGCAACTATCAGATAGTATAATTGCTTTTAACCTTGTAATCTTAAGAGGCAGCGAATGGCTGTGCTACCAACACGGTTACTAGAATATAGTTTTCTGTGAATTAAACTCTAATTTTCTTGGAAAGTAACCTACAGGTCGAGGTCAAGCTTGTTTGTGTTGTTGGTGTAGGTTCTGCAGCTGAGCAGACAGACCATGGACACGTCGACTACAGGCTACATCGTCAACCTGATGACCAACGACGTGTGTCGCTTCGACCGGCTCGTCCTATGGATGCACTTCCTCTGGCTGCCCTTCTTACAGATCTCCATAATCATGTACTGGCTCTATACCTACGTGCGGTGGGCCGCTTTTGTTGGCCTAGTCTACGCTATAATCATTACTGTACCATCTCAAAGTAAGTAACTGTTGGACTCTTCTAACCTTACATGTTTTCGAACCGTCTAAGCGACGTTAAAAATACTTCTCACCGTATCAGAATGGACCCAATGTGCCTATACACATAGTAATCTTATGTTCCTCAATCTGGACCATAGTAATGATACTGTAGTAACATATATTGTGTAGTACAGTGAGTATAATCGAGTCTCGCCCCTTCCTGTGTCTTTAAGGCGTTGAGTAACTGGTATTAAACTAAGTTATTACAACCCCGTGTGTGTTGTTTCATTGTGTTACAGTTGTTATCGGCAAACAGTCGACGAAATACAGAGCCCAGGTGGCTGTGAGGACTGACGAACGGATGAAGATGATGAACGAGATCGTGTCCGGCATGCGAGTCATCAAGATGTACGGCTGGGAGACACCCTTCGCAAAGCTCGTCGCCCTAGCTAGGAAGTGAGTCTATGCTGAGCAAAGAAAGGCCTTCTCTAATCTATGTTAACATCCAACTCCTCTGTAGGCAAGATTAAAGAATTCGCACACGCGCCTCCTTTTTATTTAATTGCGATGGGTAGCATGCCCGGGTAACAATTTCTCTATAGATATATTTTCGACATTTTCGTGTCTGTTGGAGCAAACTCGTAGGCTATAATAGTATGCAAGATTCTTTGCTAACGGACACCCTTGAAACAGGCTGAAACGTTATCCTCCCGGCAAATCCTCATGACAACCTGTCCTGTATCCATTTAATTGATGTTTCACTAACGCTCTTCATTTCTTAAATGTTTCAGGAAGTGTTACAAGGAAATAAAACCAGAGGCTTCCCTTACTATTATTCTGTTTGGGCCGGAACGCATGAAAACGGTATCTGTTAGCCCCATCGCTTTTTACCAGCGAGCTTGCTTGTGGTCCTGGGCGATAATTTCACATACCTGCTGCTACTGCAGCCAATAAAAACCTTTTCGCACAAGTGAAAGTGAAATCTCGTGTCTCAACTATCTATACACATTATTGACGTATCAGCAGAGTCTATTTCAACATGGCTGAAAACCCGCTCACTGCAAATGGTGGGCAGTATGTTCTGTGAGATTGAGCGAGCAGTAAGATCTCTATCATCGTCAACGTTAAGCGTCCAATGCTAATTGTTTGATACTACATGGTGCAATTTATTGTAATAAGGATATGGTGCGAGTAGTATGCTGTAATAATAAATTTCTTACATAACAACCCGTAGATTGGTTGCCAGTAGTTTTATACTCTCTTCATAACTTTTTTCCTTTGTTTGTTTTAAAAACATCTGATATTGTTTCTCTTATATAATTAAGTATTCGAAAGTCATTTTCGCTTGAATCACTCTTCGTTATTCCTCTGTTTACACTTTTTTGTAGCTTTAAGAAGCTTCAGATCTCTTAGTTCCTAAATTCTTCATTTGAAATTTTTATTCATTCCAGCTAATTTTCAATGTTCTCCTATAACACAAGGCCTCAAACCGAGCTTGGTGGGTGAGCGGTTAACGCTCTGGCCTCGCATTTGGGAGGACGGTGGTTCAAATCCCAGTCAGGGTATCCAGATTTGTTTTCCGTGGTTTTCCCAAATCACTCCACGCAAATGCCGGGATGCTTCCTTCAAAAAGGCAATGGTCGAATTTCTTCACCTTCCTTGTCCCCAGTCCCATCCCGCTTCAATTTACCTCGACGTCGACGAGGCGTAAAGCCATTAGTAAAAAAAAAAGGCCTCAAAAGCCAGCAGCCTATTCTCCTTCCCGACATCGGTAATTTTTTTTTAGATTTGGAGACCTTTTGTTTAGCTCTACTGATGTTTTTTAAACGGTGGCATGACTATAGAGCCTACCCTTACCCGACTCAAATCCCCCCCTCCTTCCGAAATCCACTCAAGCGCCCCCCCCCCCCCCCAACAAACATCCTGGATCCGCCACTGACGATACTGGTGGAAAAACAAAACTGGAGTCCTAATTTGGTTCCTTTCCTCAGCTGCAGTGTTTATCAACCTGTGGTTTGCAGGCAGAATTTTAAATATTTTCTTCTAACTGAATTAATGGTATCGGAACAAAAAACAGAAAAAAATTGTTCACAGAAAATGGATATCGAACTCGTGAGGTATAAGTTTATAAGAGGGTATAGGCTATAACCAAGGCTATAACACAAGCGTTCTAAAAGCCAAGAATAAGCAAACGACTACTGAAAACACACATGACCACATTGTTACTGTAACAATCTGTTCACTAGATAAGCTACCAGTCCGCATCAAAGAGAGCTGCGTTGCATTAGGGTTAACTTGATGGCCGTTTAATGAATGCCTTTTTTTAGATATAGGTTTTAAGGGACTTCAGTATGTGCCATAACAGTTGGTAGGTTCGCTTAATAATATACTCAAAGGTATTAAGTTAGGTCCCATTTACGATATTAGGAATTAGTTTTGACATTTAGTGGTCCTCGTGTTGAAAAAGGTTGAGAAACGCTGCTCTACTATATTGGGCTGCCTTCTAAGTGGATGTGTAACATGAATAGTTGGTGGTAATGCTTCCGCGTGCGTTTTCGCCAGTGTTGAACTTTGGAATTTAAGGTTTGCGTATTCATGCATTTACGTACTAGAACAGGGATGGCCAACCCGCGGCCCACGGGCCGCTAGTGGCCCGCGGTAGGTCATTTTGTGGCCCGCGGAGCTGGATCATTAATTCATTATATACGTAAGCTTTGACTTTCAATGGTGATATCTACACTAAGTTAAGTTGATATTCAACCAAGATCATCGCTCGATTGATCTTGAGGGCATGGACAGTGCGGACGTACAGTACAATCGAGCCTTATCACGTCTTATGTTCCTGTAACTTTCAGCGCGTTAGTGGTTCGTCTGATTCATGGAGCGCTGAGTCGGCTATTGTATTGTCTCTGGCTATTGAGCTCCTAGCAGTTAATGTTTCTACCATATATGGGAGTACGCTCTTTGCTTTGATTGTTGTATTTGATTTGAAATGCATTGTCTACATTCCATGTGTCTGTTGTACTGTTGCATTTGTGGCGTGTTGTCGTGATAGACTTTTAAGAACTAGTTTCTGTTTTATATAAGTCGTGTGTATGTAAGTATTACTATTGTTAAAAATACGTGATATTTGTGTTGCTGCATCTTTACCGAATATGTTCCCGTTATTATTATTTTTAAGCGTTGCGATTTTAGTAGTTTTTGCATAATACAAGCACTTTATTCATTTCTATTGCAATTAAATAATGGCGTCAAATAATAAAGATGCTAGATCAAAGAAGTGTAAAGCTGCAGATGAATTGTAACTTTTTCAGGATAAGTGGACAAATAACTTTTTTTTGTAGAATTTAAAACAAAGCCCATGTGCTTAATATGCAAAGAATCTGTTTCTGTATTGAAAGACTATAACATGAAACGACATTATGAAATTAAACATGCAAATAAGTTTGAGTATCACGGACAATTTTGATTATACCAGGTAAATGACTTAAAAATAAAACTTTCTGCACAGCAACAGATATTCACTAGTACTGCCGCAGAGTCAAAATGGCACGTAAAAGCGAGCTATGCTTCAATATTAGCCAAGAAATTGAAGCTGTATTCAGGTGGTGAAATGGTGAAAAAATGTTTGGAGAGCATGGTTGAAATTATGTGACCAGAAAAGAAAAAGGAATTTTCAGAAATAAGCCTCTCTCCTCAAACTATTACCAGACGTGTGTAGGACATTGGGAAACATATTGAAGATAATTTGAAAAGCAGAACGTCTTATTTCGTATATTATTCTCTATCATTGGATGAAAAGGACAGATCTAACAGATACTGCCTAAGTAGCGATTTTCGTAAGAGGTGTTGATATCCATTTAAACAAATCAGAAGAATTAGCGGCTCTATATCCACTTAAGAACAACTACAACTGCACGCGATTTGTTAGTCAGTTACAACCAACATTAAATCGTTTTTCGTTAAAACTTCACAACTTATCTGGCGTGGCGACGGATGGAGCTCCCGCAATGGTTGGAAAACATGAAAGTTTAGTAAAACTGATAGAAAATGAAACCTGCAAACTTGATAAATTTTCATTGCATTATTCGTCAAGAGAATTTGTGTCAAGTCTTTAAAAATGGATCATGTCATGAGCGTGGTTATCAAAATAGTCAATTTAATTACATCGAAGGGGTTGAACCACCGTCAGTTCCAAGAATTCCTCAGGCATTTGGATTCTGACTGTAATGACCTTACAATTTATACTGAAGTAAGGTGGCTGTCCCGTGCAAAAATGTTAAAAAGAGTGTTTGATTTGAAGGAAGAGATACAATCATTCTTTGCAAGCAAGTTGAAAAGTAACCCAGAGTTTGAAGACATGGCTTGGGTTTGTGACATTGCGTTTCTAGTCGACGTAGCTAGCCATTTAAATAACCTGAACTGTCGTCTGTAAGGCAAAGACCAATTGGTTAATAATATGTTTGATGTTGTTGCCGCGTTTCAAATGAAACTTGAGCACTGAGAAAAACAGTTGAAAAAAAAATTTCACTCATTTTTCCACGCTATCATTGCAAACAGGCGTGACACAGGCGTTGGCGATTAAGTACAGTTCATTGATATCAAACTTGAACCTTGAATTTGAAAACCGATTTCAATATTTCAAAAAACATCATATTCTTTTATATGTATTTTCAACGCCATTCTCCGTTGTATAAATTAATTGCCAGGAAATTTGCAAATGGAATGAAGTGAATTGCAGTGTGACGCACAGCTTAAGGATAAATTTCACCAGAATGGTTTGAAAGAATTCTACAGAAAATATTTGGACAAGGAGAAATAGCCTGCATTTGACAAACATACTTATCGGATGATTTCGCTATTTGGAAACAGCTTTTCAGCTGGATGAACAAGTCACAAAACAGAACGCGAATCACCGATGTTCATTTGGAGAACTTTATGCGTGTAGCCACAACTTATCTCGATATCAACATTTATGCCCGTAGTTCTGTAAAACAATGTCAAAAGTCGCATTGAAATAGTTGTATATTTAATTATATGATATTTATTTATTCATTAAATATCTATATTTCATTATAAGCGTTTTTTTCATTCATGAAAATATTAAAGTATTTTTTCGAAGAAAGTAATGTATGCTGCCCGGCAGAGAGTTGTAGTACTAAAATTTGGCCCGGCTGCTGAAAAGGTTGGCCACCTATGTACTAGAAGAATATGGAAGAAAGTCTGTCTGGATTTTCTCAGTAAACTGATAGAGTAGTTACTTTCTTTAATTCCTGAAAAAAATAAAAACCCTTGTCGAATCAAACTCAAAATACTACCATAACGTCAGCTGACCTTTTAAGTAAACTTTTGAGGAATTTCCTTCTCTTGAATGTTTTTTAGCATGAATAAATAGGTATTATTAATATTAAATAACATGAACAAATCATTGATTATTCCTGTGTTGCTTACTATAGTGAATTGTTACTTTAAATTGAATAAGCTATCTAATCAATAACTATAAAAAATTTTAACGGATTACAAATGCGTAATTATTAAAAATGTTGGTTGATTTACCTTAATGTAACTACTAATTTCTCCGTAGGTAGAATGCTTTTCCGGATATTACTGTTTCTCAATTTTCTAACACATTCCGTGTAAAATATATTCGAACTTTTCTGAGCGCGTACGAAAGTAGCCGAAAAATTTGTTAGATCATGGAAAAGTAACACATATTCTCCCTGAATTTGCCTGGTCTAGAAAAACGGGTCACCATCCACTTTCTAAGTGCAATGAACAAGTAACTCCCACGAGTGCTTAAGACATTTTTACAATAGCAGTAAGTCATTATATTAGGCATCCACAATGACAGGAACATTAATGGTGTGTTCATTTTTGATGGAATATGCAACCATTGTTTGGGATTGTATCTTCCGTGTGTAGCATAATATCTTTGGAACCAATCTGAAATGTTTAGTGTTCTATATCAAGCGAAAGTACTGGAATAACCATGGAGGAAGGAATATATGGAGACGACGCAAGGGACCTTCGCCACATACTGGAGTGAAACCGGGTGGAGAGAAGTGGGGAGGGGAGGCCGCCATATTGCTTGACCAGAGAAACACGGAAAAATGCACAAAAACCTCAAGGGAATAATAAGACAACCGTGGCACCGCAATTTGATGATGGATTATTATGTAACTCGACGAGACACATCAAAAATGAAGAATAAAATTTTTTGATATCATGCTTAGTTCTCGAGATATACTATCTCAAAAGAGTGGAGTTTCTTGTTGAAATTCAGAAGAAACGTATCCCCAAAATCAAATTTGGTGATAGATTCTTATGAAACACGACGATACAAATCGAAAATAAAGAATAAAATTTTTCGATATCTCGCTTAGTTCGCGAGATATACTGTCTCAAAAGTAAGGTTGTTAGGTTATGAGGGGATTCTACGATAACCGTGGCGCCGCAATTTGATGACGAATTCTTATGTAACTCGATGAGGGAAACTGAAAGTAAAGAATAAATGTTTTTGATATCTTGCTTAGTTCTCGAGATATTGTACCTTAAAATTGACGTGGTTAGGTTGAAATGCGGCCTGGACCAGAAAAAAACTATCGCCATATCCATATTTGATGATGAATTCGGACGTAACTTAATGAGCAGGTAATTCTTTTTAACTTGAATAACAAACTGTTTATTTCCACAGTCCTTAAATTTTAGTTGATGTTCAAATAGGTTATATTTTCACATTGTATTTCAGTAATTGACAAGGAAGGTTTCAAAATCTAGAAATATACTTGTAGACATATTTACAAACAGAAACAAGTCATATCTGAAATTTTTTAAAAAAAAGCATAAGTCAATGTTTAGAGCTTTAAAAAAAATTAATACTTCATAAAACCTCATAGTTTCTGAGCTTACTTAGAAGATATTGTACTGGTAGTGGCCTATATAATTTTGCTAGAAAAATCAGTACATTCAAAAATCAGAAGCTAACAGCTAATAATAAATAAATTGTTTGTTCTCTTCTGGTATACACCACATTTCAACCTGCCAATATTTCCATTAATATTGCCGCTACAAAACCAAACTATGTAGACACATCTAAACACAAGAAATGCATCGCGAACTACATTTCCGTCAACAAAGTTGATTTCATCACGTTTGGTAGTTCGCACAGCACAAATTATCACGATTAATTTTATCGTGCAATTTCAGTGTAAACGTTAACGTGAGTAATGCATACAGAATACCATATTCACTGTGTCGTGATGTAAACATGACCCGTTTAAATTAAATTTCCAACATTTGTCTACAATAAGGCTAGCTTTTCAGGTGCAAAATAGTAACATATGCTAATTGTCTACACTACACCAACAAAAATTTAAGAATAATATGACCCTATTGAGAGCAATAAATAAATTTATAGCGAATGGCACTAATGTTGCGGTTGCCTGTCAGATACTTCAAGAACGATAATTACAATGTGACTTACTTATGAAACGCTATTTCAGGTTTTTTCCTATCTCGTCTGTTTGTGCAACCATATGCATCATAACTTGGCATTATAGAAAACTTTAGAATATTAGAAAATGAAATATTCTCAGCAGCTGACACAGTGCAAACAGCCCAATGTTTTGGTACTCCTACGATGTCCGCCGCGCGGGCACAGTTTTTTCACGAGGTTTCACGGATTTCGCGTTATCTCGTCTCCATATATTCCTTCCTCCATGGGAATAACTGTTTCAATAAGAAAAATAAAGGAGAAAAGAATGGCGAAACAAGTAAGAATTGGACATTTGTTAAGAAACGTATGGAAGATTATACAAAATATAAGTAACCAAATGTGCATTAATAATTATCTCAGTTAAAAATCAAGATCAAGAAGCTAAATGCACAACCAAATGAAAAAGAAACGCCAATATCGCTTCGATACCACACTCGATGGGGAATATAAATTAATGTGGGAGGAACTTTACCTTTTGATACTTACTACATAAAAGTTTTCTAGAAAGAATTTTAGGTCTGCTGATTTATTTATATTTATTTTCTTATTGAAGTTGGGTAGGGGTACGGAATGTCTGGCCCCTGGGGGCGGATGCATTTACACGTGAGCATTCCTTCCGTACAGATAAAAATTACACGTTTTGAAATAATTTTAATTCAAATTTTCTTTTTCATAATTTTCTACGAATTTTTAGCAGTATAAATTTATAATTGCCAGACAGTTATATCGTTATTGGGATCTTTCCAGATGTAATTAAAAAAGTACAGTAAAATAATTTTCAAACCATTTTAGTAGGCCTATAGCTGAAATTTTAACGATTTTATCTCTGTACGGTAATCAAAGAGTATAACATAAATTTGCCAGACAAATTCGGTTGGTTAAAGGTGCCATACAATTTAAGTCTCGAGGAGAAGAGGTAAGTTAGAAGAGTGTGGCCATTAAATCGTTTTAAACTAACAAAGCATAGACAATTGTATTGTAAATGTGTTGAGTCGTACATTAAATATAATCTGGTATTTTTCCAAATTTTTCTTTTTCATCGCCCATCACTAAGAAACTGAGTTTTCATTTTACAAAACAACGAACATAAACACTCGACGCTATCTTAAAAACTAGCATCTGTGACTGCTTATATCTTAAAGAGTATGACGCATGGAGAAATCTTTCCTCCATGGTATGACGCCCTCTGACGCAACCAACGAATTATATGCTTATAACTTGCCTATTTTCCCAGAGATTTAAATTTGCCTATCTCCTTTAAGCAACCGAATTTCTTTGGCAAATTTATTTTATACTGTTTGATTACAGAAGTAAATCATATAAAAATTTCAGCTATATTAAAATGGTTTGAAAATTATTTTATTTTTTAATTGCGTCTGGCGAGATCTTAGCAACGACAATACTGTCTGGTAACTATAAATTTATACTAAAACGTGTAGAAAATTACGAAAAAAAAGAAAATTTGTCTTAAATTATTTCAAAATGCACAATTTTTACATGTACGAATAGGATGCGCACAGGTAAACGCAGCCGCTCCCAGGTGCCAGACGTACCGCATCCCTCCCCATCTTCAATAAGAAAAGAAATAACAAACAGCCGTCCTAAAATCAACTTTATCGTGATGTTGCTAGCTCTTGTGTTATTAATATTAGATGAATTTTTGTAGAAACAAATTCCCAATGGTGCAAACAGTGATTAATAGCAAAACAGAACATATTGCGAATTTGCGACCCCCTCAACACATGAACGTGACGCCTTAACGCCCGTAACTATTCAGAAGCCGCAACGATAACGCCTTTTCGACTTTTAAATAGACGACTGCAAACATTTTGGGGTTAATAACAGATTTTAATTTCATGTTCCAGCGTTAAGTGATATGTTTTCAGAAAAAAAGTGAATTTTAAGTAAAGTTGTAAGCTTAAAAATTGCCAAAGCCTGATTTAAATATATTCAGCAGTTTTTTTTAAGATGCTGGAATCTACATAGGTTCACTTTTATGTGCAGGAAATATTCGTTTTTGCGGGATGTAAAGTATTGCACGTGCTAATCCAGACTATATTACAACTCCGTACGAAGTTTCATTCAAATTCGTTGAACAATTACAGCTTGAATAAGTAGCAAACATCTATCCAAACTTTCTCATTTATAATATTAACTAGCGAATGTGCATTGGCAAAGCTCTCTGACATTTGCAGCTCTGAACTGATAGTTCACTTATAATAATCTCTTTAGGGGGTGGTTCTACTTCTAAAACTTCTTAGGCGCACTGTATTGTGCCAGCCGGGAAAACTACTTGATATTACTCTATCAACTTGAGTATTGTTGATATTGACTCCCACACATGACATACCTCAAGGGTTTACAAATTATTTAAAAAAATTGGTTCACAAAAGTAATGAAGTTAACAAACCAAATGATTTTTGTTATAAGAAAACAAGATTTGATACATAAACCAAGTCTTAGAGTTTTTAAGTTGGTCAGGCTCATTCAACAAGTCTCTAAACAATAAGGGTAATAGCTCAGGGGTATTTCGCGGGCCCTGATATGTTGCAAACTCGTCACTTTGTCCTGTGTCACTTGCAGAGTCCTTGCACAGCTCAAGACACTGCCGGTGACGGGAAGCGCACGACGGACCCCACTCATGATGGCGGTCGTCTCGCCAGTCCGTCTGCTCACATCGACACACAGTCCAGAAGTAATCTCTGCCTCCACTGCAAGCCTGGAGGCAGCGTTCCATGAAACGGATAAAAGAAAATATCTGAGTTGTGTATGTATCCCCATCTTACATAGGCCGGCTGTGTCCCTCTTGTTATTGACGGCGAGGAGTCCTCCGAAATATGCGTTGCTTGAAACTTGTCACAATACCTCCCAATGCTTTTGTCATAGCCGTTGGCCCTTCTTACAGCTCCCATTTATATTGGCGTCAGCATAGCAGGTGGGTTGACGAATGGCATTACAACGGCGGCAGTTCACCGAGAAATCGCTTTGACTGTATCGTCCTCCACTACATAACTTCGAGAACGGGTCTCATTACATACTGCTGCTCTTAATCATGTCTACTCACCCACATGTTTGATTAAATGTCCTTAGGAGCAGTGCTAGAAATTAGTTTGTAAATCCAGGCGTATTTGTTACGCCTAACTTTCAGAATCGGGCGTAAAATGAAAATGTTAGGCGTAATTATATTATAATTATGAAAATACAGATATTATAGCTTACAACCTACTCCAACACAATTTAAAACTGTAAATAGGCGCAGAAAAAATTAATATGGTTTTGCATGTGCAATACCTACATCAATACCAAAATTGTGAAATAATTTAATATGATTATTTATTTCATTGTACTTTGACAGTAACTTTTGAATTTTACACAATGATCTTCATCTTCAGAGGTTTAATTCCCAAATATTTTCGATTTTTTTTCCCGATTCTTCGCCAGAGGATTATTTCTTTTAAATACAAATAAGTCAATAAGTAAAATAAAAATTGTAAAATATTTTCCTTGATGTACAAATTTTAAGAATTTTATTTCAGTTTCTGTGTACAATTTATCGGCAAGATCGCAGAAACAAAACCATTCAATTTATTGAATATATCGTAGATGAATAGTAAATGCAATGATTCCCCACTTTAAATATCAGGAAAAATTCCTTACGGCCTTACCTGAAGTGCTGTATTTGTAATAAATTTGCATATTGGTTGTCTTCACTATTTTCGCTATATACTCTGTTCAAAAGCTGACGACTTGATAGAGATTTCTTGTCCTTACCCCATATTTTCCAGCGCAGAAATGTGTCGGAAGCTTGTTGTTTGCTTATGGTCACTGCTGCAGGTAAATCGTTGAGGACCTCTTTAAACTCCTTTACTCCATAAATTAATATATCCTCAATTCGAATGTTAATTGCATCAAAAATATCTATATTTTTAGACATGCAATTAGTTCGAAGATCTTTGAAGCGTTTTGTTAATCGTGTCAAGAAATTTCTGATCATATCTTCGCGATCACGTAAAAAAAATCTGCAGATCCTCTTTACTCAATTTTATACTTTTATACTCACAAGTACCAGTACCCAAGTTACAGTCCTTATCAAATTGAGACAGAGTTTCTCCATTGGCAGCAATTAAATTTTTCAATTTAATTTCGCAGATTGTAAGTTCAGACATCACTTTCTCAATGTTCGCCTTGTCATATTGAATATTTTTGGAAAATGTTGACAAAACATCAGTTACATTAATCGGAAAGCACAAAAATATTATGAACCGCACTGATTTTAAAGTTTTTAAGCAGTTCGTCACTTTTTGGTTGAAAAATTTTGCTGTAGTTTTTGTCAGCACAAAAGTCTTCAAAATACGAAACACTGACTGTGTAATTCCTGAGCAATGCTTTTAAAACTGTTTAATTTTTTGAAGAAATCCACCTGGTGGATATGATTGACAGGTGATTAACGACTGATTCATCCAATGCTTCAGCAAAATCTTTAAATTGTTTCTTATGCTTTGGACTTTTAGAAAAAAAAATGTATACACCTTAATTACTTTTTCGCTTGTTTGAGCGTAGTTTGTTACTGAGGCTATCAGAAACACACAGTTCTATCCGATGAGGAATAAAGTGCACTGATATAATATTCCCGCACACGTTGCACAATTTTGTAACCACACCATTGCTAACACCAATATTAACACTTGCCCCATCTAGACAGAAACCAACTAGTTTCTCTTTCATAGAATCACCATCGAATGTTTCATTTAAAGTGACCAAAATTCATTCGAATATGCTTTTAGCTTATCCGTCACTTAATGGCTTTAATTTTAATAAATCTACTCGTTCCTGCTCTTTTTTAACAGATGCTACGTAGATGATTGCACATTCAATTGTTTTTCTTGTAACTGTAACAAACGTGGGTAATCTGTGTACGCGAAGTTGCCTTTCGCAATGGAGTAAACAGTATTAAATAAAACACACATTTTTTGGTGTACTTTGTCACTCATGGCACTCAACGTAAGAGCTAACGGTGTCTGCAATGATTTTTTTTTTTTCCAAATCTGTCGGACACGAATTTTGATGGACTTCACTTTTTTCATGTCTTTTAACTGTTTCTAATCTAGATATAACCTTTGCATTTACGAAACTCGTTAAAGATGAATTCGCAAACTGCCTACAAACGACTCCTATTTTCGCTTCCTTGTTCTACTGATAACCAAGGAAATTTTTTTTTACCACTTACTTAATTTGTGTTTACCCACGGCATTAGTTGTCGATGTACTGGTGGTAACAGCAGGCATAGTAGCTGATAAATTTTGAA
Source organism: Vandiemenella viatica (assembly GCA_031002005.1). Classification (NCBI taxonomy): domain Eukaryota; kingdom Metazoa; phylum Arthropoda; class Insecta; order Orthoptera; family Morabidae; genus Vandiemenella; species Vandiemenella viatica. Next base: position 57,449,014 of record JARYHS010008075.1, on the reverse strand, counting down.
CCATTTTTGATCGTTTCCTTGCTTGTTGACCTCCTGGATTGCGTGAAGTTGGAGCAGACCTATTGGTAGTAACTGAAGGGCCTGATGATTTGTCAGCAGCTGATGTTTCTTCATTTTCTGGCTGTCCTCGTTTATCTGTACTTGTAACACTTCTATCACCAATACTTGTCTTTACAAATGGTATAAGGTCAGTAATTTTACATCTTTACACCCTTTGCTAAGCGAATAACAGAAGAATAACGCACGCGCTAGAATTCTTTTTTTCACTTCGCGGTACTTCCCCCTACACTGTTGCCACTTCTGAACTTCAGAAACGTATTATTGGAAACTTTGAAATGATAAAAACGACAAGAATTGAAATTAATTATTAGAATTAAACCTTGAACACGCAAAGCTGAAATGTTCCCAGATGTAATTTTTTAATTGAAGTTTTGATGCTTAGACGTATTTTCTACGCCTTTGACGGAGATTGCAGGCGTAAAATGAAAATATTCAGGCGTAATTACGCCTAACGCCCGGTCAATTTCGAGCACTGCTTAGGAGGTAGTCAGGAATATTGAAAATAATGGGCAATAATGGGTATTCCATTGTATCTATAAGGTCTATGTTTAACTAAATTTATTTCTAAAATTACCTGCCTAACGATTTGCTTTTTTTTTTTTTTTTTAGGGGTGCGTCGATAACAATTTGTCGGCTAATTCTAAGCAAAGGCAAATAACTTTTTATTTGCACGAACAGCCTGATCTCTGAAAACTTAAACCATGTATTCTTACCACATTAAAATCTTTTCTCTGCGTCTGATTGCCTACCTTAATATCATTGTCCGACTGGGTACTCCTCCTTCGTTACCTTTCTTTTCCAACAGTCAGTTCTTTATTGCTTTCTGTCAGTCTTACTCTACTCACATGCTGATTGCGCAGGAAGTATAACTTTACTTATAGAGGCTACCAGTTCCCGAGACGTAAAGTTAAAGGCCCGGTTAAAGAGAGTGCGTACAGAACGCGGCTAATTGATAGCAGTCGAACAGAGCGCGGTCAACTTAAGTGCAGATCAGTGTAGAAGCAGTCGTAGATAAAATTTATTTTTACGGTTTCAACAGTCGCTTTTGGTCCGGCCCCCCCCCCTTTTCCTTACATAAATATCCAAAAGTTCCTGTGACAAACTCTGGTTCACTTTGGCAAAAGAAAATAAGTCCATGAAACTAATGGAAATGGAAAACAATTAGAGTTAAATTCTTTTATCTTGATTTTCGAATGTGTCTATAATACCTAAATAAACCCGCCAATGCTTTCTCAACTGCCATTCGATTAAGATTAAGGTCGGCCGATTCTGCCTAAAGTTGTACGAAAACATTTTCTAAATTACTGCTTTAGTCGATTAAAGTTATGATAATAAGATTACTTTAGAATACTTTATTGGGAAATTGTAGAGGCATTTATAAAATAAATGCATTACTTACTATTCTGAGTGTTTCACCGATTCATTTAATGTTTTTCGATATTTTTATAACGTTTTCATATTCGAAATGCTGCACACACTGAGATTTTTTTGTCTCCATCACCCTGCTACTACTACTTCTCCTTCTCCTCGCCTTGCACACGTGTCCGAGCGTAGGCCGTTACCATGGGGGATGTTGCAATATCTGGAAAGATGAACTGGAGTGCTTTCCAGTTGGCTTCCCCCGTGTGTGTTCATAATGTGTTATTGTAGATGTGTTTGATTGTTACAGTGTGATGGTCACATACAGCGGACGAATCGCTATCAAAAGTGCTGTATGCCCTTGTTGTATGTGCATGTGGAGACGTTTTGGAGTTAACACAGAAATTTGAAGCACGATATGTTTATTAGGATTTTTGCATCACCACCTCTCCTTCCCTGCCAGCCAACAGGCAGAATTTTCTTCCTCCCCTCCCCCCCTCCCCCCCCCCCCCCGCCATCAGGACTCGAACTACCTAAAAGTGTGTCGCAGTCAACCGAGCCATTGGGGTGGCCCATCACCATATTCAGTCACAAACTCTGCGAAAATAAGATACTGTCGCCGGTCTACCGCGAGCGAGGTTTACGCAGCGCGGTAGGCCGCTACATGTTTGTCTAAGAGAATGCAATCCAAATCTGCGTTTCGTTTTACTGAGCTTTAACCACTCAGACCTAATCAGCTTTGTTTAAACTTGAATAAACTGCTTGGTTTGGTTCATGGTAAAGCCTAGCGGAAAGCTGCCCAATTAGAGGCAAACAAGTCCTAGGGTTAGATACTTTGCCGCAGCGTTGCATTTTGTGGGCTGGTCTGGAAAACTTCCCTTAACCATTAGTTCCGTTCTCCGTTGTTCTCTTACCATGCAAAGATTTAATTCTGTCATGAGTCTGGCAGTTCATTGATACAAATAAAAATAATTGGTCCTGTGGAGACGCCAATTTTACCCTCGTATGGCTCGCTGTCAAGCAGAACTGTGTTATCACTTATTACAGAAATGTTTCCTTAAATTTAAGAGCTCTTCACTTTAGTTAAATAATATTCAACTTTTAGTTGCTTCTGTAGTTAATTTTTTTGATAACATTAAGTAGACTTTTGTCTCACGCGTCCTTGACTCTATTTCTCCATACAAACTACTCGAGCTGTCGTCTCCACGCTACTGTACGGATGTGACATATGGACCCTTTACCGCCATGATATTAAGAAAATGGATCGATTTTACAAGCATAAATTTCGCTCCATTATTTACTTCAAATGGTACGAGAGTGTGTAAAGTTGTGGTTAGAGGTCACAATTGTACAGCATTGAAATAATTATTTGTCACATACTCAGATGGACTGGACATATTCTGTGTATGAGTAACAGACTACCTCGAGTGTTTTTATATGGTGAGCTCAATACTGACAAAATACTTCGTGGTGTCACCTGAAGCAAAGGCCATGAAGAGCACATACACCTGAACATCGGGCACGGCACTCTGGTGCAAAACCAACATGGCGGCTGTCACACTTTGAAAAGGAGCGAGCTTGTAACAAACACACAACACCATAACCAACAATTAGGTGAAACATGTCTGGCCTGATCAGCCATAAACAACGCCAAATAATTTTCTGGCACATCTTTAACATTCAAATGATATTACATAAAGTGGAATATTTAATTTAAGTTCATTTAAGATTTGTAATATCGCTAAAAAGTTCTTTATCTATAACTTTCATGTATCGATAGTATCTGTCTGGCGTTTGCAATTGAGAGTACGTGTTTTCAGGAAGGAGATCTTGAAGGTGTCCCGCGTGGCCCACCTGCGTAACTACGTGCTGGGCATGCAGTTCTTCGTGGACAGGTCCTGCCTATTCGTCACACTGCTCGCCTACTGGCTTAGCGGCAGCCTCGCTACCACATACCAGGTATCACTCTTTTGTCATTACCTTTGTCACAACTGTCTCGTGTGATTCGTTATCAGCAGAAAATGTTGCGTTCCGCAGGTGTTCGCCATGGCGCAGTTTTTCTACTCGATGAACCTCTCCCTCGGTATCCTCATTCCGCTTGCCGCCAGTTACACTGGTGAGGCCATAGCGTCCATGAAGCGCATACAGGTCAGTGACCAAGAGAAGATGCTCACACACAATTACTTTCATTTTGTATTCATTTACGAGGGTAGGTCCAAAATTTCCGGTCCTGACCGACTTAGCGAATGGGTACGAAAGTTTGAATTGCCGCGCTTCGAAGGTAATGTTTTGAAACACTAGCGCCCACATTTTCGTTCCTCTCCGCAAGTTCTCACGCACCAGAGAGAGGACCAAACATAACCTGTACGCACCATGTCAATTGTAGAGTATCGTGCGGTGATAAAGTTTTTGAATAAAGAAGGCTGTACGCTGTCTGATATTCATGTACGCCTGCAAAATGTGTGCGGAGATGCTTTTCCATAGTATTCTACAGTGAAACACTGGGCCAAACTTTTTTAAATTTAGCAGAGAGTCCCTGGATGATGACCCACGCTCTGGACGCCCAACTACAGCGATCACTGATGAAAACATCGCACGTGTGCAGGAGGAAGTGCTAGAAGACTGAAGGCAAAAGAAATTGCAGCGAGACTGGGTTTGTCGAAAACCACTGTCCTTCGAATTCTCCAGGAACATTTGGGTATGAACAAGGTCAGTGCACGATGGATTGCCAAAATTATGTCTGTAGTGCAGAAAGCAGAACGAGTGAACTGTGCTCGAGAGATTTTGAAGCTGCGGAAAAAGGAGAAACATTCATTTCTGAATTCTATTGTCACTGGTGATGAGACAATGGTCCTGTACTACGATCCTCTTTCGAAAAGAGTCAATGGAATGGCGCCAGGTGGGGGAACCTCCGCCAAGAAAGGCGAAAATGTGCCAGTCGACAAAGATCATGGCGACAATTTTTTGGGATAATGAAGGAATTTTATTGCTTGATTTCAAGGAAAGAAATACTTCAGTAAACGCAGTATACTATGGCAACTTGATCATGAAACTGCGAGACGCCATAAAAGAGAAAAGGCGCAGTAAACTTTCAAGAGGCGTGAGGCTCCTGCACGACAATGCACCTGTCCACACTGCCATGCATGAGAAGGCCATTGTTAAAGAATGCGGATTCTCCGAACTGCCTCTTCCACCGTACAGTCCTGATTTGGCCTCGAGTGACTATTTTTTGTTTCCTTAACTAAAGTCTGACCTTCGTGGACGGAAGTTTTCCAACGATGAAGACGTGCAGGCAGCTGTAATTAAACATTTTGACAGCAATGATAAGAAATATTTTTCTGACGGAATAAATATGTTAATTCCACGTTATGAAAAATGTATTACAATAAAGGGAAGTTATATTGAAAAATAATATATATATTTCATTTATTTGAATGTCCCTTCCTACTTAGGCCGGGAACTTTTGGACCTACCCTCGTACATAGAATGTTTTCATTTAATGGTGCTGTTAGATAAAAATCCACTTGCTACATTTCCATATTGATTTCAAGCACGATTTTGATTTACTCTGATGCATAAAATGTGAAATTAATAGCAAAAGATTAACAATCAAGTTACATTTGACATTGTTAAGGTTGCGTACCTCAGAGGAAAAACATTTTATAATAAACGAAAAGTTTTTTTTTTTTAAATATTTGTTGGTAATCTTCTAGCAACTAAGCAATCAAACGAATACCAACTATAAAAAATTACAACTTTTTCTATGCAACGAAACCTGAAACCCTATTCATGTTAAGACTTTTTATTGAAATTTTTGAAATGTTGTAAGTTTATTTTGCGGTTTTGTTTGTGGATTTAGAAAGTTAACATTGCAACATGCAGCAGTACTCCTTAGCGAATTAAGGTATGTAGTGATAGAAGTAGACACTTGCCTAATAAAAAACTCGAAATTTTCAAGTTGGTATTCAGGGCGGGGGAGCATAAATTAGGTAAGCAATGGTAGTGCTACACCCTGGAAAAGTAGCACTCCAATCAGCAAGTCGTATGTCACCAGTGGCCAAGCATCAGTAATTACTGCAAGCTGGTAAAAAGACTTCACAACAGAGGGGTCTGTCTCTGTCTGGATGGTTCAACGTGCCACATTGACGCGGACGCCCAAGGGCGCCGCCGGGAGGCGGTCGCAGACGAGGTGATGCCAGCCGTCTGATAATAAGGTGGGCTCTACCGTGACAGTGGGGTGATGTGGACAGTCCGATGATCAGACATTTGGTAGAGATATTATCAATTTTCCATTTAGTTTGGGCTGCAAGGCGCTCATCAGTTACATGCTCGCCTTCACCCTTGTCATTGGCCGTATCTCTAATGATCCATTTAAACCAATGGTAATTTTGTTATGAAGCCAAATAAACATTGTATATGCTATCAGATCACTGCTGATAAATGTGTAAATAAATGTGTAAATATGTAATTGCCGTTCACCGTAATTTATCCTAGCATCCTCAGCCATTCCACTCTTAACATCTGAAGACACTGAGCTGTAAAACCTGTCAATGTTGCAGTCTGGACCTATGACGAATATTAATATCAGAACCATGGTCGACTTCTATGCTCTACCCTTATCCACGGCTCCAGTAGAAGTTTATCCTGTCTGCTCTTGTCGATGAGCTGACAGGGTCACTACAGGTACGGCTGAAATGAACGTAGTAAGACGTCATTCTGGAAAATTCACAATCTGCAGCTATAGTAATTCTGATTTCGTAGAATTCTGTAGAGTAATTGGTGGAGTGGTTTATGTCAACCTCACAAAAATTGTCTTGCATGTGATGAAATAAGAGTGCATGAACCACCAATGTGAAGTATACCCTGTTCGCAGATGTATGGTGACTTACATCTGTATATTCAATACCATGATATTTAAAGATCTTAAACGTCGATGAAACATGAGACTAGTTTTTAGATTACTATAAAAAGAGGATTGGTTGGAAAAATGCGAGAGTTCTGTCTGTTTTAATACTCGAAAAGTTTACAGTCTGTCTGTAAAACAGTGCGGCTATTTTCTGTTTTAGATCGTACTTCTACCATTTTTTAAATACCTGTTTTATCTTTAAAACAGGCAACTTGAAATTGGATTAGGAAACTTTTTAAATTTTCACTGTACGTTAGAAATCTTTTGTCACACATTCGACAGGAGTTCCTTCTGAAGCCGGAGGTGAAAGAGGTGTTCCAGGATGAATCTGCACCGCTTGGGGAGGTGTCGTTTCGTAAAGTGATGGCATCTTGGGATGGTAACCTACCTGCACTCGGGGACTTCTCCCTTCGCGTGCCGCCGGGACAGCTGTGCGCCTTAGTCGGTCAAGTCGGCTCTGGTAAGGTAAGGCTCCTATAACTTGCAGCTGCGATTCCTCCTGACTACCACAGAATATCCAAAGTTGATGTGATCCTGAGAATGAGGGGATAATTAGTGGAACTACTGACCTACAAAAACGAATGGTATAGTAGATCAGTTGGTTAAGATGTGTGAACGGTTATTGAGTTGTCTCCGGTTCGTATCCTCGTCTCGGCAGCTATTTGTATGGCCTTAAACCTACCCTTCCCACTGGCAAAGCTTTTCTTTTTTTCATATGAAACACACTACGCTGTTTTGTGGTTTGGAATATATGTTGAACTATAGATTCCTTTTCTTGAATTGATTATGTGTTAGATTAGACTGCCAAGGTGGGTAGCTTGCACATCCAGTAAGAATGCTAGGTTTCAAGACTTGGGGAAATTAAAATTTTACGACAAGATTTCATTGGACTTCTCCTTTTACTTTTTACGTTGCATCACCACACGGACTGCGGATCTAGAAACTGAGCTATTGAACCGTAATTGAAATTGTCTCCCCGGCTATAGCGGCCGTCGGCTCCTGCTGATCTTATATTGTTATTGTAGTGTCCCATCTGGTATTACCTGGGATTTATTTATACACAACCATATTTAATTATTAATTGATCGTGGGTGTGGTTCTCAAACGAACTGGTCATTCACTTAAATCAAAGGAATGGTGATATTGCAAGTCAGACATCAATACCAATGGAAAAAATTAACTTTATGAAAAGGAAAACATTAAAAGTATTTTATTAATCGTAAACTGAAACAGTTAAAAGGATCAGTGGTCGTCTTCCCAAAGAAAGATGAATTTATGGTACGAGTTCTTTAACCGGAAGCTTGTTGGTCACTTTGTGTTGATTGCGTATGAAGAAGTTATCATAGAGCTAAGCAGGCGCTGTGTGAGGCGATGAAGAGCCGTGTCTGCGATAAGAGGCGCATGGAACCAGCCTGAGCTGCAAAGTCGATCAGGTGTCTCTTCTTGTGGGAGCCAACCGGGCTCCCGTCGGAGGAGACCTCTCGCGACCAGCTAGTTGCGTCGTCTTCGCGGGGACCACGGACTGCCGAAGTCTCCCTTGTAGCGCCAAGTATCCGCTGCCGTCCTCAGTCCTCTCAAAGTTGGATGCGATTGTTTACCCTACTTCTGCGATTGGGCCGTACATACAATAAATATTAAGACTTTATTAGGAAAACAAACAGAATCATTCCTAAGTGGATGTAATGTATCCCACTACCACCGGCGCTTTCTTGGTTGGTTATCCCATCCATAGAGATACCGTTGCTGTTTTCTCATTCGTCCGCAGTTTTTCCATTTCCAACAGTTTATTATTAACAAAAATTTCCTTCCTTTTACTCTTTTATTTATGCCAGAGACATCTGGTACTCGTTCGTACAGGCTGTGAAGCATCTGGTGATAAGGTCCAGCTGAGGACTTTTAATGGACGACCATTGTTGTGGCTACTTTAGTAAGAGAGCGTTTATAATCCACGTAGCTACTTTTTGGCCTCCTGTGAACCCCCCCCCCCCCCCCCGTCCTCTCACTTAGCCCGACGTGACTTTACGCCTCCCCGCCCCCCGTCCCCACTTAGCACATAGATTTTTCCCCTATTGATTAAGACATTTTGTATCGTTTTCTCTTCTCAGACTATCGTAAATTACATATGGAGATAAATAACTGAAATATTCACATGCTGTTGTATGTTCTGTACTTTATTTTAACTGTGACAAATAATATGATTGCAAAGCTACGTGTTCTGCATCGGACTACTCCCCCCCCCCCCCTTTTCCCACGTAACCAGCCAACCCCTACCCTCCCTCCCCGAACCGAACCACGTAGTTTATGGACGCTACCTAACATGCCCGCAAGAAGAATGCTCTGTCACCTGTGGTTTGAATGAGGTCCTTTCATTCCTTTTGATTGCCAGTCGGAAGAATTCATAACGCCACTACAGAATATACTGAACTAAATTCTCTTCATCACTCCCCTGTTTAAAGAAATACAACCATCGTCCTTTCTTATGTAGAACAATTATGGCCAGTAAATATTTCTCGCGAAAACCTCATTGGCTGTGTACCATCTCGATTGTGTAATCAAATCGAATTTCTTTACAGAAATTTTTATGAATTACGGCTATATTTAACTTTTACGCAACTCGCTGTATTTACCATTGCTGATCGACACTGAGCATTACTGAATGAGACATTTTACTTTGTAGTCGTTGCCTGACACCTTGCACACATGCCCGTGGACGCCACTGTCGCGTTTCTTGACTACGATGTTCTCATATCCTACCGTCTATGAATATTCGGGAAAAGAGTAAACTTCCGACAGAAATACTCGTAAAACAACGCTTCGCCACAGCCTACTGCTGTACCATGGCCTCTCTCCTGCTGGGATTTACCCAATTTACTTCCGAACACCTACTCTTACCACCAGACTCAGGGCCGCCGTAAGCGGGCGTGCAAGGGGTGCACGGCACGCGGGCGGCACATCCAGGGGGGCGGAAAACCGACTGATCGACTGTCGACGCCCCGCAATAGTTGCCATTCCACTGTCGCCGCGACGAAATTTGCAGTGTATTATGTAGACGGCGAACTTTTTTTTTTTAGTTCAACTGCTGCTTCGGGCTGCCTGCGATACTCGGGGTGGCAACAATTCGGGCGGCAAATAATGTTTGAAGGGGCGGCAATCTCAGTCTTTTGACCTGGTTCGGAAAACTCCTAGATCCACCACTGGCTGTAGTTAAACAGGGGGCGGCTTAATCGGTATTGCACGCGGGCGCTCAAACAGCTAGCGGCGGGCCTGACCAGACTATACAACTACGCCAACAATTCGACAATATAAAACATTTGTATGTGGTATTATTAAGATGAAGTGGCTGTGGAGAATTAATAGAACTCCGTAAACTGTCCTGAATATTGTTGCTAGTTTCACTGCAGTATTTCATTTAACTTAATTTCGTTTGCGATGGATCACACACGCTGCGTGGTAATGTCTCGAACACCCCACCTTCCCCTGTCATTATTTTTTACCACCTACTTTTGCCAACCCTTTGGGAATTTCCATTTCGGAATTCCTTTTTTTTTCGTAAATTGTTTATTATTTACTTTGGTAATTTATTCCGGTCCCCGACTCCCTTACTTACGATAGAAAAATTATCCCCCTCCATTTCGCCCGAACTCAACTGTTAGCTTATGAATATGGTCTACCGTCCCTTTCATGTACAACTGCTCATCCTTCTACTATATCCACCCATGCATTATCGCAATTATAAACATCGAACAAACAAAAGACTATTTATCCGCCTTGTGTCTTCCAATGACTCCCGACACAGATCCTTGAGCATATCAGTTGCGGATTACATTCTATGGTAATTTCCTCAAACGTATCTAGCTCTCTGCTTTGTACACCTGCTCCTGAATTTTATTTCCATAAGTGGCTATAATAAAAGTAGAGAATCACGAGAGACATGCATCAGTTAAAAAGGGTGTAAGACAAGGCTGTAGTCTATCCCCGTTAATATTCAACTTGTATATAGAAGAAGCAATGAAGAAAGTCAAAGAAAAATTTCCGTGTGGTATAAGTTTTCAGGGAGAAAAAATTAGTATGCTAAGATTTGCTGACGACATTGTCTTGTTAGCAGAGAAGGCTGAAGATATTGAGAAGTGACTGAATGGCATGAACAAAATACTGAAGGAAGATTTTGGACTGAATATAAATCAAAGCAAGACAAAAGTGATGAAATGTGGCAGAAATGATACCAACAACAGTGGATTAAATATAAAAATAGGATCGGACGCTATAGGAGAAGTGAATTCTGTTACTTGGGAATCAAAATTACAACTGATGGACGAAGCAGGAATGATGTTAAAAGCAGAATAGTACTAGCAAAAAGAGCCTTCATGAAAAAGAGAAACCTTTTAGTTTCAAATATTGATCTAGGAATTAGAAAGAACTTTTTAAAACTATACGGTAAACTTTACGGTAGTGAAACATACCGGAAAGAAAGAAAATTGAAACATTGGAAATGTGGTGCTACAGAAGAATGCTGAAAATTAGGTGGACAGACAAAGTAAGAAATGAACGAGTTTTAGAAAAGAAGTTTATGGAAGAAGCTTACAGTAAGAAGAGACAGGCTGGTAGGTCATATTTTGAGACATGCTGGATTGGTTAATTTGTTATTGGCGGGAACAGTCGAAGGTAAGAACTGTAGAGGCAGACAGAGATTAGAATATCTGAAGCAGATAATTGAGGTCGTGGGTTGTAAGGGGTATGTAGAAATGACGAGGTTAGCACAGGATAGGAAGGGATGGAGGAATGCATCAAACCAGTCGAAAGACTGACGACAGGAAAAAAAAAAAAAAAAAAAAAATGTGGGCTCCAAACCACTCCACTATATTCAAGCAGTAGTCAGACCAAAGAATTGTACCCCTATTGCCTCACTTTTCTGGTATATCCCTCTCATCACCCTCTCCAATAATTGAATTTTAAACCTCTTCCTACCACCGGCCCAGTGCGTTCTGCCCAATCCAGTTTACAATTAAAGATACTCCGAAGGTTTTTACAGTTAAGATCTTCAAGCAATCCCTTCCATATTCTATAATAATAGAAAATCTTTACTTCTTTATCCGTGTATGTAATATGCTGACTCTTCTTGGCATTTTTCATTCCATGTTAACTACCCAGCCAGATATTCTGTTCATATCCTCTTGTAGCTGTTTTAATCCTTTTATATAACATTACGTATCTGCTATCAATCGAATTTCTGACGTCAACCCATCAATACAATCATTCATTACAACTACGAACAGCAATGGACCCAACACATTACTATAAGGCAGTCCTATGTGATCGTAGGTTTTCGCGGCGAATCTGATGCTTGAAGATTTCTCGAGCATGCGGCCGGATCAATTGATCATAATCGAATGAATTTTTGACGGCGTAACGTGCCATCATCTTCAGGTTGCGTCTACTGACCGGCGTGAGGAGCGCAGTCCAGGGCCGGACCTGCTTTGGCGGTATTTATACCCTTCGACCCATTCCCTCCACTCCCGCTGCGGCGCTCCGATAGCGGTGGCGGGGGTGGTACGCTCCGACGCGTCGAGCAGTGATCTCTAGTCTGCATTCCATCTCCGTTGCGCACTATGCCTTGGCCCTGGTGTTTGCGGAGCCGATTCAGTGCTGGGTTCCAAGCTTGGCTTAGTTGGAACCCGTTGTTTTTGTTAGAGATTACTCCGTAGCCGGATCTCGATGGCTTCCTTGTAGACACAGTCCCAAAAGTGAGATGTGTTTCTCCTCATATTTAATAGTATGCCGCGTCTCTAGACAATGTTCAGTAATTGCTGATTTTGACTTCTGCTGTAGCTCGGTGTGACGTTTATGTTCTATGCACCGTTCTTCGAACGTGGGAATGGTCTGTCCGAAGTATGCTTTTCCGTACTCGCACGGTATGTGGTAAGCCTGGCGTTTACCACATACCGTGCTTGTGCAGGAAAGCATAAGCGGCGGGAGTGAAGGGGATGGGTCGAAGGGTATAAATAGCGCCCAAGCAGATCCTGCCCAGCACTGTGGCTGTCGCCGCCGGCGAAACCCTACCGTGTACTCCCGGGATGAGGGGGAGGCTCTGCGCGTTGCGGCGGTTGCGCTCTGGTGCCCTGGCGGTGCGAATCACGTCTCACCAACACGTACAACACCTGTTGCACACAGCTGTTACTAATATAACGATTCGGCATGTTCCAGGACCATCTCAACGGCAGCGACGGCGAGCGGCACCAGCTGATAACCTCAGCAGCGGTGCGTGGACCAGCTGTAGTTATTGCATGATACCATATCCTAACAAAACTAACAAATCCTTCATACATCCAACCTTGTAGCATAGAATCTGTCGCGGTACTGGCAGTATCTTAGCCAGCCGCTCTTATTCCCTACCTAACTATCGCAGAGGTTTTTTTCCCAGGGGTAAAACCTTGGCACTTTTTTCCCTCTGCCCTGTCTCTTCTTTCAAAAGTTTCTGTCTATCTAATCCGATGGACCCATGTAAACGGGCGGACGCCTGGACGCATGGAATACATCACAATCCCGTTCCTGTGATCACCTATAGAATTACTAACTTAATGCATGTGCAGAGGCGAGCAGTAGTTAACAGGAAGGCCGCCATGCTTGGAGGAGCGGGTTTTGGGTGCTCCCCCAAAGAAAAAAAAAAAAAAAAAAAAAAAAAAAAAAAAAAAAAAAAAAAAAAAAATCCTGCCCAGCAGTCGCGTTCTAGACTGCGCTGCTCACGGCGGTCAGCAGACGCAACCTGAAGCACGTTACGTCATCGAAAATTCGTTGGATTACGATCAATTTATCCGGCCGCATTTCCGCTAAGTCTTCAGCCATAAGGCAATTCTAATAACTTTTACCTCTACTGATACGTTTTCCACCATAACTCCTTGCTTTTAGCTTTTAAGAATTCCTCCACCAAACAATTACTTTTCATGCACTCCAACAGTTTTTACCTTATTTGCCACCATTTTATGATTCGTACTGTTAAATTCTTCGAATATATCTAGTGCTAAACTTTCAACCTGGTCTCTCTTGTCGATTTCATCTGTTGTACTTTCGTACAATGCCACATTCCAGACTCTCCAAGCTTACGGAATGAATCGTCCCCATACTTCCCCTTTTTGCCCGAGTTACAAACACCACTGCTCACTTGTTGCAGAGCTCTGTCCTTCAGGCGCTGCTGGGTGAGCTGCAGCCGTCCTCGGGGTCTGTCAGCGTGCACGGTCGAGTGTCGTACGCCAGCCAGGAGCCGTGGGTGTTCGTGGGCAGCGTGCGCGACAACATCCTGCTGGGGCGGCCCTACAGGAGAGACTGGTACCGCAAAGTGGTCCGCGCCTGCGCCCTGGAGAGGGACTTCCAGCTGCTGCCCAGAGGGGACGCAACATTAGTGGGACAGAAGGGAGCCTCGCTCAGCGGGGGACAGCGGGCGCGCATCGGCCTGGCCAGGTAGACGTCGAATGTTACACGTTTTACTAACGGTACCTAATGGCACAAATGCATAAATGTAACCATGAACTCTGAGTTGACATACTTGTAGAATGAAATTAGCTCAAGAAGACGAGGTATTATTTGGATTTTCCCTGTCACAAAAAGTGAGTAGATGCTGCATACAGTAATGAAAATCGTACAGAAAAGTAGGATTATGGCTAGAATATCACAATGGAATTGACAGAAAAAATTCAAGCACAAGACTCGTGAATTAAGTCGCTGAATGTATAAGTTCTAGCAATAAAGTTCACGACCTGCTAGAGCTGTAATATTCAGTCACATTATCTTTATCCTTCAATCTCTGAACAGTGTCCGTGTTAACAAGTGACTTACTGTTACTGAATGTCGTGAATTGTTTGTGCTTGTGTGTGCCCGATATATAGATATTCTCTTATCGTGAAGAATAAACATTCAATTTTAATACTGAAGCTAGGGGCGGAAAAAAAAGAAATACAGTAAACGTTAGTGTACGTGTATGGAGAAAATAACACGATGAAAACTGCATTCTGAAAATGGATTGAACGTTTTGCTGAGGAGGTCATGGCGGTCACAAACGGAGGAAAACAACGCCGAAATTCGTTTAGTAACCATAGTAACCAAATGTAAGATCCAAGTGTTCCGCAAAGCTAGTGTGAAAGAGTGCATTTCAAACATCGTATTATCAACATTAAATGATTCCTACATCACAATGCACTTTATGAACTTTTCTTAACTAGAAAATCACCTTGTCAGCTCCAGAAGAATTAAAGAGTTAAATGGTTTAGTTACACGTGAACGAAGATTTTCCAGGCGTATTCCTGACGAGTAATCTTCACGGGTTCTCCGCCGGACAGTGTTGTAGAAAGACTAGCTTTCTGCGGCTAGCTCTGCCACCAGTTTCAGGTCTGGTGTTACGACTGACAAGTACTAGCTGTACTGTTTTAGTAACATTTACACTCTTAAGGCAAATACAGCGTGTTATGGATGAGAAGGCACGTTCATCGCAAACTCATTCAAGCTGCTGCTCATTTAAATTTCAAGTTGGAATATTGTTAATTTAATTAGTCAAAATGATGGGAGTTATACTTATGATGAAATGATATTCGCCGTTTCCAAAAGAAACACACTATTTATTTTGCACTGCATCTGTTATCTAAATCAATACTTAAACTTCATAACAACATTTCTTGAAATAGCTAAAACACGAATTATAATCTTTCAGCCGCTTATTTACACGGAACCTCGGTTTCCTGTGCTTAGCGTCAATCTGCACGCTACCTTCTGCGATCAGCTGTTTACAATCGATACCACCAATGATCTTAACGCTAATTATTCTAAACCCAAAGACTACACATTACGGCTTGTGGAATACTTTCATGCAGAATCAATTTGCATATATCCATACAATTATTCATAAACGCATAGAATTAACAGAAAACAAATAAAAATGATTGTTGTTGAGGTGTAATTGTCACAACCTGTGAACTCTGCACAGTCTGTACAAAATTAATTGAATGGTAACAACTGTAATATCCCACATTCTACTCACCTGGTGTTGCCTAAACGAATTCCTTCTTAATCCATAGATAATACTAATAATTTCGTGTGGTCGTAATGACATGGTGAGTTGGTGACAGGGTTTCTATTTGCTGCGCAATCCGCCCCTGTCGTAGCCGCATTGACCTAGCACGGCAATCCTGCCAGGTACAGGGGACCTACAGTTTAACGTGGAATCCGAACCACGGAAGCGTTCTGGCGTACTTCACATTACACAGCAAGCTGTGCCAGAGGTGAAGGCCGGTTTAAATGCCTATGAAAATCACTGCAGAGACAGGGATTCGAACCGGGGACCTTTCAATCTCCAGTCAGACTCCTAAACCACTGAGCAACCAGGCCGTTAATACATAGATTAAATGGGTTATTAAACAAAAATGCAATTTGAGGACATCAAAGCTACAATAATTAGTCGGCAGCTCTGAAGGTCAGTCCACAAATTCCCAAAATTGCTTCGAAAAGTGAAATAGTGATAACAGCGGTATGTAGCAATGAAATATGTATCACATTTAATAGGATGAATTCACGATCTTAATTGTCAGACTAAGTACATGGAACATTGATGAAAAATGTGAATACTGTGCATCGACAGAAGCGAATGGGAGTATTGCTTTTAGGCAGAAAATTGGAACTGGATGATATAATTTCTGAAATCGATGGATGAAGCAATGCTATTAACTAATTCAACACAAGTATGTGACGAGTAGGTGTACCATTAACACGTACTGATTCAAGGCGCCAAAACTACAATATCAACAAGAACGGGTTTAAAAATTTTACGGAATGGTGGGAAAAAAAAAAAGATTTTTAAGTTTGCCCAAACGAAGACTTGAGGAAAAAATAAATCGCTGCATTGTTTTTGATTTGTGATGTAAATGGATAGAAAAATTTTAATGTTTGCCTTACAGCCAACAAGTAGAATTGGAGAATTACTGTCGGAAGACCACAATAAAGATGGGATCTTCCAAATACAGAACTGTACTCAAAATATGCAGGAAGAATAGCAGCTATTGGGAAAGATGGAAGATAATGTTACACTAAGAGGAGAAATATCATTAAACAAGGTGATATTGCAATTACGTTAATGTTTTTAATTGAATTTAAATATAACTTTATTCAGAGATTATTCAATGATCTTTTGTTTTTTAATTATAAAATTGATGTTGAAAATTATGATCACTGAACAATAGCCAATTGCAAGCAGTTTCTCTGGCTATGAAAAGTACTTCTCTAGTACTGTCTCTCAGGTGTGGTTTCGCAGAGTTGGATATTCATTAATGCTAAAATACTTATGATTACCAACATTACCATTTGTTTAGCCAGAGATAAGCGCCCGGCAGGTACGAAGACTAGTGTCACCGATGTCTGCTACTTGCTGAAGATAACTCTCCTAATTGGTGGGAGTTTCTGCACATGTTTGGGCCTATCAGGTTTTATAATTATCGTTACAAAGACATTTATTTATCTTATTCCACAACTTGTTGATTGGGATGGCTGTAGTCTATTCTATGCACACAATGTGTACCCCATATTGCTTCCAAGAGTAAAGTTTTTAAGGAACTGTCATCTTTGTATAGTAAACGTAAACAACAAATAAAACATATTCGTTTTGTCTCAGAGCTGTTTACGGAGAGGCGGACATCTACCTGCTGGACGACCCTCTGTCTGCAGTGGACACTCACGTGGGCAAACACCTGTTCCAGCAGTGCGTCTGCTCCCTGCTGGCAGGCAAGACTCGCATCCTGGTCACTCACCAGATACAGCACCTGCAGGCCGCTGACAACATAGTGGTCCTCAGCGAGGTACAACAGCTTTAATAATTTCAGTTGCTTTTCTTAATAGATA
The DNA here is from genome assembly GCA_031002005.1 of Vandiemenella viatica. Lineage (NCBI taxonomy): Eukaryota > Metazoa > Arthropoda > Insecta > Orthoptera > Morabidae > Vandiemenella > Vandiemenella viatica. Next base: position 57,431,817 of record JARYHS010008075.1, on the reverse strand, counting down.
AAGTGATTCCAGTATGTTTAGGAGGTCCCTTGAAATCTTCATTCGAACATATTCCATTTAAGCTACATATTCTTCAGTTTGTCCTGGAGGAAATTGTTGTCAAGCACTGGTAGTCAAGGCAATTGGTTAATTTTTATCGTTAATCTCTCCATAAAATAGTAAAATAGGCTCTTACAAAGAAGTGCCAATTGCTTATTATTAACGTTCTGTAAACGGTATTTGGACGTTTTTACATAATTAACATGCAAACTTTTGGATATTGCGGATTAGCTGCAGCTTGCAAGCAATCAAATGGGAAAACTTCCTATGTTAATGGTTATCAGGCAGCATACAACTTTTGTTGCATGGTATGCTTGTTCGTAGAATCTCTGGTTTAGCTACATTAATCTTTTACACATCATTTCAAATGAAACTATTCTCATTTCCCTTGCCATAACTGTATGGAAAAAAAAAAAATCTTTGTCCAGGAATATCTGATATATATAAATTTTACTATGTAGAAAACAACTTTACCTAATGCAAATGTGTGATAAAAAGGGAATAAAATATTTGTGCAGTTTTAAAATTGCACCATCTCATATAAAAATCTCGCGTCACGCTGTTTGTCAGAGATAAACTCTGAAAATACTTAACCGATTTTGATGAAATTTAGCTTATTGTGTGTAATTTGGTTCAACTTAAAAGATAGGATAACTTTAAACTAGATTATTAACCTCAATATTTATTATTGCGAATTAAATGTTTGTTTAAATGTTTGTCAGAGGACAATGGTTTGGAATTGCTGTATTTATAAGTTCTGTAAGTTTAAGTGGTCCTGTTTCTCAGTGGTTGCGGCGTCAGACTGCAGATCGATAGGTCTCCGGCTAGAATCCCTGTTTTGGAGGGGATTTTTATAGGCACTTAACCCAGCCTTCCCCTCTGGCGCAGCGTGTTCTGTAATATGAAGTACGCCAGGACGGTACTGTGGTTCGCATTCCACATTAAATTCTAGGTGCCCTGTACCCGGCAGGATTGGCGGGCTAGGTTAAGGTGGCTACGACAGGGGCAGAATGCGCAGTCAATAGAAACCCTGTCACCTGGTCACTACCACAACACGAAATTATTATTATAGTTCCATAAGTTCCTAACAGATGGCAATGTGTTAATTTATCGACACAACACTTGGTTATCTAGGTTGGGGTAACCATCCAGCAGATGGCGTTGTTTCGTTTTCTTTATGCTACAGTCTATACCACGCCATATGTGTTTGTTTTCGACATAACCGAGTTTCTTGAATTTTTAGTATATTATCATTTTTATAAATGTGCTATGTATCCATACTAACATTATAGATGTGAAAGTAACTGTCTGTTTTTCACGTTTCTTGGGCTAAACGGCTAATCCGATCGCGACAAAATTTGAAGAGGAGATGCTATTTGGCATTATAATACACATTTTTACCTTTTTCTATATAAATAATATATGTTGTCATATAATTATGAAAAATTAGGGCGCTTAGGATGTTTAGGTCTCTGTTATACTTTTCTATATAGTGATCTGGTAGCACAGTGGTTAAAGCACTTGCTTACTGATGTTTGGAGCGTGGTCTCCGCTTCAAATCCCCGTGGAAGCAAATATTTAAAAAAATTGTTTTTCAGGCCTGGACCGACGATTGTTTGGATTACATGTTAAAGTGTAGATTTTTAAAAAACTGCTTTACGTCTCTCAACAGCGAGGTCTTTAGAGACGAGAAAGGATGGGGGGGGGGCAAGGAATGGGAAGGAATTCAGCCATGACCTTTCTAAGGAAGCATCCCAGCATTTGCCTGGAGTGATTTGGGAAACCATGGAAAACCCAAATCTGGATGCCCGGACGGGGATTCGAACCGCCTTCCTCCCGAATGCGAAGCCAGAACGCTATCCGTTACACCACCACGCTCGGTCTGTAGATTCTACAAATTTAGGGGCGCAATGTGAGGCAAATCGTAGGTAGTCTAGCAATGCTGTAGGTGTACACTTTGTTATATTGATCCTTCGGAGGTTGTTACTCTAGCAGTCTGTGTGTGATCTGCACTAATAATACTATAAATGTGGAAGCAAGTCTGTTTTTGTTACGTTTTGACGTCTAAATGGCTATACCGATATTGATGAAATTTGACAATGAAATATTTTGTATCTGTTGGATGGGAACAGTACATTTTTTTTTGTATGAATAACAGCTTTTAGTTACCAAATTTTTGTGAACTTGTCGAATGTGTGTTAGTCTGTAATGTTACCTCGGTTGCTCAAGCTGTGCCTCTCGCGCATTATGTTAGTGTACGATTTGTTAGTTTGGTTTAGAGAAAAAACGTATTATTTAGTATAGATGTCGATTTTTTCTTTTCCTGTCATATTATGCCGAATTGGGGTTGTTTGGGACCAATCCTACGTTACCACCAGCTTCCTACATTCAATTCTGGCAACGAAATTCTTAATCCACGCGTACGACGTCGCAGGTATCGGCTAGTATCATAATAAATCTGTAAGTTATTTCTTGAAGTCTGTAATTAATTTCTTTCAGCTACAATTGACAATAACGTTGTCTAAATTTTCTTATACATGTGCCCCCAGGAAAATTTATAACAGGAATATTGTAATGGAAATTAATCTTATTTTATTACAATGGGATCATTTTGAAATTGAAAAATGTGGTTTGTACCATTCACATATTTAAGTTTTCTCACGAAAACACTATACACGGTGTTACAACAGAAAATTATCCCAAGTCGAAAAGTTTATTTTCATCTTTTAAGATTTGATTTTATCACAGATACAGAGCACTTGACGTACATAATTGACCCAGTAATTGTTTCAACAGAATAACTCTAGTTGATATCGATATCAGTGTTTGCAGGAAATGGTTTACCAGCTGCTACGAAATTGGTATTTACAACGCCACACTTTCAACTCTCAAGCTAATATACTGTGTTGGAGCTGAATTACTTCAACTTATATCTACAAAGTTTATTAACATCTTGGAAAAAAGATAGTTCTCAATTCGGTTGCAATTTTTTTATATACCTTTATATACCTTTTTCAGCTATACCTTACGACAATTGAGAACCGATTTTAATGAATTTTTTAGTTGGATAGTGTACACTTTCAAAATATTCCCATATAAATTTCATCGAGATCTTATGCCTTTGGGACCACTCAAATCCCGAATTAAAATGCGGAAAAAAAAATCATCTTTGTTGGTTGTTGAAAGTCAACCCCCAAAATAATAAAAAAAAACTAATTGGATTGAAACTTCAACTCGGTCATTTCTGTGAGCTTTCTTGTCGTGTAGACTATTTAACAATTTATTTTCACGCAAATCAGACTAACCGATGCCTTCTAAAGTTTTTTCGCGAATGAGTTGCAAACAGATCTGTGCTTTTGCAAAATCCTTACTGCCTTATCGAGGATTGTGCTTTGTAATTTATGTACAGTCACAGCTCAGCGTTAGATGAGCGATAACATTCTGCGCTCTATATCCCCTTTGTACCTGGAATGTTGTACAAGCAGGTGAAAGTCATCAAATTTCAGGTAACATATTCTTCCATTTAATCTCTTCGGAGAACAGTCCGTTATATATCGCTATTGTAACATTCAAAAGCCCACCAGATACGGAAATATTCCGCCTCAACATAACTCTATGTTCTACATCCAACTTTATGATTGGTAAGAAACCTCCACAGGAATAACATTGTCTGGTTGTTTTCTACAATAAGTTGCCGCATCACTAGACTCGTCTACAGCATTAATTTTTTACCTACGGTACGCCTTAGTATTTTCCACGACCATTTTTCATTACATCTGTTAACTTACCTAACGGTGGGGAGAATACGGAGAGCAGCACCATCAGCAAAATCACCTGACAAAGACACGTGTCGCAGCTCACATAATAAATCCAGCTGAGTCGTCATTAATTCACCAATCCGCAAGCTATTAAAGACGTGAATGAACACAATGTCATTGCGATGTCGCATGTTTATTTTAAGTTTGCAAAACTGCTGCCATGAGTTAACTTGTGCTGATAATCGAGATAGTTGAATGAAACACAAATGCCCTTTTACCGGTGGAAGTTGGAGTATATCGGCAAACGGAAACATATGTTCGATGCCAAATAATTTATCATTTTTATAAAGTTGAAAACGCAGGTGTATAATTCGAAAATTTTGATATGATACCATAGATAGTTTATCAATGATTAGCCAGTTAATATTCTGTCATTAAAGACTCTCTTTTTCTAAGTTTTTGACCAGAGTTTTCCTTCGACAATTACCTTTTTCTGTTGGAAGTGAGAATGTTTAGTGTAATGTTTAGTGTCCTGTTAAGTCGGACAAATTTCGCCTTCAGCAATATATCTACAGCGGGTGTATAGAACCATTTGACATGCTCCACGAGTAATTTTTAAAGAAATAAAAATAAAATGGTTTTTTACCAAAAATAAAAACCGCGTTAAAAAACTTACACTAAAACTTTTAAAATTTTATACCTTGCTTGGAAGAAAATAAATCTAACTGGACAGTATTTTACATTAATGTTAAAATTTTTACGTTAATCAGATATTTTTGAAGTCTGAGCTAACTGTCACATCACAGGGAACGAATTACTGCACTTTATTTGCTGTTCGAATATTTTACGGTATATAGTGTGGTGTGACAGCGTCACCCACAATGAATATAATTAAATTATTATTAATTATATTCATAATTCCTTTTTTTTATATATTCAAATTTATTAATTATTTAGTCTTGCAACGTGTAATTAATTGTAAATAATGAGGGTTGTCTGGATAGGTTAAATGTATGTTTAAAACCAGGGCGGCCAAAGGTATACTTTATTGTAAATCAATTTTTCTGTAAACGCATGGCTCAGAAGGGCTGAATATCGAAGGCTAGAAACTGCCATTTCGGCGGTTGAGAGAGGAACAATGGAGCAAGCGAGGCGACTCGATGGCGCCGGGACAGCCCGGCTTGAGTCCCGTTCGAAATCGGGCGGTGACCTACCCCCTACCCCGCTACTACCCCGAAGGCCACGTAGGAAACGCGCGAAGGAGACGGCGAATGCGACGCATGATATTAAACACGTGACGACGGAATGTGTAGATAGCCAATCCTGAACATTTATTGGGGTCTACAATACTAATTCCGTGGAGTTCTTTTACATGTGGCGAGCAACTAGCCGAGGAAGAAGAAGGAGCCATTTTTAGACATCACTTCTGTCCAAGACGAGCTGATGAACGGACGTGACTTGGGTCCAAGACGAGCTGGTGAATAGACGTGTCAGCCCGGCACGCTCTCTGATGATCATTGTGGTTGATCATTTCTTGCTTTGGGAAAGCGAGATGTCGAGTGGCATGCTTGCCATTATTTGGAAGTTATGCTAATAACGCGGTCGTAGCCGCTTATTTAGCTTCCATTGCTGCAGTGGCATTGTGTTTGTCGCTCACCATCACGGCGATGATTCTATGGTAATGTACCAGAAACGACGGTCACTATTCAGTGGATTTTAACAGACTTATGTGCCCTTAAGCGACGCCTGGGTTAAGACTCTGCTCCCGTCACTTAAATTCTGAGCTAGCTGAATTTATATTTCGATTCAAATTTTTTTAAGCATCTTGCTGTTTGTTAATTCAATTTTGATGCTTTTCATTCACTTTATACGGCGCCCCCTGGGATTTTTTCCTTTGTACAGTAAAATGTTAGCTTCAATTTGATGGCCTGTGTTGCCATGTTATTTCAATGTTAACTTTGCTGTTTTTATTACTTGTTTGAGATATTTCATTCAGTTTTGTTTGCTTACTCCGGCGAATTGTAAACGTCGGGTATTGCTTGTTTTTGCTGATCTAATTGTGTTTAACGTAACGTTAATTACTACCCGACCTTGTAAGGCCATAAGACTCAATAAATGAGGTTTTATTTTGTGTCTGAAATTCATGGTTCTAGTTAGTAACCTATTAGATCCCCTTTTAACATCATTATTATATGTAATTTTCCATTTTTCAGGAATTATTTCAGATTTTAATAATTCCCCCCTCCCTTTTTTGGCAACTCACGTTTTTCTTAACGGTAGCCAACAAATGGTCTCATTACAATAGCGAGGCGGATATTTTTGCAGGACACAGTTTGGGGCATTAAATTAGACGGTACTTTAATCTGTGACACCACCTCTTTGGTGCTGGCATATATCTAACGCTAAATTGTCGGTTTGCAAGCTTCAAAATGCGGTAGACGCTTCAGGCCCAGCGCACACGGCGCAACTGTTTTGTGACAATTGCAAACTGGTTGCACTCGCAACTGTTTTGCGACCTTGGCATTGTAGGGGTTGGGTAACCGCACACGAGGTGATCGGTTTTAGACTAATCTCAAACCAGTTGTATGCAACCGTGGATCCGCGGTCGCAGTTGCGTTGCAGAATTTAGTTGCACGAAACCACGAGGCGTTTAGTGCTTATTTACAGCAAAGTGATTATGAGTGATCAAGAATTTAATTTAAAACTTGTAGGAGAGGTGGAGAAGCATGAAGTACTGTTAAACTACAAACTTCCAGGATATTCAAGGAAAGAAGTGACGAAGAAGGCTTGGCAAGAGGTGGCAACCCAGTTAAATATATAAGGTAAGCAAATGTTTATAAGTAGTTCACACTTCACTTACAGTATTTATAGTTTATACATTTATTATACGCCTTGGTCACTTATAATACAAAATAAGAGAAAAAACAAAGCTCAAATTTAAAAACTATTGGAGAAGTTATTGGAGGAATATGCTGCACCACTGTGAACTATTCCACACTTCTCTCTTGTACTGCTAATTTCCATTGCCAAGGTAGACTTCCACGAGGAGAAAGAAAGTAGTTGGCCAGATAATTCTTTAAAACGGTCGCTGAAGAGCTCTCGTTTATCACCAGGTGTCTTATTTCTATGTTGGTCGGCAGGTGCGCTGTCCCGTTCATTTCTGCTCTGTCTTGAGGCCTGTACTCAATTCCTTCTCGCTTCCGTACGAAGTTATGTAGGATACAGGCAGCTTTTACTATATTATTTACTGTTGCTAGATCACGACATCGTATGGGTCCGTTCAACACCGCGAATTTTTCTGCTGCCATTCCAAACACACATTCAATTGTTTTCCTTCCTCGGCTCAATCTGTAATTGAATATCCTCTTCACATCGTCGAGAGTTCTGCTTGAAAAGGGTCTCAATAAATTGCGAGACAATGGGAATGCTTCGTCTCCTACAAAGCAGTAGGGAAACGGAATGTTTCTTCCATCATATCGTAATGGGGAAGGTGGAGGGATGTCACCACCGTTGGTAATCCAGTAATTCATTGCACTGGCTTTGAAAATGCCTCCATCGCTGTTACGTCCAGCGAAACCTGGTTCAATAATCGTGAAAAGACCATCGGCATCGCAGCAAGCCATAAGTACGGTGGAGTGGAAGTGCTTGTAGTTAAAGTTTTCAGAACCTGCGTGTGGACATTTTTCAATTCTGATGTGCTTCCCATCCAAGGCCCCAATGAAGCTGGAAAGGTTCCATAACAACTCAAAACGATCAGCAATACGTTTAAATTGATCTTGAGTAGGGACAGGCATATAAATATCCTTCAGTACGTCCCATATAACTTCTGTAGTTTCTTTGGTAATTTTTCTGACTATGCTCTCACCTCTCGCAAAATATAAGGAAATTGCCACAAATGTTCCACCAGTAGCCAAATACCTGCAACGAAGAAACAGAAGGATAATTAAAATTAAGTCAACAATCTTAAGTTATACATTATTAAAATAATTAAATTTTCATTAAATTTATGAAAATTTTATTCGATTTCCAGTAATTTTTATTTTAATTTCAGCTGCTGACTGCAAAGAAAAATGGCGGAATCTGCGTACAGTCTTCATGAAAAAAAAAAATCTTCTCCTAGTGGCTCTGCAGGAAAGAAAAAGCTTACTATCTGGAAAATGCCATGCAGTTTTGTGTGCCGTTCATAAAAACAGTGGCTCCTCCATCATCAGAAAATTTGCAACCAGTACCACAGTCCCAGCAGATAACTGGTGATGTTGAATACTGAAACCCAAGTTTAACAAAGTGCCATCCATTTGAAAGAGGCATCTGTTTATACACAGCAAACATCACCAAGATCTCCATCACTATTGACCGAAATATCTTTTCAACCAAGTGACCGACCGCATCCAACAAGGTCGTCGTACAAGAGAAATTTAGGCCTAACAGAAAGAAAATAAAACAAAATTTCGGCTTCAGTAGCAGATCTGTCTGTAGCAGAGTACTTTAGAGCAAGAAAACCTATGTTGCACTCAAACGCCGAGACAGAGATTGGATCCCATAAAATTGATAGGCAACAGGGACTCAAGATGTTCCTGCTCAGCTTGATACCAGAACTGGAAGAGTTGAGTGATTCACAAATCAAACTCTTCAAACAAGTTTTAAGAATTATTTATGACATTACAACTTCTGGGAACCAGCCACAGGCTCCATTACGACTTACAATGGACACATCCTCATCATTATCTGACTCGACATCATCACACGTGTCACACATGTCGAATGCAATTCCTCAAATGCATTCCGCAGATTTTTATAACGCATTTTCAGAAAGTCTTAACAATTCTGACATGTAAATAAAAACATCCTTAGATTAGATTATTACTTATTATTTGTTTACCTATGTTTTATGAATAATTTCAAAATGTCAATAAAATTTTTTTGAAGCTTACCTCTCAGAATGATCAGTATTCTTTCCCGTGTAGGCACACATTCCCTAATATTAGTGTCCATCTTCTCTATGGAAGGGCCAACCATCCTTGTCAATTCCAGATATGATTCTTTCGACATTCTGTAGAAAGCCATAAACTTTCTATCCGACTGAGAAAGTTCTTTCGCTGCTACGAATAGCCTGGAGTTCACATTATTCCTTAAATAAGGATGGACCCAATGCTTCCTCTGTACTCTGCGTATCTTGCAGTATTGACAATAATTAACAACGTCTTCCTCGTCTGAATCTGGAAACTTTGCACTGACTATTGCAAGTTGAATGAGACTAATCCACTACCAGACTATCCGTGTGCTGACACAAGTTTCGTTTAGGTTGCAAACTAGTTGCGAGCTCAACTGGTTTGCAACTGTTGTCACAAAACAGTTGCACCATGTGCGCTGGGCCTTATGTGACCTTGCCTTGGCATGGCATGGCATGGCATGGCAGGGTGGAGGGGAACTGCACACGAGGCGACCAGTTTTAGACCGGTCTCAAACCAGTTGAATGCAACCATGGAGCCGGGGTCGCAGTTGGGTTGCAGACTTAAGTAGAACAAAACCACGAGGTGTGTAGGGTTTATTTTTTTCAAATACGTCATTGATGATCAAGAATTTGATTTAAAATTCGTAAGAGAGATGGGGAAACATGAAGTGCTTTACAACTATAAACTTCCAGGACATTTAAGAAAAAAAAGTTCCTTAAATATGGATGGACCCCGCGTATTGACAATAATTAACTCTTAGTCGTCTGGATCTGACATAAAAAGAATTTTACAAAACTCCGCCTTGTCTATTGGAATTAAAGTGAAACTGATCCACAAACACACTATCGGTGTGCGGACAGAAGTTTCGTTTATGCCCCATTTATACGATGCGAGTTGACTGGTACGAGTGTACTGTCTTGATGCGCGCGCAGCACTGGATAGTCCACTCTCCTCGTGTAAACAGGTACAAGACAGACAGTTGACTGAGGATAGTGGACTCGATTGTTGAACTCACACGCCGAAAGTTGGTCGTGAACCAAGACGGTGACAACTAACAAGTCGCGTAAGCGGAGTGAAGCAGAGGCATTAAAATCTTTAGAACTGCATGAAAGTCAGGAAATTCTTTAAATTTTATGAATAAAAATTATAAAAACAAGGATTTTAGAGACTCTGCTATCAAAAAATTTCTTCATAGCGGTGTCATTTTTTTATGTATCGGAAAAAATATTTCACAATATCTCTTCAAATTGAGATACAGTTAGTCTTAAATGATGCACCTCTATATTTTCACTTGAAACTTTATTTATTTAAAAAGGCGCTGAGGCATTTAAAGTATTTCTTTTTATTGTCCACTCTTTTAACGTTTTTCTAAATTTTATTTTATTATTCTTCATACAATATAATCAACAAATTAGCTTTGATGTTAATTCCTTTCTGTAATATGGACTTACTATTTTCAATAAGATCACAATGTAGTACTAGAGAACTGCCCTACAGTGGACAGTGGACTGTCTTCTAATTATTACTAGCATGCTAGTCGACTCTCTTACCCCCACCACCGACCGTCCGGCCAACTGTCGTTCCAGTCAACTTGCATGGTGTAAACGCGGCCTTAGGTTGCGAACTGGTTGCGAGCTCAACCGGTTTGCAACTGTAGTCACAAAACAGTCGCGCCGTGTGCAATGGGCCTTACAGTTAATCTAACATTTAGTGTTCTTATGTTTGGCTGCATTAAACTACCAAATTCCGTGCATCACCTGTATGTCTGTTTGGATGAAACGTGAATTTTTATATACTATTTTCAATCCTTTTTTTTTTCCTCTAACACACTAAAAAGAACAATGATCAATGTAAAAATTTCATCAATAGTAATACAAAATATTGTCCATTTATTTTCCTCTAAGCAAGGCATAGTTATTTTTTAAAAGTTTAATAAATTTTTTAAAAGTTTTTTTAAATAAAAATATTTTATCTGCATACAAGCAGTTGTCCGCAACTTCATTCGCGTGGATTTTTACTGCGTACACTATACTCTTAAACCAACATGGTCAAGAACTGCATGATGCGCTGCCCCTGTTGCTCACTGAACGCAAAATCTTTTTGTATGAACTGTCTCCGCGGCAAACTGTAACTTCAATCATCAGAATAATATGATACGTAAAGCTCCCTCAAAATACGACTAGTAGTTTTCGCGTGAATAGCGTCAACAAAACAATTGATATTGATCTGGAGCATTTCTCACTTTCAGAAATCTCACCTAGTTAAACAAATCCTATTTTACCCATGTCACCAAGGACTGTACATCTATTGAAACTGCATCAAAATTCAACCAGTAGTTTTAGAGTGTATCGCTTTTCACCCAAAAAGTATCTTTACAGTGTCATGTCAGATATTTTACCCGTGGTACCAAGGGCTATGAATTAATTTAAATTCCAGAATCATACAAACTTGTTCAACGAAAAATACTGTTTAATGTTTGTTTTACGACGCCTCATCAAAATGAAACGTACCCTAATTTACGCGCTGCAACATGTGTTTTACATTTATAGAAACCCCATCAAATTCAGATCATTAGTTTGAGTGAATCGTGTTTAACAAAAAACTTGCACATGTTTTTTTTATATTTTTTAATTTTTTTTTTGAAAAAGGGGGGGGGGGGCTCTACAATTAATGAAACCTTGTCAAATACTGTTCAGTAGTTTTCGCGTGAACCCGTTCATTCAAAAAAAAAAAAAAAAAAAAAAAAAAAGTTTGGTTCCTCCTGTGTAACCTGTTATCTTGTTAATACATAGTAACTCCAAACTCATTTTTGAAAAACATCTCAATGTACAGACTTTATCGTGATTACAGTTTATTAAACGTATAGTTATTCAAAGATGATCATTGCCTAATGTTTTTAATCTTCTGACTGCGATTTGTGGGGGGGAAAAACAACTTTCCAATTACACATGACAGAATTATTAGGTTTTATTAAACTCTTGCCCTCTTGAAAGTGTGTGAGGCTAGTGGTTTTTTATTTATTTACTCGTGCGTGGCTGAGTGAACAGCTGATTTGGCAAAGGGCAAACGCTTCACGTCGCCTCGCCGTCTGCGTTTTAGCCGCAGTCTGAGTCAGCGGATAGTGCTGAACTCTGCAGAGTGCCGCTAGTATGACGCTGACAGCGCGTCACCCACTGCGGGGAGTTGCTGCGGTAACAAACATCTGCCGTTCAACCAGAAAATTTTAAATGTAGTTTCAACCAAAGTAACGGAAACCTTATAGCCGATGTGAAGATCTAATTAAATACTTGACTGATAAGTATGAATAAAAGTTCATAAAGTTTAATTTGCATAATTAACATCGCTTACTTCATGGGCTGTTTATATCGGTTCAGAAAAAAATTAAATACTTAGCAAATTACTAGGAAAAACATTAATACAAGCTCTAGCTATGTAGGACTGTAAATTCCAGAAGTTTTTTTGAGAGTCAAAAAGTTGCTAAATCTACCAAAAACGCGTTTTAGTCATTTCAAAACAAATGGGGAGGGATGAACACAAAGCTAGTGGCAGAATAAGTGATAAAAATAATTTTGCTTAGATTTAAGGGTTTACGTACAGAAAATAGTGCCATTATTGTGTAAATGAAGCCTCTTGAACGACAAGGAACTGAGTAAAGAAATTCAATGGAAATTCCTTAGACAGTGGAATTAAATAGATATCTTGTACGACATACTATCAAAAATGCATGTAGAAAAGTTGATAATGATGTTGTATATTAGCAAAGCTTTCAGGAAATGATTTGTAAAAGTGATTTGCTGGAAGGTTTGCAACCAAACTATGAGACCGGCCTCAGTGATAGGCCAGCCGTTCCTAATGTGATGGCGGCGATTGCCGTTTTATTGTAGTAAAATCAAATCTTTGCAGAATTTTCTGACATTATTTCAAACAATTAAATCATTGTTCCATGATATGTGAAATTTGTGTAATTTCAGAAGAAAACGAACGTAGTGCGCAAGAAAATTTTTTCGTGTTTGGTGTCAAATAACCTCGGATTTTTATTGGCGTTGTATAAACGGGCAGGGAAAATGTGTTACCAATTACTGCTACTATGTATTGAAACAGGAAAGATGTAACTTACCTCAACTAATAATTACGAGAATTTTTTTTCTAAAAGGTAAGTAATAGGGAAGCTACTAAATAGAGAGAAGCGAAATCTGTTTCATAACTGAAAGGGAACGCAAAGAGGGGTGCCAGATACAGAAAAAAAGCTGAACATGTGACTGAGCAGTGGGCAGTAAGAAACAGGATGATGGAACGCAGACGACGAGCATCCGTTAGAGGTGAACGAAATTTAATCCACAAACCACGACGTGGTGTTGAAAAGTCATGCGATACAAAGCACTTAACATGTAGCGAATTCTAGAATAATGCCAGAAATATGGTATGGATTCCATTGTATGGACAATCTAATAAATTCAAAATTTGGTTCGAGGAGAGTCCAAATTTCAGTATGGTACTGAGATATCTTACACAGTCACCAAATACCTTTTATATAACATCCCCCTGATCTGTTGGAAATTGTTTGATTTTAGAAGTATGCGATCGATAGACCAGAGTTCCATCAACTTCACGCTGTTATGGGGAGACCTCTGAAATAAAACCAAATTTTGATTGAATTAATAATTACTTTATATATATATATATATATATATATATATATATATATATATATATGTGATTTCTGAGTATAGGTTTTAATTCAAAACTTCCGTGGGCTCATTGCAACGTCTGTACTTGACATGCATAAGTGAGGATGTACATTGTAGGCTAGGAATAGCACAGTTAAATGCATTTAAATGCAACGTAGTATTGTAAGAAGTAGAGAAGCTGAAAGAGGTACTCTCATCAGATATTTCATGTCTCGTGAAAATTCCAGAAATGCCGGATACAGGCGGGATTCCTACGGAGGTAGCACTTGTGCTGTCGAGACAAATTAGTGCAACCAAAATAGCACTACTCTGTGACGAACATGCGAAATGTGTGGAACGTGACGATAGCTGCTGTGGTGCAATTCTTCTCAACGTGTATTTTTCAATATGGAAGTCTTATTTATACATACACTGGGCAAAAGCTTTTAGCGTGACAAGACTGACAGGATGAATTGATTAAAATTGAAATATGACTATTCAAACACTGGTCTCTACTGCAAGTTTCAGACACAAATTAATAGTCCGAGTTATCTATATATTAATACGCTAAGCGAGATTTGGCATAGTTAAAGATTATATGGAGAAGAAGTGAAGGAAGCTAAAATCTATATATAATATGCCTTACAAATACATTAAATTAAGTAAAATAAAACGCTCGCTCGCCTACGTAGTTCGCTCAGATGGCTGGTAGATGGCGCAGCTAACGGACTTACTTTGTCTTCTTTGGTGAAACAAAGTAGTCGAAATTAATCTCTGAACTTATATAGAAGCAAGAATCAACATTTCGAGGACTGGTAGATAGCGCACCTAGCGGCCAGAATATTGGGCGAACTGAGGAACTTATTTATAATATATTTTACAAACCTTGGAATCGATATAAGCAGTCAGAGATAATCGATTGCTTCAGTTCTAAACAAATGCGCAGTTTTGTCTCTGGTTAGCGACATGGGCTGCGCAGAACGAATTTCCCGTAAACTTTTTACTCTTGGTCCAGGCCGAATTTCAACCTAACCATGATCACTGTGACAAAACGAACCTATTTAGGTTGATATGATCCCTGTACCGATAATTTTTGTCATTTTTACAGTGCTGCTAACATTTTGCGGTTGCGGAGCATCCCATATTTCGGCATTTTTAATTTAATTCGTGGCGACTTTTCCGGAAAAGAGTGCTGAGGACACTATAAGGAAACAGTTAATCTAAATTTCAACCGGTCAGTAACAGTTTTTCACTGGTGGAGAATGTCCCACCCCACCCAAAAATATAATAAGCATAGTTAATACATATTACAAATATGCGGTGTTGTTGCAGGCCATGTTTCCGCAGTTGCTTAATTAATTACTAGTTGAAAGAACACGCCAATGCAACTGTTTACTAAACAGTTGCATTGGCGTGTTCTTTCAACTAGTAATATTACAAATATATTATTAAAATAAAAAATTAATTTGCGAACGTGTGTGTGCGTGTGAAAAAGTATCGGATCCAACGTTCTTACGTGAATTACCCGCATTGAGACACTCTGTGGTCTTTGGTAAAACGAAAGACTCGGATAAAGTAGAGATTAATGTTTGAAGTTATGAAAGGAATACTTTGAAAAGGAATGTAGTGATTCTGTCAGATACTATATGGTCATTTGATTATTTAAAATGTTAAACTTTGGTTAAGTGTCTTTTTGATTTTTTAATTTCAGTAATTTCATTAGAGAGAGAGACATGAAATAAGGAATACTTATTTGCGTGAAATTCAAAATCATAATAGACCAAATTTAAATAGCGAACACACAAAATGACGAAATTACTTTGATAGATACATTTAAATGCGCATGTTTCATAAAGCTAAAGCAGTTTTCCGGCCTTAAGTCAAAATGAATAAATCGATAAATACATTTCATCATTTGCTATGGTTAGATTAGAAGCTAAAATTTTGCATACAGTCACGCGTGGAGTGTATCGTTTTAATTTTATAGGTAATGCAGAGAATTACTAGATTACTCTTTCATGAAAGAAACTAAACAACTTAATGAATTACGGTCGAATTTCGATCGCTGGGCGATCAGTATTTATAAAAGTGCTCATTATTAAATTTGTTTGACTGAAACCTGAACAAATTCACAGAAATTTATTACATAAGCATCTGATATTTCTCAGGATGTTTTTAATCTGGGTAATTAGTACCGTCGCGGCGAATGTGTCTGAAATGACATTTCCGCGAGCTGTACCACTGGCTGATCGAGGAGTCACTGCTTTCCTTTAGGAACCTCCACAGCGCTGATATCAGAGTCTCACGGCGGGCCCTGTGTCAGGGCGGCGTGTCGTGTGTTGTGCCGACCACCTACTCGCACCCGCTTTCCTTGAAGCCAGAGACAAAGATGCCGCTTCCCTCGCTTCTTCTCACAGCGCAGTTCCGCTAACCCGCGCAAACACACTGCTCTCTTCTACAAACACGTCCTCTTGCGCAACTTTCATTGATCCCCATTGTTTAATAAGGTGAGAAATAATACAAACATTAGCACATATCTATACTAATATTATAAAAGCGAAAGTCGCTCTCTCTATTTCTGTCTGTTACGTTTTCAGGCCTAAACGGATAATCCGATTTAATGAAATTTGCAAGGAGATACAACATGATACTTTTTCTGCATAAGTAATATATTTGCCATGGAATTTTTAAAACTGAACTGTGGCAGACAGGCATATATCATGTGTAAGCCTCTGTAATGCTGTGGCGGAGATCGGGATGATGGCCAAAAAAAATAAATAAATAAAAAAAAAAAAAAAATCCCATAACCACTTAGCTTTCATAAGTTTTGAGTTCGGTCTCTAGTTCAAATCCTGTTGGGAATAGGAATTTTTAAGAATTATTTTTGATGATGTGAGCCACGTCTCGACGTTGCTTTGTTCGGATTCCACATTAAACTGTAGGTCCAGCCACGACAGAGGAAGACTTGTTAAAAATTTTGTTGCTGTCACAAAGGCGGCCAAACAATCCTTCCGAACCCAACAATGCCATAATCGTTTTATTTTTTTATGTTGTCAGTCACTCAGGCCTTGTTTCCCTCGTAGTCAGTTTGTGTATGATCTACGCTAATAATATTATAAATACGAAAGTAACACTGACTGTTACTTTGTTACAGCTAAATCAATATTGGTGATATTTGACAAGGAAAAACTTTCTATAATTAAAAAGGACACTCGATACTTTTTTGGGATAAATAACATATTTCGTCATTAAATTTCGAAAACTGACTGGTGCCAAACGGTCGGATAGTGTAAGTCTGTAATGTTAAATCGGTTGCTGGCAGTCTGTTTATGTACTATCTGTTCATAAATTTTGTTTACGGACAAAACATAGTGTAGATTTTGAATTTCGCTGTACCATACTATTATTTTGTGTATACTTAAAAATCCTGGTATCATTATATTTTGTCTTCGTTTTTGATATGCCTCGCAGGCGTAGATTAGACCTAAGGCTCTAGCAGAGCACAAGCAGCTAAAGTTAATAGATACAAAGAATCTGATGCTCATGCTGAGGAAAAAGTACCATGCTGAAAGACAAGAAGTCCTCAGTTGACCTCCCCAACGTTAGTTTTTAAACATGTTGCCAACTGATTTTCTTCGTGAGACATTTTTGATGATAGAATGGTGTGATGATGGCTTCCACGTAATTTTATCCCGACTCCGTATTTATTGGGATACCTTTCACATAACTTAGAATTTTATTTATAGAATGATATATAGAAAGATCTAAGTTCAATCGTATAAAGTCTCAGTTAACACCTAGCATATTATAAACTTCTCTAGTTTGCTCTGCCGGTTACTCCACTAGATTCTCCGAAAAATTTCCCTTTAAGACAGCAGGTATTTTTTCTTTGAATCTTGTACACAAACCTGACTTGGCTAAATTCCAACGAAAACGGCCTCCTTTAGAAATTACTGGAGTCTGTTTTACAAGCTGTCTGTGCTGCATAAAGTCTGAAAAGCCAGACCCAACGTCTGCATTTCACATGCCGTTATTTAGGCCTCCCTGTATGAGTTGCCCACGACCATTAACGTGTATACTTTTTGTGCCGCCAGAGAAATACACGCTCCCAGTTGCTGAACAAAGCGCCAGCAGCTTGTGACTACAGTTTTGTGAAGTAAACTCTAATGAAAATGTATTGGGCTTTCCTTTCGCACAGAATGAGACAAATGTACTTGAAGGTTAAGTTAATAACTCTGAAACTTCGGCTTTAGTAGAGCACAAAGTTGTAGTAAGAAATTAATAATGGGTTCCGATTGTTTGAACTATTTAAATAATAATAATAATAACAGGAAATAATAGGAGTTAAGTAAAGTAACTAGAGAGAAATCCCTGACGGATGCATTGCTGCAGTGACTGTCTGTGCACAACATGGTGTCGGAATACGGAGCTAATTTGCAGAACAGTAACTAGGAAAGTGAAATGTTTCACTGTAGCCACTCTTCTTGTGGCTCACTGTTAGTGACCTAGCGATGTCTCGACTCTGAGAGACATGTTGGGGTGAAACTTATTTCGTTAACACTGTTTACTCATAGGGACTGCGCTAAGTGAGAGCTGCATTTCAAGGAGGTGGTGTGAAATTTGTTACACCCCTCCCTCCCTTTCTCCCCCTTCCCCTCCCCTGTTACTAGGTTTGATAGAAAGAAAACCGAATCTCCTTCATATTACCCTTTAAATATTTCTAGTTAAACTTTCAGATACACGAGTATGAGATTGAATTAGGCATTGCGATAACCCTCGGACATGCGAGTTGCCTAGAACTTTGCTATCTAAAAACGAATTAATTTTCAACATTAGCCCAATTAGTCATTACATATGACTCTGTTTACTTTAAATATTATAAATCTTATATTTAATTAAATCTCGGGGAAACTGAAGCAAAACGGGACGGATTTAGAGCTGGGAAGTTAACTGTACTAAAAGTTTTGTTGCAAACATTGCTGCAGTTCCTTTTTTTTCCGTCAATAGCGTGTCTCTAAAAAAGAATGAATCTAGAAAATGAAATTTCTAGAGTTCCTGAGTAGATATTATGAATCTGCTTTCATATCTTGATGAAAACAGCCTTAACTCGGAAAGCTAAAGTATCCTATACCATATACCATATGTACGTGTAATATGGTTTCACTCTGGAATTGAGCCACTGTATGTGTAGAAGAAAATTTGACCTTAAATCAAACTATTTCTCTGAATTTAAGTTACGGTATAGCGTTCAAAGTAAGAGTGCTTATTCGAGCAAATGTAAAAATTTCTCCACTGGTGTTGTGGATACCTTATTTCCTTAATGTTTACCGTCTGTGATAAACGAATGGCAGTTAAATTTCGTGCACATGAGCCATTTATATGGAGCGGCGTTAAAGAGACTCGTGTTATTATCTGTCCGCGCTAGTTTTGGTGCTGTTACATAGGTGAAGGTGTATTTGGCAGATAAAAATCGCTATGTTCATTTTCAAGCTTAAGACCTATTTTAATAACTTCTTTGGTTATCGGTGATGCTTTTAAGATTTTCAACAAATATTTTTTTTATTCCGAACTGTTGTGTTTGAAATAGTTTATGAATAAATACATTTTCTCTTTTCTAGGGAACTGTAGAAACCCAAGGTACTTTCAATGAACTCGCAGTGAAAAGTACAGCTTTTGCAGCTCTTCTTGATGATGAGAAAAAAGATGCCCACTCAGAGGTTTCTGGCGCAGCAACCAGTAACGTATGTGACTATGTAGCACATTTTCTGATATATTCTATCTTAAATAGTTACTTGATACATGAATAACGTCTGTTATTACTACTACATAGGAGGAAATATCTCGCAGAAGTTCAACGCTTTCGGTTGTGTCAAGTGGATTTATAGAAGATAATGCTCAGGTAAGATTCAACTAGACTACTTTGATTTTGTTAAAATTCCTTGTTTATAGACCGAGCGGATTCTGTAAACACGTGATGCCACTAGCTCTCTTCCCGATTTACTAAGGTTACAAACTTCAAAAGTAGAGTTTTCATAAATTTTCATATTAAGTCATTTTTTCACAATATGAAGAGTGGAATATCTAACTACCTAATAATTACTCAAGAAAGCGATTAAATATCTAGCAATTCCTTGTATATCATGCATTAATAGATTCATGACATTCTCGGCAATAGAGTCAATATTTCAATGAAGAACTGTTTCTTTTTGTACGTCATTTTCACCAGCGACTTGCCATTTTATTTTACGTTCCGTACATTTTGGGATGTTTAAAAGTAAATCTTTTCGCTAACCTTGTACAACAATCTTGATACATTGCGTTTAGTACAAAACTTTCATATTAATTTTGGATTCATTTTTAAAGCTCTGCAGTGCGCATTTTATAACTTACTGTCATTGGAAACAAAGATTCACGAACGCCCTTACTTAGCTTTAAGTACTGTAGGAGCGATGAGCTATATTTTTGTGGCGTATGGTTCAGCGTAATTCATAATTTAAGCAAATGGCGTATTTAGAATTATGGAGACAGTCTACAACCATGACTACTGACATATATTACGATCTAATTTCTAGTAGACTTGAATTTGGGTTTTATAAAGTTAATTCCACGATGTTGAGCCAAAATGGTGCATCCAATTGCAGCCCACATGTACAGGACAGGAACCCACCATTGAAAGACTGCCGATTTAGTAGAACACTACCGTAACCACCTGATTAATGCACTAGCACGTGTCAGTGCCTTTGCACCCCCCAGAGCTGTCTCTCCTGCTTCAGGATGAGGACCCGCAGGAAGAGGCGCTGGCGCCGGGCGCGTTCCTGAGGTCTCTGTCGGGATACGCTCTAGCCTCAGGGAGCTGCTTTGTTCTCACCGCCATGGCAGTCCTCATGATCAGCGGTCAGGTGGCCGTCAGCATGTGTGACTACTGGATCTCTTACTGGTGAGAAATGGGGCGCTGGCTCCTGTTTAGAATTTCATTTTGAATTAAAGAAGTTCTTTGCTAAGTTTTTAGTTTGTAGGTATCTTTCAGTGGATAGACTTCAATTTTAATCAGTGGCCGTACGTCTTTGGTAGCTAAGTGACACTAAACTGGAATCTTCACTATAAAACCGATTTTACATTTGATATCCTAATTCATCAGTGGCTGTGATTTGGTATGAATTCTATTAAAAGTGAAGCGATGGCTTAACAAAATGGAAGTATCAATTGAGCAGGACATAACTTTCAAAGCATTTCTTGGTTATATCGTTTAGCGATAATTTATACTGAGATATTAAAATCTTTTTGCGTAAAATGTTATACTTACATTAACGACGGAAGGACGGAAGAAAACAAAGAGTCTAAATAAGCGTTTATCAGCCCGGACACGTGCTGCAGTCACAGGTCAAGATCACCTCTCTCCCCTATCCCCTCTCTGTAACCTAACACAGACCTACATCTGCCGGCTAAACTAAAAAAGGAAAAACACTTCGTTTTGCAAAGTAATTCAATTGTTTTCGTTTAATGACTTTGGCGTTAGTGGCACCGAACGTGTTTGGTGAGCAGTAACGCTCTGGTCTCGCATTCGGGATGAAGCAAGCAAGTTCGAATTCTCGTCCGGCCTCCAGACTTTGGTTTTTTTTTTTATTTATTTATAGTTCCCGAAATCACTGCACGTCAATGGCTAGATGTTTCCTTAAAAGAAAGCCCATGGCCCAATTCTTTACCATTCCTTGCCCTTGCCCTTGCCCTTGTCCTTTCGCGCCTTTTATGACCTCTAAGTAGGTATGTTCATCAGAGACTATCCAAAATAGATTTTGTTGATTTTATAACTTAACCATATCGGATAAGTTTTTATCTTCGTATTACTATTGAAATATTTTAAAAGAATATTGCATTCAGCCTTTGTTTGTAAATCGTGCTTCCTACCTACGGATCAACCTACACTCATCTTCAACGATCATGATGCTTACTTCTGTTTTATTCGTTTGATTTACTTGACGCACGAATAAGTGTCTTTACTGCTACCCATAGTGTATTGATCTTTCACATTTTTGCCGGATTCGCGTGTTCTCACGACTCCATTTATGCTTTCGTAATAATTTTATTCCGCCCGGGGATCTGCGAACCCCAGGTTGGGAATCCCTGGTTTAAAACATTCATCCACTGTCCGTTAAACGTTCTCGTCATTATATTGTACATGTCAAAATTTTGGTCCCACCAGTGTAGGTTTTAGGTGTTCTTAATAAATAATCTTTGTGCTGCCTTATTAAATATTGCATTAAACTGCAACATGACACTCCTCCGCAGGACCGAGTGTGAAGACAGGCGCCCCCTCGAGCCGGAGGGCGCCCCCACCACCTCGTCGCTGGTCACCGTGTACGGTGTCCTCATACTGCTGGTGGCCATCCTGACCAACGGCCGCGCCGGCGGCTTCGTGGAGATGTGCATGCGCGCATCGCGCCAGCTGCACAACGCCATGTTCGAGCGGGTGCTGCGGGCGCCCATGCACTTCTTCGACACCAACCCGTCCGGCAGGATCCTCAACCGCTTCTCCAAGGACATCGGTGCCATCGACGAGCTGCTGCCCTTTCCTATGCTTGACATGATACAGGTAACAACATCCTCTTAAAAATTTTTGATTAATGTGATAGTCGTTCTTTCCAACTAATTGTCGTTCTTTCTTCTAGCTGTTCCTGTGGATTATTGGGATCATTACTTTAGTACTGATATCTCAGTATATGACAGTTGTGCCACTAATTTTCGTAGCCATGGTGTTTGTATGGCTTTCTATGATGGTGATATCTACAGGAAGGAACGTGAAGCATCTTGAAGGCATAAGTAAGTATGCCATCACAACTTTTCAAAAGTAACTTTAATTGATGAAAAACGTGCGCCTAAGCAACATATCAGTATTATTCGTATTTTCTGTAGTATTTATTTCTGTTAACATCGAGTGAAATTGAAAGTAATGGTTTTACAAGGTATCTTGGGAGAATATTCCTAGATTAGCTCCAAATCCACAAAAAAATGGAGCGTTAGTAAAATTCTGGGAATAGTCTTAAATCAGTGCTTCTCAGATAGGAACGAAAGAGGCATTGGGAAGGAAATTTTTACTCCTCTCTTCCTGTCCCATGAAAGTATATACTAGTTTTATTACATTAACTAGAGCAGACGCAATTTGCAATATATTTACCTTCAACGGACACATCAGAAATCCGTAATTCAGAAACCACTTCCGAATTTTCGCGAAGTGTGTTTGAGCTGCTCTATAGTGGAACTGCGTGATCTATAGGCCCGTCACAGAATTATAACAATACGTTGCTAAAAATATAGTGTTTTACAATAAAATCACAAGATTTTTTTTTGTAAAGTGGTTTTCTGTAAGAGTATTGAAGTATTTATTAATTAATAATAGAACAACACATCCGATGAATGGCCGCCACGGCTTTGGTGGCACACGCGATCTCTTCTGGCAAAAATTTCGGTAACGGTTTTGAATAAATCTCATATTTCGTTGATGAGGCGTTCAGTTTCGGCATTAAATGCTCGGTAGGTCGCGGGCTTCTTGGCGTAAACCTGAAACTTCAGAAAATGCCACAGAAAGTCCATAGGGGTTACATCTCATGGTCGTGGTGGCCAATTCTGGTAACCAAAACGGAAGATGACACGACGTCAATGTTGTATGGCACTATGGCAGGTGATACTGTCCTGCTAGAACCAAAAGTCCTCCTACTGAGGCTCAATGAACTGGTTTATCATGTTAAGATATCTTTCGCCTTTTACCATTAAAGTATTACCCGCGTAGTTTTCAAAGAAAAATGGTCCACGATTCCTACAATGCAGATCACTGACACACAGGCGATGAATTTGTTTTCCTTGAATTATTTGCGGATTTTCAGAACCCGAAATGTGTCAATTTTGCCTATTAACGAAGCTAACTAATCGAAAATGGGACTTGTCAGCAATAACGATATTGTTCACAAAATCGGCATTTGTTTAATAATATAATAATAGGGCGAGTAAGATAGAAACATCTTTCAGGATTTGTCAAAAGACATACAAATCAAAATTACCCTCCCATCAGGCAAAATACAAGAACTATAGTGCGGCAGTGAAGCCAGAATGTTTTTACGCAGCTGAAACACTAGCCAGAAAGGGAATGACGGAAATAGAAAAGAAAGAAAGTTTCTAAGGAAAATCTTGGGACCAAGAAAAAAAAGTGATAGGAAGCGAATTTAATTTCAGTTTGAGATCGAACCGAGAATTATACGACAAGTTTGAAAAGGTATTAAAGAAGAAAAGATTAGGTTTCTGTGGACATATCAAGAGAATGGAACCAGAAAGAATGGCAAAGAAAATACTCAACTTTCAAGAGAACAGGAAGACTAAAGTTCCATGTGTGAAGGAGGTCCATCAGGATCTGAAAAGATGTTGGACCAACATGGAAGACACACAAGGCAGGGAATTATTCAAAGGAAAAATTGCGGAGGTAAAGGATCTGGAATCTGACTGAAAATGTCCTGATTGGTTTTTCTTCAGAGGAAGAAAAAGCAAGAGAGGCACAGACTCGAAGAGTAGGCCTACTGTCGGCGGAGGAAGGAAACATAGAAGAGGAAATGAAATTGCGTAGTCGTAGTCCATAGATGGCTGAAACGAAAAAGAAAAATAATAATTATAACAATATAATAATATTATTAAACATAATAATCATATATATTATTTCTATAAGGTATTTTTATGTCACAAGCCTGTATCTTCCTTCATACTTAACCGAAATCAATGAATGAGATGTCATTTTAAAGCTTATGATCTCCACTTTAGACACATCATATTTTAAGAAATGAAGGTTTCGGAATTCGACCCTTATAGGGCAAAAATGTCAATATTTCTAAAATAATGTTTTCTGTATTACGAGTCATTTATCTCCCTGGATAACTATCTGAAACCGTTTAATGAAGTATCATTTTAAAGATTAAGATCTCCGCTTTAGTGACGTCATATATTAAGACAGATATTTTTCAGAATTCGACCCTTAAAGGGGAAAAGTATCAATATTTTTGTAATGCGTTTTTGTGTCACGAGCGATTTATCTCCCTTAATATCTAACTGATATAGATAAATAAAGTATCATATTAAAGACTGAGCTCTCCGCCATGGTAACATTATATTTCAAGAAAGGAATTTTTCCTTTTTCAAAAGAATGTTTTTGGAATTGAACCCTTAAAGGGAAAAAGTATAAATTTTCCAATAACGCATTTTTGTGTCACGAGCGATTTATCTCTTTTGATATCAAACCGATATAGATAATGGGATACCATATTAAAGACTAAGGTCTCCACCGTGGTAACATTTTATTTTAAGACAGGAATTTTTTGTAATTCAACCCTTAAAGGGCAAAATACTCAATTTTTCTAAAATACTTTTTTTGTGTCTCGAACCATTTATTCCCCGGGATATCTATCCAAAATCGATAAATCAAGTAAGATTATAAGGAATGTCTCAGCTTTTGTTACATCATATTTTAGGAAAGAAGTTTTGGAATTCAACCCTTAAAGGGAAATATGTATGAATGGTTCTACAACGCATTTTTGTGTAACGAGCTATTTATCTCCCCCAATATCTAACCGATGTAGATAAATGAGATATCATATTAAAGACTAGGGTCTCCGCTGTGATAACATTATATTTTAAGAAATTAATTTTTCGTAATTCGAACCTTAAAGGGCAAAAATGTCAATTTTTCTAAAATGCTTTTTTTGTATCTCGAGCCATTTATCTCCCTTGATATCTAACCAAAATCGATAAATTAAGTAAGATAATGAGTAGTAGTGTCTCAGCTTTGTGAAATCATATTTTAAGAAAGAATGTTTTAGGAATCCAACCCTTAAAGGGAAAAATATAAATTTTTTTATAATTCATTTTTGTGTCACGAGCCATTTATCTCCCTTGATATCTAACCGATATAGATAAATGAGGTATCATATTAAAGATTAAGGTCTCCGCCATAGTCACATTATATTTTAGGAAAGAATTTTTCGTAATTCGACCCTTAAAGGGCAAAATTTTCAATATTTCTGAAATGCGTTTTTTTGTGTTTCGAGCCATTTATTTCCCTGGATATTTAACCAAAATCGATAAATGATATAGGAATATTAAGAGTAATGACTCGGCTTTGGTGACATCATATATTAAAAATGTTTTGGGAACTAATCCCTTATCTACAACGCATTTTTGTGTCACGAGCCATTTATCTACATTAATATATAACCGAAAGAGATAAATGTGGTATCATTCTAAAAATTAAGGTTTATGCTGTGGTTACATCACATTTTAAGATATGAATTTTTCTGAATTGAACGCTTAAAGGGCATAAATATCAGTATTCCTAAAATGCGTTTTTTGTGTCTCGAGTCATTTATCTTCCTTGGCTATTAAACAAAATTGATAAACGAGATATCATTCAAAAGATTGAGGTCTTCGTAACGTCTTGGGTTCCTTTATCAAATTTTAAGAAAGAATTTTTTTTTAAATTTAACCTTAGAGGGCAAAAGTATTAATATTTTTACAACGCATTTTTCTGTTACGAGGTATTTATTTCCCTTGATACCTAATCGAAATCAATAAATGAGGTATCGATTTAAATATTAAATTATACGCTATGGTCACATCATATTTCAAGGAAAAAACTTTTTCCAAATTCAACCCTTAAGGGACAAAGATATCAGCATTTCTCAAAACTTTTTTTACCTTGCTTGATAACTAACTGAAATTGATAAATGAGGTATCATTTTAAAGACCAAGGTGGCTGCTTTGGTCACACCATATTTTATAAAAGGAATTTTTGGAATACGACCCTTAAAATGCAAAAGTACCAATATTATTTATAGAACATGTTTTTTTATTTTATTGTTATTACTTTCTTTATTACAAGCCATTTATCTTCTTTGATACCTAGCCGAAATCATAAATGACATGTCGTTTTAAAAATCAAGGTCTCCAGCTAGGTAAATCATAAATTAAGAAAGAATTTTTCTGAATTTGGTGCTCAAAGTGGTAGCGCGTATGAGACTGTTCAGAGCCAAGTCCCTAGATTGCAGCAGCGGATATCACAGAGATGTCAAACTTTCTTTTATTCAAAAAGTAGCTTTTTGGATTTTTTTTTTTTTTTTTTTTTTTTTTGTTACGGTAACACTGTCGTTTTGCTATACAATTCCAATGTAAACATTTTATTCGCACAGCAACAAATATTTGAGAGATGTTGATATGTTGTGTGCATTTAGTTAAGGTTGGTTTTATTCTGTTAAGGTCAGTGACAGTTTGTGATAAATACAGAGTGTTTTAAATTTTCCTGTTTCGTAATATGTTGTGAGTATTTTGCTGCGTACCTCTTACACTAAAAAAAAAAAAATATTTGTTACGAAAGTACGGTTCTACTTTTCGTTATATTACAAGCATTCAACCTCACTATTCATAGCATTTTATTCTCGAAATTTTCGCAGGGGTCGTCTAGTATAATATAATAATTTTAGTAATAATAATTCTGTGTGGTCGTAATGATCTGGTGACAGGGTTTCTATTGGCTGCGCATTCCGTCCTTGTCGTAGCCGCCTTAACCTAATCCGGGTAATCCTATAGGGTACAAGGGACCTACAGTTTAACGTAGAATCCGAACCAACGGAAGCGTTCTGGCGTACTTCACATTACACAGCGAGCTCTGCCAGAGGTGAAGGTCGGGTTAAGAGCCTATGAAAATGCCCAGCGAGATGGATTTGAACTGGGAACCTTTCGATCTCTTAACCACTGAGCTTCCAGACCGCTCACTTCAATGATCCAATTGGCGCACTGTGTTCGCTGAGCATGGTCTGTTGGCATAAGCTCTTGAGATAACTGGATTTTGTAAGCATCGCTATGCAGAACTTCAGCAAGAGTACGGTGAAGAGTGGCTGTTGACATGTGCAGTTCTTGTGCACTATCGCGAATCGAGGTCCATGCATTACTGTAAAATTGTGAGAACTATTGAGCTGTTTCAATGAATCATTTTGCTTGAATGAATATCTCGACGCTTCAGGGACATGTCTATCCTCGATCTTACATTTGAGCGGTATGCTTGTTTGCTACAGGACTTCAATGTGCCTATCATATTTTTTTGAGCTAAAGTGGGAATTTTAATTTAAAAAAATAAAGACAGAAAAACAAATAATTTTCATAAAACGAAAACTTGGGATTGATGTACGCTCAGCGTCTCAATGATGTTTCGTCATCAGGTAGCTACACAGGAATCCAGCATTAGAAATTCAGTAATCCGGGAGAATGTTGAAACTTGAGTACAGCTCTTAAGTTAGCAGAAGCCAATATCACTAGTAGCGATTTTATAAAAATATAATTGTCTAAACAGTTAAATAATTTGAATGATCTAAACCATTTTAGAAGAAATATCCAGTATATACTTGTCTCTCAAGCTGCATCCAAATATTGTAAAATCTTTTAATCAATTACATATTCGGAGTACGCTCTATTGTGCGAGGCTCTGCTACAATTTGTCCTTCCGCTGACGTGAGAATGTCTGCACACGATCAGATAGATACAATGTAACACAAGGCAGCCAACAGTGCTTCTTCGTATATCTTTAGACTTACGTAGAGCAATAATGGATGCAATAGTGTAGTACGAAACAACAGCTTCGGATGCAGTTATTTTTGTATTTTCCAGGACGCAGCCCTGTGTTTTCTCATCTGTCCGACACCCTCAACGGCCTGGCGACGGTGCGATCCTCTCGTGTCCAGGATCTCATCACACTGGAGTTTGATAACCACCAGGTGAGACTTAGGCTTCCTTCCAGGGAGCACTCGAGACGCACATTTAACAAATAGTCGCAGCGCCGGTCAGTATCAAACTTGTCTGTCACGTTTATTAGAAATTGAGTAGTTATTTTGTATTTGTTCAGAATTTACAGTAGTTCTGAGATTTTAAACATAAGAAAATCTCCGAAGGTTTATGTTTCATTGTTCTAAATCCTTCTTGAAAAGTGCATGCATATAAAAAGACTTCTGTTTATATATATATATCTACAATTATTTCTGTATTGGATTCATCTACTGTAATTGAAAAAACTGTTCGACATACCGTAATTGCGATCGTAATAAATACGTTAAAAGACCAAAGCCTATGCTGGTACAGTCAGTCATCAAATATTCCTGTTAACATCATAATCTAATAGAATAGTAAACATAAATGGAAAATGAGCGTTTCCTTATCCTAAGTGCCACAGGTTGCTAATGACAGAATTATCCGCTACCCCTGTTCGTCCCACGATGAATTTATCATTGTTTTGACTGTGCTAATTTATTCAATAAAATTTTGTTTTCAAAGTAGAATGGTTAAGACGAAAGTCAATATTATAAATCTCAGTTCTTGGTTTTTTAATTATTTTTTATGTAAAATAGAACAAGATTGTGCTTCTCATATTAAACACACGTCCAGTTAGATCGGACCATATGTGATACGAAAGAAAAACCGCTATTTCCTGGTACTCAATGAAGTCTTCAGTCCTCTCTGTAATATTCTCTTCGTCAATTAAGCGGATCTACGTCAATGAGACTACGGGTACGAAACTGTCTCGTAGTATTTAGTAAGTTTTACTTTTTTAATTGCCTGTGTCATTGATTTTGAAGTGGTATGTTTGCAGGATCGCCACACTTCGGCGTGGTCCTTGTACCTTTGTAACAGTGCCGCCTTGGGCTTGTGGCTTGACGTCCTAAGTGTAGTCTACGTGGCTATAGTCTCGTTCAGCTTTCTGATTCTTAATCCAGGTTAGTTATACTTAACTTCTTGTTGGATATTCATTGCATTTTGAATGTTACATGTTATGTTTTAGGTGTGCAATCTAAACTTATACAAAAAAAAACAGACTTGGATATTTATTACCTGTAAAAGCTCTCAATTCTCAAGCACTGCTTAAATTATGCGTGCTTTAATTCAATTATTGGTCTGCATTTTCCACCTATTCTTATAACGTGGACCGATGATACATTCTCGAGAAAAGACATTATGGTGGAGACCTTTGAGTGACATAAAGCTGTATATACGAGGCGTATTCCAAAAGTAAGGTCCGTTTGATCATAATAAAAACATCGTTCAGGATACAAGGTTTTTATTAACGTCAGTATGTAACTACATATCTAGTTCACTTTTCCACATAATCGCCGTTCATATCTATACACTTTCTGTAACGCTGTACCAGTTTCTTTAACCCCTCGGCATAAAAGTCTGCCGCCTGGGACCTGAACCAATTGGTAATGCTCGTCTTGAGTTCTTCATTGGTTTGAAATCGTTGTCCACCAAGCCACCGTTTCAAATGCAGGAAGAGAAAATAGTCGCTTGGTACAAGATCTGGACTGTAAGCAGGGTGGTCTAGGATTTCCCAACGAAACTCTTGAATCTTCTCTTTGGTTTTGGAAGCGGTATGCGGGCGTGCATTGTCGTGCAGGAGGATGATGCCAGACGACAGTTTCCCGCGGCGTCGATTTTGGATGGCACGTCTCAGTTTGGTGAGCGTTGCACAGTACACGTCAGCTGTAATGGTTGTCCCACGGTCCCTGAATTCGATCAAAAGGACGCCCTTTTCGTCCCAAAACATGGAAGCTATCATTTTGCGATTCGTGTACGGCGATTGCTTACACTTTTTTGGTTTGGGTGAACCGGAATGGCGCCACTGCGTTGATTGTTGTTTTGATTCTGCGTTGGTGTACGCTATCCACGTCTCGTCTCCCGTAACAATTTGGGAAAACAAACTGTCTCCATCTTGTCTATAGCGCTCCAAAAATTGTCGTGCGCTATGCATTCGTTGCTCTTTGTGCTGAGCGGTGAGCAGTTTTGGCACCCACCGCGCACAAAGCTTCCGATATCCAAGCTCTTCAGTGACAATCCTGTAAATTGAGGTTCTAGCAACATTTCGGAATTCCATAGCCAGACCACTAATCATCAAACGCCGATCACTTCGCAGTTTTTGGTTAACTTGCTCGACGATGTCGTCGGTCCGAATACTGGGCCTGCCACTCCGCTGTTGATCGTGCACATCTGTGCGACCACTTTGAAATTCTCGACACCAGTGTCGAACTTGTTTCTCACTCATTATGTTTGGTCCATACACTACACACAATTCGCGATGGATGTCCGCAGCTGACGATCCTTTTGCCAACAAAAATCTAATCACACCGCGCACTTCACAACTGGCGGGAGCTACGATTGTCGCGGCCATTTCGAACTGCTCTCAACAATAGATATACGGCTACTGCAGCACGCCAACAATACTGCATATTTACCAGGAGTTGGTAGATGGCGCTGCAGGTGGGAAACGTCATTCAGGCCTATCATCTGTGACATCTTGTACCCCGGACCTTACTTTTGGAATACGCCTCGTATTAACATTGGAGGGGTCAATATGCTTGAGACCATTACTTGAGCCGTTTGCAAACTAGCTGTCGCAGAAAATTGAGGATGTGTGTTGCGAAATAGCCAAAGAGGATAATGTTAACGAATGATGAATTGTAGATCGCCGTTTGCAACAGATTCCGCCGGTGGGTCGAGCGTGGGGCTGGCCATCAACCAGTCGCTGTTGATGACTGGTATGATGCAGGTGGCAGTACTCCAGCTGAACGAGACCATCAGCCAGGCCACCTCCGTGGAGCGAGTCCTCGAGTACACCAGGCTGCAGTCCGAACCGAATCTCGATTCAGAGCCAGGTGGGTGTAACATGATGCCATGGCAGCGAACAGACACCTATTTAACACATAGCATACGCTAGTATACTAAATAACCAAAGTCGCTTGCAGGCAAAGAGCCGCCGGCAGAATGGCCGTCCAAGGGATCCTTAGTCTTCAAGAACGTAACGCTGAGATATGAACTGGGAGCACCAGCTGTTCTGAAGGGTGTCAGCTTCACGATTGAGCCAACGCATAAGGTACGAAAAACCGGTAGATGACTAAAGCATTTTCTTTCTTGTTACAAACCACTAGGATATGGATATCTTTTTCAGCTCATTTCCCTGATAACTCGAATAATTCCGAAGCGACTAGTCACATTCATCCAATAATAATTTAGGTACCTGTGTTGAATAGTACCAAGCAGGGTGTACAAACATCAATATGTAATTCAAAATTTAGTTCCACGGAACTTCTTGCAAACCAATGAAGTCAAACATGTTTAATATCCCATATGTTACAGATTCAAGGGGCTTGAAGTTTCAGAACAGCAAAAGTAACAATTTGGCTTGATTCTTAACAGTATACTGACGAACAAACTACCAACAATAATTAGAAGTAACAGTCCAGGAAACATTATAGCAAAAAGTGGGAAAAAGAAACCGCTGCCACGCAGTAAGATATTCTCAAAATTATGAAGAAAATGCTGGAATACTCGAACCATATCACTATTTGAAGTTAGTCGAAAATGCATCATATCTTCCGTATCTCCATGATTACCACGATAGCGGGCATGGATGTACAGTATGTGCTGTTCTAATCTGTATTATGGTACCGCTGCTGATGTGAGGTTTATTCATTCCTATCAGTCACGAATTACCACAGCAGAACATTATTTCAGGTATCAAAGAAAATTGTAAAAATGTAATTTTCACTTCTAATTTGAAATGTCTCACGTCTAAATCACTTTTAATCCACTCTTGGTAAACTTCAACGATTATCCAAAATATACGATATGTCAAAGTTTTCCTTGGTGAAAACTAAAAGAAAATACATATTTATAATAAACTTACAAGCCATATTGCAAATCTAACATTTGTGATATGTGTGAACTATACTTCGTTACCTATGGTCTGGAATTCTTTCGGGTTACTGAATTAACCATGAACAGATCAGTCCATTTAAAGTGAGCTATGCCTTGTCATTTGTCTGTAAAACTGTGTCCGGTACGACTACATTAAGTTGAGCCATCACAGTAGCGAAATGCGTTGAAAATGAAAACTCCAAAACTAGTCTATTAATGCGATATGAAGACACAAAAACTTCACATTGATAAGGTCATCAGTGAGAATTTGGTCTGACGCAGGTTTTTTGAGACAGAATAGTAGCCTAATTAATTTCCATTTATCAAAAAAGTATATTATTAGCCATCTGTTCAAAACGAATTCTCGCCATAACACGTTCAGAGATGTCTGACTGGTTCCAGGTGGGCATCGTGGGCCGCACGGGTGCGGGCAAGTCATCGCTGCTGACGGCGCTGTTCCGACTGTCGCCGCTGGAGGGCTCTGTGCTGCTGGATGACGTCGACACGGCCAGCGTCGGTCTACACGACCTGCGGCGCCGCATCTCCATCATCCCTCAAGAGCCAGTGCTCTTCTCCGCCTCCATGCGCTTCAACCTCGACCCCTTCGCCGAGTTCACCGACGACCAGCTCTGGGCGGCACTCGAGGAGGTACGCTGGAAATGATACCCGAAAACTTACCACTTACACTTACCAACTATAAAAATGTATCGACGTGCTTGATTTGTCGACGAGATCTAGGTAACATCATCAATAAATGTCCAGCCTGCTCAGTTTGACAGCGGATGCTTATCCACATTTAATGTGTGAATGAAGGCTTTCCTGGCCTGTCACTGAAATATAATCTTTGCGTGTTTACTTCCGTACTACAAGCTTTCGACAGCATTCTCTGTCCTCAAGACCCATGCACCAGTTGCGACACAACTGTATGTCATCGCGCTTTACCCCTCCACCTGAAGATGAATGCAAAGGTGTCGAGACCTCGTCTTTCCACTTCATCCTGCAGTTAAGCCATAAAGCTTTTTTGTATGTTCATTTATAAATATGTATTCAAATTTCATCTTGAGAGTATATTTGTACAGATTCTGTGAAATTAATTTATCTATCACTGATAATATGCTTTTGCATGTTTGCACATGCATTTGCATATTAAACCCATTTTCACCGGTTATTTCATATTTTGCCCAAAACCTAGTGATGATGCATATTTTCGCTATATTTACAATATTTATCGGTAGTGTACATAGTTAATAAATAAAATCTTACGTTGTAGCCGGAAAACCTAACTAGCAGCACAGCTCTTTGTCCATGATGACTTGCTGAAGAACTATCACCCACGTTTGGAAATGTAAACAAACTGATTTCATCAACAAAGAAAACGTTTCTTAAGGCATGTTATCATAATAATACCTATTAAAAAAAAAAAAAACAACAACTCAATGTGCCTTTACTTCCTGAACCAATGGTACCTTGACGGGAGATGTGGGTTGAAGCTGTCCTGTTTCACAAAGAACATTTCGAGGCCATTAGAGGTGGAGTAAATAACTTTGATAGTGAGGAGGCTATGACATTGTCAGTGCAAGGAAGCATTTAATAAGTTAGTATTAAAACCATAGCTGTGATTAGCATTCATTTTTCCCACATACCTGCCAGGATTATAAAGCTTGAATCTGAAGGTTTGACGTTGACTCAATCTATTAAGGTAATGAATAAAATCCTCATTGCCAGAGGTATTCCTGTGTTAACTTAAAGTGAAGTTTGAAAATATTTTGAACATTAACCCAGGTTTTGAGCCTTTGTGTCAAATTGATAGTTTTAGTAATGGGGTGGGTGAATGTTTTCTGGAAACAATGACTGTTAACACAGCACCCCAATTTCAAATACTGCCCAGTTAGTTACACAAGTGAATGGAGATCTGTCCATATTCACTTATAAAAATATTTTGGAAGATCGAAGAAACAATCTTTCTATTGAATATTTGGAAGAGTATCTGATTGTTTACATTTATAAAAATAAAAAAATTAAATAATTGTTAATTATCTAATTTATAAATAATATTCAACTAATTACTAATTGCATGCTGATTTTGGAAAAAAAATTAATAATTACTATTTTATATTATATAATGTTACATATTTTGACACTTCATGCATGTTTTAAGCATTTTTCAGGCATATTTCTAGCTTTTTATGTCGCATATAATCCGGTCTCTACTGAGTAGTAAGTATAAAGGTGAATACTATGTTCGTGGCTACTTTTAAATTAGCTCCTTACATTAGATATCACCATCTGAAAAATTCTGAAATATGTCTCCTCCCTTTTAACAGATATAGGTTAGCTTCATGTTGTTGCAAGTCAGAGATGATTGGGTGGAGAAGCAATATATGTATGAGAAAATACTGAGACAAAATCATTAGACTTAAGTAAATACTGTATAGAACAAGATTTTGAATGTTGAGCAATACAGTTTAGATAACTATTTTATATTGCTGACAATTTATAGGGCTCCCACAAGAGACTTCAGTAAATTTTGTAATAAACTTGAAGTGGTTCTATTATATTTATCACAAACTAGAAGGAAAATTATCCTTTGTGGAGACAAACATAAATTTTGGTGTAGAATGTAACCAGACAGATTATCTTCTAGGAATGCTTAGATCATTCAGTCTCTATCAAACTGAATATTTCCAAACTAGAATACAAGAAGATAGTAGCACCATTAATGTTAACATTTTTTTGTAGAGCACAATAAATTAGAAATAGATGGAACAGTTCCGATGAAAAATGGTCTGTGAGACCACAATGCTCAAATAATTACTTTGGATGTTGTGGGAAATGAAACTACAAAAAAAAAAAAGGATTTGTTTAAGTTAGGCCATTAAAGAGAATTCAACAAAAACATTAAATGATTAACTGCTCAATTATAACTGGAGCACTGTTTATAAATTAAAAGGAGTAAACAATAAATTCAATTTCTTTCACCAAAGGTTTTTGGAAATTTACAAGAGATGTCTCCCTACAAAGTCTCCAATTGGTCAAAAACGAGTAAACAAAATTGGGTTACAGTTTTTCATCTTGGAGACATAAAAGGGAATTGTTTGTAAAAGTTGCAAAACTTGCTGTAGAATTTTAACCAAAGTAATACAAGAAGCTAAACATTTGGCCATAAACCATGAGATTAGTATTTCAGATAATGAGATTAGAAGTTCAGATAATAGGATAATAAGTGTTTGGAACGTTATTAAAAGAGGAAACAACTGTATTATCCCTTGAACATAAGCTATATCTTTAAGCATTAATGATAAACTAGTAAATGACCCTTCTTATGTAGGAAGTGCTTTTAATAACTATTTCTTAACAGTTGCTGAAAAAATAAAAGGAAAATGTATGGAAATATGGATGCTATAACAATACTTAAATCTGTGTCACCAAAAATGGCATCTACGTCTATTCCCCACCAGTCAAAATGAAATGGAAAAAATATTAAATCCCTCAAAAATAGTCATTTGGTTTTGATGAGGTTTCAACCCATGTAGTGAAACAATGTAGCACCAGCATTAGTAGAGTTATTAGTCATATTTGTATTATTTCTTTTGAAGAAGGTATGTTCCCCAACTAACTCAAAAAGTCAATCAAACTGCTTTATAAAAAGGCTGATACCACAAAGACTTATAATTACAAACCCATATCACTTTCAAAAATCTTTGAATAGGCAATGTACAGAAGAGTGTAAGCACATCTACAAAAGAATGACCTACTCAGTAAAGCACAGTTTGGTTTTAGGCAAGGTGTTTCAAAGATTAAATAATTTTTGCTTTTGTAAACAACATACTGGAAGCAATGTATAAAAATTAAATCCCCTAGGTATATTCTGTGATCTTGCTAAGGTATCTGACTGTGTTGATAATGAGATTCTCCTACATAAATTAGACTAATAAGGAGTTAGTGGTAAGCCAGGACTTAGGTTTAAATCATACATGGAAAATCGAAAGCAATGTTTTTCACTGAAAGATGTTAATACAGGAGACGTTATAAACTCAGAAATGTGGTATAGTTAAATGTTGTGTGCCTCAGAGTTCAATTCTTGGCCCTCTTCTGTTCTTAATCTATACAAATGATCTCCCACATATACTAGGTGATAATAAATACATGGTGCTCTTTACAGATGATACTGGCATATCGTTGGAAGACCCATCAGTACAAAACCTTGAAAACACAGCACATGATGCTATAAAGAAAATTAATAGGTGATTTGATGCTAACAAACTAATACCAGTACTTAATGTAGAAAAGACACAGTTACTTCAATTTTTTACAAAAAATAAAACAAAGGACAGCTATAATGTGATATCTGAAGGAAAAGCAATCAATGAAAGCAGTTTCACAAAATTCCTGGTGTATACATAGACAACAAATTGAATTGGAATCAACAAATTCAACAACTTCTTAAACTAAATTATGCAACATTTTCACGGAGAGTAATAGCCAGAATAGCTAATATAGAAACCAGAAAGTTAGTACTAGTTTGCATATTTTCACTCCCCTGCTCACTTATGACGTCTTATTCTGGGGAAACTCTTCACAAGCACAAAGGGTATTTAAATTACAAAAGTGTGCAGTAAGAACTATTTGTGGAGCAAGCCCACGAACGTCTTGCAGAAATCTATTTAAAATATAGGATGTACTTACAATGTATGTGTACTTACACAGTATGTATACTCCCTACTATAATTTTTAGTTGGAAATCCTGAACACTTCCATTTTAATGCTGACATAAATAGTCATAATACTAGGAATAAATATAGCATTCACAAGGATTACAAATCACTGTCAATTGTACAGAAAGGGATACATTTACTGGAGCATCCTTATTCAATGTCTTACCAAAGAAATTAAATGTTATCTACGAAAATCCAACTACTTTAAGTCCAAACTGAAAGAGTTTCTGCTTCGGAACCCATTTTACTCTGTGAAAGAATTTTCTTCTTGGAATCTGGTAACTAAGAATGGCAGAGAAAATACTATATATGGTGTATGGAAGGGGAAGGTAACAGTTGTCCACAATTACTAAAATGATATATGGCTTTTATTACTATTGAAACTGTTGACAAATGAAGTAATTACTCTGTTTACAAAATTCACTTGTGTGTGTGTGTGTGTGTGTGTGTGTGTGTGTGTGTGTGTGTGTGTGTGTGTGTAGTAACAAACATTGATAATTTTTCACAGCAATTTTTGAGTGCATACTATCCAAACTAACAGGTTTTTAAGTAATTGACTGCTCATCAGTTGTTGGTAATGTAATTGATATTGTTTGTGTGTGTACTGTTCCACACAAATACTAACATGATATAATATGTAGTTGTAGATTACAGTGGAAACGTATTATGGTTACTGGTTGGTAAGAAAATAACTGGTTATTAGATGCTGGTAACAAGTGGATACACTGTTCCACATATGTTGTAATTAACTTGGGATTGTATTTGTAGATTACAGTGAATATTTATTATGGGTAGCTGAATTGCTTAAGTTGTTATCAATTGCTGCTAATATAATTGATATTATTAATGAGTGTATGTACTGTACCACATCCCCAAGACATCGGATCAAAGTGGAACATATCTATCTATCTATGATCACTTTGAACCTATGTGACAACCATCTCATCAGGGATGTGGATTAGAACATATACTTATTAACAAATCAGTAATATTACCAACAACAGACAACTTGTTAGTAACTTAAAAATCCAGGAGTAGAATAAATTTCCATGGTAATCTGCAAATATATATTATCGTGAAAAAATTTGTCACCTTACCCTGCCGTCAGTGGCGGATCTAGGATTTTTCCGAACCGGGGCAAAACCTTCACACTGGCGCCCTCCCCCTCCACCCCTAAAGAAAACACCACAACAATCAGAATACATAACGCACGAGCCACAATGTACTGACAATTGCAGTCCTTAGGCCCTAGCAAAATTTACACTAAATGTTCCTACAACTTCACTAGTCGAGCATTCATTTCCGCGAAAGAGTCTATATCTTCATCAAAATTCGTCTCATAAGCTTTTCTATTTTCGATTAATAAGATCGTGAGGTTAGAAAGACGTTCCTAGCTCATTGTTGGGTTATTTGTTACGTGACGATACCGCATGCACTGGCGACGGCGTACGTGACGTCACCGTGACGATCCGTACAGTCACAGCTTGTAAACATGTCACACAGGAAATAAATGTGCACACGCGGTATCGTTTCGTAAAATATTTAATACGGTGTTTTACAGAAATGAGAGGCAAATAAGCGGTAGAAATCCGATAACACATCAAACACTGAACATCTGGTTGTGTTATCGGACATCTGCGGCCGCTTACCAGCGGCCCGCCTGCATCTGATTCACCTTCGGGATATCAGTTTAGGTTGATATTGTACAATTTTTAAATTATTGTGACCGAGCGTAGCGAGGTCACAATAGCACTAAAAGGAATAACCCCACTTTTCCGTGTGGTCCCGTTAGTAACATTTGTAATATACGCATATTTTTCCCTCTTCTCCCCGCCCAAAAAACCCACACATTTCCGTGCGGTCCCGATAGTGACATGTTTACAAGCAGTCACGGTGTACGTTTACAAGCTGTGACTGTACGGATCGTCACGGTGACGTCACGGTGTCGTCACGTCCGCCGTCGCCAGTGCATGCGGTATCGCCACGTAACAAATAACCCATTGTTGATCTCAGGTAGGTTTTTTAAAATGATTTTTAGTTTACTAAAACTCCGCTCGCAGCATGCGGACGTCGTTGGTAACGTGCAGTATATTCTCAGAGCTATACAAATATTAAGAAAGGCTTCCTGCAAGTCATTTTTACACTGTGTTGCAACAATTGGAATGGACTAGTTGTCTCATCGATTCCAATTAAAAATAGAGCTTGTTGTGTAAACCACGGCAAGTTCTTCGCAGAAATCAATTGCGTTTAAGTCCTTGGAGTATCTGCTTGCTAGAAGGACTCCATTTTTTTTTTAGAACTTCTGTGGACATATTTACCAACGTGTGGCCACCAAGGAAGGCAAAGTTTTCATTTAGTTTTATTGCACTTTCTACCCTTATTCCTATTTCTGTTAAAATTCTGTCGAATACAACTTTTATATCTTTGGAAAACAGCTGTGTGGGTCTAATGCTTTTGATTCGTCCTGTTGCCTCTTTCGTTTGGTAATTCGTTTACTTTTGAGTATCGAAACGATTCCCAATTTTTGTGCTACAGGTGTAGCTTCTTTGATACAATATTCTATCGGCTTTAGTCTGATTTCTTGCATTATGTTAATAAGCCCTTTCATTAGTGACACAGAACGCGAAAGAAATATGTCCTCCTTTTGTATTTCCACGTTAACTCCATTAATTTCTCGAAGAAGGTTAGCCCAAATTGTTAATTTCACGATAAATTTAAAATCCAATACATCATGTAAGAGATGAGCGGATTCATGCTTAGATTCTGCAGCCAGAGAAGATTCTTCA
The DNA here is from genome assembly GCA_031002005.1 of Vandiemenella viatica. Lineage (NCBI taxonomy): Eukaryota > Metazoa > Arthropoda > Insecta > Orthoptera > Morabidae > Vandiemenella > Vandiemenella viatica. The sequence goes on along the minus strand of JARYHS010008075.1, from coordinate 57,392,138 downwards.
ATTTCCTCCAGTGCTTTGATAACTTCAGGTAAATTATTCAATAGGGCTGTAACAGCAAGGTGTTTGGCCAACCATCTTGTCTGGCTACTACCTTTTAAGTTGGTTTTTGTATCTTTTTTTTATTATTTCCCACCGCATAGTGGATCTAACGAAGATGCAATAAAGTTTTTGTACAAGTCAAAATAGACTAAAAAAATTATATTGTCTCGTCCTGCATAAGACTGTAAGCGAAAAATAAGCTAGTAATCCAAATTTTTCTAAAAACAATTTATATTTCAACTACCATCAAGAAAACTTGGTATTTTCAGGAACGTTCGGGACTCGCATTCGGGAGGACGCGGGTTCGAATCCCCGTCCGGGCATCCAGATTTGGTTTTTCCATGGTTTCCCCAAATCATTCCAGGCGAATGCCGGGATGCTTCCTTCAAAGGCCATGGCCGAATTCCTTCCCGTTCCTTGCCCCAGTCCTATCCCGCCTCTAGTGACCTCGCTGACGACGAGGCGTAAAGCACAAGCAAAAAAAAAATATTTCAGGATATGGTTGCTTAACAGCCTATTCCCTAAATACGTTTTTCGGAGAGCGACGTTTTATGAGTGCTTTATTGTAGGTATATCCCTTGAGAAACGGCGGTGTATGCTAATAACAATTGATATGTTTGGTTCATAATATATACAGAGGTAAGAAATAAGGCCCATATAAGTTAATGATCAGAAATTTTTCCTCGGATTGACAAAGGATGAGAAACGCTGAGATATTTGATAATGATAGATTCTTCCTTACATGTTAAAGGTTCGTTTCCAGTATTAAATATTTAAACTCGTTCAGCACAAAAGTAGATATTAAAAAAAAACTGGGCTAATCACTCGAACGCAGCTGCAAGAATGCGAACATCAGATGGTATAATTTATAAATCCAAGAATATCGGGAGTTCCCGCTAAAAATGACGGAATGAATTCAATTCCATGAATAGAGCTTTGTTTTAAGGCCGCTCTGTCACAGAACAATGAATTTTCCGTCCTTTCAAGTTGCCGCCGCGGTCAGTGTACCACGGCGCTTGACCTAAAAAAAAGGGTCGGCAGCACATGAATATTTCGCCCTGGCGCTTATAAAAAGATGCCACCAATACATGATTTTGGCGCCCCCCTGAAGTTGTCGCCCGGGGCAAGAGCCCCGGTTTGACTCCCCCTAGATCCGGCACTGCCTGCCGTACACCAAACATATACCATTTTCTGTCATTCCTAGCTGCCAAAACCCAAGATATTTTTTTCCTTTTTTTCTTTTTTTTCATAGAGTAAAAGTCTTTCTGAATCAAAACACTTTTAGTTTGGATTTAAAGTTGTTTGGTTTTCATAGATAATATTTTATTTCTTGTGGTAGAACATTGGATAAAGAAACTCCTGTGAATGTTATCTTTTTCTGTACAATTTTAATGACTTATAACCTTTGTGAATATTATTTATTCCTAGTATTATAGTTAAAAATATGATAGGATAGGAAAAAAAAACAGATACCTGGCAGTTACCACAGATGGAGGGCAAGACAAACACTTAAAACACACAAAAAAAAAAAAAAATGCACAATATTTTGGCATGATCCTTAATCATGTGAGATGCGATACATGTGGTAGGGGGAAAGATGTGGTCACATCACAACACCTTTGCAAACCATTTATATTCAAAAGCATTAAATTACACTTCAAAAAACGCCAAACAAATATTTCTACACATTATTTAGTATTAAAAGTAATTTAGAAGTGTTAGTATCAATTTACAACTTTCAGGTCTACATATTTCTCGTTCTAAGACACTGCTCAATTTCCCCAATGTAAGTAATGAATGGTGGTAATTAGAAAATCTTGAGTAGGTATCAGTTGCTTAGAAAAACCTAACATGTGATATATCTTGCTCATTCCACAAAATCCAGTAATGTAGCATGTATTTGACTGGCCTAAGTAAATTCCCATAAACTATTGTGGATTATCACCACTTCAAATAGATTGTGGGAATCACTGAGGCAACTGAATTGACTGAATTAAATTACAGTATCTCCAGCAGAGAGCTCTAGTGATTGCCTGCCAACTCGTTTGATAACCAGATTCATTGTGTACTATCTAATATAATTGAGTTCCATATTCTGACTCTGGTGCTGAGGTACTAATTAATCTGAATCTTCACTGATTTAGTGTAAGGAATGTATAGTTAAGAATTCTCAATGAACTAGTTTATCTTTCAGCAGAATTGAATGCCATATATGTTCAAACTATTTTACCATAGAAACTGGAACCTGAAAAGCTGATGTGCAGTTTATTCTCCACTGTCACGAATCGTTCATACTTTAGAGTAGCTTATATTCATTTGCTGAGTTGAATAGTTATGAAGTCTACTGAATGGTTGTGACTACTGAGGTTTTCCTGTTCCAGTGTAGATTTTTTTTTTTTCCTGCATCATAGTAAGGGCTTGTGGATGCAAATTTCTTGATAATTTAGTTTCAGAGATCTTGGTTTATGTTCGCAGTTGGTTTGTATTTGACCATCCTTCATCTCACTCAGTTACTATGCTTCGCGGTTTAGCATCCTGATAGTATCAGCATAAGACTTTTGTGACATGAATCCGGAAAAATATCCTTATGTAAGCAACTAAGGACGAGATATTGCGGGCAACAAAGAATCTTTCAGTACTGTAACATATTCACAGTTTATATACTGTGCTAACCCATAGGCCACTGACTGCTTGTGTACAGGTGGAGTTGAAGTCTGTGGTGCTCAGCCTGGACGCGAAGGTGTCTGAGGGTGGAGGCAACCTGAGTGTGGGTCAGCGGCAGCTGGTGTGCCTGGCCAGAGCCATCCTCAGGAACAACAAGGTGCTCGTGCTGGACGAGGCCACCGCCAACGTGGACCCTGAGTGAGTAACACCGTGGAACTAGAAGCACGTTATTACCACATATCCACAGTAGAACGAAGCTATATAGCTGTTAAATATTTTTTCAGCACTGATACTTTGATCCAACGGGCAATCCGCACTAAGTTCCGGGAGTGCACCGTGCTGACCATCGCGCACCGTCTGCACACCATCATGGACTCGGACCGCGTGCTCGTCATGGACGCTGGGCAGGTGGTGGTGAGTAGCACAGTCACTCTGCTATAACCAATGACTTATGATTAATTAATTGGTCTCGGGGACAAGATGCAATGAGAGAATAATTTGTCCAAATAGATCAAAATACGCTCATTACACATCAGATTTTACTCTAGATGGTAATTTTTTCTGTAAACTTAGTGGGATTTCTAAGCTAAGTTTTTAGTACTAATCGTGACTACGTGTCTATTGAAAAGTTATTACAGCCTTAATAAACATCAATTTTATGTTCACTTGTTGTTTCATGCAAAAATTGGCGCTGTTTCTTGATATGAAGTTTAAGAGTAAAATTGTATGACATATCCGATATTCAGTCGTAGGTAGTCACTATGTAGGGTGTCATCTCACCATAGCAACATTCACTTACGAGTGTGGTGAAATACTTCATCCACCAAGCTATTTGAGTCGGAAAGAAAGGAATGGTAAAATTAGAGAAATAAGGTGCCGCACTGATACTTATATGAATTCTTTTTTCCCTCGTACTATTCGGGATTGGAATGCACAGCAAAGAGATTTTGGTTCTGAGCTCCCTCTGCCACCCAAAATTTTGTGAATTGCAGAGTATATATACTGTATGTAGATATAGATATGTAGATGTAGTGAGATGAATTTGGGTGGTTTATAGTCGTCTTCCCTTAAAGTAGTTTACTGTCATGAGAATCATCCTTTGGAGTGATTTCTTAATTAAGCTTTTTGAAGCTAAGCGGATTCACATGCCATTACAGTTGCCGTTGACTTCGCACCAAGAGGATACAACAGCCCCGTTGCTTATGAAGATTTTTGCTGATTGCCAGTTATAAAATTGACAGTTTTTTAAGCGAAAAAGGTATATTCAGTAGAAACACGACTTTTAAAATAAGTTAACAACTTTTCATCACCCACAGTATTTGAAAAACTTCATCTTGTCCCATACATGGCCACGATGAAAGCTGATACTCGCTTACTAACAGTTCTTATTAGGAAAACATGACCAGTTTGCGAGAGTTGCTCTGTCTCCTATCCGCGCATATTTCTTACATTACTTCCATCCACAAAAAATATATTTTTTCTACAGTCTCCTTTATTGGAAGTCAGCAAGGAGGAGATGGGAGGCGAAGGTGGAGAAGGCTTTGGCGGAGATGAACAAAAAAGCCTGTAGGATCGATGAGTTAACTGTAGAAATTCTGAAAAGTTTGAAAGATTATGGAAGAAGAGTAATACTATATATGAGCAATGAGATATATGAGAGAGGATAATGGCCAAAAGACTTTTTAACAGCAGAGTTGATACAATTAAAAATAAAAAGAATGCAGTAAAATGTGAAGAGTTCAGAACCATTAGTCTCGTATGCCACGCTGCTAAGATACTACTAAGAGTGCTAAATAGACGAATATCTACCAAACTGTCAATATCAATTGCTGAAGAACAGAGACTCTATTGGTATACTGAGAACAATAGGAGACAGACACATTGAAAAGGAAAAAGATTGTTACATGGTTTTCATCGACCTGGAAAAGGCTTTTGACAGAGTACAATGGGTGAAGTTAATGATTCTAAAAGATAAAGGTATTGATTGGAAGGAAAGAAGGCTAATAAGTAAATTATACATCGAGCAAGGATTGAGATTGGGGAATGATCTTACAGAAGAAGGAAAGATTGGAAGAGGTGTTACAGATGTTCTTTTCACAATTTCCTCCAAATATATGTTTAAGAGGTAAAGGAGGTGTATGCATGGGTGCATGTAGGATTACCTGCATAAGGTTTGCTGATGACATGGTTTTGCTGGCAGAAAGTGCCAAGATACTCAGAAGAATTGAGACTTTAGACAAAGGGTGTGAGGAATTTGGAATGAGAATCAATAGGACTAAACCTAAATGTATGATAGTGGGAAAGAGTAAGAAAGAAATGATAACGCTGCAAGAAGAAATAAATGAACGAGTCCTTTAAATATCTCTGGAGTATTGTGAGTGGTAATATGAGCGGCAAGAAGGGGGTAAAAACTAGAATAGCAATGGCAAAGGAAGCTTTCAATAGAAAGAAAAATTTACTATGTGGAAGGCAAAAAATTATCCAAATGTTTTGTATGGAGCATAGGACTGTATGGAGCAGAAACATGGATGCCACGCAAAGATGATCTAAAAAGGTTGGAAGCTTTTGAAATGTGGGTATGGAGGAGGATGGAGAAAATAAGTTGGGAGGACAAAGTAAGGAATGAGGAAGTGCTGAAACGAATAGGAGAGAAAAGGTCACTCATAAAAACAATAAGAAACATAAAAAATAACTGGATTGGGCATGAGCTGAGGAATGGTTGCCTGCTTAAGACTGCTCTGGAGGGGACTGTAAATGGAGAGAAGAGAAGAGGTCGGCGAAGGATGAAAATTATGGATGATATAATGATAAACGGGAGATTTATAGAAACTAAAAGAATGGCGGAACAGAGGGAGGCGTGGAGGGCTGTCACTGTGCGTGGACCTGCTGTATAGCAGAGAACCCTTGATGATGATGCTGACTATGGTATCAAATTTATTCTAAAATTTTCGTATATAACCTGTGCTGAAATAGAAGGGAGCACAATGTATTTTTACTTGTCTTGTTCCGATCATCTGCTTTTGAAATGTTGCCTCATCATTTCTATGTACAAATATTCTTTCTCTGTAGGTTTTCTTCAAATTCGGAGACATTATTCTTCATACCTCAGCTTCACATATATTATTATATTGGCAAGAAGGACATCATGGATTCCGTGATACCTTTTATCATCAGATTTCACTAAAGAGCTACTCAGAATTCAACTGCATATCGACGCATATATCCATAAGCATATGATAATTTTAGCATCCATTTTCGAATGAATAGGTTTTATTCTGTGATTGAGTTTGAGTAAAATTTTCTTCTGCTAAATTTGTAGGCACGTAACCACACAAACACTACAGGATCTACTAAAAAGTATGCCAGAGGTGAAGGTCATGTAAAGAATCTGTAAAAATTTCAGGCAAGGCCGGGATTCGAACAAGGTATCTTCCAATTCCCCATCAGGTGCCTTAACCAACTGTGGTACCAGATCGCTCTTATTTAATGGAATATACTCTCACAGAACTAATGTACTTAAAAATAATTTGTGTTTCCTTTTTTACGAGACCGTTCAAATTCATAATAATCTGTTAATTTTAGAATCTCTATATATAAAAAAAAAACATCTTAAAATAATTAATGTTCGAAAGTGTTTTGTCTTAAGTACCGACGTATCAAGCAGCTGTCTGCTGTGTTTCAGGAGTTCGGTCATCCCCATGAGCTGCTGCAGAGGGCTGAAGGAGTGTTTACTGGTATGGTCTGCCAGACTGGATCAGGCATGGAGAGGCAGCTCAGGGAAATCGCACAACAGGTGAGAACAGACATCAATCATGTTACGCCTCGTCCAGTTTTCATTAGCTTGTTGAACTGTTTCTGAGCAACTTCTATTACTAATTCTGTACCAAATTTTTCTCTCAAATTTCCTGTTTCTTATATGGAATAGTTCTCAAATATCATATTGGCAGACAAAAGGGCTTTATAGGGAATCGAGCGGAATCTGCCACATAAAATAGGATTCGGTTTGATGAGATGCACATTTTGGTTAGCTTTACCTGAAATACGTGGCCAAACGTACTACATTCTTTAGTGCTAGTAAATGAATAGGAAATTAGTAATAGCAAATTAAATAGGAAAGGAAATTCTAAGTTATCTTTAATAAATTCATTTGTATGGTATACATTGTCAAATATATGGATATCATAAAAACACTGTAAGAAAATAACTGACTCAATGAAGGGATATTACTAAGGAAATTCTTGCTAATTTGAGTATTCTTCCTCGCCGGCAGAAGGTAAATTGAATGCATTTAGCCAGTAACGTTAAACGTTTTATCTATGATTGTTGGTAATGAACTCTCCTCAGTCAGGTATAGACTGCGCTCCCTTCACTTGGCCATCAGGTGGCTCTCTTAATCGGCTCATTACATCATAGTAAGGACCTTAAAGAGAAAAGAGTGGGAGAAGACTTTCTCACGCTATGGGCTACAACTTTAATCTTGGAACATGCTGTGCCTTCATAGATTTAAGTCAAGGGCATGAGAAAGGCACTCCAATCGAATATGCTATCCTATTCTGACTTAAAACATATCAATTCATTACAGCTTATTATACAGACCATTTTTTATTATGAAAAGCGATTTATTGATTTAAGTCCCCTAACATTCCACATAAGGTCTTAAACCAATTCTTTACACAATCTTAGGGTAGGCAATTATTGTTTATGCACTTTGAAGTACGGAATGAACGTATTTTTTAATTGAAAGATGAGGAAATAAGTATATGGAAAAGTCTAAAAATACAGGATGGTGCATCACATTTTAAAACATATTGGATGCGTTAATTTGTTAGCTGAGGGGAAAAGTTGAAAGAACTTTAATATAGACAGAGATCTGAATATATAGGTTGTATGTGCACTATTTCAGGTATGTTGTTTCCGAGGCTAGTATGATTGTCTATAACTAATTAAGTTACAAATATTATTTCACCACCTAGCGAAATTGACAAATACATGAAATTTAATACCTTAACGACGTGTAATGAAGGTATGGCACGGCACCGAACTCTCAACCCGTTATTGCGGTAGCTACGTCTTGTACATCACTTCTAGGCCAGGAATTTTAGATATAAACCTTACAAAATTTGGCAAAGACATTTCTTATTACCTAAGAAATAAATCCTGAAAAGTGGCCACCTCTAGTGTGACCACGTAATTTTTTTTTTCAGGTTAAAAAGGGCTAAATAAGGCCTGAGTGCCAAACAGTGTAAACTCATTGCAAATTTAAAATGTCAGCCGTATTAACATTTTATTGCACCCTGATCAGAAGAGGCTAACCACTGCATAAAAGTTTAGTATCTGGCATAATTACGGTATAAAAGTAACGGTAAATTCACACTTTATCATGAAAGTGGTCAAATAAGACTTTTTTTTTTTTTAATGCATAGTAGAAACTATAAAAGTTACCATGTCAAGACGTGTGACCAAATTTGTAGTACAGTTTTAGCCTTAAAATGCTACATAGTTCGTCTGTCTGTGACAAACGGTTTTTGAAATACGCGTCGAAACAACTACAAATGAATCATCGCTGGGCCGAGAAGGCCGCGCGCCGCTCCCCAGGCATTACACGTATGAACCTTAGAAAAAAATAACGTAGAGCTGAAACTTGGCATAGATGTTATTTAGTACTCAAGAAAAAGTCCCGAAAAGTCCTCGTCTCTGAGGTATCCACGTCATAGTTTTTTTTTCGGGTCAAATGGACTTAAATGCTAGAAACGGTATGAACCTCTTCTAGCACTTAAACTGTCAGCCTTAGTATCATTTCATTGCACTCTAATCTGGAGAGGCTAACCATTGAATGACTGTTGTTTTTGACATAATTGTTGTATAAAAGTAAAACCAAACAAGCATTTTATCATGAAGAAGGTACGAAATATGACTTATTTTTAAATTAATTCAAGTTTGCTAAAACATTATCAAAGTTATCGAGTCAAGACCTATTATAAAAGTTTTATCGTATTTTCAGCGTTAGAATGGTACATTAGTCATGTTTTTGTGATACGGTTGGCGAGCTCCGCATCGTAATATTCAGAAACGGTGCCCAGAGCTCAGCTTAAAGCGCATTCCACTCACCTCTCCCTTTGTCTGCATCATTCTGCCCGATTTGAAGAGCGCTCTGAGATTTTGTTCTCTTGGAATTATATACGAACTGACATAAATAAACCTAAAAAAATGACGAAACGTTTTGCAGAACTATAAATTAATGTGCAAATTTATGAAAAAATAAACATTTCCTATTACCAAGTTGGTTGAACGAATTTTAATGTTCAGCTTCGTCACCATCCTCATCATCTGAACCTTTATACATGTCATTAAAACATGCAGATCCTTTGCAATGCCCACACATTATTGAACACTCCAGCCTAGAATGCATCTATGTAACTCTAATTTTACATCATTTACAGAAAAGAGTTCGTTTGTACTAAAATTCTCTTCTCCAAATTCCCTTACTTAATTCCGTAACTTCGCACTTTCAGAAAATTTTGCTTTGGGCATGGTGGTAGGCCCACTCTCTGATCCACTGCAGATTAACGACAACTGAGGATTATTTTCAAAAGAATTTCATTGAGACATTGATTGACGCGGATCGATATAGGCATGCTGCTGCTGTATTGTCGAGATTAAAAGCGGTCGGAACATTACGTTATACCAAATACCAATAAAAATAAATAAATAAATAAATAAATAACATTACGTTTAGAAAGTGATACTAATCTATAACTTTAATTCTCGACTGGCGAATTCTGAGAATTTCAGTGACAATTAGGTTTTTTTCCTCAAATGTATAATAGAAGCACAGTTCCGTGAATAATTGTAGGCCTATCTATTTCTTCTCATCTATATCAATTTAATTCTATTAAAAAATTACTATTAAAAAATTGCCGGATTTTTTTCCCAAAAATATTACCATATGCCCATAAATATTATCGTAATAATACCAAAACTAGGAAAATGGCTTGAATATGTATTTATATTCTATAAAAAAAAAAATACAATCAGAAACGATTAATCAGTGTTTAATTCAGCATTATAGCTCAAACAAAAGGCAGGGAAAATCCGAACCCTAGTAATCAACGTTTTCAATGCATACGAAGACATGACAATGAAAGGGAAGGAGTGTCTTCGACTAGCCGGCCGTTTCGCTAACCACATCACTTCACATCAAGCTAAGATTTTGAAAAACAGTCTAAACAAAAATCAGCTTGTCGAATTACTCGTGAACAAATCCACACTGCTGGTCATCATAAACATTCAGTGCAAAGGACTCGCGGATATCAACATTGTAACATTTGCTTTTGAACACATGGGTCAAGAGGTAGCTGTCATCTAAAATGATACGAATGTTCTGATAATGCTGGTAGCAAGAGCTAGTGAAGACAGTAGGATAAACTTCGGTCGGCCTGCCACAGAAAAATCACCGGTAGTGTCCTCAATGTGGCTGGTGTCTGAAACTCCATCGCAGACATGAAAAACACTATACTTTCTTGTCATGCATTAACTGGTGTGATACTGCGAGCGTCCTTTTCGGCAAACCAAAAAAAAAAGGCTGGAAGTTCTTGATGGGGTTCTTCAGTATTGCGTAACAAACTGAAGACTTCGAACATCCCAACCCACACAAACAAGACATAATATTCGGCAGTTTGCAGTTGCTCTCTACGAAAATATTAACTGGGTGAACATCGGGTAGTAAAAAAAACAGTAAGAAGATTGCAATCCAACCAGTCACTGCGTCATTCCAACTTGCGTCCCTTCCAACATCTGCGGCATGCGAGCAGGATTCTCTGCGAGTATACTTAAAAGTTCAGGAATGGCTAAGTAGTTCCTTAGACCTAAAGGATTGGAGCCGATAAATTCAACATGGAGCTCTAGTGACAGTGATTATTGATTACCTCATTTCTCCCACATACTCGAAATCATCTCCTTCACTTAATCTCCTGCAATTGCAACAGCATTTGCGGAAATCAGTGTGCGTATGTGGGTTTTGAGCTGGATTGTCCGCTAACGTGTGGACATTGCAAAGGATCTGCATACCTGTATGTTAATGTCGTGTATAATGGTTCAGATGATGGCGGTGATGAAGCTGAACTTCGTCCAACGAGATCAGTGATAGAAAATGTTTATTTTTTCATAAATTTGCACACTAATTCATATTTATGCAAATCATTTAGTTATTTTCTAGCTTTATTTCTGTCAGTGCATGTATAATTCAAAGTGCAAAAAATCTTAAAGCACTCTTCCAGGGCAGAATGATTCAAAGGTTAGAGGGGAGTGGATGGCGCATTAAGCTAAACTCTGAGCACTGTTTCTGAATGCTTCGATGCGTATCTCGCCAACAGTTTATCAGAAAAACATGGCCGATGTACCATCCTAACTCTGAAAATACGTTCTAAAACTTTGATAATAGATCTTGACTCGATATTTTTTCAACAAACTTCATTTAATTAAAAAATATGTCTTGTTTCGTTCCTCCCTCATGATAAAATGTGAGTTTGGTTTTACTTTTATGCAACAATTACGTCGGAAACTACACATTCATTCAATGGCTAGCCTCTCCAAATTAAAATGAAATGATACTAAGACGTTCATACTAATTATAGCATTTGACCTGGAAAAAAAAAATGACGCATAGACGCATACACCTCGGAGACGTGAACTTTTCATGACTTGTTTCTTATGTACTAAATAACATCTGTGGCAATTTTCAGCTCTACTTTTTTTTAATTTAGGTTACTCCAAAAATCACCTTAAAATACCTAAGCTATTCATTGTAAAGAATTATTCGTTACACAAACCGTATGCGAGAAGTTCTTCGTAACTGTTTATGAATGATGACTAGTTTAAAGAATCATTATTACATGAAATACATTATGAGGTGTATACGGTAAGCGCGATTCATTATAATCTAAATTCTTTGTATTAAACTGTGTTCTTTTGTAAAGTTATTTTCGGTTGATAGCCAATTCATACTAATTAGTATACGCAGCTGGGCAGAAAACCTTTAATCTATTAATCGTTAATTATCGAAGTTAACAAAATTGAAAAAATGTAACATTAAGATTTTTTAGGTTAACATTATTCTCAAATTCCGTTAAATTGAACTGCCGTTATCATTAGTCAGTTACATTGGTTGCTGACGTAATTTCGTTTGCTTGAATGGCGCGCATAACACGCTGGTACGATCGACAAATGGAATAGCGCACGAATTAGATATTAAGGCTCGTTCGCACTGGGCGAGTAATTTAGTCGAGTGGCGAGTGATTTTTTTTTTTAATGGCGTTCGACTACTGGGCCATAAAGCCAGCTCAATGTGATTTGTTGCTATCAAGTATTGACACAAGGACACTACAACACGGACAAGACATTCACAGACACAACACTAAACACCCATGCCCTCGGCCGGACTCGAACCGGTGACCTTCGGTACGCGGGGCGAGTGATTTAGTAACTAAACGTGTGTGAACAGTGAAATTTAGTCGAGTAGTTTAGACGAGTCGATCCGTTTCGTTCTATTAAACCGGGCGAGTAGCACCCCCCACCACGCGCCACTGCCACTTGCTCATTGGCTAAACAAGTCTGAACCTTTTGTTTGAATCGAGTTCATTAGCTGCCGCAAAAATGTCGTTTCGCTGGAAGGAAGAAACAATTTTAAAATTTGTTTCTAAATATGTAGAACATGAATGCTTGTAGAATATTAAGTCCCCAACTATAAAAACAAACAAAGGATGCAATCTGCACTCATGGATTTGGAAAATACAATAAATATACCTGGATTTGGTGAGAAATAAATTGAAAATTAAAAATATCTGCTTAGTGCACAATTTTATTAATTATTTAATTACAATAACATCCAGATTATACATTAAGATATTATTCCTTTTTTAATAGAAGTACTACCTAAAGCGATAAAAATCTTTTTAGAATTATCTACTCGCAGAAGTTAAAAAAAAAAGTAGTCCAAAAATTTAGGCGCAGGTACTGAAACAGTTTACACTCCTTCAGTAAAATGATTCAGTTTACTGGATGCATCTCTATGAAACATTACTTCAATTCCTTTAATGTTTCATAGATTCCTTCACACTGTGATGAATTAGGAAATAGCTGATTTTCATTTATAAATACGAGGTGTGAGTGTCCTTAAACTACATCCGGTGGCAATAAAGTAATTACGTAGTTGCCGACATTCCACTCCTTAAATAGGTATCTTCACGCTGGAGTTGCGACTGTATTTTCACTTTTGGACATTCTCAAACTATTCGTAGGGATCTTCTAATGCTAATTCCGTCAGAAGACAATTTGTATCTCCTATTTCATTCCTTTTACTAACCCATTTTCGTAACCATTGTTTTTTTTATTCTTTATTGCATAAACATCTTCATCCATCTCATCTAAAATAGCGCTTAACATAAGCTGTATCAGCTCATTCATTTGATTGCGATGCAGCCTGCTGGCAAAATACCACGCTACTTGTGTACTGTACTCGACCGTAGTGCGAACGATTTTTGGTCAGTGGGGAGTAATTTAGCTACTAAACTACTCGCCACTCGACTAAAATTACTAGCCCAGTGCGAACGAGCCTTTATGCGAAGTTGGAGTGTGATGCATATGTAACTGTTACGCAAGGCTTGGCGTAGGTTGAGTAGGGACGCTAGAGTTGTGGAAGGTTTACATTTTACTTCTGCTAAGCGGCCCTCACTATACGTTTCAAATTTGATCAGTGATTGATAGTAGGGGGAGAACCTATTTTCTGCGAACAGCCAATCAGCGTTCAGGGATCGCATGACGTCACGAAGTGAGCAGCCAATCAGCGTTCAAGGTCGTATCACGTCACACGTTAGTTCTTTGGCCGGCCGCGGAGATGGCGGCACCGGGCGTGCTTGCGCATACGTTAGTTCCTCAACCGGCCGCTAGGGAGCAGCATCTCCCAAGGGCTTAATTTCTTTGGGCGCAGACATTCCACACCGCCCACCCAAGCCCTGAGGCAATGGCTATTTCTATTCTGGAATGCGCGCTCTGTGAAATGTGTACACTGTTTCAACACACCTACAGAAATTCCCACTCGACTGTTATCTATGTTTGCTTATCCATTAAGCGTGACGAAATGTGTACTCTTCGCGTCGGCTGACTATTTCTGTTCTGGCAAGATGCAAATATTTCAGCACAGTAAAATATTTTCTTCGGTTCTGTGTCGTGAAATATACTTAAGCGTAAATCATTGAAATTTTACTAAAAACAAAAAAAATTACGTGAACAGACATCGGTAGCGTTGGGGCTAGAGTGCCGAAGGTCGCCGGTTCGAGTCCGGCCGCGGTGTTTTTATTGAAAAAGCCGTTCCAACTCGTCAATTTCAAAACGAAAATCAAAATTTCAGTTTCCACACCTAGAGAGTATGGCACCAGCTTGACTTGAATTAAAAAAAAGTTGAAAAGCATACATTTTTCCTTTTAACGTTCGATATGGAAAAAACCATCATAAACTCGGCAAATTGGAAAGATATAAATTCTATGTGTACCTGTTTTCATGAAATTATTTAGCGTTCTGGTCTTGCATTCGGGAGGACACCGGTTCGAATCCCCATCCAGGAATCCATGGTTTCCCCAAATCACTCCAGGTGAATGCCGGGGATGCTACCTTCAAAACGCCATGACCAAATTCATTCCCATTCCTTTCCCGTCTCTAAAGACCACGTTGTTAGAGAGACGTTAAAAAAAATCGACTGCCGAGGTGCAAAGTATCCCGGTTTTCCGATAGATGGCTGGCATGCAGGGTGACTGCCGCGTTCTTGCCTCGCATTCGGGAGGACGGAGGTTCGAATCCTCATCCAGGCATCCATGGTTTCCCCAAAGCACTCCAAGTGAATGCCGGAGGTGCTACCTTCAAAAGGTCATGACCGAATTCATTCCCATTCCTTTCCCGTCTCTAAAGACCACGTTGTTAGAGAGACGTTAAAAAAAATCGACTGCCGAGGTGCAAAGTATTGCGGTTTCCGATAGACGGCGCGGCATGCATCATTTCTCATTTACCAAGCTTTTAAGAGCAATATTTCAGGTATTCCTGCCTGCTGTCTGTCTGCTATTATCGGTATATCAATGTGACAAGTATTTCGAAACCATGGAGTTATTCTCGGCGTGAAGCTCTGTACACACACTATCGACAGCAAGGTGCAAATATTTTAGCACAGTAAAATATTTTCTTCGGTTCTGTGTCGTGATTTTGTGAAATATACTTGCATTTGATTAAGCGTGAACCGTTGCTATTTTTTACTAAAAAGCAATAGAAGTCCACATTAGCGGATATTACCTACAGAACATTTCCATTCCCATGTCACCTTGTTATTACAGAGCAAAGCCGGGAAACAAACTCAATTAGTCACATCATGTTGGATTCGTTATGAACAATACAATATAGCTCACGAGTGTCACCTACATTCCGTGTATTTTTAAGGATGTATTAAATTGTGTGTAATGAAACACAGACACTTTTTGAGCTCAAAGAGGCATTGAAGGGGTTTACTGATGGATGTAAGTATAACATCGATGGGTTGAGAGCCTCTAAATTAAAGCAAAGTTATCGATTTGAAAACCAGTTTCTTTCCCTACAGACATTACAGAAGTGAATACATGATGTCAAACCAATCAGGCTGTAATTTTTTTCAAGCCTATTTCTCAACTCTGTCTTTGGACAAGAGGCCACTTGAAATTATTTGTGACAAAGCCTTTCCGACACCAAGGCTAGAAAAATCAAAGTTTCCAGTTTGACAATGGCAAAACTCAAGGAATGGAAACATCAGTACGACTCCTTATTTCCCTAATCTTATATCTGCTGCCATTGGTATAAAATATTTCATTGCACTCGTAATTGTTGCAACCAAGGTCAAACCTTTGTCGTCTGTCAATCCAGACCAATCTATGTATCAATTCTGTTATGCTTGCGTAAGCAATCACAAATTGAGTGTCCTTAGCTGCACTTTGTGTAAAATTCCAATAAATCCCTTGTGATACATCAATGATTGACACCTTTAACTGTATTTTACAGCTCAGCACGTATGTTCCAGGAACGAGACACCGTCTGTTAATCTTACTAATTTCACCCCTGTCGAATCGAAGTACGCCAGTCCTATGTGATAAAAATCGAGTCACGCTAAGCACAGAACATGCCTGAGACCATCGCCTGTGACCAAGGTGGAGATATAGAAAATTTACCCACTTCCTTATAGAAGAAATCCAGTGCACTATTCCTAATTCTTTCACCAAGATCCACCCCTAGCCTCATCGCCAACATACGCCCAGCACTTCGTCAAACCACCTTCTGTTTTCCAATGATTCCCATTCAAACCCCTGATCTTATTTTTCAATAAATCAGGACCCAGGAGAGTTCTCCATTCGGTTTAAAATGTTCCCATCTAACGCCAACCTTCGGATTCAGGGCCAAGTGTGACATTTGTTTGTAATTGCATGCTTCGTACAAGTAACCACGATAAAGTTACCATAATGCTCTTAGCTAACTGATAGTTTCTTGGTCATCAAACAGACATCATAACCCACATTTTCATAGAAGATCCCCACACATCGACAAGTATCCATAGGTGCAGACACTAGTTCTATTACGCCTAAGATAGTGCTCACACCTGAACTGTCGTAAATTGTTAGGTCAAAGTGGGTGTTTAGATATTTTATCCACTCAGGCCTCATCACCTAAAGTCTAGTGCGAGATTGTGGTCATGGTCAACTTAGGCTCCATACACCACTCAGAATTATTCCACCAATATCCATTCTAACAGCATTATACGCCACATACAGCCCCTCAACACTCTTCCTATCTTCCAATGACATCCATACTACACCACACAAGCAATGGTCTGACTGTGGGTTTGTACCCAAGTCCTTCGCTTCTCTGGTACATCACCCCACTCTGTTAAATTATTTTTATGTAGTGAGAATCAAAATTCACATGCCAACACAAACGGCAGTAAACTGTAAAGAGCACATCGAAATGTGAGATTGCCTAAGCCCTGAAACAATGGTTAGAAGCACACATTGATAATTCTATAACCATATATTTTAGACTCAAATCCACAGAGGAATGACACACGCACACACTTGTACATGCATACAGCGAGGTCGACAGAACTAACAGCAAGCATCATGAAAACGATGAAGTGGGGCAGAATTGTCGTTACAACTGATTAACTGGACAGAACTATCGTTACAAAAATCATCAGACAGAGGAGCTAAAGTCAGGTACCACCATATTTATGCTTACATCCACAAAGACAGGCGCAGATACACATGTCCAAGTCTACAGAGAGTTCAGTACAACTACCGGTACCAATCATGGAAACAAAAAAGTGGTGTAGTTCTCTCTTGCCTCATGACTGGCTAAAAAACAGAACTCTCCTTACATATCATCAGCCTGGCGAGATAGAGGGTGTGCAAAAGATGGCATGTTTATACTATAAATAGTGTTCATCACGCCCCAGTTGATTACATTTACCACCAACACGTCTCTCCCACACCGCAACCCTGTCTACCATTCAGTAAAAAAGTGACGCAGGTACCAGTAGTTGCAATAGACACTTGACTATCAGATCTCACCCACAAATCCTTACATCTCAATACACTAGCACAAACAAACATAAGTGGAGGGACAGCAAAATCGTTCGTCCAGACAGACGTGTTTATAGAAGGTATCACGATATTTACGCATACAGACACAGAGAGAGACGCAGAAACACTCACATTTCCATGCCTTCAGCGAGCTAGACACAACAACCAGCCCCAATCATGGCGACGAAAAAGTGGGGTAGAACCCCCATGGCTCATAAGTTCATAACTGACCAAAAAATCATCAGTAACATATGTTCCAGGCACCATACTCTTCACATCAACATCATCTCATTTATTTCACACTACAGATCTCACTACCATGCAGTATCATGTGTGCTAGGTACAAAACTGTTCACATCAGCACCAACACGTCTATCCCACACCTAAGCTTTTTCTGCCATTCAGTAACATGTGCCCCCCCATGTACCACGAGTAGCAGTAGACACTTGGTCATCAGACAGATATCATAACTCCCATATTCATTCTAGGTCTCACCCCACAAATCCATATGTCACCTCACACAAGCATAAGTGCAGGAACAGCACATCATACATCCAGACAAACTAGATAAAGGAAGGTATCACCACATTTACGCAAAAAAAAAAAAACACACAGACATAGAGACGCATACACACGTACATTTCCATGCCTACAGCGATCTCGAGTCAACAACTAGCCCAATCGTGGCAACGAAAAAGTGGTACAGAACACCCATGACTGGCCAAAAATCATTGAAAGACACACATACACACACACACATTCACATGTCAATGCATTCACACAGTTACATTCATCACCACACATAACTGGAGCAAAGAGACTGAACATGCTAGATCCAAACTGAAGAGTTACAGGATGTGTGAAGTTTGAAATCACAGCCACATCTCTCCCACACCGCAACCCTTTGTCATTTAGTAACATGTGACCCAGGTACCATGAGTTACAATAGACACTTGTCTATCAGATAGATATCATAACCTCCATATTCATACTATGCCTCACCCACAAATCCATACGTCTCCACACAAGCACAAACATATGGGAGGAACAGCAATTCATACGTCCAGATAAATGAGTTTAAGGAAGGTATCACCATACTTACGCATACAGACACAGAGAAAGACGCACACAGACACATATTTCCATGCCTACAGCGAGCTCAACACAACAACCAGCCCAATCATGGCAAAGAAAAAGTGGGACAGAACCCCCATGGCTCAAGACTGACAAAAAAAAAATCATCATTAACATGTGTTCCAAGTAACAAACTCCTCACATCAAAATCATATCATTTAACTCACACTACAGACCTCTCTGCCATTCAGTATCGTTGTTAATATGTACAAAGCTGTTCACATGATCAGCACCACCTCTATCCCACGCCACAAGCCATTTCTGCTGTTCAGTAACATTTATCCGACGTACCACGAGTATCAGCAGGCACATGGTCATCAGTCAAATATCATAACTCCCATACTCATACTAGGTCTCACACACTAATCCATACGTCACCACACACAAGCACTCACAAACAACCATCAGACAGACGTTGACAGAATCCCCATGGCTCAAGAGTGACAAAAAAAATCATCATTAACATGTGTTCCAAGTAACAAACTCCTCACATCAAAATCGTATCATTTAACTCACACTACAGACCTCTCTGCCATTCAGTATCGTTGGTAATATGTACAAAGCTGTCCACATGATCAGCACCACCTCTATCCCACGCCTTTTCTGCTGTTCAGTAATATTTGTCCGACGTACCACGAGTATCAGTAGGCACATGGTCATCAGACAAATATAACTCCCATACTCATACTAGGTCTCACACACAAACATAACTGACCAAAAAACCATCAGACAGACATTAGAGTGTGTGCAATGGATGACATGTTTTTGCCATACACCTCAGTACTTATCACATTATCAATTAATTACATCAACACATAGGTAGCCAGTCATTGTGAAATCTCAAAGTCGAGTAGAATCCTATCGGGATAGACACACAGCCACATAGAAAGACACACACTCACATGTCCATGCATACACACAGTTACCATACATCACCACACACATACACGTAACTGGAGGAAAAGGACTGAACACCCTAGGTCCAGACTGAATAGCTACAGGATGTGCGAAATATTTCATTTCTTTGCCACAAATCTCTGTGCTCATCATACCCAAATGATCACATCTACATAGATGGCCACTGATGGAAACATCTCAAGTAGACTCCTACCACCATAATGACACACATAACCACACAGGAACACGTACACACACATATGTCCATGCATATACCACAATTTCTTAAGTTACCACATACATACAAGTAACTGCAGGAAAGTGACCCGACACACGACGTCCACACTAAGGTATTACATGATAGGCAGATGATAGCATGTCTTTACAATACATCTCAGTGCTCGCCACACATACTTGTTTTTTAATGTGCCATCAGTATAGCTGGTGGCTGGAACTAAGCTCTTGGCAATGTTTGGCCAAAAGTCATTTGTTAATAGCAGCTCATCAAAGACAAATTTTGGGTGAACCTGCCCAGGCGGGCGCGGCGGGAGGTGGCCACCCTTCCTCACAGCGGACGCGTACATCGTGTTTTAGTAGGTCGGTATACCGGCGCATATTACCGCCTCGAGCGCAATGAAATTCCGGTCTTCAGTGCGGTCCTAAAAATGCGTTGACCGATAGTATGTCCCGGTCGGAAAACTCCGGTAAACCATCACGGTCCGCGCTTTTAGCCCGACGTATTACGGTATTTCTGTCCGCAGTGGAGTGCACTTGGAGTGCTTTGGGGAAACCATGGATGCCTGGATGAGGATTCGAACCTGCGTCCTCCCGAATGCGAGGCAAGAACGCGGCAGTCACCCTGCATGCCAGCCATCTATCGGAAACCGGGATACTTTGCACCTCGGCAGTCGATTTTTTTTAACGTCTCTCTAACAACGTGGTCTTTAGAGACGGGAAAGGAATGGGAGTGAATTCGGTCATGGCCTTTTGAAGGTAGCATCCCCGGCATTCACCTGGAGTGATTTGGGGAAACCATGGATGCCTGGATGGGGATTCGAACCGGTGTCCTCCCGAATGCAAGACCAGAACGCTAAATAATTTCATGAAAACAGGTATACATAGAATTTATATCTTTCCAATTTGCCGAGTTTATGATGGTTTTTTCCATATCGAACGTTAAAAGGAAAAATGTATGCTTTTCAACTTTTTTTTAATTCAAGTCTAGCTGGTGCCATACTCTCTAGGTGTGGAAACTGAAATTTTGATTTTCGTTTTGAAATTGACGAGTTGGAACGGCTTTTTCAATAAAAACACCGCGGCCGGACTAGAACCGGCGACCTTCGGCACTCTAGCCCCAACTCTACCGATGTCTGTTCACGTAATATCCGTTGATGTAGACTTTTTTTTGTTTTTAGTAAAATTTCAATGATTTACGCTTAAGTATATTTCACGACACAGAACCGAAGAAAATATTTTACTGTGCTGAAATATTTGCATCTTGCCAGAACAGAAATAGTCAGCCGACGCGAAGAGTACACATTTCGTCACGCTTAATGGATAAGCAAACATAGATAACAGTCGAGTGGGAATTTCTGTAGGTGTGTTGAAACAGTGTACACATTTTACAGAGCGCGCATTCCAGAACAGAAATAGCCATTGCCTCAGGGCTTGGGTGGGCGGTGTGGAATGTCGGCGCCCAAAGAAATTAAGCCCTTGGGAGATGCTGCTCCCTAGCGGCCGCTTGAGGAACTAACGTATGCGCAAGCACGCCCGGTGCCGCCATCTCTGCGGCCGGCCAAAGAACTAACGTCTGACGTCATACGACCTTGAACGCTGATTGGCTGCTCACTTCGTGACGTCATACGATCCCTGAACGCCGATTGGCTGTTCCCAGAAAACAGGTTCTCCCCCTACTATTGATTTTGATATTTTTTTAAACTTTTTTACTATGAAGAATTTTGTGCCACTTTTTAGTTTGTGTTAGTTTGGGGGTTGTTAGTGAAATAAATTAACTTAATATTCGTTATATGATTAAATCATGGAAGCTGAAGATCTAGAAACTGTTAGTGAAACCAGAAACGCTAGCAATAGCAATGGAGGAGATTAAAAATACTTGGCCATATTTATGCGATTACATTGCATTTAAATCACGATTGGGAGAAAATTCTTTTATGAGTTCTATCTGTGTTTGCCTAAACTTTCTGCAATCAAGGATCACGTTTCCAGCATTAATAATCTTAAACAACACATGAAAAGGATGCATAGATCAAAATAATTAGTTTGAAAAAAAATAAGAGTTTCAACTCGTGGGATAAGGAAGATCTAATCAAACAATTCGTATCCTTAAAATGCTGTGGATTCTGGTGTAGATAGCAGCAGAAGTATTCCCCCCATCCCCCAAATCTGCTAGTATAAAGGTTACGACAACAAAGCACTGGTGAATATTTGAAATCTTAGTCACAGACCGCGGTGTATCTCAAACTGGTGTAGATCAATGCATTGTAAACTTTTTCGTTCCCAATTCGATTCCACTGCATGTTGTAGCATCCAATACGTTTGAGAAGATGATTAAAACGTTGAACTCAATTTCCAGAAGGATATTGGGTAGACGTATTGTTGATGGTTTTAACAGATAATTGTAACTTGCATTAAATTTGCAAAAATGTAACGCTTTAACGATTATCGAAGTTAACTTTTTAAGTAGTGAATTAACGATTAACGAAGTTAACTTTTTGATTAACTGTGCCCAACTACGTTAATTTACATTGCTACAAACTTAATTTCAATTTGTCTGTAATATTACTTCGTGATAAATTTCCTAAATAACTCTTTATTTCATTTTTGGTCCTACTTGGCAATCTCCAAATCCAATAACATCATAAACATTCGTTGCCTGCTGAAGTATAACAAAATTTTGACAAATAAATGATTCAAGCTGTTATGTCGTACAACATATACTATGATTGGACTACTGGCATGTCACAAGTTTGATAGTTAGATATGCACCTCTTGTTGCCATAATTTTTTATTTTGGATTTCGTTACTAAGGAACACAACATATCGTGCTACAGTAGTTAACCAGTTTGTCTCTTCGAAAAGTCATCTTTGTCTCAGATGAATTGATACTTCTTAGAGTGTCTTGCCAAAGAACTACGTTACGGCCACAAACTATAACATAACTTTAATATTCTGTACAATGCTTGACCCAAGGTATTAATGTAAGAGCGTGATTAATTACGTTATCGAAGCATTGCCCCAAAACGTTACAACCGAGTGAGGTGAGGTAACGCGCTGGCATTTAGGAGGACGCAGGATTGAATCCCGGTCCGGCAATCAAGATTTTGGTTTTCCATAGTTTCCCCCAAATCACGTTAGGGGTGCCGCGTTGGTTCATTCAAAAATCCATAGCCGAATTCCTTCTCGTTCCTATCCCCCAGTCCTTTCCTGCCTCTAAGAGCTCAACGTCGAGAAGGCGAAAAGACAAAAGTTCTAAGTTATATCTTCTGATATTTCAGTAACCTTTAATCCACCTTGATTGGAATACTTTTGACTTTTTGCAATAAAAAAGACCCTCCTAAACCTCTCCTTTGTTCAGGAATACTATAAGATTTATTTTTTAGTTACATTGGCAATTGTGTTTGGATTATAACTATTACCCAGTTCGTTACGCTTCAAATCAACGTTGCTTTGTTAATTACGACAGCATAGTTTTTCTACAGAATGCTCAAGATTTACAAACCAGGGAGATCAACATACGTGCGAATAGTGGGCAATAATCGGAGGACTGCGGAAGGTAAATGATGGCGCCCAATCGGCGCAAAGTGAGTACAGTTAGGTACAATGTGATTTAGTTCAGATAATTGAACACGTCAGGGTTCCTTATAAAGTTGCTTCACTACTGGAATATTAGCTGTTTCGACTTCTTTCGAAGTGGAAACCAAAGACTAAGTTTGACACTGTCGGAGAAGCGTGGTTTGATGAAATTTATTAGCAATGAGGAATGCCATACATTAGACGATAATAGAGAACAATAGTAAAAAATGGCTTGCAACATTTTAGATTTCTGTAAATGATTTGTAAATTAACTGCCTGAATAGAAGAGTGGAACATGAGATGTTTGTTGAATGTTACTAGGATAGGATATATAGTAGCAATGGAATATATTTCGTTAGGGTGATTCAGTCTAAGGTTTACGAAAAAACGACCATCATTTAGGAATTTCTGTGGTAGTTGTTTTATATATAGTATGTTTTGATATTTTAAAAAGATAAATTAAATTTAAAAAAGATTTCTAAATTTTTAGAGTTATTTAACAACGTATTTTGCTAAATTCTACATGGTTATTTGAAATAAACTGAAACATACCGACAGTTCATATTTTAAATTTTAAAAATCTAATAATTTTTCAGTTGATGATGCCTAGTATAGATGTTTGCAAATTAATTTAAAAGTGAAAAGAAGCTTTATACCGCACATGTTTGATACAGGAATGGTAGTTCTTTTCAAAAATTTGCTTGGCACTAAATAAGAGAAAATTGCTAATTATTTGTGTCCTGTATGTTGCAGGCGTATGAAGAGACCTTCAATTCAAGCAAACGACAGGATGGAGCCTGAATAGTTCGACGGGCAAAACGTGCAATGCTAATTGACAGTGTAATGCATTATGTTGCATTTGGAACTGTTGAATATGTTTTGACCAAAGCCACAAAAAATATGTACTTAGCTTTAATATGATGGTGCTGCTTTTCAGGAAGCAAGATGAATGAAACTACATTAAATATTACGCCGAGCCAGCAGAATTCGTACTTAAACAATTTGATACAGTATTATTTCAATTAAATAAACTTTTTCACAATTCTTTTGTAATTTGTCGTATGATTTACATCTCTACCGAGGCCTTCCTTAAACTCCCTCTGAAGTGTACAGATTCTGATCGTGATTGTTACGAACTTCAAAAATAATTAAATCTGTATTCTGACTGCATATACGCGTTTAGCTGTCGTATCTGTATTATTATAAATCTGTAAGCAAGCTGCGTGTGTGTCTTTATTTGAACGGGAGCCTCGCATAGACGACCGCAGCATTTTCGACGGGGTTTTCACATTTTTAGAGCTAATGGTTCGAATCATACTCTGCGGAAATAGCTAATGACTTATATGTTCCATTGTAGGAAGCAAGCAATTAAAAACCTTCATATATGGGAAATTGTGGGCCATGGATTATACACTTTCAGACGCTCACTCCTTTCGCAAAAATCTGACAAAACTTAGGATTCCGTTTTATTTTTTTACTTTTGTTATTCAGCTTTCTGAACCGCAGTAATTTAAAATAAACGGAATAGGTGAATCAAACGTAATCAGCATTTACTTTCATCGTAATAATTTAGTTGCGGAGCGAAATGCGTTAATTACTAATATGGTAGACATATATTGTCTATGGTAGAAAGTAAAAACTTGTCTCTGCTACTATCTATGTATCGTTATGGATATGAAAATCAGTATTTTCCTCGAAGAATGATGTATGACAAACACCTATCACAAATATCAACAGGTGACAATATGTAGTTTTTCCTAACTAACTTCTACAGAATTCTCCATGGTTTCCCCCATGGTTTCCCCAAGTCACTCCAGGCCAATGCCGGGATGCTTCCTTCAAAAAGGCATTTGCCGAATTCTTTCCCGTTCCTTTTCCCCAGTCCTTTCCCACCTCTAATGACCACAACGTCGACGAGGCGTAAAGCCATAATTAAAAAAATATTTCGATGGACTTTACTCGATTAATATATATTTGGCGGCTCTAATATGCAAATATTCCTGAATAATATCGCCCAAGGAACGTGTATACAACTTTTGGCTGCTGTTTAAACCGTGGAAAGTAAAATAAACTGTTCTTCCTATAAAATAACTTCATAACCTTAATTTTTTTAAATGTTTATCCTCTTATGTGTAACTGAGTTAATGACGACAGCAACTTGCAAGCAATGAAATTAAAAATTAACTAGGCATCCTAAAACCTTATGTTACGCCGCTTTAATTATAAAACTATATACATTATGCCTTAAACTACAGCATGGCACTTCAATTGTCATTCTGGTCCAGACTGAATTTCAACTGAAGCACAACCTCGGATAATATAGTTTGTGAAATTCGCAATAATACATATACTGTGATTATATCTTGACATTTTAGAATTACTTATATGTGGCTGAAATAATGGCATTAGTAATACGGTGATTCGAAAGCGAAAAAAAAATTAAAGATAATTCTTATAGTATGATACCGCACAAGATTAGTTTTAATCCACAAATTTTTTATTTTAAAGCAGAAATAATTAATCGTTCATATCGTCAAAATAAAATCAATATTCTAACAGTAAAAGGGAAAAAATTCTATTTCAGAAAATTAAATATTTTTTTTTTTTTTTTTTTTTTTGTATAGATCGTTTAAGTTTTTTTATTTCACTGAAATACTTATTACTGTTACCGTTATTATTAATAAAGAAGTCTCTTATACTGTAACACTCTTCCAAGAGCACGAAGTTGAGGTAACTGCTATATCGATATAAATCTGGACCCAGGACCTAGTCAGAGCAGCTGGATTGGAGTCATTGGAGGAAAGGAGGAGGGTGAAGAGAGTGCTGGGAATGTACAGGGAATATGTTGGTGATGGGGATATTGGTCAAAGAATTAAGAATCGTGCATGGAAGGGGAAAGACGACCAATAACAACAAGCTGGCGCCCGATTTCATTCATTAGGGTCTCCAAAAAATCTTTTGGTAAGGGTGTCAGGGATTGGAACAAATTACCAAGTGATGGAATAATTGACCAAAAACGCTTAAGGACTTAAAAATTAAAATTTTTAAAACCGAAAAGTAAATGGGGGAGGGATCTAACACTCCAATTATAAAAGAAAATGTAAAGAAATAAAGTTAAAAAGGGGGTAATTAGATGATTAGGGAAATTACCATTGGAGTGTTAACTCCATAGCAATTAAGTTTTTATTAATAATAAATCGTGCAGTCCTCCGCATCAGCATTTAAAAATGGCGCACACACACATTACAGTGAGCGACCTACTAATTAACGTAAAGGTAACATCTTATTTCTCTTAACATTTGCTGCAACTACTTATATCACAAAAATAAAACCCTTCCTAAACATTTTTTTTTTTTTTTGCACATTATCTCTACGAATTAGTACAGTTAATTTTTAATATAGCTTTTCTACTATTTTATAAACTGTATTACATTAAAATTTGAAAACAAAACTTTCGGACATCAGTACGAAAATCCAGAAAACAAAAGTTTTTAGAAGACCTTTAGAATTCATGCCTCTCAACGTTAATATTTGGTAATAGAATAAAATCGATAAAGAAATTTTGCACATACCAAAGCACACGCGCGTGAAGCTGCGGGCAAATGCTAGTCTAAGAATAAAATGCAGCAACAGAAGTTCAGATATACTGTATATCGCGCTAGAGGCTCTGCACTATTTAATATCACACTTTCTCATTTCCTACATAGCTGGTGCAGGAAGCTGTAGGAAATCTATACTTTTTTATTTTTTGTTTTTATTTTTGCCTGTTAGGCTTACAAGGTTTTAAAGTCTGTCACAGCAAGTATTATAGAAACATTTTCAGGAAATAATGCCTGGTTACTGGGATGTCTCCAGATTCAATGCAATTACTGATCACTGTAATAACGATTAAAACTGTGTTTTGAGACATGACTCGTTCTAGTTAAGGAATTAAAAGGCATGATAACGCTTTCATAACATGATTCTAATAACACACTCTGCAAGCTTTTGTAGCTGTCATAGCAACTGATTGCTGTTGATTACCTTGATTTTACGGGAGATTCTTTGGCCTACAATGTTTATTAGGCTCATACAATTTATCAGGTTTAAGCTGTGCAGGTCAGAGTATTATACTGGTTATTTTTATAGTTTATATTCTTTTCGTATTTTAGTTGCTGATTACATTTAAAGTAATAATTCTTGAGTTATTTTTTTCTGCATATCTGCTTGTAACTTTACACAACTACTAACCGTTAATCAGTTGATAGTTAATAGATATAGTACTGACGGAATTCCGTGTCATATTATTGCTAACAACTTCATCACTTTAGCAATTAAATATAATAGCTACAGTATCTGTAATGGATAATTGTAGATATTGAATCATTTCGCAACACTGTATATTTTGAAAGTTAGTGAAGATATACGTACAACTTTCTCTGACGTTATTCTTATCACACTTTGCTGACAGAGTAAATCTGATGAGAAAAACATTTAAACAGATATACATTGACAGATTTTTTCCTACCCGTCAGTGTGATTGAGTGAGCACACTGAGCTCAGGCACCCGCATACTAGCCGTCCTGAAGGCGATTTTAAAGGAGGATCCCGGCAGTCATCTAACTGAATGTGGGGATCATCCCTCATCTCCGCCTCATAACTTACACATTTAACGAACAAAAGATACACTTATAATATTACAGTAAAATATATTTGTTAGAAAGATATTGAGACGTAGCCGGCGGACTGCCGAAGCTGCGTTGCCCACCCATGGTCGACGGCTGAGCTGGCGGGCGTGCGGCCGCCCACGGTCAGTTAGGATGTCCGACATCCCTGGATAAGTCTTAATTTCACCAACTGACGCACAGTTCACCAATAAAATGTTCGATGTCAATATTTTTTAAAACTAATAACTCGTCTGCCATGCTTGCCGCGCTAGCGTGTTCTGCCGCCCGTGTAGCGTGCGCGGCGACCCTGCGGCGTGGTGGGCGAGAACAGGGAAAAACGACCGCTGGGTCGCCGCGGCATCGCTGCTGGTGCGTGTGCACTGCCGTATCTGTTACTGTGTACACCTAGCCACTAGCGCGGCGTCTCAGCGTGCACGCCGCGTGAAATGACGCTCGTGTGCACCGGGCCTAAGCCGCCCGTATAGGCAGACGCGCTACCGTCAGGGCCAGACGGAATATGAGTATCGAGTAAGCAAGAGTTGGTGACACCATTGGTTCTGTTTCCTGCAAAATGGTTGAGCGGACGTGCTGCTGCTCATGCTTAAATAAGATTTCGCAGAATGGCACGAGGTTACCTGTTGCCGACTTCACATAATGGGTATAATTCAAATTGTCACCCCAACAAGTTCAGTTTTATACCACGAATAAAAGAAGTTCTACCAGCAAAAGATTTCGCCGCAAAAGCTCGTGTTCCAATACAGGTTTATCAAAATAATGGTGTAGTATGTTACAGTGAAATCAAAGTCTAAGATTTTGATTATGAAAGTGAAATAGCAGTATCTTTTTCTCAAAAAGTCGACGTGGTATACTTATATAGCAAATGGAAAAATTTATCGTTACCTGGTTGGAATGGTTACATTAAACACTTGACGAAAAATGTTATAAATTTTTCAAAATCTAAAATTTCGTTTTTTCCTTTTATTAATCAGCCTGCTAGCAACTACCATACTATATATACGACTTTACTTTGTGCATTGGAGAATGCAAAACGTTACGGTCACGATGTATGCGTTTGATCAATCTCTGTATACAAAAACTCGAGAAATTGTATCGGCTGCAACTGAAGGGCCAGATTTATCGAAGATGATAATCAGGTTAGGAGGATTTCATATGCTCACGTCGTTTTATTGAACCCTTTCGCTAGATCATGCAAGAAAGCGGCATGAAATAATTACTTTCATTTATTTATGCTCCAAATTTGTTAGAAAAAAATGCTCAATAGCCATGCTTAAGCAAGAGCTGCCAGAGTTCATGCATTACTTAAACTTACTTAGCAATCATAATATCTAAGGAACTTATTCTTGATGACAACATGGATGTAAATCTTATTGAAAACGTAATAAATGACATTATTTGCTATAATTAAATTGAAAATGACGATGAAACATCTGAAGCATTACTTTACCAGTTTAATCAAAAGCTGAGAATACGAAGAACGAGGACCTACGGCTAAACTATGGATAAAATATTTTTTCATGGTTTCAATGCAAAAGAGTTTATAAGAGGTGAACGTATGGGGGATAGGCAAGCTCACTTGAACACTGTTAAAGAAATGTTTCCTATTTACACGCATCAGAACATTTTCTTTCGCCAAGTCTACGCACTTATATCTGCAAGATATGTTAACATTAAATGAGTCTTTGAATCCTAATGTTTACCAACGATTTACTGGAGGATTTTTCATGGTTAGAAGTTCTAATAAGTTATGTTGTGGGACTTCAACGGATATGGTGATAGAGCAGTCAATTATGAAATCTATGAAGACAGATGGTGGTATTGCTCGAGGAAGGAGTACTAAAGAGAGTGTCATCAACAAAATGGGTTTATAGTATACATACAATGAATACCGTTTGTGAAACATTGGAAGATCTCGCGAATGTAAGAATGTATACAAAAGATCGGCATGTTGAAGCAAGTGACTAACGAGTAAAGAAAGATGCTAAAGATGTACAAAAACTTCTACAGTGGTTTTCATCTCCCAATCCATTTCCAGGTTAACAAAATTTTGTCTATTGCTAGTGGAACCGTTGGTGATGATAACATTAACTGCCATAAAGATCACGGAGTTGGGAATTCCACCATCTCTAAAATGACAGGGCTGAAATTTGATAATATTAAACTCAAATGTGCTGATGAAGTAATTCCTCTCTTAGCTGTGAGTAGCACCATAAAATATCATGATGAGAAAGAACCTGTTATTTAAACGCATGAGTATTACTACGGCATGAAATTGAAAAAATATGTTGAATATGAATTGGCTTTGTCCTTATTCGATCAGCTTGGAATGTGGAAATTACAAAAATCAGCTATTTATGATTGCTTTCAGAAATTAAACATTAATATTGACGACATAAATGCTACATATACTATCGATGCAGGATATTTATTGCACCTTGTGGTCTGGGAACGAGAAGATACATTCAGTCACATCTCAGATAAATATGTTCAGTTTATACGCAGACATATTGATCAAAAAGTAACAGCATAATTTGATAGCTATACCGATTCTACAAAAAATATTAAAGCCGCAGAACAATGTCGCCGTGTGACAAAAATATCGGCATCTTCTGATATTCTCTTTGACCAATTTCACAGAACTAGCCAACAACAATTTCTGTCAATCACTCAAAATAAGTCTCGGCTCATTGTAATGCTCAAAAAAAAAAAAAAATTAGTGAGCTTATTTTAGTCAAGCAAGCTGACAACGACGCTGATGTCCTTATAGTAGAAACTGCAATAAATCAATTTAATCCAGTTGATTCTAATGTTGTTGAAGATATTGATCTGTTAGTATTATTTATCGCTCGCACTCAAATTGAAAAAATTGTTTACTTTTTAAAATAAGGCAAGGCTCAACAACCATCGGAATATTTTTCAAGTACAAGTTGTTTATCGGCTTATCCTAAATGTAAAGATCACATTTTATTTTTACATGCTATGACTGGCTGTGATACATCAGCATTGTTTCAGAGGCGTAAAACGACAGTTCTTAAATTATTTGAAAAACAATATGTAATCGGATGTGCACAAGTTTCTGAGGATATGAACCCTACTCCAGAAACTCTAATCACCAGTGGAATTCGCTTTCTTCTTTGTGTGTATGGAGTTCCAACAAAAACTACTTTCATAGATAAGTTATGTTACTTATCTTTTGCAAAACATACACGTAATAAAAAAAAGTGTGCAATTAGTTTGTCTTTCTCGAACCTCGGTCGCTACTCACCAAAATTTTTATCGAATCTATTGCCGGGTTCAAGTATGGTTTGGTCATCAACTGGATCCAGAACAATGGGGTTGGAAGCTAATTGATAATGTATTGGAACCAATCCACGCTCTACTTCCACCTGCACCAGAAAAGCTCCTTAACACTATTTCTTTGTAACTGCAAAAAGGGTTGTAATTCAAAATGTGTCTGCAGAAGATTGTGGGCTTATTTTGTTAAACAGCATGCACCAGTTGTCAAGGCCAGTCATGTTCAAATGTTGAATCTCCAACAGAAGAAGATATTTACATCATTGACGAAACAACTGATTTATCACAGTTACAACAATTTACGTTGACTCTAGAGGATGTAGAAGATGAGGAGGAGGAGGAGGAAGAGAAGAAGGAGAAGGAGGAGTAGGAAAACCTGACATTCCATTAAACCAGTAAAATTGACCGTGGAGTACCACGTTAAAAACATGCCAAGTACACTACCCCATAGGTGGCATGGAAACGTGTGCATTTTATGGAGAATATAACTTCAGTGAATTTTAGAATAGCTTTTACGCAGAAATGGTATATCTTAGGGGAAAAAGGTATAAGAACAATTTTTGTATGTAATTACATGATCTACAATTTTTGTCTGAGCTGTTTTTATCATAAAACTAACCGTTTCGCTAAAACATATGAAAACCCCATTTTTGTGAACTTTGACCTTGTATAAAAAAAAATTTCACACACGGGATCGATGGGAAAATTTCACAATTTGATTATGGTATCCCTAACGTGCATGCAAATTTTCAGCTTGTGAATTTGTGCAAGGGTGAATCTCTAGTTCGACTGGACTAGTATACTTAGTACAGTACGCGTATTAGAGATCGGGTGTCCCTTTCCTTACCTAACCTAACCCAATAGTCCTACCGGGAAAATGGAGCCTACAGTTTCACGTAGAATCCGAACCACTCAAGCTTTCTGATGTACTTCACATTACACAGAAAGCTGTGCCAGTGGTGAATTTATTTATTTATTTCCATTTACATTTGACCCAGCATCTAGAGGTTAAACTGGGCCGCTAATCTTCCCTAAAGAACATGTTTTTAAAAACAAGTTATGTTAATAATACTATTAATTTAAATAATCCCATAAATGCGGTAGCAACTAAAATAGGAAAAAGTTACAGTTGAATATCTAATCCTAATAAATCAGCACTACAAATCTACACTAAAGAAAAACGGAAAAAAATTTACTCCTAATCCTACTAATTGAACTAGGTACTAAACAGTTCTTTGACCGTCCAACTTGTGAATGAAATCTCATTATTGTCCTCATATTCAGGTGGCTGGTCGAAGGGTGTGTGTGTGACGTGAGACCATAGCTCTCACTCCTGGTATCGACTACGGCGAAGACCCCAGCTCTTTAGGAAGCTGCCCTCCTGGAATACATGAAGTACTCCAGCAGTCACTCAGAAGTGAGATTCCTCTGGGAAACTCAGAGGTGACAACGGCAGGTCATGATAGATGTCTACGTCGGTTTCCGCCCTCAGCTTTCTTCCGCTCCAGATATTTCTGCTTTTCAATTTGAGAGTCTGTTTCCGTACTTTCATTTAGAAAGTGCCATAGTCTCTCTGAACGCAGTATGTCAAAAATCCTCAGACCCTGTAGCTGTTGTAGCTGAGTGAGTCTCATTTCTGCTGTTGTTCTGCATTCCCACACCACGTGCTTTGGTGTGCTTTCCTCACCACACTCGCAGTTACTTGTTGGTGTAAGTCCACGTTTATGTATGGCCCATGGCCGGTTATGTATTGGATTAGCCCTGGAGAAGGTTGTAAGAATTTCATGCTGATTCGTTCAGCTACAGATGGAAACATGTAGGCCTACGTTCTACGACCTGTTTCACTAGTGTCCCACTCATTTTGCCATTCCTCAGTCAGTGCATTCCACAATTCCTTTTTTGTGCATACTTCTTTTACAGTTATTTCCACCACCTTGTCCATCCTGTTCTTTCTCAGCCGATACATTGCTCCTCGTCTCCTCACTTCTAGATATAGGGGCAGTACACCTGCTGCTACTGCTAGAGCTGCTGTTGAAGTTGTGCGATATGCACCGGTAAGCCTGATGAGTATCGTTCGTTGTAGCCTCCGGATTTTCTCCTTCGGCTTAACGTTTGTGAGGTGCTTGGCCCAAACGCTCGCGGCGTAGCCGACAATGGATGCAAGTATCACGTTATTTTATACTGTCATTGCCAGGGCAGGAATTTGAAACTGTCTGCGACCTATACTTATGATTGCATTCATAGCTCGTAGAGCTCTTCCGCAGACTTCATCCAAGTGGGCTCGAAAGTTAAGACTCTCATCCAGCTTACTGCTTACTGGACTCCGGCGTATTTTCGCATTACCTACCCTTACAGTAGGATTCCGTTTAAGTTTTTTCTCTTTTGCAAATACCATATAATTTGTCATATTTAGTGCGAGTTTCAATTTCACTTCGTCACACCACTTCATAAGAATTTTAAGCACTATCTCACTTTTCGCTTCGATTTCAGCTCATGACATCCCTTCCACGAGGCGAAGAAGATCATCTGCGAAGGCAACCAGTCCTAGCAATTCAGGTGTCCGTTGAAGAATTTCCAGTAATGGTTCTAATGCTAAATCCCAAAAGATAGGGCCGCAGACAGATCCCTGGGGGCAGCCTTAATTTATTTCTCTTTTGATTTTGTCGTTAGGGCATCTCATGGTAACAGTTCTATGCTTGCAGTAATCTCTCAGGCTTTAGTACAGCCGCTTTGGACAGCGGATTTGCCGGAGTCTTGCAAACAATGCTGGCCACCACATGTTGTCGAAAGCCCCCGAAATGTCAACAAGGACTCCCACCACATATTTCTTTTCTGATCTTTCGATGGCTCGGTTTATTGCATCCTCAGTCGATGTTTTTGTCCTGAAACCATACTGATTGGGATTCATACCAATGGATGTTCTAAAGTCCTGAAGTTTTCGACACAGTACGTTTTCCTGTATCTTCCCCATCACGTTTAACAGGCAGATCGGGTGGTAAGATTTCGGCATGAGGGGATCTTTATCGGCACCTTTCTTAAGTATTACAACTTCACCACCCTTCCATATGCTTGGTATTCTTCCTTGCCTGAGACATTCGTTAAATAATCTGCACAGCATTGGAGCTACATCCAAGATCAACTTTTGTATCACTTCAGCCGGGATTCCGTCTGATCCTGGTGCTTTTCCCACTATCAGAAAATTAATTGCTGATACTACCTCGTCCAGTATGATGTCACTCTCCCTGGAGTCGCTCCCATAGGGCTGCCACATTTCGCTATAGAGCTCATCTTGTTGTTCACTGTTCTCCTCTGGTCTGTCATGCGGCAGTAGGCTTTTCAACAGCTGGTCCACTGATTCCTTCCAGTTAGTTGTAACTGTACCGTCTTCTCTTCTAATTGAGGATAACGTGGTGGGAGGTCGTATTTTTCCAGCGTCTAATTTGTAAGGAATTCCCCATGGATTCACTTTCAGATTTTCTTTCACAAATGCTTCCCATCTAGTCTGTCTGGTTGCTAGAATTTTTTGCTTGTAATCTACTCTCATTTGCCTGTATCTGGCAAGAAGAAAGTCGCTTTCTTCAGCTACTCGGCTCCTTTGGTAGGCTTTCCTAGCTTTACTTACTTTTCCTCTTAGTGCTTGCAATTCTGCAGTCCGAAAACTGTCAGTTTTACCACCAAGCTTCTTAAAAATAATAGCAGCTTTCATTGCATCCTGAATTGACCATGTTAGTTCCCTCGCCATGTTGTCCACATCGAAGTCTTCTTCCGATACTACCGGAAACAAGAAAGCTTCTCTCAACCTCTGCCATGAAGCCCGTCTTATATTGTACTGCGTTTTGAAGTAGGGTTTTCCGGATCGGCTGTTGTCCGTTCCCTTGCAATGTCGAATACTATGACGTTGCGGTCACTAGTGGTAAGATTGTTCATCACTCGTCAGTCATGCAGCATATTTCCATCAGCGTTATTTGTTAGAGTTACATCGATGTTGGTGAAGGCGCCAGTTGTGTTGTGGAAGATGTATGGATTTCTCTCTTTGTTCTGGACTTCAAGATGCAGTTCATTTGTAAGATCAACCAGCAGTTCACCCCTAGTATCAGTTCGACGACTGTGCCACAGGGCCGACTTTGCGTTTACGTAAGCCGTTATTACCATTGGTTATTACCATTACCAGTGGTGAAGTATGAAAATCCCCGCCGATAAAGGGTTGCGAGCAGTGAACTTTTTCGATTTCCAATCTCACGCCTTAACCACAGGGTCAACAGGCCGCTCAGTCTCGTCTTTTGTATAGTATTTTATCCATAATATCATGTCTTTGTTAGGATTAGTAATTATTAAAATGGTAGGTGCTATGGTGTTGAAATAATAATTTATTGCCAACAAGACTAGGCACCGAGAATATTAGACCATTTTACACTTCATGGTTAACTCAATGAGAGCAGTCATCAGTAGGCAATAAACATCTAGCTGAGGAGCCTTCAGTATGACTACAAGGATTCGATCTCCATGACTGCAATGTAGAATCATCAGTCGGATACATGGTACATTAAACAATTGCACAACAAAATAATACGACACCAGAAGATGTAAAGTCATAGAATACATGTTACATTAATTACGTCAACTACATTTACACAAACTACTGACAGTTATTTTTCAGACATCTTAGAAATAAATTCTTCGACAGAATACAAGAAGTCCTGAATTAAAAATTCTTTCAATTTTTTCCTGAATTTAACCTTATCATTTGCAAGACATGGAGTTGCCTGGAGCTGCCTGGAGCTCGGGTCATAAGAGGAGCAAGCTCTCAGACGTGGCATTGGAGCCTTACAAAACTTCCAACGTTGAGAGTTTTAGTGATCTTTATTGACACAAAAGAAAAAGACAATTTCCAACACTGAAAATGTAAACTTTTTGCACTTATTATGGAAATTAGAATTGAATATAATAGTTGCCTCTAACCGAAAATAATGAGCCGAATTATATTCTTCGACTAAACTCTCGAACTCCCGCATATGCTGTCGGTATACTAATGTAATTATGAATACTTTTCTAATTTTATGCTCAGTTTCAAATTCCATTATCGGTATACTTATAGTAGGTGTGTAAGGAAAGGTATGGTGTAGAGGTAAAATACATCCAATAAAAAACGAAAAACAAATATTTAGTAGAAACAATACTGTGTCAAGGTATGTATGTTCGGCAGCAGCTGGCTCAACGCAATATATACCGTAAATTAATTTTGGCTGTCACAAGGCTGAAACTAGAATTACATTTAACTAACAATAGCCAGACAACAAGTTTTGTCATTTTATGTACAACTTTGAACACCAAACGGTCGGTAAACACTTCGAGATTTGCGAATTGACTTGAGTCAGTCTGTTGCCTCTCGTCTTCTTGTTTTGACGCTGTCCTCATATGCCTGCAACATACAAGTAATTAAAGGTTGTTAATGGTGTTCTAGTGTAATAAGCTGCGAAACATAAAAGACTTTCGTGTATTATGATAGTCTCATTTTTTAAGTTCCCCTTCACTTGCTCATAAACTTCAATAAACATATTTGTATCAGTCGTTATTTAAAACTACGGAAAAATTTGAAACTTACTAATTTAAGATAATGCAATGGGCGTGTATTCAGTGTTTACGCTTATTTAAAATAACCACTTAGACTTTAAAATATATGGATGTGTCATTAGTTATATAATTATTGTAGTTTAAAATATTGGGAAAATACAACAGCCAGAGAAGTCACTTCATAGCTCTTACTAAGCTGCCAAAATGATGATATCACACAACAAAAAATCTTCATTTTTATTCTTATGATTTTGGTATGCTATTCATATGACAGCTTTTTCTGTTGCGACCTTCTCTTTTGTCGTCGCCATAAACATCATTTAATCTAAAGGAGGAACGTAATGTCACTGTCACCAAGTTTCTGTGAACATTATAGGCTTTGTTGTAAATATTAAGCGCCAATTTATGTGCGTTTTTATATAATTTCTGAGACGCAAATTGCGGACTATATCGGAAAGTTTTAAGGTAGGCGTATCGATGACTATTCTGAACAAAAAGCGAATGATATTACGTAAAATTTAGTTTAATACAAAGTGGGGAAATTGCCAGTGGGTCATAAAGTCAGTTGTAATATTAAGTTCACCAATCAGGACGGCAGATAGGCCAGAGTTGGGCCTGTTATCGAATACGGCAGTTCTTTAGTGAGCTCGCCAAAACCTTCGGATGACTGATTCACTGAAACGAAATTCATATCCTTATCTCATGCTTTCATTTTTCTCCTTTACCTATGACCTAAAAACTGTTTTCTCAGTTCCGGAATTACGGAAAACATGTTGTCGAAATTATGTTAGTAATTACAACAAGGAACTTTCGGAAAGAGACACTTGCCTACTATACAATACTGCAGTACTAAGTTGTTCACTTGGATTTATCGCTGTTCGCTTTAAACTTTTAAGGCCTCTGGAGGTTAAAATACGACACGAAACGAGTTTTTATTTCATATTATCGTTGTAAAAATAGACTGTGTACTCTACATTGTAGTTTACAATACTTTCTGTGTGGTTTACTATAATCTGATAAATAGATGGAATTAAAGTGCTTTGCTTTGTTTCTCTTATCAGAATTACCTTTAGGTAAGTAGAGAGTAAATATGAGACCTTAGATGAAAATATCTTCTGCTTTTGGTTGATAGCATATCGCGTTGTTGGCAATCATGAATAGTTCATCGAAAAACATCTGCTTCTAAATTATGCCAGTCTCGCAAATTTAGTTTCAGAATACTTAGTACTTGCTACAGGCTTATGAAGTAAAATGCTACGCAAACATATCATAGTGAACAAATTTTTCTGGTCGTTTTTAGATGTCATGGAGCTGTACCTGCTTTTGGTCAAATGCTACACTGAACACGCGGGTTAAGTTGTAATG
This sequence comes from Vandiemenella viatica, assembly GCA_031002005.1. Taxonomy (NCBI): domain Eukaryota; kingdom Metazoa; phylum Arthropoda; class Insecta; order Orthoptera; family Morabidae; genus Vandiemenella; species Vandiemenella viatica. The sequence continues at coordinate 57,354,058 of JARYHS010008075.1, read as the reverse complement.
ACTGCGCTAGTTTTTGTCATTGCGTTGCGTGTATACTGTGTATACCTTCTGAGCGATTTCCCTGAGCTGCCTCTCCATGGCGTGTCCCGTCTGCCGCACCATCGACGTGAAAACGCCGTCGCTCCGCTGCAGCAGCTCGTGAGGTGGTCCCACCTCCTGGAGACAACAGAAAGGAAACATTTATAATGGATGTTACTGCACTCACTGAAACTGAGAGGAACAACTTGGTATCCAAAGATGTAAGGGCTAAAGCAGGAGTTTCCATTATGATACAGAAAAAATCGCAAATGGGACTTATTGCTTTAGTTGAAATGACACTGTTTGGCAGGGGGATAGTGATTATTGGGGGATATGCTCTCACAAATGATACAAAAGTCCGTTAAAAAGATTAATTCTGTAAAACTCCCCGAGAGACGATAGAAAAAATTCCAGAAAGGAAAGAACTTATTATGACGTGGTAAGAGTAGTAACAAAATAATCTTGTATAGTAGTAGAAAACACGGAGAAGCAGAATATAATGATAATGGAGAGCAATTAATCCAAATATGTTAACAATTTGATTTCGAAAATACTAATATATTTTTCAAACAGAAAGATATTCACAAATATCCCAGGCAATAGAAAACTGGAGAAAGTCGATTTATGATAGATTACATTATCATTCCACATCTACATCTATACTCTGCAATTCACAATTACTGTGGGTGGCAGAGGGTGCTAAGCACCAATCCTAATTCAGTGCATTCCAATCCCGAACAGAACGAGGAAAGAAAGAATACATAAATGTATCAGTACGGCATCTTATTTCTTGAATCTTATCCCTCCTGTCATTGCGACCTAAATAGGTTGGCGGGAGAAGTATTTCGTTGCACCCGTAAATTAGAGATTTTCTCATATTCTCCAACAAATTCAAACGAAAACGACGTCGTCTGTCCACCAAACAATCCCAGCCCAACACACGTTTCAGCTCTGTGACACTTACAAAAGGATTGTAACTAGCGGTCACGAATTGAGCAGCTCACCTCTGTACTTTCTCTAACGTGTCAACCAATCCCTTGCGATACTGATCCCAAATTCCACAACAGTATTCCAAATGCGGACGCACTAGTGTTTTGTACGCTATTTCCTTTCTATGAGCATTACAACTTCTCAAAATACGGCCAATAAAACGTAGTTTAGAATTAGCTTTGCCTACGACGGAAGTTATGTGCAAGTCCCATTTCATGTTGCTTTGTACTGTTACGCCTAGATACTTCAGGGAATCAACTGTGTCAACAACTGAATTGTTAACTTTGTACTCGTGAGCAAACGGGGTCTTTTTATTACTTACTTATTTGCATTGCCTTGCACTTTTTGCAGTTAAGTGTAAGCTGCCATTTACGGCACCATTCCGAAACAACATCCAGATCGCGCTCAATTTCTAAACAATCGTCAGAGCACCTCACTTCCTATAAATAAGTGCATCATCAGCAAAAAATCGTATCCTGCAATTAACGTTGTCACCGAGATCCTTTATAAAAAATAAGAAAAGAAGTGGTCAACACAAACAAGGATATGCAAGGCAAAAGCTATATGATCATATAGGGGAGCCCAGTTTTGATCAATTAACTGTCTGGTAAAATGTTTTTGTCAATGGAAAATCAAAGGGAGTAACATGATTGTAGTAGTAAGGAAACAAATCGAGAAGGATCAAAGTAATAATAAAAGTTATAATATTGATAGCCTACAAGATGAAAGTATAAGAACTTTATTTGTTACTAGAACGGAAACTATAATGGATGAAATATTTGATGAAAATATTGAGAAATACAGCGCTAATGAAAATGATTGCAGCGATTTCACGATTTTTCTTTTGGCTGTCCTATTATAGGTACGATAATGAGGTTTGTTGTTATAAGACAAGTGGCTCTCCAAGTTTGGATAGCAGTAAATGCAAGCTTCCTGCGGTGGCCGCTAGAGCGCTAGAGAGCAAGATGGCTTAAAATGAGAAAGCGTACGTTGTTCTCGAATTTCATTCGTCTCAGTCTGCGGCAACTGTTCAGCGACACTTTAGAACAAAGTTCGGCAAGAATCACCCGCATGCTAACACCATTCGGCGTTGGTACAACAGTTTAAAGCCACGGGATACCTTTGTAAAGGTAAAACAACAGATCTCCCTTCTCGTCCGAAGAAACAGTTGAACGTGTGCGCGCCAGTTACGTTCGTAGCCCACAGAAGTCTACTCCTCGAGTGAGCAGGGAATTAGGTATTCCACAGAAGACAGTTTGGAGAATCCGACGGAAGCGACTGTGTATGAAGCCTTACAGGTTACAGTTGCTACAAGCACTGTCGCACAACGAAGAAGTGCGTCATTTACAATTCTGTGCCCAATGTCTGGAACAAGACGAAACATTCGCAGAAAAACTTGTGTTTAATGATGAGGCCACTTTTCATGTGAGTGGAAAAGTGAACAGGCACAAAATGCGCATTTGGGGGATCGAAAACCCCCATGCTTATGTGCAGCACGTTCTTGACTCTCCCAAAGTGAAAGTGTTTTGCGCGATCTCCGAAAAAAACTTCATGGACCTTTTATCTTTAAGGAGGTGACGATCACATGGATAATCTATCTGCAAATCTGGAAGCTGACAGCGAAGATTTCATTTTCCAGTTGGACAGTGCTCCATCCCATTTTTCTCTAGTGGTCCGTAATATCCTAAACACAAGGATTCCAAACAGATGGATTGGTGATGCTGGGGATGCTGGTCGTCAGCTGATGTCATGGCCTCCTCGTTCCCCTGACCTAACCCCATGCGACTTGTTTTTGGGGTTTGGTAAAAGACACAGGGTTCCTGCCACCAGTACCAATTGATCTGCCAGACCTGCTCTCATTGACAGAGACATGCTACATCGGGTATGGGAAGAATTCGGTTATAGACTTAATGTGTGCAGAGTCACAAAAGGTGCACATATTGAGCATTTGTAGACACTCAAAAAAAACTCTCTTGTTTATATATCTGTGTAATCTTGTAAGTATGTGTCAAATAATTAATCTGTAGACATTTTTCTGAAATCACTGCAATCATTTTGACTAGCCCTGTATAAGAGTATATAAAATTTAACATAAAAATATGGCAGCAGAGGTGTTGGGCATAAATAAAATGAATCACAAACAGAAAGCAGAGAAGTGGTCAGAGGAAATAGAGCTAGTAATAAAAGGGAATGCTTTCAATCAATGGCTGAGTATCACTCAGCCATTGATTGAAAGCATTCCCTTGAGATGAAACAAGGACTGTAAAGAAGGAAAAGATAATGAAGCGTTATGGAAAATAAGATAGCAATAAATGAAACGTGGGAAAGAATTTGTGCAAATGTTAATCGTAAATTCGGTTTTGGGAGATCGCTAGAAGCGTGGTCGGTATTAAAATGACTCCGACAAGGAACAAAAGCCAAACCCAATCTCCAGTTGCTAAAACTAAGGGAATGGGAAGAATATTTTCAAAAATTATTGAATATTGATGGAGAAGAGTACTTAGAAAAAGAAGGATTAGGAGAACGTGCTTGAGGCATTAAGGACAGCAAAAAAAGGCAAACTCCCTGGGCCCGATGGGATCAATTTGGAAATTATGAATATTGGTGGCAAGGTGGCAACAAAGTTATAAAACTTATGACAAAATTGTTCAGGAAAATATTACATGGAAACTAAGTACCTAATGAAATAAAATTAGGTTATATAATACCGCCATATACAAGAAATGATATAGTAAAGTTTGTTAAAAGGAAGGATTTGTTTTAAGAATTCATTGACGAAAATCTTTGGCAAATTAATAAAAAACATATCAGAAACTGATTTTAAGACTCAAGAAAAACAATTTGAACTGCAAGGCTATGAATAGATCACGTTTTCACATTACGACAGATTCTAGGAAAATACAATGAAAAATAAAAAAAATATAGGACTAATTTTCCTAGATTCAGAAAAAGCCTGAGATACTATCCCAAGAAAAATGTTGTGGGAACAATTAAATATGTCACATATAGATAACTCTTTAATTAAAATAATACAAGAAATTTACAATAATAACACGCCAAATTTTAACTGGTTATGAATTATCAAAAAATTAAAACAAATGAAGATCTGCTACAAATGTGCCATATGTCACAAACCCTATTTAAAATTTGCATAGACGTTAGTTTGAGAAAATGGTTTCAAAAGTGTAGCAGAATGGGTTTAGAAGCAACAGATTGAAAGTATCTACGTCATTTACTATGGCAAGGATACAAATTACATGAGTAATCAATGAAATATAAAAACTGGGGCTTGAAGATTTACTATCCAAAAATAGAATATCTTACTAATGATCTGAATGAATTTCATATTGATGGTATACAAATTATAAATATAAATAATTTTTGCTATATGGGTTGAATTTTAGAAAGAGATGTAAAATCATACACGGAAGTTAATAAAAGGATTACTAATAGCTGTAAAATAATCGGGATGCTCAATTAAATCCCATGGAGGAAGAATGTTATAAACAGAGCAAAATAAATTATATTTAAGTCTTATGTGGGTCAGAAACCTGAAAAATTATCCAATAACACGTTAAGAAGTTGAAAGCATCAGAAATGGATTTCTGGAAAAGATCAGCAAAAATTTCAAGGAAACAGTAGGTAAGAAATGCCGAAATAGTAAGACTAATACAACTGAAAAAAAAATGTATGAAGTTACATAACGAAAATTATTTGAATGGTATGGCCATGTAAGAGGAAGGGATAGTACTAGAATACCAAAACTTGTTGAGGAACGGGAAATTGAAGGAAGAAGAAAAAGAGAACAGACCCATGTGTACCTGTCTTCAAAGTGTTCAGGCAGCAATGAGAATAATTGGTGCAGAAGCCGAAGATACACACGACCGAAGTATCTGGAGAAATATTTTGAGAAGATAAAGTCGAATTCTGTGCTCCGAGTTTTTTTTTATTGTTATGTTGTAATAAAACCTTTCTAGTGAGGAAAGTCTCTTGGTAATAAGAAAAAAATATTTTTGACGGGGTAGAGTATTTAAATATGAGGTACACAGAAGGAGACTCCAAGAAGATTGCAATCTATACAAGATAAAGAAATCTGGCGTACTCTGGCGAACGTCTTCTGACAGCCAATCCTTCTACCACCAGAGCGCACTAAAGTGTTAAAGCAATGCATCCCAACACCAAATATGAGGTAATGCGAGTATCTACTTTAGTTTCGAATATTTTATTGGTATTTGTCGTTACTGTTTTTATTTTTTTTTTTAAATTTCAGTTTCTATAGCAGCAGTATTTTTTCTTCTTCACAAGCACAATACTTTTTAAGGTTTCTCATGTTTTGAGCGAAAAATAGGCCCTTGGATTCGCTCATTGGTGAATCATTTCTTCCGTCACTCTGTCACACAATCATAACTTGTAAACTGTTTACCAAAAAGAAAACTTGGTCCACAATCCAGAGGTTGGTTGTGTCTCCCGAAGGAGGTGTTATTGTACCAGAGATAGGACGGCCAGTTTGTTTCTTCATGAACCTGTAGTTTAACGTGAAATCCATACCAAGAAACGTCCTGGACTATCTCATATGATGAAACACATACCTCAAAAGCTCTTAGCCCCACCGTGATTTGAACCAGGGACCGGAGAATTAATGTTTGTAAGTAAGCGCCTCAGTCACTGAGCTTCCAGACACCTCTCCGTTAGCTTCGTAATTTGTAATTGCGCATTGGACTCTACTTATTAACCTTGTTAACCGTTTAAAAATTCATAGAGGGTGAAAAATATAGCAGAGGGCTTATTAGGGAGTTGAAGAAAATATTTTCTTTGGGTTATATTCATTGCCGACAAATGAAAGCTGGTAACCCGTCAAATCCCACAATATTTGGATTTTTCATTTTGCTTCACAATTTTACAAATTTTTTGCCGAAAAATTAAGATTTTATTTCTGAATCTACTTATTCGAAATTTCTTTAGAAAATTCCAGTAACATTTAGCCTGCTAACAGAAAAAACTGAAATACCAAAAAGACATTTCTGGACCGAGCATAGTGGGTGAACGGTTAATGTTCTGGCCTCGCATTCGGGAGGACGCGGGTTCGAAACCCCGTCCGAACATCGAGATTTGGGTTTTCCATCGTTTTCCCAAATCACTCCAGGCGAATGCCGGAATGCGTCCTTCAAAAAGGCCATGGCCGAATTCCTTCCCGTTCCTTGTCCCCAATCCCATCCCGCCTCTAATGACCTTAGCCGTCGATGAGGCGTAAAGCTGTAAGTAAAAAAAAATCAAAAGGTCATTTCTGGATTCTACAGTGATTTTGACTAATTTGATACTTCAGCAGAAATTACTTTAGACAAAAATCATTAGTGTTGGATGGAGAAATGTTGTGAAAATACTTTCGAAAATTTCCAAATTTGTTCCACCAATTCCTATAGTAATTTTTTCAACTGAATAATTTTTTCATGTTCTAGATCTTTAGCTGAATGACATGTTACATGCACAGTTTTCCAAAAACATGACAAATTTGGCACAACTAGGAACAATACCTTCAGAAGGTATATAATGGTCTTTTGGATCATTTACAAAACATGATCGTTTTATAATTTGTGTTTCCATTTGATTTTCAACGATCTTCTATAACACCACATTTCAGAAGCTGTGGTCCATTAAACTATTAAAACCAATGCCTGAACGTACTGATGGGGGACTATACCCGTATTCCCTGGTCCCGACTTTGCCATGTCACACTCACCGCCACCTGCCCGGCGTCCATGACGAGCACGCGGTCCGAGTCCATGATGGTGTGCAGACGGTGCGCGATGGTCAGCACGGTGCACTCCCGGAACTTGGCGCGGATGGTCTGCTGGATCAAGGCGTCGGTGCTGTAAGAAGTAGACTGATGCTAAGAGGTGTCTAAAGCAGGCAGTAACAAGTTCGACATGCATTTCTCTAGTACTCACTCCGGGTCGACGTTGGCGGTGGCCTCGTCCAGCACGAGCACCTTGTTGTTCCTGAGGATGGCTCTGGCAAGGCACACCAGCTGCCGCTGACCCACACTCAGGTTACCCCCACCCTCTGTAACCAGCGCATCCAAGGTGGGAACCACAGACTTCAACTCCACCTGAAATGAGTCGGGTTTGTATATCCTGCATTGGAGAGATCGACACACCTGTAGAATGTTTATTTACGGATCTGTGCTTTCTTAGGTTGCGGCTATCAGTATCAATTTTCTTTGTGTTAAAAAGAAGAAAAGTTGAGTATTATGTCAAAACAACACATCTTTCAGGAATTATCTCTTTACCATGTGGATATTCAAAGACCGATGTTCGAATAGGAGACTGAAGGTTGTTTCATTAAACCGCTTCTACCTTATCTGGAGGATTTGAGAAGTTCAGACATGGGATTATTCCAATAACCCATTCTCCTGTGAAAATAGTGAAATGTACCATTTTGTACAGCTCAATGTCGATCAGCACCGATGAATACAGGGGATAGATTTATTGTTTATATTGCCGTAATTCATATTAATTTCGGTACGTAAATTTGATTTGAGTGTTCTGTGGCAGAGGTTCATTGACGTCAAATTATCGCGAACAATAGTTAATGGTCGAGATTGTTAATTGCAGGAAAGGATGGTGGTAGTCCGTCCTGAGAAATGCACGAAAGTAATAAAGAAGGTGACTTAAGACGGTCTGACCGAGCGGGGCGGTGTAACGGTTAGCGTTCTCGCCTCGCATTCGGGAGGACGGCGGTTCAAATCCCCGTCCGGGCATCCAGATTTCGGTTTTCCATGGTTTCCCCAAATCACTCCAGGCAAATGCCGGGATGCTTCCTTCAAAAGGCCATGGCCGAATTCCTTCCCATTCCTTGCCCCCATCCTTGCCCCCCATCCTTTCCCGTCTCTAAAGACCTCGATGTTAAAAAGAGACGTAAAGCAGTAAACAAAAAAACAAAAAAAATATCCCTGTCATTTTCTTCCGGCTAATGCAGATAACTTAGGGCAGCGCTGTGTCTTCTGTAATGCCGCTTATATTATATTCGTTGGCTTGACTTATGCAACAATAATGATGAGACCTCTTTCAAACAACAGCTGGCAGAACGTCCCATTGGTATAAAAGTTGCTAAATTGTCAGCCAGATATTATCGCAAGATTGAAGTATATCCTGTATCTCCTAATGCCAGATGTCACCGAAAGAACCAAACGATGAAAAGAAAGAAACTGCCTGTGCGCGAAAGTTCGGGCCAATGAGAAAGAAGAAAATGTGGCTATTTGGAGGGGATAAACGGAGTAATAAGTGTCGCGAGTTCTTCTTGTCCAATCTGAACTAATCCCGATTTTTTTTTCAACAAAATGTTAATTTGTGCTGTATGTACTGCCCAATGGTGGAAGAGAGCAGAAAAGCCACGCCCCCCCCTGACGAGACGATATGAACATGGCAGCGGGCATTTGGGCGACCTGGCAGGCTGCTGCAGTTCTGGGTCTACAGCAATGGAGAAGAAACAGCTCTACCTCCACCAGATGACGGGTGCTCTGGTTTGCTTGAAGGGTACGGCCGCAGCTAATAGACTCCACCGCTCGGCTTGGTTCATGACGTCACGTGTCGCCTGCCCTACTCTTCTCGTCTCAACGTAATAGGTCACGCATTGATCACCCAACTCGTTGTGTCTACATTAACTGTTACATACACAATCGCCACCAAGTGACAAACAAGCTCCTGATTGTAGAAATCATGAGCTGTAAATACAACTGTCTTCGAGGATACTTATCCTTGCAATTAATTGTTTCAATTTCCGATAAATAAAATAATATTTTCCTTTTCATAAAGTGAATAAAGTCAATGTATGTTTTCTGCTCTCATCCATGTTTGAACTGCAATATCACAGTGCCTTTTATTTATGTGAATGACCATTTCGGTTTAGAATCACACCTGCAATCATGTATTTATTAATCAGTTCATTAAATATGCTTGTAAAAGAATAAACCCCAGAGTATACTTGATCGCGTATGAGAATTGAATACTGCAGAGTACACTGGGGCGATACTTATTTTTTTTAGTACAATGGATTATATCATTCATTTTTCAACGTTAAAATTTGGCTGTATCCTCACACATAGCCTCACGAGAGCAAATAATCACAGGATAGGCCTACGTGGCGGTGAAATCCCGAAGTCGAAGCAAACTCAGGTTCTCGTACCGTTCAGGTATGTATTGACTGAAATGAATAGGGTAGATATGAGTCAAATGGCAGAAAAGATTCTCAGCTTTTCCACAATGGTGAAGATCTTTTCTTGAAGTGAACCGCAGCCTGTTATTACATGATCAGTACACCGTGAAAATTGAACCAGTGAAGCTAATACATTGCAGTATTTGCCTCATTCTAATGTTGTATCCATCTAAAATGCAACACTTGCTAGTCATGACATAACAGGATTGGAGAGAAAAAAAAATCTTAAAAGTACGCATAATCAGAAAAACTGGAAAAGTTATAGACTACGGTGACTTATAATTTTCGTGTTACTTACTCCGAAATTTTCTTATGATTATAACATAATAACGGATGTTTCAACACTAGCATAGTTCGACTGGCAGTTATTTCTATATAAATTTGTTTAAATTCATGCAAATATTTTTCTGAATGTGTCAGGCAACGCTGATGGCAAATTGTGGCAAAATCGTTTCTATATTGTGAGCTTCCTATGGTTCTAGTGGTATAGACATGAGAAAACTGGGTGGATAAAATCACAAATGTAACAATTTCTATACCCATCGATCTCTATTGGTGATAGATTTAGTTAGGGCAAATATCAAGGAAATAGGTGATTTTATCCATTTTTCATCTCTCCTTGATGCTTAAGGAATTTTTGTTAAGGATTCTTCCCTCTTGTAATGTTATTTTATGTAATGTTTGTACAATGCCAAGGTACTTAGACTAGTTATTTAATTTCGATAGTCTGTATTATGATGGTTTCGTGCAACTTGCAGTAATGCACATATTTTTTTTAGGGATTTCCTCTCGCTGGGTAAAAATATTTTGCTAGTGATCAAGGCACCACGAGGCGGTATCAGCTGTGTGGGGCAGCAGGAACTGACATTTCGGTGTGAACTCTGAACAGCAACTCTGTTGAACGAATAACACTCACACTCCACAGCGGACAGCGCGAAGGATGATTTCGTAAAGAGCTGTATCGGTTTTCAGCTGAAAAATAATTTCTTTCTGATTTATTCTATGGGAAAGTCAGTTAATCAATTGCATGACTAAATATGTCAAGACTAGCAGGATGTAAGACGTCGGCTCGAGGCGAATCTTACGTTGTCAGATGGCCGTAGCGGACAGGGGTTGATTTTATTGGCTTCAGGTGGCACCAAACTTTAGGGTGGTAGCTGTCTAAACTTCGGGACTTTTGCTAAGCCTTCTAATCCTCTTGGGCTATTTTCCTTCAAGATATCATCCATCTTCTGTCTTCTCGTATATCTGCGTATCTAAACAATATCTTGTGGGCTACAGGAAGAGTTATTTATCGGGACGCTGGGTAACGTTAAAAAGGAAAAGGCCATGGCGTATTGATTGTCTAGCTGAAAATCGAAGTAATAAATGATGATAGGCGACTATCGGCTTCAATAAATCCTTTTTACTTATCACTGAAGACTTTACAGTTTAGAAGGCGATCTGTGTGGATAATCCCGGATAACATTTGTAAACAATAATTACAGAATTAGCTGCTTAGAAGTTGTGCAATGAATACTAAAACATTTTATTACATTAATTGAATGGTGAACTGACATGAAGGAAGTATGGGGGAGCTGAGGAGAGATTGTTTAGCTGCGAACTATACAATCTTTACTGGCTGATATGTCTGGAAGAAGTGAGAGCAAGCCTTGCCCGTTGAGGTCGTAAAACACCCTGGACTTTACGACATTGATCGGTGCGATAACCTCAGTGTGAACATGTCAGCGTTCTAAGTACAAACAATTCCTGCACCTGCAATACTGGCCTAACTAACTTCACAAAATATTACATCTAACTAAAATCTCTGATTCTTCCCATTACCTTCAGGCGGGAACCACACTAAAATTGTCCTGAAACGCGTAATTATCCAACTTATTTGACCCCGGCTCTGGAAGTATAAAAAACCAATAACCATTATTATGTAATCTAACAAACTTTTTGAAATAATTATCTCTTTTGGTATAATGATTAGAATTTTACAGATGTTTATGACATTATTTTATTATTACTCTAACCTTTATCATCAGTGCATTAACAACTCAGTCAGCCCGCTTCGAGCGATATCTACTGTATCCGGAACTAATTTGATTTTTGCTTCAAACGTTGTCAATTTACGGTACTTTATTCATAAACAACGTGGTAAACTTGCAAATATTAAAATCCAAACGAAACCTCTACCTCCTTAGCGACCACAAATGGAAAATTTCCGTAATCACGACTAAAAACGATGGCCTCAGACATGAGCCTGAACGCCTCCTGCCAAAGTGACTGATACATTTTCTTGCAAACATCAAAATTAATGGCTGTTGACTGGCTTGCCTAGGATTCTCATGTGCCAATGGTTTCACAAAAACAATTTTTAGCCCTTTTTACTTGTTTTCCTGCCATAGTAGTTATTGATGTAAAAAAAAAAAAAAAAAAAAAAAAAAAAAAAAAAAAAAAAAAAAAAACCGGAAAAGAATTATTGCGGACAGTTGCCGCATGGATGAACTTGCAGCCGAAGGTACGCAACTATGCGTAACTCGTACTTTTGGCAAAAAGAAAATTGATAACTCAAATGACTATGAATTACTGAAGAACTAAAACTTGAAATGACGTGGGATCGCAGTGTTGTTAACATAAACTTTGGAATCTGCGTAAGCTGAAATCAAGTACAATCTCCAAAATCTAGTAAACACTATACCTCAGAATTCGACTTCGTTGAGTAACTTAACACCGTTTTAAACATTACTAAGTGTTTAATTACTAGTACCGTAAAAGAAACGGCGAATCTATTGGGAATTTGCAGGACGGCTTCATGTAAGGAAGGATGTATTCAGATCAACATTTTTTATCCCAAAATTAAACAAAACTTCTTATTATACTCAATAGTAACCTATAAACTTTAAACTGTATTCTTCACGATCTTCCCATGATGAATGTCATAAACTCTTAAGCAAATCCCCACAATTTTTGAACATGAATTATCGATGGAAGGATTACTGCATGTACTTCTCTTGCCTCTCCTTTGCTAAATTAAATCTTGTAGTCATTATGAAATTCCAAACTTATGAAATATTCACGAATTATGTTTCAGAACGTATTGTGTGATTATTTACCTCCTGGAGAGCCGCCCAGAGCTGGTCGTCGGTGAACTCTGCGAAGGGGTCGAGGTTGAAGCGCATGGAGGCGGAGAAGAGCACTGGCTCCTGAGGGATGATGGAGATGCGGCGCCGCAGGTCGTGTAGACCGACGCTGGCCGTGTCGACGTCATCCAGCAGCACAGAGCCCTCCAGCGGCGACAGTCGGAACAGCGCCGCCAGCAGCGACGACTTGCCCGCACCCGTGCGGCCCACGATGCCCACCTGAGCAACAGGTGCGTGCACTCAACGTTCTTTAGATAATAATACTGGGCCTATATATTTAAAAAAAAAAAACCTTAAAATTTAACAAAGTACTGTAGTAACACTAATGTACCGATGTGATGTAAATAAAAGTGTACTGGTGTCTCATAACAGAGTGCAGTAGACAGTATCGTAACTTGAACACACATCGAAATAATACACAACAGCAATGCATGCTGGGATCGCTGAAAATAAGAAAATCTGATATGCTTCAATGAACGAAGCGAGATGTCTTAGGAGAACGGAAATGACTCATTAATTCTTCATTACTCAATACATACGTAGCTGTATTCTACAGTAAAGTTAGTACTTATTGATATATAATCTATTGTAATGACACATCACATTAAGTTGCATGCCACTTAAGCTTGCGAACTGTTCGACGGTCAAGAGCTGGCAACCAGGCAACTAGCAGGAATGCAAGGACACGCAGACAATGCGTCCACCCCGTCCACCCGCGCGACCTGTTAAGCGGGGGAGGACTCGAGTGAAGAGACAAGAGGTGGGTGAGCGGTAGAGAGCGGACTGGCCAGATAGGGCAGACGCTCCAGTACTTTTCGCGGAGGTGTTAACCGCAAGTTCACGTGCGTGAAACCGTTCATTGTGTCGCGTGCGTGGTACCGTCGACCAGTGTTTGTAGGATCGACTCTTGTTCGATCCTATCTTCGCAGTTCGAGTTTGGAGGAGTGCTCGCCGACGGATCTGCCAATTCCAGCATCTAATTGCATGTGACGGGAAGGCTGATTCCATGACAGGGTCATCAGCCATCACCGGTGCAAGACAACGGGGCAAGTACCAATAAAAACTATTGCGTGTGTTCTCACCACGGCGCCAAATCAGTCAACCCGACACGACCTTTGGGGAAAGAGACTCAAGTTAGCCTAGGCACAAATAAACTCAATATCCATCATTCTTTTTAATTATGTGGAATAAATATAAATGTCAATTCTGCCTGATATTATAAATGTAAATTTTAACGTTGCCTTGATTAATTCCCATCCCCTCATGCAAAGTATTAATTGATAAGTTTTTAATAAATTAAATTAATTAAACATTTTCTGATATCGCAATTAGCGTGACACTTCACTATGGAAACCATAATAATTTTTTAATTGAAATAAATACAAATGCTATGAATCTTGACAGTGCAACGTACTTTACAGACGAAGAGAATCTGTCATACGATAAATGAAACATGATTATGCGGACGCAAGTAAATGGTTATTTTTCCTAACTTAATATGAAAGAATTTTAAATCACTCCTGTCAAGAGCAGCTTTAAGTCGTAGAGTTAGAAGCAGTCTTAAATTCTGATATGCCACATTTTTTACTCTCAAAATCGCAACAGAGTTTTCGGCTAATCTGTCTTATTTGTAAGTACGGTGTTTATTGCTATAACTAAACCACATAAGTTTCGTCTTTGCATAAAACGTTAAACAAATAGTGGTTAAAAACTACATTTAAAGATTTTACTTTCTGCGATGCATGGAACAAATTGCGAGATAATTTAATTATGCTGGTTTCGTTTTAGTTACGTGTATCAGTAAACCAAATTGACTGATGTCATTCTGTCTCTTTCTCATATTTTTACAATAACAAATGTAACGAAAACTAGAAGAAACTTTCTACATAATAAGAGTGAGAATTAGTGTAATGTGAAGTGTGAGACCTTTACTTTTGGTCACTAATCTCGTATTTCTTAACTGAAAAACTACTTAAGATTGTGATGGGCATAATTGTATTTTACCTTGTGTGTCGGCTCGATTGTGAAGCTTATTCCCTTGAGCACCGGTGCAGCGTTTTCTCCGTACCGCAAAAACACTTTTCTGAAAGCAATGGCGCCCCTAGACGGCCAGTCCACTGGTGGCTCCTTGCCTGTAAACAATTTTGCCATAGAAGCTACATGAGCATGCATGCAATATGCGCACACCAACATTGTTATGCAGTTGAAAATCTGAGTTGAAAAATCATTTCCGCTACACATATCTCAACTGAAATTGTACGTAGCCGTTGGAACACTTCCAGTGCATTCTAGATGGTAAAATAATAATTTCTTGAAACTGGTAGAAAATTTAGGTTACCAAGGTTTAATTTACAAGCTGAAACAAAAAAATTGATACATTTGATTTGAGTATGAGCGGCTAAGTGGTAACAGCTACTAAGAAGTACCACCACAACCGCAAACCTTTGATAAAAAGAGATAATCATCTGACAGGGAATTTATTATTTGTTCAAGAAAGCTTCACTAAAAGGATATTTGAATGGCCAATTCTAGATAAATATTTACTTGCTCCAGTTTGTCGCTGTTAGTAGACGGGAGTATGTAAATAAAATTTAACTATAGTGCTATGGTCGTGTTATGCTACGGTAATACTTACATAAAAACATGAAAGACGGTCTTTACAATAGATGAAAAGTGGAAAGTATCTTGGTGAAACCAATAATCTTTGTGATAATCTATGTTGCTTTATTCTCTCGAGAAATGGGTATTTTAAAATATTATTTAGCTATAACTGCAGCATTTTTGTAGCTCGTTAGTTATATCTACTATGTCTAGGATGACTAAATGTGGCTCCCTACACGCAGGAGATTGGTATTAGTAGCTGAATCGTCCAGTTTCCACCGCATCGAAACCGTAATGGATATAGAAGCAGACCAGTATCAAACATGTTTTCGTAATCACAAAACAGCCAGCGACATACATCCTAGCTCCATGAAGATTTTTGCTTCATTCCAGTTTGTTCAGCTGTTGTCAACTTTTTTTGCTGTTACAGCGGCGTGGTACTTTGGGTCGCCTTGGTACTGTCGCTATGCCAGAACCTTACGTCATGTCTGTGAAACAGAAGATAAAGCTTATTCCTAACTTTTGTAAATAAGTTCCACTGACAAAGTGGAACAGTGGAAAATGGTGTCACATAGATCTTGAAAAACCCCGTATTAGGAATATTTTTAATAAATGATATTTCTGACGGCAAAAAAATATGTATTCTAATTAAAAGGGTCATTCGTATGAAATTTCAAATACACAGAAAAAAATATTTTGCAAAACTGTAAGCAGATGGTTTTTCTACCTGTCTGATAAGTCTTACCGTGGAAGAGAGAAAACTTTAAAAAAATGTCTTATATATATATGAATCGCTAATTGCAGAAAGGGAACATGTCTACTTTTTTACGAAAATCATTTTTTCCCAAAAAATGCATCTTTGAACGTAGACCTTTCGTTCTCTGCAGAAAAGAAATATATTCCATAAGTAGAAGTGTATGAAATAAGATTGAGAAATATGCGTTTGATGCAGAAAGGAAACATGTCCTGGACATATTCCCTTTCTGCAGCGAACAGTTTTGTACGATTGGTGTACAGTACCTGACGTTTTTACAGATACTTGTGGTCAAACACAAGGAGGTTTATTTGGTGTAGGCAAAATGGACGCTCCAAGTGAAGATGGGAGCAGGGTTTATCGTCTGTTGAACCTTCTAAAACAGGGAAAATCGCCCAGAGATTTACGTGAAAGTCAGTGAGTGCAAATGCTATTTCTGGATATGTGTGCCGTCAAATTCACGATCATATATCGTCCTTCCCCACAGAATCATCACATTACACGGGGAAAGAAATAATTTTTTTAGATGCTACATTATTTGTGAAGGAAATGTATGAAATTTTTATGGTACTGTATCCAGATTCTAAGGTAAAGTATCAGTTTTACTGGAATTATTTTAAACAGTACTTTTCTCTACGGTTTGGAAGACCACAAAAGGATACCTGCAGCACTTGTGAAGAAATTACGTGCAAGCTCAAGAGTACTTTTCTCTGTGACAGTGCCAAAAAAGTTGCTGCTGCCGAATTATTGATTCACAAGCGCAGAAGTCAGAAATTCTATCGTCCATTAAAAGAAGTAACTGCAAGATGTCAACATGAGGAAAATGTACATGGTCTGTATTTCGATTACATGTCAACAGTTTCATTTCCACATATTCCGGTGCCTGACTTATACCATTACAGGCAGTTAAGTGTGAATACGTTTGGCATAGCTTGTGAACGCACAATATGAACTGTTATGTGTATCATGAAGGGATACCAAAAAAATCGCCAAATGAATCGTGTAGTTTCCTGAAAGACTACATCGGCAACGAGGTAAACTCATGCATATCGAAACTTCACTTTTTCAGTGATAACTGTCCTGGACAGAACAAAAACAATATCTTAGTGAGAATCCTGATGGACGTAGTTGAAACAGGCCGATTCAGGGTAATAAAACACTACTTTCCACAGAGGGGCCACTCATTTCTTTCTTGATTAAGAGACAACTTCGAAAGGCAGATAGAATCTACACCGTTCAGCAATACTGAAGGAGTCGTTTGGCGTTTCAAAGTACTTCTATTTTGAATACTGTTGCACCAAACCAGGGTACATCATGACTAGAGATATGATTGGTGGCCTAATAAGTCATAGCTTCAAACTTAGGAATACTGCATGCAGAGAAATTGCACTGCCGACAGAGAAAGTCTATATTGGAAAACTTCCCCTCCTGAAGCAGAAGAGAGAAGATCTAAAGAAATGTGAACAGCATATTCTAGATACATACGACGTTTTCTGGAGAGAGCTATTTGATTGGCCAACAGACTAGTGTTTAGTGTTACATTATACATCATGATGTTGTATGAGAGTCATAAAAGAGTATACTTCCTCAATAAATAACATTAAAACCCTAATCTTTGCTTTCATTGCTTCCCAAGCAATTAAAATTAAATGTAATTATATAGTTAAGTGCAGAAAGGGAACATCTCCCAAAACTTCTATTGATTATACTGTGTATGTGAATTAAGATTGATGTTTGAAAATCCATGTAAAAACAGTCAAATAATATGCTTCTCATCGCCAATCACCATAAAATGTGATATTGAGTACTGTAAATATGTAATATAGTTTTTTGTCATTTCCCTAAAATTTGTCAAACTGGTCATGTTCCCTTTCTGCATTTAGCGATTCATATATTTAATAATTATTATTATTATTATTATCATCTGCAATTTGACCCTGTCGGATCACTCAAACCCTTAACAATTCAGTTTTCCGAGCTTCCATACAACTCTCATTTTTTTTCCCTGTAGATTCTATTGCTTTCTTCAGTCCATTTCGCCCCTGGTCTCTTAGTGAGTTCATTCTCTGGCGGTACTTCCCATTTGTTAATTTTTTGTTTGTCCTTTTGTCTGTCTATGAGTTTATGTTGGCTTTTTCCGGGTTTATATATATACAATGTTCCAGGGGGGGAAGCTATTGGACATGATGTTTTCCCAAAGTTTTTAGATTGTGTAACTTAAAGTACCTAACACATTATACAACTAAATATACGATGCGTCTATCAGTAGAGTTGATTGGATACAAATATTAAATCTAGAGATACAACATTTTACAAGCTTGTGATATGCACATGTGACCTCACTTTTGTCTTCACTTTTGTACATCTTGTTATTTGTCGTACAATAAATATATAAATTATACAACTAATAAAAATTAGTTTAGTAGCATTCTTATTCAGAATAATAACTGTATTTGATGTTTTGTATACTATCCTATATTATATATTTTCGTTCTCTGCTCTGTGAAGGAACATTCTAAGGAAATTTATTAAAACAAAGAAAACTTTAGTTTTAAGAAATTTTGTCTCATAATCGTTTGCATATTAAACCCAAGCTCAGCATGTACAAATATTGTTAAAGATTGTATTAAACACTTATTCTGACAATATTAATCACATGCATTTTTTCTGCTGTTAACGGCCTTTTTTTTTCTCAGGTAATACAAAGACAACAGTGATGGATAAGGTACCAGCAGTCAAGATTTCCTTACTGACTTGTGACATAGCTCACTCAGTTTACGTTGAGACACACTGTTTGATTAAAATTTATTTTAATTGTTAGTCCACGGGCAAACAAGGATACTGTTTATCTAATGGTAACGCCTGTGTGAGAAAGATGCAACCAGGCGTGCACCACAGTTGCTAAGGTAGCGACAGTTTCAGGTAGTAGCAGTAGCACAAGTAGTAATAGCACTAGTTATTTAAAAACAATATTAATTTCCGAAGGTGGCAAACAAAATAATAAAAATTAAATGTTCTATACAAATAAATGTGTCAGTAATATCGAATAGTTTCTTCGATATGTCTCTCTTTAAATAAGGTATACTCATTCTTATTTAGAGCGATACGCCTGTTTGAAAATAATCGTTTTCTATTTCGAGTCGGTTTATTCCGTATGTTTTTAGTGCTGTTGTCTCAAACATGTGAAATTTTGTTGTCAATGATAAATCTTAAAAGCTTAACATTAGTGATTTTCCTATTTTTAACTCCCAATCATAGTTTGCAGATGTTGTCATAAAGTAAAAATTGTTAAATTATCTCACTAACAAGATAAACACACTGAAATAAAAAAAAAATAAGTAATTATTCAAATTTGACCAGTGTCCAAGGAATTGATATTCTTCATTATTTGGAATAATATATTTATCTAACCGACTGATTCGCATCAGGTTTGGTGCTAAGTACTCTCCGCCACCCACAAGTTTGTGAATTTCAGTGTATATATAAAGGTAGACGAAAACTGAATAAGGTTTTCTATGCAATTTCATGTTCTTTTAATCATTTCTTTGTGCATTAGGCTCCAGGAGTGACGCTCCAACCTCACGCTCTGGCACGGCAGTCCGGAGCGCCGTTCAAAACCGGCAGTTTGGCGCGTACGTGTAAACCGGCCTAATGATTGAAAGTTTCCCGACCCTCGTAGCAGTTCTTCTATCCCTGGGTATACAAAATTGACAACTGTGACTTCCGCGTGCGCCGGGGACCCGCTACCGCGACCACGAAACGACAGGCGATCCTTGAGGTGAGACGACGAGGGATACTGAGAGCTTTCGCTTCCACAAGACGCTCTAGCAATGGCCAGGAATGGAACGAGCCCGCCTG
Organism: Vandiemenella viatica; assembly: GCA_031002005.1. Lineage (NCBI taxonomy): Eukaryota > Metazoa > Arthropoda > Insecta > Orthoptera > Morabidae > Vandiemenella > Vandiemenella viatica. The sequence continues at coordinate 57,334,498 of JARYHS010008075.1, read as the reverse complement.
TCGTGTGTGACTGCTGCATTGTTAATACAGCGAGAGTATTACACCGCCTGTCCAGGCTGCTTGTGTTGAAGCTTTGGAAGCTTTGACTTTCGGGCACCCGCCTTCCTGCCGTACACTGTCGATCCAGGAAGCCGGATTTATGCTGCTGCCTCACGTGGGCAATGTAAACTTTGTGATATCACGACCACTGTGATTCTTTTGCTCCACCCAGAAAGCGACCTTGAACCTGTTAACATAGGAAAATTGCAGACGACCTCCGCATTATTCTGTTTCTTACGGTACCGTATTGCGAGAGATCTCGTGCTCTCGCCCAACATTTTGTGTTTAGCTAGTTGTGGCATATCTTTTACTGATTACAATTACTTTAATGCAATAACTTTCCGCCACATCCTGGCTTTTTTTCGCACCAGTTATATCTTTGTGCTTTATTGATTGTTTGTATCAGAATTTGTAAGGTGCCCATGATGGTCTTGTAATCATCAGAATCCTTTCTGTAGATTAAATGTTGCAAAAATGCAGTTTTTTAAAAAAATTATTATTACTATACTAAGGATAAGAATCCCTCCTTGTCCCAAGTATAAATGTTAACTTTGTACATTTCTGGTCCATCCATCTTGGCGTCGGCAGGAAAATTAGTGGTTATTGTGTTAAACCTTCCTCTTTATGGATTGAAACATCACCCGAATAATGGAAAATTTCGTCACGATATGAACTAACCAGTGAATAAATTTTTAACATAGCAGGAGCATCCTACGAATGTCTTAAATAAGATACTTTATATTCCACTAAAAACCAATGAAACAGGTCAGGCAGCAACAAATTAATTTATAAATTAAAAACGAGTGTACACAAAGGCATATACTGCCACTATCTGAACTAAATAAAAAAAATAACACTTATAGGAGACGGCAAGATATCTACCAAAACAGTTATGCCATGGTATCAAAACGCTCGGCAATGGAGTTGACTGTTATGTCGAGACCAAAGCAATCACAAAAGAAATTCCGTAAAATGTAAAACATTACATCAAAGTGCAATTGGACCTAACAATGAAACTTAATCATCATCCATCAAAACAAGTAAAATTACCCTCTAACAATTTACCTGTGAAATTTTGCAAACGGACAGTCAAGTAGTGAATAATGAAATAAATGAGGTTGCGTTTTTGATTAAAACTAAATGGCTGAAACAGTGTTCACCAGAACCAACGACTGAAAATATTTTCCTGTTTATGCGGAACGTGGCTGAATATCAGGTTAAAATAAATAAATGAAAACTATTTGCAAATGAGAATTTAGTTCTCACATTCGTTTAGGCAGTAGTTTATGGATGAGTTAAAAGGGAATAGAGGACGAATATTGAATTATTTGAGACTTAATGAAATGAAAACAAGCCAACTGAATGTTTAAAAGTAATAAATGTGTTTATGAGGTACTACGATGGCAGAAGAATATCTATAAGTGTTGAATGAATGCTGTGCAGTTGTAAGCTTGAGTAAACCTGAAATCATGATTGTTAAATTATTAAGACAGTCAGAAAGCCAAGAAACTAATGGTCAAAGATAAATATATTATTTATTGTTACTTAAAACATCAGCAACCGGTTCAAATGAAAAAAAAGAGAAAAGTTTCTTGTTTTTTAACAACAAAATCGACCCGAATTGAATAGAAAAGAACAGATCTCATAATTAATTAGCGCATCCAGAGCACAAAACAAAAATTAGTTAAATTGTTAGCAACGATGAAACTACAATTCGGAAAATAAACACTCAAATCTCTAAAAGTTTCTCTGACCTCGTTGCAGTTACATGAAAACTGATCAGAAATGAGATCTCTCAGCTGGAGGAAAGCATGAAAATAATTTTCCATTCTATTCTTACATAACTTCTATGCAGTATCATGTACCAAATCTTAATTAATACAAGGAGTTTGGTGTCTCCGTAGATCGTCGTAAACATTATGCTCTCCTTCTTCATTGGTAGATCTTCTACATACTTTAAAAATACATGATGAATGCTATCCATATTTATGTACTAGCATTCAGGAAGCGGACAATACAGAGAGTATTTCAAATGCTACGGGCTCCTCGATTTTCTTTGCTTGGTCGAGTAACAGAAGACGTTAGACTATTCGTAGGGAGTAAGGGTGGAGGAAGTTGTTTCGATAGGAATGCGGGCCGTAGAACACAGTGTCCTGATGAAGGTCGTTAAGGAGGCACATCATGTCAGATGCAAATCTTGCATCCCCGTGATCGACCCCCAGTGAGGCGCGTAAACTTTGAAATAAGCAAGATGTATTTAATTGTATACCTAGAATCTTGTTCAAAGTCGCGTCATTTCGATTGATTCAATCACTACTTGTTTTGAAGACGTGCGGTAAGGTTTTTAAAGAGTAGCGCTTACATCATTCCTAAAGATATCAAACCAATAACTTTAAGACACATTTCTTAGCACAGTATAGAATCTTTGGCAATTAAATTCTCACCAAAATAAGAAGATAATGCACTATGAAGATGATACACTATGACACCTATAGCGACGTCAAATATGTCTTTGAATTTAATCTGGAGCTAAAGTTATTTAATCACCATCAGACACTTCAATCATAGAACTGTGACCAATTTCTAGAGTGAAAAGTCCTAACATAAATACAACAGTCTTCTTGAGCTAACTTTAGGGATCTTGCGTGTGTGTTTGTCCAGTCCTAGATTAAATACCATAGAAGATTCTCACAAATGGCCACTGGCATTATTTAACTGTTAATTGGCGGCTAAATGTTATAAATAATGTGAATTTGGGTTGATTATTTGAAAATAGAGTCTTAACAAAATCTTTAAGTTCATTTAGCTAGTAATTCTGCATTCATTTATTTATTACGTATTTTGTAACTCACCCTGAGGTAGAACAATAATTTTGTGCAAATTAATTCTGTTTTTGTGAAGAATGTAAAGCAGGATAGGGGGCGATCTGTGGCAGATCTAACGGAAGAGTGATTCCAGAAGCGTCTCAGAGTACAATAATCGTGATTCTGCCACAGATCACCCCCTATCCTGATTTTGAGAGCGGGGAAACCTCCTACCTCCACGTTCTGTGATGTGGCGTGAGTGTCCACCACACTGTCTCCTACTCGTGGTTTCATCGTCCTTCAAACAGTTTCCATAGATGCTCACTACATTAGCACGCGAACAGCCGACCTGACTCTCCGCTTCCGAGATGCTCGTTCCCAGAAACCGCGCCCACAAATCGCTGGTCCGTAATTTAAGTAAATTTCGTGACCCGTGCGTAGAAATCTGGCGTCAGATACCTCTGGAAGCCTAGTTGTAGAATCTATGCTACGCCGAGTCGCTGCAGTATTGCGATCGAAAGGTGAACCAATAAGCTAGTAAGTTGGTGTTCATAATGTTTTGGCTGATCGTTGTATTCCCAGCTTAAGTGCTGCCGCCAGTTCCCAAAGACATGTGTATATTTGTTCGAGGAATATGTAGTTTTTCAGGCGGATATCTGGGGACCGTGGCAGCGTTCTCGTAATTGATTGCGGGGAACAGCCTAAAAACCGCAGTCAGGATGGCTAGGACTCGAGCCTGAACCCGTTGCACCTCCCCGACCCAGTGCGATGGCGTCCTCACGCGCGCAGTCACACTGTGAGTCAAGCAGAAATATATAATGTTATTTCAAACAATAACTGTGTGAGCGTAAATTATCAATTAAAAAGTAACCTCAATTGTTTGCAGCAACATTATATTTCGGAGGCTACAAAACTTTCACTATAATTTTAACTACACACCATTTTGGAAACAACAATCCAACTATGCTGTCGTAACAATAACTGTTAACTGTGGTAAATTTATATATAGGAAACGTCTACATTAACCAATAAGATAAAAAATACTACAGAAAGTAATTTTATAGCAGCTAATTGATAATGTAACTTTCCTTCATGACGTCAGTTGGATTTTTTATAATTCAAGAGTAATTCTTATAGTAACATGTTTGTTTTCTGCCTTCAGAAATCAGATAACTTTATTCTGTGCTTGTAACTTTGGTGTAAACCTATTATTATGTGTATGACATTATTGGCAGCGATGTAGGTAAGGACAATTCTGATGCCTTCATGTTAAAGCAATTTCTCCGCCATTCCAACTTCGTGGTAGTCCTATCGGGCCAAAGGAACGTACAGCTAATAGTGGAATCCACAATACATGAAATTGTTCATGAAATACATCAAACGCGTAAAGAAAACTCTGATCGAGCAGGATAGATTAAGGAGCTCCGAAAATCAAACCCAGAAAGGTTGAGTATTATCACCCGGGTCTGTTATTCAGGGGTATGCGGGTTGGAATTTCCTTACGGTCATCCAATTTTCGGTTTTTCATGGTTTGATGAAATCATTACTGGCAAATCCTGGGATCGTTCCTCAAAAATGACATGAAAAAAATCCTTCCTGTTACTTGCTCCCATTGATGGGTTTATGAAAAATATCAGCTTGCTATTTTAGAAAACTGAGGGGAAGGTAAGATGTACAGACAATTGTGGGGAAGTATGTGGAAGAACTTACTGAGGATTTGAAAAAGGCAAAGAAACTAAGTAATTTGTTTTATAAGGAATATTATTCTGATATGGCAGGGGGAAAATCACATAAGTAGTAAAGAAAAGACTAAAACAATAGAAATAAATCCTGAGGACATTATGGGTAAAATAAAAAAGCTAAAAAAGAATAATAGAGCTGTTACGGATAATATTAACACAGATGTATTAAAGATAGTGGGATACGACATTGTACCTCATCTAGTAATATATTATATTGAGTTTGCAGACTGGGTCCTTAAAGAAGATGAGACAAATAGGGTTGAAAATTCAAAGCCAATTGTTCTAACATCAGTGATTGGAAAGTTGATGGAGAGATTTGTATGCAATCACATCAGGAATGTCTGTGAGGGAAGAAACTGGTTTACAAAACGACAACATTCGATTTAGGAAAGGACACTCATGTGAATCTCAGTGAGTGGGCTACATGCAAGATATTGCAGATGAAATGAAGAAGGGAGTGGCAGGTTGACAGTGCAGCACTGGATCTGTCCAAAGTATTTAACGGAGTTAGCCATAAAATGATTGTAGATAAGGTAAAAACCATTGTAGTGACTTGCTGGGTGGAGGAATTCTTAAATGGGTGAAAGCAAAAAGTTAGGGTGGGTAAGGCAGTATCAAAAGAGGTATAAGTTAATACAGGAGTGCCCCAGGGTAATGTATTTAAACCATTACTGCTCATTATTCTAATTAATGTATTGATGGGTTGAGGTTAGAAGTTAGATTGCTTGTATAGTGCATAATGTCATACAAAGGAATTGAAACAGTAGAGGATTGTGAACAGCTACAAGTGGATCTGAATAGGATCTAGATGGGTAATTAAATATGGAATGAATATAAATGCAAAGAAGAATCAACTAATTAGGTATAAACATAAAAAAGTAAAAATTTTCAATGATTATAGTATATGAAAGGATTTTCTTGTTGAAGATTCTAACTATAAATATCTTGGAATAACTTGTGATAGTAACCCAACTTGACAGGACACATTGGACAGATGGTAGGAAGAGGTTGCAAAGTCCTTCATTTCTTGGAGAGGGTGATGATGGTGTGTACGAAGGAAGTGAGAGAATTGGGTTATAAAACATTGGTCAGACTACTGCTTCAATATGGTGGAGTGGTGGGGGACCAAAATTATGGGTATCAAATTCAGGAGGGGATACACAGGAGACCAGCTAGATTTGCTTGCGGAAATTACTGCAACCAGTAACTGATATGTGGAAGGAGTTTGGTTAGGAGTGACTGGAAGATGACAGGTGAAAAGAGTGTTTGGTCTGTTCAAGGCTTATAACCATGCTAATTTATGGATAGATATTAAAAGAAGGATTAGGAATTCTACATGGAGGGGAAGAGATGACCGTAATCATAAACTGGTACTTGAATTCAGGCGAAAGGAAGTCGGAAAATTTTATTTTGTTAAAATGGGAGTCAGAAAATTGTATAAATTAGCAAGGGAAATAATGGACAGTTCACGAAAAACGTTGAAGGAGTTTAAAGTTGCAATTCGTAAAGGGTAGACATAGGTGCGTGGAGAAAAATAAAAAAAGGGAAGGATAAAGAAGAGAGAGGTAGAAATCAAGAAATAGGAAAGGGAGAGGGATATTGCATCTGGAATGTATGTGCTCAATTGAAATTGAAATTAAATTAAACTCTCTTTCGGCTGTAATAATCTTGACATCGAGGAGACGTAAGACCCGAGACAAAAAAACAGAAAAAAAACAATATGAAGTATCGTATAACGTTAATGTGTTGTTGGTGGGCTTTGCAATGAGTGATTCAAAAGTTGAATCAACTTGTGTGTCTTACGTATTAGTACAAAACCTGCGTTGAACCTAAGTATTTCCAATTATAGAGAAACAGAAACAGAAAAACAAAATCGCAGGTTACCTGGTAGCGATGTAAGCCCTTTCTCCGGCTGCAGTCTGGTGTACTCCAGGACCCTTTCGATAGACGTGGCCTGGCTGACCACTTCATTGAGCTGCAATACGCCGTACTGCAGCATGCCCGTCAGCAAAAGCGACTGCGAGATCGCCAGGCCCACGTTGGAACCGCCGACCGAGTCTGCACAACAAGTGAGAGGTAACCTCCTCCATCATTTTGTTACCTCCTCCATCATTTTGTAGACGTTGGTTAGCAAAAATTGCTCCATATTTTACATTGATTTTTATTAAAAAAAAAAGGCTAACAAGAAAAATAAAACACCAATGAGAATAGGGTAGCAAATGAATATTACCACTAGGAAACCAAAATATAATAATACTCACCTGAATTAAGGACCAAGAAACTAAAGGAAACAATTGCAACATAGATCACACTAAGTATGTCCAACCAGAGACCCAGTGCTGTGCCATTACAGATATAAAGAAACCATGCAGACGTGTGTCGGTCCTGAAAAACAAACAGTTACCACGATAATACATATGATATCTTCAGGTTAAAGATTCTTAATTTCCATGGTTGTGTTAACCTAACACAGGAGGAAGAAACTATTAAAAACAGAAGAAAACAATTTTTTTTTATTATCCTTATTAACATCCTTCGAAGATCAAGTGAAGTGATAGGAATCTTCTGAAATATCCATTTTGCGACACTATAGATACAAGTAATTAAATTTCATTAGTAGTGTTTCTTTGGTAAAGTACAATTCAGTTGAGGGAGTGCTCCCACCTGGTGGTCATCGAACTCCGTCTTGACCAGCTCCTGCACGCGCGCCGCTCTTATAGTGGTCAAGCCGTTGAGGGTGTCAGAGAGGTGAGAAAACAATGGGCTGCGACCTGGAAAAACATTCTACAATAATATAGAACTGTAGTTTGGTGCGATTATAATAGTTTTAAATGTTGGCAACGAAAGCAGTATAGTATATATATTATCTCAGGTCCTTTAGCTGATTTTGTATTTAATCGAAATCCTTATAATACAGTTAAGTTGTCCATTTTTCACATGAATTACATATTACGCACTGAGAAAGGGGGGAAAAGAACAGGAAATCTGTAGTCTGACGAAAAACATATATTATATTTATGTACACAGGTAGGTAAAATTGCTGACTTTGAGGATCCAATACTTGCTAGCTCTCATACTCGACATTACGAGTAAACAACTTCGTAGTTTTTAAAACGGATGTAGAAAAGTATATAAAATTGTACTATCTGTATCGAAAACTAATGAAGATCAGAATGGAATTGTTAAGAACCAAGTTTATATTTTATCTGGCGTATCTGATTCCTCCATTATTGTAATATATTATTTAATTTAATCCCAACGCTCCGGCGCTCCAGCGGAAATTTACCTACACACTCAATTGAACCTAATTTTTTCTTAGTGGATTTACGAATAAAACAAATTTACTCTAAGTCTGTAAATAGAAACAAAGTTGACACTTGTGTAAAATAGTACACAGATTTAAAAATAGATAATAATTAAAAAAACCGTTGTTTGGACACATGGACTTAATGTTACTAATTAAGAAAATTATGCATTAAATGAATCAAATTGCTACGTACGGATTCCTTCGAGTTTCTTCACGTTTCTTCCCGTCGATATGACAATCGCTGATAACCAGACGAATAACACGCCTACGATGATCAGTGGAACTATGGTAATATACTGCGAGATTAGCACCAACACTATGATTCCGACCATGCACAGAAAGATCTGAAACAATCAAAACAGATTTGAATTTAGTTAGTGTCTCATGTTTAATATTCCTAAATGAAGTCACCCTGCTTGCGTGATACCTGTATCATATCGAGAGTAGGGAAGGGCAGCAGCTCGTCGATGGCGCCGATGTCCTTGGAGAAGCGGTTGAGGATCCTGCCGGACGGGTTGGTGTCGAAGAAGCGAATCGGTGAGCTCAACACCCGCTCGAACATGGTGTTGTGCAGGCGGCGAGAGGCGCGCATACACATGGCCACGAAGCCCATGGCGCGCCCTACGCTCAGCACGATCAGTAAGGCCACGATGACGCCGTAGATGGTGATGAACCACTCGGTGGAGGCTGTATCGTCTGGTTGTTGGTAACGACCTTCCTCTGCTGCTGACCTGTGGGTACATTTGTGCTATGACGCACCCCATCAGTGGTCCCCAATCTTATCATGCCCCTGGAGCACTCTTATAGCAAATCCTGACAATGAAATCTCTAATGAAATATCTCTAGGTATCTGTAGGGTAGAAACATTATAAGTTTAACTTAAGTTTATTTATCGTATGGCAGTTTAGGCACTTTTAAGAACATTGATAAAATATATATACTGCAACTTTACAAGATTAAAGACATATATCTAGTTTATTAATATAGTTTATCGATTCCTGAGTTGCCAGCAGGGAGTCCACAGGATCACCACTGTAAGATCTAATAGGATATTCTTCAATAATATGACCAATAGTCTGAATATCTCCGCATTCGCATAAGGGGGATTGTTGCTTGCCCCACTTGTACAGGGAGTGTGCGCATCTGCCATGCCGAGTTCTGATGAGTGTGGACCAAGTTTTAAGAGGTAAATCAAAATCTGGTGGCTTTTGTGTGATGCAAGGTAAGCTGCTGTTTTGGTGTACAGTCCATTCCTTGAACGGTAAATGGTGACTGAAAAAATCTAACATGTAAATAAACAATTTCATATTTAAAGTGCTCTTATTAAAATTATAACTTTCAAAACAATGCAGTACATATTAATTATTTTTCAATAGTCTAGATGAAACTGAGTGGATGTTATGCGATTATTTATGTCATATGAGATTATTGGGTGAAGTTTACGTCGCAGTACAGTGATTGTACTGTATTATAGCGCGTTCGTTAGTTCGGTTGCAGTGCATACTGAAAGTGTGTGACGTAATTAATTGCGATAGTTCATGTCACGCGAACTAGGTACTCCGATGTAGACAACATCACTATTATCCACAATGTGAGTCGCATTACATTTCATGTGTTTATATGTATCTGAATAGTTTGACATTGAAGTGGCAATATTAGGTTGAAATGTTGTCAGTATCACAATGTTCTTGTTAGAGCATAAGTCACGGGGAATGTAGATATTATTTGTAATTAGTATTAGTAAATTCATGTGCGCCATATTAGTGAAACCATGTGTATCGCTATGTGAACTAATCCCAAATTATTTATGTTGGCTCTATGTTTGTGAACAATAAGATTCTTACGACTCTACAAGCACTAATTTTCAGTATTTTTTGGTGTTGAGGATTATAACCACTATACTAAACAGGAAGAAGGGAAAGCAATCGACAGTGACCCATATTACAAGATGAAATTGTGGATCTACTTGAAGCCCAATCGGGGATACCCAAGTGAAGAATGTCTTCAAATCTTTGGCTTAGGGCTGAACGAGGAGCCGTTAAATCTTGGCAGTAAGAAAAGACTCTTCATCTCTTGTAGCTTCAACATGGATTGTTAAATTTTTAAAAGATGTTTTTCATATAAACTATGTCATTTTAATTACTTGAACCAAAAATCATTGTCTTTATGTTCCAAGAATTCCATCATTGAATCAAAGCATTCAAACATACATATTTACACAACCAATGAAGTTCTGTATTGAAAAACTTTCAGCGTAAGAGTGCGCACAAAAATATCCACAGTACGACCAATAGCAATACCCACGTTATTCAAGATATGCACGTCGTATATACCAACTCTTCCAAATACCTCAACTCCACAGCATGCTGATGACACAGTCATATATACATCACTCAATGACGTCCATATCGCAACTACCTTCAGGATATTAACCGAATTGCTCAATCACTGGCATATATCTCCAAACCCCCGAAAACGTCAAGCCAAAGTCTTCACTCTGAGACTCCCACTAAACCCGCCAGAGATAACATCATGAGAAATGACATTGCGTGGAATCCATATGTTCAATCAATTAAATAACTCGGAGTCGACATTGACAGACGGTTAACATGGAACATACACATCAATAATAAACTAAAACAATCCTATGCGAGATTACACAAATTGTACAGACTGCTAAAAATCATCATAAAAAATAGAGTGCTGCTTATTAATTTAAAAAATGATATTACGACCATTAATAAGATATGCATGTCCAATATGGGAATGTGCTAATCGTAGAAAATTACATATAGTACAAATAGTTAAGCAAACTACTCCAATTAGCAGTGAGCGCACCATGATCTGTACGCAATAGTCAGATACACAGAGAATTAAGTGTCGCTTACATTAATGAATTCACAAAACAACAAACAAAAAAATTTATCAAACGAATGAATGTAGTATGCATTGTGCAATGTTATGAACTAAGTAAACGAACGGGCCAAACTAGGCTGGAAAAGCTCCTTCCTCGAGACTTTTATCCATCAAACAGTGACTCCGAAGAAGACGTGAACCAGCAAATAAATTAAAAATACCATGTGGCTAGTCTTCTTCCATTTGACACTTCTCTTGTTAACTGCAGATCGGATTCTGGTAAGTGTTCAAAACTATGTATTCCATTAAAAAGTGTAATTATTTTAAACCATTTTGATTTTTACTGTTTTAATACTGATAACCGTTTTTATTCTTTTTTACGTTTAGAACACTGTTGTTAATATTGTCATAAACTTCACAACACGCAGTTCTGTAGATACTGAGGGTCCCTGGTGGTCTGATAATACGTACGTTTTGTAAAATTCAAGATTGTCCTGTATAGCAAAATTTGCTGAACGGATAATTAATACATATAAACAAAAAAGACGCTTTTAGTTTTCACCGCAGTGAGTTTGCAGGTCTGAGAGCCGCATGAGGAAATATAATTTAAAGTTTTAATAGATTTTAGTTCCTAAAACCATTCACTCATATCTTAAATAAATATCTCTTCGCATATTGATTAGTCATTTAAAATTTAATTTTTTACAGCTTTTACTTTAATTTTCATTACCACACTGAAATGCCAAAGTATATGGAAAAGGCATGAACATGTTCAGATAATGGTAATATTGTGGAAAAAAAAGTGTAAATATGCCGTGCAGAGTCGTGACTTTCACTGGGCTCTCGAGAATCGTGTGAAAGAGTTTCTGATGTGATTATGGCCGCGCGCGGCGACAGTAATTGACAGAGTTTGAGTGATAAATTGTAGTTGGCGCTTAACATTCCTCCATACATAGTATCAAGAGGGTGCAGCAGAAAAGTAATTTCCGGCATTACCTTTGCCATTCAATCAATAGTTGACATCAAATATAACTAAGTAATTCAATTTAGTCATCCAGTGAATCAGATGCAGTAGTCAATCAATCTATAGAAAATCTAGTTGGAGATAGCCTTGCAATAGCACGCTCCATGCCTGAAACCGTTCAAAGTGTTACAATAAACTGGTTGTTCACAAATTACTCAACTGTGATGAGCGCCCTGCCCCACAAATATTTTGAAATTCAACCTCCCGTTTTATAGTTGTTTTCTAACCAAAATTCTAAAATAAACATTTGAAATTTATTATTTAACTGTACAATATTTCACTATATCGTATCTAGAAAAATGTAGATAAAACAATTGAAAATTATTCAGATATTCAACACAATTTATTAACATCGCTTAAACAATTATAGAAGAAAAATAATGCGACGTTGAGAGTTAGGTCCATATTGCAAATTTCGCAAAAGTCAAGGTACAAAAAGAAAAATTATAAGAAACAAGCAAATTTTGTGTTTGTGATGAGGGCTCATATGCTGCAACCTACAGTGTATAGCCTATGCCTAAATGCGGTCCCGGAAAGAGTGATATCTCACAATCGTTTGAAAATATTCCAATACGAAATTCAAATAATTGTCTTTACTGTACACATTTTTAGTAAAATAATTATTATAACTGCGTAGACGCGCTTGCAATAATTGACCTTTCCGTAGATATTTTTATTAAAATATTTATGGTGTCTGCGTACAACCACAGTGTATGATAGAATTTGAAAAAAAAATCCATGTCAAGTTCAAATAAAAGTAAAAAATTAATACTTGTTTATTAGGAGAGCGTTTGCCATTCAGCTGAATACCTCCGACTAATCCCAATTCAATAGGATCGGTCCGTCACTCGGCCGTATTCGGCTCTATTCGGCTGCGCAGGTTGTGTCCAATGGACGCCTGACAATGTCTTTACCTGTCTCGGGATTAGTCGGTCATATTCGGCCATAATAGACCGAACAGTCGGTAGGACGACTTCGGTGCCAGTGGACGACCGGCCTTAATTAAAACCACCCATGCCCTGTGCCGGACTCGAACCGGCGACCTCTGCAACGCGAAGCCAGTTTGCTAGCCTCGCGCTCGAGGCCGGCTTGGATAAAGTTCTGAGGAAACACTGAAGAAAAAGCTGAGTTACCAGAATGATACCCAATAGTCGCAGGCGCTGACGATGCCCTGCGTGGCCAGTATGACGCTGACCATGGCCGCGAGCGAGCAGCAGCTGCCCGCCGCCTGCGCATACCCCCTCAGGGCGCGCGTCATCAGCCGCGTGTCCACCTCCTCTTCATCTTCGTCGTCCGGCGGGATGGTTGTCGCAGGAACGCCCTGCCACCAGGGAGTAAGCGCCGTGATACAAGCACAACATAAACTCTACTTCTGTAATTTGCAATTCACAATGAATTGTGGTGGCAGAGGGTGTTTTTCGTCTAAACTAATCTTTACACTGTGCTTTCCAATGTCACGGGAGAAGAAAGAATTCATGTAAGTTCAATATGGCACCTTATTCCTTTAATCTTATCTTTCCTTCCATTGCGAAGCAAGTAGGTTGGCTAACGAAGTGTTCCATTGCAGTTGTGAATGAAAGTGAATGTTTTCATGTTTCCCTCTAAATTCAAAAGAAAGTTACTTCCCCTGTCTGATAGGCAAAACCAGTAAAATCAACACATAAATTCTGTAGAACTATCGCCAGTATTGAGGCAACCAGTCAAAAATTATTGCAATGAACAGAATATCTACAACTAAAGATAAATTTTGTACATGACATGTAGGTTGTGTTATATGTAGCGCATAACGTGCACAAGTTTCTTTAACTTATGATTGTGTCTTGTAATAGACATAAAACGTGCACCCCTGAATTAATCTGGAATCTGGACTTACCACATTGAAGACTTCTCTACTTTTCTGTGAGATTGATATCCTCGAGCTTCTGCGGATATCCGTTTCCTGCAAACATAATAATATACACATTCTTTTGAATTCGCCGAAATTTTATCATCGTATGGTTGAAATAAAATGAACTACATGGTAAGTTAACTTAAACGAAGCAGATAGAGAGGTATTCAGTACACAAAAGACAAGTTAAAAATTTTGGAAAGTAACTTGAAAAAATCCTCCATTTTTTCAACTTACTTCTTCTATTCGTTTACATGTGGTTGAACAAAAATCAGCTAAATGACCTGATAGCCCATAGATTGAAACCCCTGACAAGTAGACGCGATATTAAAACTGTTTCTTCATGCGATGGACTTTTCTGTTCGCTCATTTCTGCTCCATTTTGCTTTGTTCTTTGTGCCCGTCGTGATTACCGGATTATGTTAAACCGCATTTGAATTGAACAGTGCATAATGTTCAAAGAAGTGCTGCCAAGCCACCGAACGAAACTTTGGCTTCTTTTTCACGAAATATTAAAAATGGAATGTTCTCGTATGTAACGTACAAGTTCACTTAATATTCACAGAATTTTACTACACTATTAGGGTTTTTCGTTCACTATTCCGCTCTTAATCATTCAGTCGGCCATATGCCCAGAAGCACAGTAACAGCTGAAGCCGACAGCAGATATCGAGTTCGCTGCAGCTGATCACTGTCCTCTCCAGTTTAATCTTATCACATGACGTAAACAATCTAGCGTCTGTGTACAAGCCATCGACACATTCATTCATTAGAATAATGAGCAGCATTAGTCGCAATATACCACCCTGTAATAATCCCATTTTATCTTCCGCCTGAATTGATAAACAAACGCTTTGTTTTAAAAAAATTTACAGAGAAAATCAGTTTTGCATCCAGTTCAATGGTTTTTTTCCTTACTTACTAAAATTCTATGACTCACTCTGTCAACTTCACTGAAGACATCTACTGATACACAATAAACTTGGCTTCTATTGTCAATTTAATGATGAATATTTTGCATATAGCTCACTAACTGAGAGTCAGGTGACAATCCTTTCATAAACCCATATTGCCATTTTGTAAACAAGTTTATTTCTACACAGAATTTTCTAATCTGGTTGCTCTCCAGTCTATCCATCATTTTACCTACCAGTAATGTCAAACTAATCAGCCTCAATTCCTAAACGCTATTTTCCTCCCCTCGTTTATGAAACGGTACTACCATCGCACATTTCCTGTTCTGTGGTAAGCAGCAACTGTCTAGATTCATTATTGCAAGGTAAGCTACAATATTGAATCACACTATATTTAATTCTCTATACTAATATCATCCACGACATACAATTTACGCTATTTTAGCTTTCTTAGTTTCTTCATAATATTCCTTGGATCTGTTTATAGTTTATTAGTCTGCTTATTAATATTCAATGAAGAAACTCTTCCTTCGATTTCCCCCCTCCCATCCTTGAACAACAGTTCATTATAGTCTGTCTAAACCAGTTACTTAATACACTGAAGAGTCAAAGAAACTGGTACACCGTAGGGTAGGGCTCCCGCAAGCACGCAGGAATGGCGCAACATGACGTGGTATGGACTCGACTAATGTCTAAAGTAGTGCTGGAGGGAATTGACACCATGCATCCTACAGGACTGTCCATAAATCCGCAAGAGTACGAAGAGTGGAGATCTCTTCTGAACGGCACGTTGCAAGGCATTCCAGATATGCTCAATAATTATCATGTCTGGGGAGTTTGATGGCCAGCGGAGGTGTTTAAACTCAGAAGAGTGTTCCTGGAGCCACTCTGTGGCAATTCTGGACGTGTGGGGTGTCGCATTGTCCAGCTGAAATTGCCCAAGTCCGTCGGAATGCACAATGGAAATGAATGGATGCAGCTGATCAGCCAGGAAGCGTACATACGGGTAACATGTCAGAGTCGTATCTAGACGTATCAGGAGTCCCATGTCACTCCAAATGCACACTCTCCACACCATTACAGAGCCTCCACCAGCTCGAACAGTCCCCTGCTGACATATTGTGTCCATGAATTCATGAGGTTGTCTCGATACCCATACACGTCCATCCGTTCGATACAATTGGAAACGAGACTCGTCAGACCAGGCAACATGTTTCCAATCATCAACAGTCCAATGTCGGTGTTGACGGGCCCAGGTGAGGCGTAAAGTTTTGTGTCGTGTACTCAGCAAGGATACACGAGTAGGCAGTCGGCTTCGAAAGCCCATATCGATGATGATTCTTTGAATGGTTCGCACGCTGAGACTTGTTGATGGCCCAACATTGAAATCCGCAGCAATTTGAGGAAGGCTTGTACTTCTGCCACGTTGAACGATTCTCTTTAGTCGTCGTTTGTCCCGTTCTTGCAGGATCTTTTTCCAGCCTCAGCAATGTCAGAGATTTGATGTTTTACCGGATTCCCGATATTCATGGTACACTCGTGAAATGGTAGTATGGGAAAATCCCCACCTCATCGCTACATCGGAGATGCTATGTCCCATCTCTAGTGCGCCGACTATAACACCACATTCAAACTCACTTAAATCGTGCTAACCTGCCATTGAAGTAGCAGTAACCGATCTATCGCCTGCGCCAGACACCTGTTGTCTTATATAGGCGTTGCCGACCGCAGCGCCGTACTCTGAGTGTTTACATATCTCTGTTTTTGCATACTCATGCCTGTACCAGTTTCTTCGGCTCTTCAGTGTATTTCTGCCATTATAAAATCCTCACTAACTTATTGCCGATTGTCTTACTTATGCCTATCTATATAATATAAGCGCAAAACTCGAGAATGGCTCGAACAATTTGGCTAATTATTATTATTTTTATATATTTTAGTTGAGGCACAAGGAAGGTTCCTGTGTAGAGAAAAACGTAAAAAATGCAAGGAAAATAGTAAAAACAACACTTTTCTTTTCCCTCAATCAAAACAAAACAAAGGCGCGTTAGGATTATATTTGGTATGGCTTCAAGTTGGTTAGGCTCTATGGATATTAATCTATGATGCGAGTGATCAGCAAAAATAATATAACTGACGTACGTGTTATCATTACTTCCTCCGTGAGTGGCATTTTCTTGGTTGCTTTAAAATTTTCGCTTCTCTCTAAAGCCAATTGTGTTTTTATTTGTTCAGTTTGTTTACACTTAGACCCATGCCGCCTATAAGACGCGGGCGCAGCAATTTGGGCCAAAGAACTGGAAACGCTACAAACCAATCGAATTGCACAGCAGCGTGAAGAGCGAAATAAAATTGAAAGGATTAGAATATTATAATCACTGGCAACGCGTCGTTTTCAAGCTGATTTCAGTGTTTCGCAAGCGGCTTTCAGTTACGATTTTTCAATTGAATACAGTTCCTACCAATGCGTTACTATTGGATCTATGAACTCAGTTTGCCCACATTGTAAGGCGTTGAAATACAAAATTGAAGCAAATGGATTGTGTTAGGCATATGTCAAAGTGAAATTAGAGCCATTGGTTCGGCCACCGGAGCCATTGTACTAATTGGTTTCAGGAACTGGAAAGGTTCTTGTGGAGAAAAAAAAACGTAAAAATTGTGTGGAAAATAGTAAAAACAACAATTTTCTTTCCCCATACAAACCAGTCAACCAAAACAAAACAAAGGTGCGTTAGTATTATCTTTGGAATTGCGAAATGATCGATCTGGAGAAATATTTTCAAAACAACTCACTGAAATTGATAATGACAAAATCCCTGTAGACGTTTTGACTGGCTGCATTACATTTCCTGTCAATTTTTTTCAGTTTACTGGATCAAAAACCGAGCTCATACAAAAGGTGTTCCAAAATGTCAATAAGAATTACAGAGATAGTTTTTGGTTGAGTGAACATGCTATATTAGTTGCCAAAAACACGGACGTAAATGAAATTAATTTCAAAATTCAAAATCAAATTGCCGGTGAATTAAGGACATACAGATCAGTTGATTGCGCAATTAACCAAGATGATGTCGTCAAGTATCCACCAGGAGCTTTGAACTCACTTGATTTGCCAGGATTGCCGCCTCATAATTTTCCATTAAAAGTAGGATCGGTAGTCTTAATGTTGTGAAATATCAACCAACCGCGTCTTTGTAATGGTACCCGGCTAGCAGTGAAAAAATTACCGAACAACATGATCGAAGCAACCATTCTAAAGGGAAAACATAAGGAAGAAGATGTGTTGACACCTCGCATCCCAATGGTACCAACTAACGTACCATTTGAATTTAAATTATTGCAATTTCCAGTGCGGCTTACTTTCGCTATGACCATAAATAAATCCCAGGGTCAGTCGATGAGTGTTTGTGGCGTTAATATTGAAAATCCATGCTTCTCTCATGGACAGTGGTATGTTGCCTGCTCCCGCGCTGGAAAACCGTCAGCTTTATTTGCTTACGCGCCAGGTAACCAAACAAAAAATATCGTGTTCCATAAAGAATTACAATAAAAATATCATCACAGTATTACTAACGTCCTGCAGTGTACGAAATACAAAACTTAATTTTGTAAGTAATCGTTTTATTATTATTGAGACATTAAATCAATAAATTAAGTGATCACTCTGAAATACGTTTTATTTATTCATTTTTTCTATTGGACTACGACAGGCCAATAACTTCTGACAGAAAGAAGTCTGTCGGGACAGCTAAATCCCAATAATTATTCTCAATTATCCGATTAGCTTCTATTCCCCTGAGTTTTCTAACATAGTTACAGAAATTTCTAAACCCACACTTCAGTGATCCACCTGCACAAATACTATTTCTCATAATATCTTATTTAGCTTCCACGGTACAGCAACTAAATTCTTCTTTAGTTATTTCAAGTGTCCCATACTGCCTTGCTGTCTCTTAGCTATGTTGTTCTCGTCTTACGAATCTCTTTATCCATCGACTTATAACCGACTTTGTCATGTTCTGCATCTATTTCTTTGGTATTTATGATTTTTCTATCGTTCAGAATCCGATTCGTATCTGCATCATAGCTTTCAGCTGTACCTGTTTTCTCAGGAAGGCCTCCTTTCTATTTAGTTGCCTCCTGACACTGCATCTGTACGTACCAAAGGTGTCCGCAGGCACAACTCCCAAGCCAGAACTAATGTCATTCCTAAGCAACGCCCTCGCTTCCGTGTTTATCCGCCTCACAATGGTTTCTATTAATATTAATCCACTCACTACCATTTCCATCTCTTTAGTGAAACCCCTACAATTTGATCATATCCTCTACTACTTGACCAAATATTGCATTAGATTTGAAAAAAACGTGTGATGACCTGGTAGCCTGTGCGTAACTGATTCTGCAGAAGAGGGTCAATACATCCTCCATGACCACATCCTAGCAACAAAACATTTTTTTTTCCAATTTTATCTTTCCACGCATTCCCCCCCCCCCTCCCCCCGACACTGGTAACAAATCTTATATTTTCTCACCACAAGTGTGTTACACCTCCATTACCATAATTGCCCTACGTCCTAATGCCATTTCCAAACCCTCTCTCCTTCTAAGGACTTGAACCACCTTCTTTCCATCGGCTGAGATTGAGTGAGCAGATAGTTTTACATAGCTTCCTAATCGTCCTCACTCCAGGCAAATGCCGGGATGCTACAGCGACTAGAAAGACCAGGTCAGCCGAGAACATAGTATATGCAAATGAGATCTCTTATAAAAATTTTATGGTAGATAATTTTCAGATTAATTATTTCTTAGTTTTAATATTGGTACTTACCATAATGGAAGGCAGTCTCGATAGGCTGGGCCGCACGATATCCTGAGTGAAATAAGAATAACAGAAAAATCTCAATTCTGGCTGCACCATTTAAAATTCTGTAGCTGTAACATTATATAGCAACCTACCGTTAAAGCATTTTCCATTCCTGCTGTGTCAACTTGTCCGTCCTCTTCTTCTGCAGTAAGTAGCTTCAAGAAAGTGGCACTGGTTTCAGCAAGTTTGCCGAAAGTTCCCTGATTTTCAATCTTTCCCTGAAGAAAAAAAAATGGTGATTTATGCTTTGTTTCTAGTAATGACTTCCAAAAAAATAATCTGTTAGGTAGAAAGTATGTTGGAAACGTAACTAAAGTATGATTGAAGCTAACCGATTAGTGACTATGACACAGGGTGCTCTTTAGGAAGTTAAAAGTGTCGATAAGATATTACCTAGTTAAAAAAATGTCTGCCAGTTTTGAAAAATAATATCCTACCAACTATAAGTAATAGAAGTTGTGAATAGTACACCAAATAGAATTATTTTAGTAATTTTTCATCTGTTCATAATAAAGCCCTACATGGGTCTAAATATACAGTTATGGACTGTAAACCATGTAATAAGATTTGCATGTAAACCACTGCGGGAAATAAAGAGTGGGCTGCCTAAATCAAGGCGGGGGCCTTCCACGACTCAAGGGTAGACTTCTGAACATAGCTAAAGTAAGAGACGAGAATCAAACAACCGTTTCATATCTCAGGTGGGTTCACTGTTCCACCCAAGAACTTGAGGTGTCCAGCAAACATCCAAGAGGACAATAAAGAAAAAAGGATAGACCAACTACAGTAATGCAATACCTTCTCCTTATGATACCATGCCCGCTTCCGGGCCAGGCGGTAACCATAAAAGGAGTACCCCTTAAGGGCAACCCCTTTGGAATGATGAACTGGGTGGTGTTCGTATGTGTTATTGTAAGTTTGGATGACTGCGACAGTGTTTGCGTTCGGTATAGAGTGTGGTTTGTGTTGTATGAAACGAGAATGGCAATATCAGAAAAGAAAAACCATAAAAATATAAATGAAAGGTGGCATACCCATCCTTAAAGATATTTCAAACCAACAGCCTATCACCATTTTCTGGGTCAAAACAAATTCCCATTTCCTACATTACGTGAAGGGAACTTTTCGAATAGCTTCGTTTTTTATCTAACAGGCAATAATTAAACTTTAAACACAAAATTAACTGTGTATAAAATAAGATGAAGGTTTATATGTCTCATAATGACTTAAAGATAATTGAAGTAGGTTTCACCTGTTTGTCTTTAGTCTTGTTTAAGGTCCTTATCCGTTATGAAATATGCATCACGGTATGAACATTAATAGTTTAGGCTTATTGACGCCTGCTAACAGAAAATAAAAGGTACACTGACGCAACTCAATGAGATTGCAGCACTTGTTGTTAAGGACTGCTTTCCTTCCATTATTTCGTCGACAGTCAACTGCAAATTTACATTTCTTAGTAGTGAAGTGAACTTGGATGAAGCATGATTCTTCCCTTGTGAATATAGCTTAAGTTTGAGCAGCCTCTAAAAGTGAAGATACTCTTTCCTAATGAACGGCGCATAGAGGACTCTTTGAACCGCAAACGATTAGATGTACAGAACTAACAAGATGAAATGAAACTTTGAAGTTAAACGTCGATACGATGCAATATTTGAAATAATCTGCTGATAATTCTTACAGTCTTGATTTACCTCATTGAGGAGCACGATGTGGTCAGCAGCAGTCAGGTGTTGTATCTGGTGAGTGACCAGGATGCGAGTCTTGCCTGCCAGCAGGGAGCAGACACACTGCTGGAACAGGTGTTTGCCCACGTGAGTGTCCACTGCAGACAGAGGGTCGTCCAGCAGGTAGATGTCAGCCTCCCCATATACTGCCCTGAAGAACATAATTGTTATCTTCACACATCGTTAAAAATCTAAATTTACTTAGAAGGTTACATTTCTTTGCAGATTTTATTGAGATTCTTTTGAACGATCAGATTTAGATCGATAAAGTGTGCATCATAACATTATAGTAGAAAACCTTATATACTTAAATTCCCGATTGTATTGTGGGAATAACACGTTGTCATCCTGTTCTGGCGTGCCCTAAGATGAACATTAAACTTACCACCAGAAAATATTTGCTACTAACGGTATCACAATGAGTCTCGTTGGATAGGCCGTGGCCTCACCAGCAGCCGCTTTATAGGCGCTAGGATCCGTCCTCGGGGTACCGGAGAAACTCACTACCCCCTCAAGAACCATATTCCAAATATCCGCTACTTCACTACAGCCCCGCCTTGGGATTGGGCTTTTCAGAATCACCCGCCATTAAAGCGGGGACGGTGAGACGAGGCGCCTTTCGCCACCCCTAATGGTTGCCCACGGTGAACCGCGCGGAGACCTTCCAAAACCTGGCCGTATAGCAATGCCAGTATCTTAAACTTCATGAGCGTATTTACCAGTCATGTTTATTATAAATGTACAAAGAAGTCATTAAATGTATGTGTTAAGATATAAACTGTTTCCCTCAGTATTTATTTAAGTAATAACCTATCCTTCTCCTACTGTCAGGAAGGTGTGTACTGGAAGTAGGAAAATAAACAGGCAGAAGAGCAGATTTACAGAGCGATTCGCAGCAATTTAACCATGGGTGTTAAAACTCCTTTATCACAGCAAACAAGGAGGCAAAACGCACCCAATTTCAGACCTTGGGCTTTGTATATAGCTGTCCTAATTATGTTTTTCAGGCTCCGTAACCATCTAGTCAAATGCCAATACGATCCAATGATCAGCTTCCAAAATTCCAAGTATCATAAACAAATTTATTATTACTATTATTATTATTATTATTACTCTGCGTTTCACTAAAAGTGGGTGGCGGAGGTTGCATTACACCAATCCTAATGTGTTACCATTTGTGTATAGGAAAGGATATATGGGATATGGCAGGAGGCGTCCATGGGCTATTGTTAGGAACCATCCCGGCATTTGTCTGGAGTGATCTGGAAAATTATGGAAAACCCAATTCAGGATTGCCGGAGGGGTTTATAGATACCTACTCCTATCGAAATCTAAGTTCTCTCGCTCGATAACTCCTTCCTGTTCCATTCCCTAATAGCTCGTGGAAAAAAAGAGTGTAGAAATGAATTGGTTCTGAGCCTGATTTCTCTTATCTTATTTCCACGGCCATTCCTAGATATGAATGTAGCTGGTAGTAATATGTGTTTGCCATCATCTTGAAATAGGTCAGTTGTGAATTTTTCACTCAGCTTGTGCCGAGAGCAATGCCTTCGGTGTTCCAGATCTTCCCAACCTAACTCCTTCAACATCGCACTTAAGCTTTCCCTCCAACTATATATACCTGTCACGAATGGGCGGCTCTTCTTTGGACCTTCTCCAATGCCTCCATTAATCTCTTTTGATGGGAACCACATACGGAACAACATTATTCTAAGTGAGGACGCACTAGTGACTTGTATGAAGTCAATTTAACTGCCGGTGTGAACTGTTTTAAATTACGACCTAGAAATCGGAGCATACGATTTTTTTCGCAATTACCTTCTCGATATGCTCATTTCACGACAAATTAATACGAATTGTTACCCCTAGGTATTTAGCGGAATCTACTGTTCTAAGGAAAATACCATTAATTGTATATTCATAGCTAAATGGTATCACATTTTCACTTATACGAATAACTTGGTACTTTTTAGCGTTTAACTACAGCTTCCAGTCTTTGCACCTAGCCATTATTTTCATAACATCGGCTTGTAACAAAGCGCAGTCGTTCTGGGTTTTTATTCACGATAAACAATAGCATCAAAGGAAAATAGTATTTTTTTCCCTTATTACGTCGCACAAATCATTAAAGTATATGAGAAACAACAGAGTTTAACCAGAAGACATCGGCAATTACGTCTTCGTCGTTAGTATTGAAGACAACGATAGTATTCCATTGGCTTTAGGCCTTGTTGATTTAGTCACTAGAGCCAGGAGAACAGCATATCATTGTGTACGAAATTCCTCGACATTGTCCTGCAGTGATCTAAGGAAATAATATAAAATCAAAATCTGGACTGCTGAACGGCGAAACGAACATTCATAGTCCCAGAAAACGTACACTCTCCATATTACACTACCACGAAGGAATTATATTGCGCACTCTAAAACTTGGTCACAAGGAGTAAGCTTGTAATAACTTTTAGAAAACTGGAGCAAAGCCAGATTGAATATAAACACATAGATGTTTCTTCTGTTACATTTCTTGAAGTTAATATTGCCTTGTTCAAGTCCCGGAAGAAGATGCAATAATCCGTAGTCGGCATTCTACGGCTACATGCAGTCTACACAAACATTTATTAAAACAAGATTCCGAATTCCCCTATTGTCTAAATTTCAGAAACCGATTAATACGTGAACCATTCCTACAGAGTAAGAGATCATATCAATAGCAGATTGTGGCGCAATTATTCTTTCATACCAGAATAATTTTTCTTTTTAATTTTTTACTTCTTCCTTCACAGAAAAGTTAAACATCTACGCGGAAGCCTATTCCACTCTTCTCCAACACTTGTTGCATTTCTTTCATGAGTCACTATTTTTGGTATAACCCGGTAAGTGTTATTTTTGCTGTGGATAATACCTCTGTCTCGGTCATTTAAAGCTTGTTTTCTTTAGAAAATTCTCATATCCTCATATCCAAATTTACAAGTACTGTTATTAAAAGCACGACTGGAATGAAGGAACCTTTATTAAGCTTGGTCAGTTGTTTGACTATTAACCTTAACGCCAAAACTGTTACTTTTGAGACACCTGTTTTCCTTTAATATCGCTTCCATCTTCCTTTTATCTGTATCGCTAGTATAGTAGAGTCGAACGTTAGCTTGCCTGGCTAGGTTGATGCGGGCGCGCTGCCCTCCGCTTAGCGTGGCTCCCTTCTGCCCCACTAAGGTGGCGTCTCCCTTGGGCAGCAGCTGGAAGTCCCTCTCCAGGGCGCAGGCCCTCACCACTTGCCGGTACCAGTCCCTCCTGTAGGGCCGGCCCAGCAGGATGTTGTTACGCACGGTGCCCACGAATATCCACGGCTCCTGGCTGGCGTACGACACGCGCCCGTTCACACTCACCACTCCGGACGCAAGTTGCATTTCTCCCAAAATCGATTGTAGCACTGTGCTCTGCAAAAAGAAAAGAACACTATTTTCTTATTAAGCCTTTGGCCTTCAACCATCTGTCAGGATCGTGGTCAGGTTTTCGAGCAAAAGCTGACCATCGCAGGCCTGCCCCGTGGTACGTCGGCCAGCCAAATGAAAACACCACGAAAAATATCACACGGTTGAAGATTATTAATTTTTTGTCAAATTTTTGTAAAAACGTTAATTGTGTGTAATGAGAATTTATTCAGAAATTAGACTTAAATGCTATTGATTTATTCTATATTTCAAGATAATAAACCTTCTGTGATATATCTACTTCAATTATTAAACTTTACTATTTGTTGTTTAATTTAATATGTCACTTAGTTTTAATCATTTATTTGTTCTTAATTTTTCATTCTTATTTTTGTAATTTATTAAACTAACTTTTAACGAATTATATTTTTCTATCTGGTCTGCAAATCAAAATGTCTCCAGTTTGAATCCCAGCCTTAGTTGGGATTTTTCGAATGTCCTTAACCCAGTTATCCTCTCAAGCACAGCTTGCGGTATAATGATAAGTGCACCAGAACGCTTCCGTGGTTCGGTTTCAACGATAAACTGTAGGATATCTATACCGGTAGGACTACAGGATTAGGTTATGTGGCTACGATGGGGGTGGATTGCATATATAAGAAACCCTGTCAATAAATCATTGTGACCGCACAACATTATTTGTTACTTTGTAAATTGTAGAGAACAGTGCTCAGAATTACAATGTGCCACAAAGATGGGAATCGTAAACGACAGAAACCAACTATAAATACCCGTCCAGTTAATCAAATATCAGATATTTTTCGTTTGGCGATAAAGTTCGAGGTGAAATTCGCAACGGCTTTTAATGCAGGTCAAGTCCTATCGCTTTCCTCTTCCTTGCCGAATCTCTTCACAGTTGAAGTATTATAATTTAGAATAATATTTATACGGAAAATGTTAAGGAAGACAGCTTTACAGGATTTTCTGTTGTTGGTTGTTACCTTGCCTGAGCCGATGGCGCCGACTATTCCGCACAGCTGTCCGGGCAGGACGCGCAGCGAGACGTCTTTGAGGGCGTGCAGACTGCCGTCCCAGGACGCCGTCGCTCTCTGCAGCGACAGCTCTCCGCGGGGTACCGACTCGTCCTTCGGCACCTCGCCCACCTCCGGCTTCAAGAGGAACTCCTACCACAACACATGTGCCACTAGACTTAGTACTTTAAGTGTCCTAAAAACAGCCGTAATCATAATTTTCTGCATTGTTGAAGAATAGATGAAGTGTGGCTTATGTGGCAAGGAATGGTTGTAGCGTTCATTTTTTTCTAAAAAAAAAAAAAAAAAAAAAAAAAAAAAAAAACTGATGTAGATCACTGAGGAAGACATTATAATATGGAATGAGTTTAAAAAGTATTAGAAACTATGCCATGAGATTATAGATGTAGATCTATATGTCGATAACAACACAATAACAAATTTATTTACTAAAAATACACTCGAGAAAACGTTTCTTGTTAACTTACCAGTATTGGTATTTGAATAAAATAAAATCCATCCTCATTAAGGTCATTTTAGTCGGGAGACGATTGGTGCAAGGAATTCCGCCACCGTATTTTCAAATAACGATCCCAAAATTGACGTGGAAATAATTCAGTACAGGACAGGAAATCTGGATGGGAGTACTGCAGATCTAAATCGTTTCCTTCCGAATCCCAGATCCAAACGTTAACCGTTTACCCACCAGGCTCGTTTTTGTAAGTTATTAATAATTATTATTATCACTTGTGAAAACAAAAACATATACTGTAATGTTACCAGATAGACTCCTACAAAACACATTTATTTAATAAAGCGAAATTGAAGTAAGTTTCTGGCAGTGAGTACAAATTACAACAAGAACTCAAAGCTTTGCTAACATGTAATGTAGAGTTAGATTTAAAAAGTTTGTGGATTGCTCTTGAAACGTACCTCGATTCGGCGGATGGACACTCTTGCCTCTGCGAAAAAACTAGCGGCAATGGGAATGACGATTCCAACCGCCAAGTTCAGTGAGTAGAAAAACTGCGACATCGCGAAAATCTGAAAAAGAGGAACGGTTTTATGTCTTGGAATTTGCAACGAAGCGATGAAATCCTCCTTCAGTAAAGGAAGATAGATTTTATTCGTGAGAATCTGTACTTAGTACAATCCGCCGACATATTATTGGTTCACACCTTCTGGCTGACCATTCACCATTAAGGAATTAGAAAGGCTAGCGTAAGAAATGGTTCTGTCTAAGCGGAAAAACTAGTTTTTTGTACGTATCAAGATCACACTCAGTCCAAAATACCACGAAACTTTGGTCCTTCATTTTATGTATGGATTCTTTCATTTATCACTTCATCTGGCTGTTATAGGCCTGAGTTGTAGAAACAGCGGTTACTTTTACCGGAATCATCAGGGATCGACCTTTCTATTTCTCAACAAAAAAGTTGTGGTAAATGCAAACAGCGTTCATCATTAAGGGCCATCTCTGTCTCTCCTAAAGAATTGTGGCTCTGTTTCTGTACCGCCACGGGATCCTCCATCACCGCAGCTCTGTGCGACTCCTCTTCCATCAAAGGTTTGCCATCACCGGGTTCAGTGAATCGCTCAGACGAAGATTGCTTCGCCTCTTATAATCGCCGAGCCGAATATCAACTGTCTCTTTATGACTTTTTCTCGTTAAAACACCTGGCTTATTTATGGTGCTGACACTGTTATAAATTCCTGCCTCTTTCTTTTTAACACCAAGAAGCTTTCCTTCCATAGTTTTGCACTCTGTTTTCACAGTCACAATTTTCCCATGACACATAAAACTGGAAACACCAGACCAGACCAGCTCGGGTGCCAAGTACTGAGCAATAACTGATGTTGTCTTACCTGATCGGTTGAGGCGAGGCTACCAGACAGCCAGTAGGCAAGCAGCGTCAGGAAAAGAGCTGAACGGTCGACGAAGAATTCTAGCGCCAGAACGAAGTTCCGAAGATAGGCTGTGCGGGACACCTTGGAGATCTCCGACCTGAAGGATAGGACCATACGTTTGACAGACATTCGAAGGGGCATATGAGGGTTATAAGCGAATTTACAGCTGTGTCAGTAAACGATAAGGCAAACAATTGTCGGAATATGACATATAGAAGGTAAACAATGAAAACAGAACTTTCTCAAAAGTAACCACAGTCTCAATCTACAAATTAACTCATAGTTTGAGCCTCAAAGATTATTTCCACGATCTGTTAAGCATGAAACCAATTTTGATAATTATTAGATCGCAAGTTTCAACTCAAGCTGTGTATTAAATTCACCCAAATTTGTAAAGAGAAATTGAAATTTATAATTACTTTGTCAAGCGGACGAGACTGCTTAAAGCTGGCATTGTTAAGCGACGAACATTAAAAACAACAGGAACTAGAAGAAGGATTCGGTCAAGTGTTGGGGTAGATTGGAAACTTTTTTTTGTTTTTAAGAGAATACTATTTAATAATTGTTGAATGTTTAATACACTGATTATAAATATATGGATCAAAGTAATAAATAATCCACATCTGGATGTACGCAGTAACCTCACTGACAGAAATGTGCCTGAATCATTTGCCAATCGATTCCAAGAGTAATCAAAGCGATAAACAAGTGTGTAGGAGATCTAAAATACCGTCAAATATGCCAAAAACAGAAATCGCTTAAATGTAATATAAGAGAGAAATTTGAGCTAGTAGGGATATAGTGAAGGGCGTGCAGTAAAAAATTTACTGGGCGAAACTAACTAAAATTAAATGTTTGCTGAGAGGATTTTGGTGAATCTGAAATTAGTTTTTTTTTAACGAGGAGAGAAATGTAATAAGAATTTTCGGACAGAGACGTTATTTTCACAGTGCGAGGAAAATTTTGCGTTTCTATGACGACTGAATGAAGTGCTTTCTTTAGAATGTCTAGTGTTATACAAACGTTTTCATATTAAGGATTTTAATATAATGGTTATGACAGATAACACAATATTCTGTACGATATTTTAATATTTTATGGTTATTATAATTATTTATGCATTTATTAAAATCACAATGAAGATACTACATTTTAAAGATCTGATTTCAAACATGTTGGTTCTGACCTCTTGGAGGGGAAAAATAATGTTCATGATTTATTTCACCTCACATGTTGTCACTAAATTTATAGGTGGGAAAATTCAATGCAAAGGATTCTTTTTTTTTTCTGGGAAGAGCTTTCATTGGTAAACAAAGACAGTGGCTGTCAGGTACTTTAGGTGCACCACAGTTTGCAACCAACTGTGAGATGTTCCGGGAGCGACCACTCTCATGAGTTGGGATTATAAGAAAAGGCTCGTAACCCAATGTAACACAATGAATGGGCACTACAGTTCTATTTGTCAATCTCAGTTTAGAGCTCAGTCACTCACAGTATTCGACAGTTGTTGCTCGCAGTTACAAGCATATTTTTATCAATTGAAATTCTTTAAATAAAATCCACCGTTTAGCTTCCTTACTGCATTAAGCTGATAAAGAGAATAGTATAAGTAGGAACTCTTCTCTCAAAATTTTCGGCTAATTGAATGCTGTTTGAACAATGGTATATTGCGATTGTGGTGAAGTTTTACTAATCAGCATCAAATATAAATTAGAGGCATACAAATAAATAAATCGGCAACTGGCGTCAAAAATCTCAGAACATATATTTTATCTGCCACCCAGCCTCTCGCTGAGCCCAAATATTTTGATAGCTAATTGAACGTCCGTTATTAGTACAACGGAAGTAAATTGTAGTTCTTGTTTCGGCACCGCCTGATTTGAACCAAACTATACTGACATCTATTTGCTAGCGACAACAGAAAATGTTTGCTGAAATATCTGAAATAAAGCTCATTTCTTAATGAATACTATATAAAAATGTTACTGAATTAGCAACCATTTATTCAAATGATGTCACTTAAAACAAATTGCTGAACAGTATGCAATTGTGGTAAATCTGTCCATTGTTTCACCGAATCTTTTGTAAACTAAAAAAAAATCACTTCCATTATTATGCCCACATATCGGGTCTTTCGTTTGCATAGGAAACATTGATTGTTACAAGCAGTTATGTAAGTTTGTGTATTGACTGTGGCTCGATAATTCTTAAATCATCATTGTGGAACCGTATGTTACAAAATGTAACCATTAAATTTATTTTGTATATTGTCCGCATTGTTTCTAGTTAGGTTCCCAATGTACTGTAGGTGGTCGAGAACGAAGTGCTCTTCGAATAGTGTCTGAATTCTGGACCTAGGGAGCTGTCTGTTCTCTTAATAACGCTGGCAAAAAAATATTACATACATAGCCAAGCAGCAGGTGGAAACCGGACACTTACTACAATTAAGCTAAGGGCTGAATACACTTTACTATTGTAAGTTAACGACATTTTTATGTTACTTTAAATGTACTGCGTGTAATTGTCCCATGACTTTAAATATTGCTTTTTGGCTTTTGTGTAATTTTTGATCGAGTTTATGACCTGGTTACAGGCTTTCAAGTTGTCACGAATTTCATCTCCGACGTGAGGTGAGATGAATCAGTAATCGTACGGTATAGAAGAAACTTACAGGTTAGCGTTTGCCATCGTAATACCAGGATGGTGCTACTAAAACTCACATTTACTAATTAAACTTTTAAGATAGTTATGTGAGATTCTTCTTCTTCTCCGCCACATTTTCCCAAGATTATAGGTTAGCTGCCTTGATGAATTTTACTCATAGTTGGTATTGTCAATTTTTGAGCTTTTATTTTACAGCCGCGTGCCCTTGCTGATATTAAACATTTTATACCCACTGCTAGGTCGTACTTTTTTTCATTTTTAATCGTCTTCAGTCTTTGCTACCATTCAGTCAGTCCCAGTTATTACCGCTCTAAGTATTGCATCAGACTTTGCTCGTGTAATAGTTGGACACTATAGTGAGGATAATACCAGACGATCACAACACTTAATTAAAATCACCCTTGCCCAAGGTCTGACTCAAACCATTACAATGTGAGGCCAGCGTCCTAGCCCCTGCCTACACGGTCTGGGCACTAATGGAGGAAGTGAAGTGGTGCCAACTGTTTGGGAAAAGTGTAACCCTATTCTGTTTGTGATAAGTGTATTTTTTTTTTTTTTTTTTTTTTTTTTGGTGAAACCTGTAGTTTATGATGCGGATATTGGGGAACGTCTCGGCATTCACCTTGATGACTGCGGAAAACCGCCTAGAAACCGCAGTCAGGTCGGCCGGTACATGGAGGCCTGGGCTATGCCCAGCCCCGTTGTTCCTCCCAGATCCAACGTGCGGCGCCTCAGCGCACTGAATCTCACTGGCTGGTAACGTCCACTCCATTCACAGATTTCAGACATTGGACAGCAATCCGGATAAGACAAGAATGGGAAGAGAAATGGGAAAACAACAAAGGAACAAAAGGACTTTGGCATCGGGCAATAAGTAATAAGATCAACAAGAAACCATGGTATGAAATAAAAGAATTAAGCAGGAAAAGATTACCCTAATTAACAGACTGCGCACAGGACACACCCTATTAAATGATAAAAAGTACATTATGAAAATCACGGACTCACCGAACTGCTTCACATGTGGGGCAATAGAAGATATTTATCATTACTTTCTCAGATGTGATGAATACAAAGAAACCAGAAAAGAACTAATAAGAAAAGCTCCCAAAATTACAGACATAATATCCATAATGACTACTCTTTCAGAACCTGACGCAAAAGCCATCAACTCAATACACAAGTACGTTGTAAAAACCAAGAACCTAATATAAAGTCATTATAATAAAGAAAACTAATAACTAAAACCTAGTATCCCTACCCTCCGCTCCTGGCGAGATTAGCCTAAGGCTAAATGCCAAAAAATAAAAAATAAAAAAAAGGTAACGTCTGTCTAAAAGCTGCATCAATGCCAGTATGAGAAACAGGGACCATTCGGTAGCCAACTGAACACGTTATGAATTATTTTACCACGCTGAACATTAAGTAGTAAAATTTAAAATCCTAGTGTCACCATGAAAATTACACTCAGCTGATTCGTTTAAGGTAAAAAAACACAGCAATGTCATGATACACGGAAGTGTATTGAGAAAGAAAAAAATTGTAGTTTCAACACTATATGTATTTAGAGAAAATATTGTAGCTTCCGCGGTAACAGCGACCTGAACGTAATATGGAAATTTAGGAAAAACTGATATGTGGAATTACTTTCTGGCGAGTGCGACGAGCTTTGCGAAGGGTGTCTCCCAGCCGTACATCTTGATGACTCTCATGCCGGACACGATCTCGTTCATCATCTTCATCCGCTCGTCCGTCCTCACAGCCACCTCGCCTCGGTACTTGTTGGAAAACTTGCCGATTACAACTACAACATTACGTACAAGTGTACATTAATAAGGCATCATATTACATTACTCTAGTAGCAACTTATTTTTGGTCTATTTGTCCATCAGTGACGCGAGTAAATCTCTTGAAGTCTTCCGTATTTGTTGCCAATACGATGTAACAAGAATGGCATACTATGAGCGAGGGCCGAACTTCAATTTGCCGCGCATTACGCCTCTGTTGTGGCTTGCATTACAGTTTAACGTGGAATGAGACCCTTGGCCGTCCTGGCATACCCATATCGTCAATGCAAAGCGCGCAAGTACTATTGGCCCCCACCGGGATTTGAACTCGTAACCTTGAGTTTAATAGGCAAGAACCTTAACCACTGAGCTAACAGACCATTCACTATTGCACAACATTGTCACAGCACAGTGAAATAATAACGAGTTTAAACTGCAATGTGATCTCCCACTCAATCTAACTAAGCCCTGATATGACAGTCGTGGGATCTACAAAATACCAACAACAATAGGCTTTTGTCTTACACCGCTGAGCCTTCTTTACTAATCAAAGATTGTAATGTGTCATAAGTAGTGAAGCCGTTAGTTAATATCTTCTTTTTTTGTATTTTGCGTCAGCCTTGATCTCTTTTGCCACACTGAAAGCCAAAATCATTAGAGACTACATAGCAGCATCCTGTTACGATACAACTCAATTTCGCAACTACCTTGAACAGCCTTGCTTCCTTGCCGCGTTATCTTTCTTTTCATGCTGAGTCATACACAGACGGAAAAAAAAATCCCAACACCAAGAAAAAATTATTGTAGAGTAATGAAATTTGGACAATGCATTTGTCAAGTTAACATGTTTAATTGATTAAATTTTCAAGATCACAGGTTAATTTAAGCTCAAGAAAATGCATTTCAAATGTGAAATACTGTTAAATTAATAGCCGGTGTAACCTCCAGAATTTTGAATGCAAGCCTGCAAACGTGAATGCATTGTGTCATACAGGTTTCGAATGTCACTTTGTGGTATGGAGTTCCATGCTTGTTGTACTTGTGCTGTCAATACTGGGACGGTCAGTGCTGGCTGTGGATGATGCTGGAGTTGTCGTCCAATGATATCCCATACGTGTTCAATTGGAGACAGATCTGGTGATCTCGCAGGCCAAGGTAACATGTCGACACTCTGTAGAGCACGTTGCGAGACAACAGCGGTATGAGGGCGAGCGTTATCCTGTTGAAAAACTCCCCCTTGAATGCTGTTCATGAATGGCAGCACTACAGGTTGAATTACCAGACTGACGTACAAATTTGCAGTCAGTGTGTTTGGTATAACCACAAGAGTGCTCCTGCTGTCATAGGAAATTGCTCCCCAGACCATGACTCCAGGTGTAGGTCCAGTGTGTCTAGGCCGCAGACAGTTTGGTTGCAGGCGTTCCCCTGGCCTCCTTCTGACCAACACTCGGCCATCACTGGCACCAAGGCAGAACCTGCTTTCATCAGAAAACACAACAGATCTCCACTCCGTCCTCCAATGAGCTCTGGCTTGACACCACTGGAGTCGCAAACGGCGATGGCTTGTAGTCAGTGGAATGCACGCTACAGGGCTGGAGTCATGGTCTGGGGAGCAATTTCCTATGACAGCAGGAGCACTCTTGTGGTTATACCAAACACACTGACTGCAAATTTGTACGTCAGTCTGGTAATTCAACCTGTAGTGCTGCCATTCATGAACAGCATTCAAGGGGGAGTTTTTCAACAGGATAACGCTCGCCCTCATACCGCTGTTGTCTCGCAACGTGCTCTACAGAGTGTCGACATGTTACCTTGGCCTGCGAGATCACCAGATCTGTCTCCAATTGAACACGTATGGGATATCATTGGACGACAACTCCAGCATCATCCACAGCCAGCACTGACCGTCCCAGTATTGACAGCACAAGTACAACAAGCATGGAACTCCATACCACAAAGTGACATTCGAAACCTGTATGACACAATGCATTCACGTTTGCAGGCTTGCATTCAAAATTCTGGAGGTTACACCGGCTATTAATTTAACAGTATTTCACATTTGAAATGCATTTTCTTGAGCTTAAATTAACCTGTGATCTTGAAAATTTAATCAATTAAACATGTTAACTTGACAAATGCATTGTCCAAATTTCATTACTCTACAATAATTTTTTCTTGGTGTTGGGATTTTTTTTTCCGTCTGTGTATTTAAAACTGAAACCACTTATCATCATTAGCGGTAAATTATTATTTGCTGCGAGTGATATAGCCTTGCGACATTGAAATTCGCAAAATTACTGCTATTACCTAACTAAACAGTAATTTTACGTGTGTTTGCTTATAGTTTTGTTTTATGCTTGTTTTCTGATGTCTGTAAATTAGATATCTTGTATCTGATGAATATTACATTCGTTACTACTGAAGCCACAGTCATGTAGGACGCAATTGGGTTTTTTCCACTGCAACAGTGCAAAAAAATTTCATTCCTCCGTAACCTACACGATTATTAAAACCGTGTAAGTGTTTTTTGTCAAGGAATGCTTTCCTTCAGAAACATGTGAAGGCAATAAGCAAAGTACATACCACAAATCATATGTTTGCGTTACCAAAACAGAGGCAGAAATGTCCTAACGTCCAATAACGAATGTAGATAGGCAAGACAGCTGCTGTGACTAGTAATTTAATGTGCCTGTCATTATTTAAAACAAGATACAAATTCTTTGCTGAAACAGAATCCGTTAATTACTGAAAATGTAACGTACTGATTATAATCAGGTGGCATATTTTTAATCATATAACATCAACATTGTTCCCATGAAAGGGGTAACCCTGCTGATTTGTAGACTAAACATGCTGATATATTTTAGCCTATTACAATCACAAATCATGTGGATTCGTTAGAGTCACAGAAATCTTACAAACTCTTAATGATGTGAAGCCTGCTTCAATGAAGTATTGGCGATAGTATTCTGCTGAGGATAGCGAATTGTTGCATCATCTGTCTGCGAAGCGTTTAACTTATGTTCTGTAAGATCAGCGTACTTTTCTTTGCGAAATATTTCGTATTTGAGACAGTAGTTGGGGACCGTCCCAGCGCTCCCACAAGCAGGAAGGCAGTTACGCGGAGGTGGGGTTTGAACTTCACCTGCTGATCTTGTGTGGTGGCGCTTTAACACCAGCAGCCACACTAGTGCGTACATGTTTACATACGCGACGGAAACTTGTTAACAGGTGGACAGCAGAAGCGTCATTTGATTATTGGTCGAAGCATTGCTTCCCCGTAAGTGTCGGATACAACGTGCGCACTCACACTGCGAGGGCGCTGTGACGATGAAGGCGTAGGCGACGCCGACGAACGCCGCCCAGCCGACGTAGCTGTACAGCCAGTACATGATGATGGGCAGCTGCAGGAACGGCAGCCACAGGAAGTGCATCCACATCACTATCTTGTCGAAGCGGCTGACGTCGTTGGTCATCAGGTTGACGATGTACCCGGTCGCTGTGTTATCCATAGTTTGTTTGTTCAGCCGGAGAACCTGCGAAAAAACATCGCAGTCAGATATTAACTAACAAGGACAGGTCACCACGTCCTGCCAGCCGATTACAAGCAGCTACAACATAGTAGTTGAGATCCACCCAAAACCAAGTCCTGTGAAGTGATGTAGATCAATATTCCTCAGCTATTAAAAAAATTCGGGTCAAACGTTAATGGCTCCGTATAACTTTAGCACTTGCGAAATGTTCTAGCCCCGCTTAAGTTTAACACATATACGTTCCAAGGATCAGCCTATAGCCCCAATCAGCAGGGGTGAACGGCTAACGTTCTGGCCTCGCATTCGGGAGGACACCGGTTCGAATCCCCGTCCGGGCATACAGATTTGGGTTTTCCATGGTTTCTTCAAATCACTCCAGGCGAATGCCGCGATGCTTCCTTCAAAAGCCCATGGCCAAATTCCTTCCCGTTCCTTGTCCCAGTCCCATCCCGCCTCTAATGACCTCGACGTCGACGAAGCGTAAAGCCATAAGTAAAAATATATATATACGCAAACCACCCATCGCAGAGGTTACATAGTAAAAGTAACAATATTTAAAATTTAACCAACTGTATAAATTAGAAATAAAAGCAGTAATAAAACTTACGTAAATTCAATTCCGCTATAATATGCAAAAAAAAAAAAAAGAGACAATTGCTACGTTACAGGAATACCCACAATAATAAAAAGATCAGAGCGTTGTAGGTGCTCTGCTTCAACATAATTTAAAAATAAGTGCAAGTTTTTATCGTGCGTTGATCATTCTGTACAAAGATATGATGTTAAATTGAATTTATAATAGTAAAAAAAGTCCCCACTTTCGATCATTTTTTTTAAAAAAAAAGGTCAGTGACAAGTGATTTTTAAATCAAATTTATTATTCGTTTTGTGAAATTGTCTTTCAGTTGATACCTTGCGGTAGATGAGGCTGCAGCAGGCTACCCTGATGCGCATGCCGATGAACTGCGCCTCCTTGGAGAAGTGGTGCCAGCAGAAGACGCGTACCAGGACGACGATCACGAGGCCAGCAGCATAGGCATAGGCGTCCGTCACCTCCATGGTGGAGCTGGGACTGAAGTACTGGATCACCATGCCCAGCAACACCGGCTGAGTGCTCCTACAAGACGGAAGAACAAACTAATCTGAAACCAGGGAACCTCCAGGCGCAATTTTATCATTCTATACTCACTTAAGTTCGGACAGCGACGGAGGATTTTTTTAAAAACCTTAACATCATAAACGGCGTCTTAAGGACGTAGGTGCAAAGGTCTCTAGTTTACTGGATAAAGCCAAAAAAAATTTGTGAGCTATCTGATAGCTCTCCTGCTATTAAAGACACATGCTCGTAAAATATTCAACTCCATTTTTCCTCTAATGAATTAGCCCAACTCACAGTATTTAATAAAGCTACTGCTCTATATTACAGCGTGAATTGAAGCCATTGCTATCATATTGAAATGTAATTTGAAATCAGCCAGCGGAATAAACCTTCATCGTGCTACTGTTTACACTTCCGCATATTCATAACACTTGTCTTACCCTATGGTAACTGATTACCGATAAACTATTTCTTGGCTCGACCTTAAGTAACAGTACCGAGATATACTGTATACATACTGTATTAATAGTTGTAGAGTCGCTTGCTAGACTTACCTTATGATCACGAAGTCCAGACCAATGAGGAAAACACTTGTTAAAATACTTCCCCAAAACAGGCCAATTATTGATTTAGAAAGACTGGGCGTGATTCCCTTTACCTTGGCCATTGCAAGTTGTTTGTCCCATGATCTGTAATATAAATTTTACGTAAGACAATATACTGTGGTTTCGCATAGCAAGTTCTTTCAATGACACTTATATTATTCACGTCGGTGGACATTTTGTCAGCCAGGGTAGAAGTTAAAATGGAAATAGAAGGGTCTGAAGGACCATTGGTTTGTAAAGCGGTCTAGGGGTGATGGTAATTTACAATTGAAGTGCAGTCTTTCAATGCATTATAAGAATGTTCTCAAGAACCTTCTGAACATATTTTATTCAAATAACAACAAAACTGAATGTATAACAGACAATAACTAAAATTTTCAGAAGATTAAACAGGGGAGACCTGAAATTTTTTTCTGGGTTAAAAAAACGTATTATCTCTTTTCCATGAATCATAATTTCTTGACTCCCATCAGCATGTCGCTAAAATTACACAACTGATTATTCAGAATTAAATATTCAATTTTAATTAGGTGACCAATAATTTACCACCTTTAAATAATAATTTAATCATTTTTGCGTTGGTTGAATATAAAAACTTTACAAAATAAGCCCTTCCACATTGTTTCATTGCTCTACATTATGAGAACATGTCACATCCTCAGGCTATTGCAAGTTACCAATATTTTCCATTCATCTTTTTGCGAAAGTATTTTGAAAACAGGCAGTACAAATACTATGAAAGGTGAGCCTTATTAGAACTTTTTCCTAAATTTCTCAACGAATTATCACAATATTAAATAATATCTTTTCAAAAATCCACATGTCTTTCTTAATTGCCTATAAGCATTATGTTGTATTTCTAAGAATACCACTAGAAAAAAATCAAATATTTCCTTCGTGGCACATTGCCACTAACAACCTCGATTTGTTTCGATGGGCTCCTCCACTTGATCGAGTCTGCGTTGTTCATCTTTCACTGCTGTTACTATCCTTGAAGCCTTCTTCAAAAATTTCTTCAAGTAATTTGACTCGTTGTTAATCTCTCTCACTCTTTCCCCTTGCGATTCATTAGTTTCTTACTGCGAAGGAACACTCACCGTTCACCAAGTTCCTCTGACGCCCATCTTTAGTTCACTACGTTCGATAACAGATCTGTGCATTATTTCCCTTTCATGTTTGCTCACGTGTGGTACCTTACTTTCATAGATTCAGCTTCTTCAACCCTACATTTTGCGGACATTCTATGACAATAGTAACAAGATAACGCACAAATATAACTGAAAACCATAATCCGAAGCACTCGATAAAAAGATTATTTGTATTTTCACAATGGAAAACAATTTCACTTATTAATTTTCTTTGAATACCCACTTATCATAAATTCTAATATCCTATAACTGGACTTCGAGTATTCCATCTGAAGAGAGATTAATGGGCAAAACTAAACCGCCTAAGAACAGACCATGACAAATGCAACGCCATTCTGTATAAGTGGGGCCTGCAGGAGTCTCCTATCTGTAACTGCAGGGCACCTACCCAGAACATCATAAGGAAATACAATGACCATTTCAAGATATTTTCAATCCTACAACTTCCTTCATAGCATGGCTGCAACAACTGGACATTTGATTTGTGAATGCTACCAACGTTCTTGTCGTTGTATACATTAATATGTATTACATTAGTTGCTTAGCCATACGAAAAATAAAATAACTATTTTTCAAGCAATTTCCTTCTTGTAAATCAGTTATTTTCCACAAAGCTAATAGCAACTGCTATTAATCAGTTGGTAGCCATAATTTATATCACGAGCTATGCAATTTGTTGCGGCATAGTTACAATATATATCCACTGTACGCATGGATCCGGCTTATCCTACGGGAAGGGCTGGATACGGGTATTATTGTTCCTGAGGTACCGAGCCAACCCCTTTAGCGTTTCTTGTTATCGCTATGAGTTCAGGATTAAAGGCATGACGCGGACGGAGGGCCACTTCGGAGCTTGTAAAATTAAACCCTTTGTGAATATTCGTGATGAAAGGTACCTTTATTCAAACCTATTGGTGTTCGATCGTGTCTACCAATAGAAGGGGCATTTCTGCAAGTCGCTGTATGGGGCGATTGCAGGGGGTGGTCATGTCGGAGATTTCAATGCTTGGCCTTCAACCTCGGCTGGTGGGGGTGGCCACTTCTGATGCTTGTGGTTAGCGTCCACAATCCCGTCACTTCCGGTCCTCGTAGGGTAGGCTTCAGTGGAGTTTGTGGGCCTTACATTGACGAAGACTTTGAATAATGAAACTGCCATCTAGGCGCACTTCGGTGGTGGCCGGCAGCTCAAGACGCAGAGCAACCTTCGCTTAATTGCTCCGGTGCTGGAGGCCCGGT
The DNA here is from genome assembly GCA_031002005.1 of Vandiemenella viatica. NCBI lineage: Eukaryota > Metazoa > Arthropoda > Insecta > Orthoptera > Morabidae > Vandiemenella > Vandiemenella viatica. The sequence goes on along the minus strand of JARYHS010008075.1, from coordinate 57,294,894 downwards.
AAATACCAAGCGCTTAGGACCACTGCGCAATGAAATAAACAAAAATCCCTGGACGCGATACAGGTTTGAATACCGCACATGCTTGTGCTGACCTTGGAAGTGTTTCCCCGTTCTTGAGTGTGCCACGTGGAGGTCAAGACGTCGCAGCCATCCTGTTGGTAACATATGGTGCAGTGAGTGCCACCATGTTGCTGCGGTATGCGTGACGGGCAGTTAGGGATCCTGTGTACACTGCCGCCGCACGTTTTGGTAGCACAAGGTCCGACCATCGGATGCGAGAAGGGCAGCACTGCATAGTGTGCGCTATGCCGGTGCTCTACGATGCTCGGGAACGCTGTCTCCACAGGATGCCTTGGCGCTTCCTCTGACGTCAGTAGGGAACGTGCGCCTGTGAGCGTGCCTGGATAGGCGCAGGGCGAAAGTTTTTGTGCTCGCGGGCGCTTCAACCTTCGCCGGGCTACGGTAGTTAGGAATCCACTGAGGCGCCAACGGATTGGCGCGCTCGGCGGGGCTACCACATACATCAGCCAGAACATTACGACTGCTGTCGATGTAAACCCTTCCAGGTGATAGCAGAGTCACCTGACGAGAAATGACTGCTATTCAGACACTCGCACGGTGCATATCGTATCGGTGAGCAAGGCCCGCTCTAAGGGGGGGCAAACCGGGCATTTGCCCGGGGCGCTAAAATTTAGGGGCGCCATTTCGGCTGTAAGTCTAAGAAAAATATTAATGGTATTAATGTGTTAAATACCCAATTAATAAAAAAAAATCCACATACCAATTTTTTCGTTCGTTAAAAACTCACAGTTCTTACCTATTTGGGTGCGCCCCTAGAGACTTCGAAGAGACGGGGCGCGGACTTCAAAGGGGCGCGCCGTTGCCCAGCCGCCTCTGTGTGAATTGCGTCATAGGAGCAACTTCAAAATGCGCCGCGTCCGCGCCATGTCTCAGCCCGAAGTCCGCGCCACGTCTCTTCTGTGTGAATTGGGCCTTAGCACGCGAGTAGAACGCTGTTTCGACTTTTGTTGTCTCAACTTTCTTATTATTGCTAATTATAAAAGTGGTTTCATTACACAACAGCATTAGTCTTACTATTACGTTATATGTGATAAGTGGATGTTCATAAAATTTGCTTCAGGATTTCATAATTTTTAAAGGTAAGTACATCTATGATTAAACTGTTATTTAGTTGGATATACGACACAAGCGCACAACGACATAAGCGCACAACGACAAAAGCGCACAACAGAAGCGCGGTAGGTGGGGGCTGTTACACCTGACCTCGGCTACCTGCACTGATTCCGACGTTATACTGCCCACAAGTTACTAGACACGCAATTGCAGTTAACCTCTAATACATGGAATCGATAGTGCTTGGCGGGAGATGCCGAGTATTTATTTTATTGAATTGATGAGCCAAATCGATATGGATCTTAGTTTTTGGAAATGAAATAATTTGCATAATAATTTCTTCTCGTAATCCGAGCCTCACAGATTTGTTGTATAAATTAGATTCAGGCATTGAAAGTGTTATGGTTGGGTTAAATTACATACGCTAGCTTTGATCGCTTGTGAAAATACTGTAGTTTAGTGGGTGTGGGACAGTACTTACAATCATTAATAAATAAATAATATTACCAGCTGCTGATTACCGATTAGTTACTTCACATACCATTAATATAGTCAATTTCGAATATTAACTGCTAATATATAATAAATAACCCATGATGCTTATTATATATACGAATGCGGTTTCCAGGAACTCTAATTGCTGCATTTGTAAACCGTTTCAGCAAAAGGAAATTCATTAACTGTTTTAGTGAATGTGAATAACTTTGTCAGTTGGTTTGATAAGTGCATTGCGCGACAATCACTCCACAACATCAATTTTTTTTGTTTTTTTGTTTGTTTGTTTGTGAACTTGGAACGTATTCTGTTTAAGCCTACAGAAATTGCCATTCTGTATACACGGTTTCTGTATTTGCAGCAAATTTACGGATCCTATCCCACGCGAATAAGCTTTGACCTTGTAGTAACACTAGACTTTCTTTATGTTCACAGGGTATGGAAAATATTTTGTGTTGTGCATAAATATTTTTTTATATCGACTGAGAATAATTTATCTTGGTTATGGTTTTAGCTTATTTAGAACAAGGATAAATATTTACTTTTTATATTATTCTATAGTGTACATTGTTTGAGTTACGTGCTTGCCTCTTCCAAAATGTCTGACGGTCAAAGAAAACTATCTGGTTACCAGTACAAAAAAAGAAGGTTGGGAAAGGAAGCGGAAAAGCAGAATCAAAAAAATATACTGTATTCAGGTTTTACCAAAACAAATCTTAGAATTCAATATCAGGTCGGGATACAAAAGAAGTACAGAATCGTCAGAGAATAATAGCAAACAAATGAACGAAGTTTCTAAACCAATTGGAACTGACACCATCGTGAGACTCATAGAAGGCGTTCTAAAACTTTGTGGCCAAGAATTTAACGAGACGCCGTAAGAAAGTTTTTAGTAAGGCAAGATCCACCTAAACTATTGAATTATTACAAATTTCCTTCCAATGACACAGGTCGACATTTTAACGCAAAATATTATGCACGAATTTTAAGCAACGGAGAGCAAATATTGTGAGATTAGCTTCTATCTTTCACAAAACTGCTTCTGTTGCAAAATTTTCGGCTGTTTAGTTAGTTCTCTCTCAACGGAGGGTTTTAAAAATTGGAAGCACCTCGACGAAACTTTAAAAGAGCATGAAATTTCGAAAAATAATATTCAGGCACAAAAACCATGGCTAGAAATGAACGAAAGATTAAATTGTTGTAAAACTGTAGATGATGCCACTGAAAGAGTTATTAATGTCGGAATAAATCATTGGAATGAGATGCTTCTAAGAATCGTTTCAGTTACCAAAATGCTTGGTAAAAGTTGTCTGGTTTTTCAAGGTACAAGCGGCAAGTTGTTTGAACACAATAACGGTAATTTCTTAAAAATAGTTGAGGTACTGTCTGAATACGATCCCATTATGGAAGAGCACGTCCGTTAAGTGCTCCAAAAAGTAGAGACTAAAGCTCAATATCTTGGGAAAAATATACAAACCGGGATAGTAGATCTGCTGCATCAAAGTTTAAAGTCTCATGTTATTAACGAAATAAAAAAATTCAAATATTTTTCCGTAATTTTAAACTGTACTCCTGACTTTAGTAAGATACAGCAAATTACTCTTGTAATAAGATATTATGTTCAACCAATAAATTTAATCCTGATGTTGAAATTAAAATTAATGAAAGCTTTTAAGGCTTCTTATCAGTCGAAAGATCCACAGGAAGACAAATGTCTGATATTATAGTTGGAGAACTTAAAAACTTGGGTTTAAATTTGCAGTATAAAAGATGGCAGGGACTGACAATGGGTCCAATATGAGGGGCAATAAAGCAGGAGTGCAATCTAGAATTAAACAATATAATTCGCGAGCATTCATTGTTCCGTGTAGTAGCCATTCTCTCAATCTTGTTATTAATGGCAAAAGCCTCCTTGGAAGCCGCTAATTTCTTCAACATGGTCTAAAACATATATTTATTCTTTTCGGCATCTACTTTTCGATGGGCAATACTTTTATAGCATTTTCAGGGTTCAACTTTGAAAACATGGAGTGACACTAGATGGGAGAGTAGGATAGAGGCATTAAACCCTTTAAAACTTCATTTGGGAGATGTATGCGACGCCTTGCTAAGTATTTACGAAAAACAAGAAATTGATAATTTAATGATTTAGCTATTTTGGCAAATGAATATGAAATTGTTGATGAAGTAAATTTAAAGATGTAATAAAAAATTCGCAAACTGAAAGTAAGAAACAAAGTTTTTTTGTGATTATAGCGTATTTGATGTAATCTCGTTTTATTTTCAAAATAATGGCATTTAGATTGTTTCTGTGGTAATATCCAACCGTAATAGCATTTAAAAATGAAAACAATTTGGTTAATTTGTGGCTATGTACAGATATTCCATAATTAATTTATCTGTTTTGTGCCGCTAGATCAAAATTCAATAAGTTTATTTATGAGTATATGATTTTATTAAAATTAAAATTAAATATTTTATTCGATTTAAAAAAAAAAAATATTTAATTACTACACAATCTTAAGGGGCGGCGATTTGTCTATTTGTCCGGGGCGGTAAAACCGCTAGAGCGGGCCCTGCGGTGAGTGTACCAACTGTGTTTAGAATTTGGAAGGCGCGCGATCTATCTGAGTTTGACCGAGGGCAGATTGTGGTGGCCCGGAGGCTCGGCACGAGCATTTCGGAATCGGCACGACTTGTCGGGTGTTCGAGGAGTGCTGTGTGTCTTCAACAAGTGGTGAAACCACGTCCAAACGTGTAGTGGTTGGGCGGCCACCCTTCTTTTACAGATGTCGGACTTCGTAGGCTGGGCAGACTGGTAAAACAGGACAGGTGGCGAACTGTGGCGGAACTAACATCAGACATTAATACTGGGCAGAGTGCAAGTATGTCTGAACACACAGTGCACCAACACTCTTAATGATGGGCCTCTGCAGCCGACGACCAATGCGTGTGCCAATGAAAGCACCACGACATCAGCAACTACGACTGAAATGGCCATGTGACCATCCTCACTGGACTTTCGCGCAGTGACAGAGCATTACATGTTCTGAAGAATCCCGATACCTTCTTCGTCATGCCTATGGGAGGGTGCGAATCCGTCGTTTACCAGGTGAACAGCTTCTTGACACCTGTACTGCGGGATGAAGACAAGCTGACGGCGCGGCGCCTCAATCATGCTCTGGGGAAAAAAATCACGTGGGCATCCATGGGTCCAACGGAGCTTGAGCAAGGCACCATGGCGTACAATAAGTATCGTACACTGGTTGCAGACCATGTACACCCCTTCATGATGACCATATTTCCCAACGGCAGTGGCTTCTTCAACAAGATAATGCGCCATATCACAAGGCCAGGATTGCGATAATGTGGTTCGAAGAACACAGTGGTGAGTTGCTATTGATGTGCTGGCACCTTAACTCGCCAGATCTGAACCCGATCGAACACATCTGGGATGTGATTGAATGTGGTGTCAGAGCTCATCGCTACCCTCCTCGGAATTAACGGGAATTAGGTGACTTGTGTGTGCAGATGTGGTGCCAACTCGCTACAACGATCTTCAAAAGCCTCATTGCTTCCATGACAAGAAGCGTCGCCGCTGTTATCCTTGCCAAAAACAGACAAACCGGCTGATAGATTGGTGGACATAATGTTTTGGCTGATGGGTGTATGTTTGCTACACGGGCCGGGGACTTTAGTCTTCGACTTGGTTTGTCGCGGCGTCGCTTGCACGTAGCTCCACATGTGAATGGTGTCTTAGAGCGCTATGCCTCACTGTTACTGCTGAAATGGCGGACATATTTCTGCTATGAACGCGGGTAGTGCTGAAGAGTCGCAGTTCCGCGGCAGGGGAATCTGCTGTCGCTATGGTATGTGAGTGTCGTGAGAGGTTTGTTGATTAATAATGTCAGCTCGGGTAACTTTTACACACCCTCCAGCAGATAATCCAACACTCCTGACTAAACGTACGTATAACAGGAAAATCATTCAAAAAATACTTTTCACCTTTCAGGTATTTAATTTGTTAAGCTTTATCTCACTATAATAGTAACCCAAATACTAAATTACTAACATTACTACATAATAAGTATCTAATTTAACCAGAAAATAAATATTTTTGGCTTTACAAGTGAGTTTATATAATTTCCATTAGAGTAAAAGAGTAAACAGTAAATACGTGTAGGTATCACTTACAGATAAGCAAAACAAGGTTATCAGAAACCATTTGTATCTTAGTTCTACATTAAAAGTACATGCAGAAGAGTTTTCGGATTGTTTTGAGCTTAATATGCAAGTGCAATCTTGTTGAGACTATAGTGTTCTTAGCATTTATAAGAATGCAATTATGTTTCAACAAATAAAACAAGAAAGGAGAATGCCAACATCAGATAAATTTTCTGATAATCTTCTCGTCCAAAAAGATGTCGAACTATTTAAGGATAAACATTGCAGAAAAAAATAGCTTTATTTCATGAAGAGTCTTAATATGCTGCAATCTCATTTTCCTTACTCAATATCTATATCAATCAAGGAATTTCTTTACAACTTTCAACCAAACAAATTGAAATTGTAGCCAGAACTGTAATTATATTTGTAAATTATATTGTAAATGGTATTGTGATTATAATTTTAAATTATGTTGTAAATGGTTGAACGGTCTAAGCCAAAAACCAATAAAACGAAAAGTTATTTCCATTTCATGAAAAAGGATGATATTTTCAACAAAGATTAGGATATATATAAACTTTTTTTAGTCCCCGTTATATATTATAAATCCTAGCTGCACTTACTTTTCCAGTTCATTTCCCAGTTCATGTGTTGCATCTTCGTCGAGTCTTTCATACAAATCGTCTACAGTGATGCCTTTTCTGTAACTTTTCCAGATTAGCTTTCGGAACCACCTACGACAAAGGATTAGATGATTATAAAAAAAACCTTGATGTTATATATAATTCTACAGCGATTGTAAAAATCGTTGTGAAGATAGCAAGTTGACAAGCTGCGTGAGTAGATCGATGAGGGTGTTGAGCTTGGTGTCCCATTGGCCTGACTCGGTCGTTGTTGCGGCAGCAAATTTACAGAAACACGAGGCGTATAAGTCAAAGATATATCTATCAGCTTCATCTAAAAATAACTACCATGTTAATTTCAGAACAGTAAAAGCTAATTGTTTGGGTGATGGGAAGAAACTAATTGTCAAATTTATAAATTAAACAATTCTTTGTTGCTCAATTAATGAGATGATTATTTTGTATTAGTTAGTAGGATTCATGCTTACGTCTTATAGCCCAACGATGACTAATGACAGTGGGGAGGGGGGCCAGATCTGGAAGTAATTATGTCGTTTTCCATTCACTTAAGAAAGAAATTTCGTTCACAATTTTTGTTACTTTCATTTCGGTGTTATAAGTGGAACTGACACTTTATTAAAAATATGACATCGTCTCGGTAGAAGTTTCCTTCTCAGAGAAATTTAAATTGGGTGCGTATGTTAACATGATAACAAAGGATACGTCCGGCATTATCAGCTGTACTAGCAGCCTCACAGCAGGTATTCAGATACGTACATAAATAAGGAATCGGTGGACACAACCAGGTTGGTATTTTTTTAGTACACTAAATCATTCAGTTTAATCATTTCGTTAGTACGAAGAAACCAGTTATTGTTCTATAAAAGACCTCTTGTATTTTGAAGGCAGAAATTAATTTAAATTTTCATAGCTCTCTAACAATGAGCTCTTTGGAGCATGGATAAGACCAATTAAGCAGTTTTAGGGAGAACCTGAACCGAAACCACCAGGACTTCTAATATTTAAAATATTTCGGCATTCGAATTTATTTTGGAAATCATACCTCCAAAAAGAACAATCACAACTGAAAATTATCGACTGCCGTTGCGAATCTAAAACTCTTAATATCTTTACAGTGACATTATTGCCAGTGAGTATCACTACTCTGCATTTATCTTAAGAAGTCAGAATAAATTAATTTTTTATATCATTATAGAAAGTAACTCTGCTCGTGCTGATCACATAATTGTCAAATTAAAAAAATAACAGCATCAAGAAATACTGCTGTTTGTAAAACAATGATCGAGGGCCTATAGATAATGTAGTAACAGAACATCACTGTTCAGTTTTCACAGGATGTCACAAGCAGCGCTTAAAGTTATAACGAAAATTTTTTCATACATTTTCCACAATATCCCTCATACGTGAAAGTAGACAGCGTGCACTACACGTGCCTTTAGTAAAGATTTCATGGTGGTGGTTGGTTGGTCTTCACACTCGTTTCCGAAATTTGTAGACAATATTGAAAGTAAGGTTGCCGTATCTCCCCTCCGGGAATCTTACAATTTCACAGTCATTTCTCTAGTACCCTGTAATAGATCGTGCGGCCATGTCATCAATAATAAAAGCTGCACTCAGCATCCACCAGTACAGTTTGCCCGTGGATGGTGTTACATCAGTTGACCGCCGTCTTTCAAAGTTCCTAACATCCTCTAGATTAGTATCGACAAATTTAAGCTAAGGCAGCATTGTAGATATCAACGTAGCCGAACAGTTAAACAAATATTTAACATTATTTTGTGAACTTCTGCAGATATTAGAATTAAGTTTTTCCCGGTGTATGGCTGACAAGAATTCTTCTCGGGTTTTCTGCCGGATAATTTCTTCTTTCCACAACGTTTCGGCAGCAACCTCCGCTGCCTTCATCAGGTGAGATGTCATATCGAAGCTACCATCGAAATCCTGGCTCCTATAAGAACGCAACCGGCATTCACAGTCGGTGCCGTGTAGTCACAGTGGTAGCTTCGATATGACATCTCACCTGATGAAGGCATCGGAGTTTGCTGCCGAAAGATTGTGGAAAGAAGAAATTATCCGGCAGAATACCTGAAAATAATTCTTGTTCTACAGATATGTTTTTCTTTTGCTTAGGGATTTTCGCCTCATCAGCTTCAAGGTCATTGGAAGCAGGAAAGGAGTATAGGCAAGGAACTGGAAGGAATTCATACATATCCTTTTGAAGAACCATCCCGGCATTCGCTTGGAATAATTTCAGGAAACCATGGAAAACTGAAATCTGGATGGACGAATGAGAATTCGAATCCACTTCATCCCTATTGCTTGACTCAATCGTTATCGCTAATAATCGAAAGTAACGAGTGATTAAAACTTAGAGAAATGGGGTATGGAGGAAATGAAAGATGTTACTGGGAAAAAGAACGAATAGAAAATTAAATGCGTTTATTTTATCTGAAAATGAGCTAACTATTGACATATTTTTTCAAATGCTATGAAGACTATTATAAGATAGCAAAAAAACTCTTTAGGAGTCTATTCACCGTGTATTTGGTCTTTAATTTCACTCTGAAAATCGCCTACACGCTACAGTTGTTTATATAAAACTGTGAACGAACCAAATACTATGTAACATGATTTTATAAATGATTATACAAAACTATTTAAAAAATGCTATCAAGAAAAATAACTGAAACCACTTAAGTGTTATACTGAAATACGTGGAGTACTAACCACAAGACCACCCTGGAGGCAATATTTGCTGTTTTCTTCGGATTCTCTTTGCTCTTGTACGTTTTAGCATCCATTTCTGCGAAAATCAAACGTGATAAACCTCTGCAACATAAAGGGCGTTTGAGGGACTTCACAAGGTGTGCATGTCGGTCGGATCGAGTGTCGAGCACTATCGCTTGCCGCCCTTGTCGTGTCTTTTATATGAGGAATCCCGTTATCTCTCTCATCAGGGACTTACTCATAAGATGTAAAGTCATTGGCAACAACAAAAGCTGTTTGACTTGAGGCAGGATAGTAAGTTAAACCTGCTATCGATGATAATAAGAACTGCTCACTCAGACATTATGGAAGGCTCGTGGTATAACAATGACAGAGCGAAATCATAACTACCTAGAGCATAGCTGTCAGTTCATTTGTTAAAGCTATGGATAAGTGCCATTACACCACCAATAAAGCAGTTTTCCGAAAAGTCTACAAAACATTCCTCTGGTGCTGTAACAGCGTCTTCATCGCATGATAAACTCTGAACAGATAAAAATGATTGGTTGATGGAAATCGTACTAAAGCGTACTAAAACCGTGTGATAGAACGCATTTTCCACCATTTCTTAGTCGACGTTCCTTAATTTTTTTTGTCTTTAGAACAAATTAATATGCTTGTGGAACATATTTATGAAATGTTTTTCCTTCAGTAAAGTCAACATTTCCTAATGAACTTCTTCATTTAGTTGGCATAAAAAATTAGATTGGTTAAAAAGCACAATGACGACATTGAATTAAAAAAATACACTCAACATTTCAAAGGATTAATGCAATATTTTTATCGCTGATGCAATGTCTTTATCTTTTGTACGATATTCTTATGTTCATGATTTTCTATTATATACGTTCATTTGAGTCAACTTGGATCACCTGAAGACTTCGCTTGAGTTTGTTTTAGATGTGTACACCGCCACTTTACACAAGGAGTTGTTAGCTCTCCTACAGTTTAACGTCAATTTGAAACACAGAAGCAAGTTAGAGGCTTACGAAAATCCTCCCCGAGACAGGGAATCGAACCGGATATCTTTCAATATCCAGTCAGACGCCTTAACCACTGAGCCACTAGCCCGCTTCTTGTATTAACGAAATATTTTATAGGATATAATTTTAAGTAGTATAATCTTACGCCATATGTAGAAAATTATTTATTTTTAGCACTTTTATCTGTTGTTAACTCTGAAAACTTTACAGATCAAGTATCTGTGAGCACTAATGGCTGGAAATGATACATTATTTTCTTATGGCTTTACGCCTCGTTGACGTCGAGGTCATTAGAGGCGGGAAAGGCCTGGGGACAAGGAGCGGGAATGAATTCGGCCATGGCCTTTTAGAGAAATCATCCCGGCATTAGGCTGGTGTGATTTGGGGAAACTATGGAAAACCCAAATCAGCTCGACGAAGTAAACAGCTGCATTTTTTGTTTTGTTTGTTTGATACATCTACAGCTTCGTCATCTTCCAAATTGTTAATTTTTTCTAAAAAAAACTCTGTGAAGTGATGGTATCAATCAATATCCCACTTAATAAAGTGAACAATTAACATTTCAAATCCTTCTTGGAGAAATACACAATACAGACGATTCCCACTGCATCAGCATTGAGGAAGAACTATTTACCGTCTTGTTATGAATATGTATTGCAGACAATCAGAACTAAGATAGGTATCAATAAAATCTAGATGAAGGTACTGATGCTTGTGGGAGGTACGTTGTAAATGTTATCGTTGGAACGCTGCTTGCTGTCAGACCCGGTGATATATTTTTACTGGACTGCGAATTTCTTGAATCAGTAAACCACTCAACAATTGCAATCCGTTTCGACAACGCCATGAAACTGGAACGGTGAAATTAAGCGAGAACATGTCTTACTATTTGTGAATGACGCTGCGCCGTGCATGATAAAGGCTGTAAAAGGTTTTAAGATGTTGTATCCTTCGATGGTGCTTTCAATAACTTGTCTCGCTCATGGATTACATAAGGTTGCCGAGGAAGTGAGACTAAATTTCCCTGATGTTGATAGATTTATGTCAAATGTGAAAAAGATTTTGTCAAAGCTCCAATGAGAGTGGCAAAATTTAAAGAAGTCGCACCTCCCGTCCCTCTTCCACCCCAACCAATACTTACTCGTTGGGGCACACGGTTCGATGCAGTTGGCTATTACTGTGAATATTACACAAACATAAAGAAAACAGTTTCTAATTAGCAGTGAAGCATCTTCCATTAAATTTTACTAGAACTTTTTTCCATCAATTTGCTCAGAAATTTGGCCTACATAATGTCAAGTTTTTCAGTCACCACAACTGCAATTTCGCTTCTTGAAGAAATTGGTCTCGAACTGCATGAAAGTTTGGGGATCGTTAAAACTGTGTAAACCGATATAGTCCAAGCAGGGGGCAGTGTTGGTATTTTGCTAAAAAAGCAATCTTGATAAAGTATGGCGTGGTAATACTGGATATAAAACAATTTGTAAAATTAGTGAAATTTAATACATGATGGTGAATCTGTTTTGACTGAAGACGAGCCACAATTAAATTGCAGTGACCTGACTCTGTTACAGTGCGCTCCCGTGACATCTTGCGATGTCAAACGAATCTTCTCACACTACAAGACATTTTAAGTGGCAACCGGAGGAAATTCCTCTTCTAGAACATGAAGATGCATTTGGTGATATACTGAAATTCTGGCATCAAACAAGAATAAAAATGGTATGTACACTTATTCGCAACAAATTTATAATAAATTCCCGTTTTTAAAAGTAAAATTCCAGCAATCTATTCTTTTACTGGAACAAGAAAATAATCTTCGAAAAAAATTAATTTCCCAATGGTACAGTGAGTGCACGGAAGCCAATTACGATGTCTCCATGAAAGCGACACAACTATATAAAATAAATGATGTTGAATTGAACATGGTTTAATGTATAATAAATTTAATGTCTGGTCATATTTTGTATCTTTTAGATCATTTTTGCCTGTATGTTTCTCGATTTTTTGGTCATAAAGATCCGAACCCTACTTGTAAATAACAGGATGTGATACAGTATTAAAAATGAGACTGGATACTTGCTGCTTACCACAGCACTGAAAGAGTGCTATGGTAGTACCGGTCCAGTAGTTATACCAGTTGATGTAGTAGGCTACATGCAAGATATTTTTGATGAAATGAACAAGGGATGTCAAATTGATAGGATAGCACTAGACATTTCAAAGGTATTTGACAGAGTGAGCCATAAAATAGTACTAAAGAAGGTAAAAATTATTGACGTGGATAAAAAAAAAGTGATGTGGTGGGTAGAAGAATTCTTAAAAGATTGAAAGCAAAACGTTATGATAGGAAATGCAGAAACAAAAGAAGAAGTAGAAGTAGAAATGGGAGTGCCCCAATGTAACATTCTGGGACCATTGTTATTCGTTATTCTAACAAATGATTGTGTTGATGGTTTACTGACAGATGATAGTATCAAAACGCTAGAAAACTGTGAACATCTGCAGGGTGATCTGGCCAGGATATCGAGTTGGGAAGGTCAACATGGGATGAAGATAAATAGAAAGAAGAGTCACATCATTAGCTAAACAGATAAAGAACTAAAGGTTGGCATTGCTTGTTGAATACTTGGAGTGTAAATACCTTCACATAACATTTAATGACATAAACAACTGAGCAGTACACATTGGACAGGTTGTAAGGAAAAGGTCTCAATATCCTTCCTTTGTTGGAGATAGTGATGAGGGGATATATCAGTGAAGTAAGGGAACTGGGTTACAAAACTTTGGTCAGAATATTCCTCGAATATGGTGGTGCAACGTGTGACTCAATTCTTGGTATCAAATACAGAGTTGGAGAGGGTGAAAAGAAGGGCTGCTAAATTTGTCTGTGCAAATTACAGCAGAAAAACAATCAGTAACTGATTTGATAAAGGATTTTGAATGGGATTCGCTGGAGGACAGGAGTAACGGGGCGTACATGGCGTATATTGATCATGAGGCGTCGGAAGCTATTGGAAGAGGTGCATGGAAGGTAAAAAGATGACCATAATCAGAAGCTGGCACTCGATTTCCGATATTAGGGTGTGGGAAAGGGGGACAGGGAATGGAATAAATTACCAAAGAGAATGATTAATAATTTACCAAAAACGCTGAAATTATTTAGTTTTATGCGTAACCTCAGCAGCATTCACTATGATGTGGAACCAGAAACAAGGTGCCTCGAGGAGAGAGTAAGAACAAATTTCGTTTTAACGTTCTTTGACCTCAAGAATTAACTATAAGCTTGAATAATCCAAAGTAAAGAAATCATCGGCATGTAGAACGAAGTAATTAAATCGTTCATAAAGGGAACAGTAACCTCAAAAACGAAAATATGGTATTAATTCAGATATGGGCGTTTTATTGTAGTTCCATAAGCTAGATTTCGCCACCAGAAGGGAATTAAGGCGTGTTTAAGCCATGAATTAAGAATTGACGTCACGAGATAAGACGTTTCATGTGACCCAAGTAAATGTCCTGACAAATACTGACTGGGTAAGAAACTTAAGATACAACGGGAGCATATGAAGTACTTGAATATAATCAAATAACTAAACTCAAGCGACAAATGAAACACTGACGACCTGATTCAGTATTAACGAACTGAAGCATACGCCTTTGGATATGACAGTGTATGAACGAAGTGCTTAACACTATTGTTCCACAAAATCTTAATGTGCGTTTTAGGGGCCTGTGATCTTTCAGATATTCCATGATCGCTGATCTCAATGCTACGACAAGAAAAGCTGATTAAAAGTTCCTGTGAAACAACAAACTATGATCCTGAGTTGTTTCTATTTTCAGTATTTCCTTTTACACTTTCAAAACTATTTCTGGGCAAATTAACAACATGGTGAAAGTATAATCAGAATGTGTGAATCTTAAATGAACTTTAGCAGTTATCACGGTACTATTATTCCATATTTAATCCAAAACAACAGTAGTTATAAGTTGTAATAACTGTGCGTATTTTCCATTTGCGCTGTTATGGGTCAAATACAATTGTTAGTAACTAGTAGTCACTGCAAAAGTAACTGTTTTTAAATGGAATTGGCGGTATATGCTAAAAGGTTATTGGAGCATTATGTTAAAGTTTATATATATCCTTTCTCCTCAAATTTAAAATACCCATTATTTTGTCTTGTTGACATTTATGCAACTTGATGCTTTCCACGAAATTTTTTCCAAATTGGACCAATTCATATTGAGTAGTTATCAGAATTTATGTTTGCAGTTTTACGTTAAAAAATGGTGAATACTTTTAATTCAGCCCGCTTTTCACGACAAAGTCGCAGAAATATTAAATTACGCGCTGTTGCTTCTTAGCACTAATCAGGGGTTAACTGTATAGAAGTACTGCTGGAACTGCAATTATGCTTTGCGCCAGCTAACAGACATTTAAACCTATCCATTTATTTATGTACACTCAAGAACTGTTATGGCCTGGTGTTTACCTCTAAAAAGAATTATAGTATTCGAAAAATTGTTAAAACTTTCTGATCGTCAAGAACATGGGGATTAGTGTAAGTGTAGTATGTGTATTGTGTATGTCTTGTGTTGTTCCCCACATGGATAACCAGAAAAATCTTTTTAAAAAATGATACGCATACTGGACTTATAAAACACACTGAGGTTAATTTTTATGGCTAAAAACATAATAATAATAATAATTAAAGACTAATCTCACAAATTTTTAGTTAATAATTTCTTAACGGTTGATATTCTCCAATTATTATTCCGAGTCAATGTGGAAAGGTTAAATTCAATTGAGTTGTTATTGTCACAGTAGCCGTAGCATGTTGGAGCCTCTTCACTGCGAGTAAATCTCTTTATGTTATTTAAAACCAATGAGGTCTTCATTGCACTCAGCTGTTCCATGAATTCACTAGGACGCCGTTTATCATTTAAGTTCATTGCCACATTCTTTAAAATGCTTGAAGGCAAGGAGACCTCAAGTGTATTATGAACTCATTACACTAATCCTATCTCAAATTACCGAGAAAGACTTTTATGGAGAAGGTGCCTTCTTCTGTATGCTTGCTCACCAAGAATGTATACTCATGACGTTGCTAATATTCAAGGATAATAGAATTACACACTTGCAGAGTCAGTAGGCCACCAAATCTTTTGTGTTATAATGATATGGTGCGTTAGCTTCCCCATTGCAAAAACTGGTTTATAAAGAATTAAATGTTTTCACCACAGTTTCAGCGTTAGAATTGCATTCAAACTACTTCAAAATTGCAAAACTGTAAAAATTCGTTTTTAACGGCTCAGTCACTTCTAGAGAATAGGGAAAAATTCATATGTGTGGTCACAGGAATATTACGTAACAGATTTCTCTTAAAGCTGGCACTACCTGAAGTGTCAACAGAAATGTAAACTTACAGCTTTTTTAAATAAAAATTTAACAAGAAGTTTCATTTCATTAATATTGTCATACTTCATAGTTTGGTGTTTGATTACTCATTATAAGTTAGGCAAAGCAGCTCGAAGTATTGAAACTCCTGCTATCGATCTTATTTAACATGCATGAATGGGTTTAACCATACAGGGATCGTTCAAATTTTGATTAACTATTTCCATTTGGACACAGTACAATAAACAGGGGATTCTGTACAAACTTTTAAGTAATTCAAGGATTTAAATAGCAAAATCAGATAAATATAACCCAAATGAAGTGAACATGTGCAGTCGTTCCAAATTAATACCCCGTCGAGATTCTAATATCTGCACTATCACGATGGTATTCTGTTGCAAAAGATGACTGACGTTTCTGTCAGTGTATATGATGGGAACAGATTTGAAAATAAGTGAATGGAAGAAAGGAAACCAAACGAGGTCTATAGACTAGAGGGAATGTGATTAAACAACAGTAGCAGTTAAAATCTCCAACTTGAGGAGGCGGAATATACCATCAAAATTTCCATTTCAGACATAAGTTAATTGCAGAAAAGGAACGTTATAATGTATAATAGCTTGAAGTCCTAGCGTAACTGAAACTGACATCTTTTAAACAACCGGAATAACAACTTAGGGGTAACGTCTTTACATACTTTCAAGTTTTAATTTAGGTACAACCCAAAATAATCAAGGAAGCTGCAACGATATCAGACAAGTAACTATTTTCTGTGTGTGGAGAACTAAATTTTTTATCTGTACCTGAGTCATTTCCTATTTTTTTATTACCATCCTTTTTTTCTGTTCACAAAATATATGAAGATCATGACCATCATTTATCCTATTACCCAAATATACTCGTTCAATGCACTGTCAGAGGACGCAAATCTTTATTCACATAACCAAGATAGATTTAATCCCAACTGAAAGGAATTCTCTTTAAGAATATCGTACTGTGAAAAATAATTATTCCTTCTGTTTAGTATTCCTAAAGACCATGCATCGTTACAGTAAAGTGCTGTGCTCCGTACATACACGTACGGTTTATAAAAAATCCTTTCCTGGTTCCAGATCAATACTCGAAACTAAAAGATTTATCTCTTTCAAGAAAACCCTTTTCACAAGCGTTATTCTGCTTTCAACATCTTTCCTGTTGCGGCCATCAGTTGCAACTTTACTTCTTAAGTACCATATTTACTTTATTCTCTTATTGCGTCCAATCACATTTTTATGTTTTATGTGCTATTATTGCTATCATCTCCTACACATTTCATAACTTTTGTCTTGCTTTGTTTTATATTTAGTCCAAAATCTTCCTTCAGTACATTGTTCATGTCATTCAGTTACTTCTCAAGCTCTTCAGCCTGCTAACAGGACGTCATCAGCAAATCGAAGCATACTGAATTTTTTTTTTTCTCCTTAATCACTCATGCCTCATTCAAATGCTTTATTGCTTCTTTAACTTACAAATAGAATGCAGCCTTCTCTCATACGCTTCTTAACTAATTCATGTCTCTCATCATCTCTACTTTTATAGATTTTAAAGTATTCTTCTGTCTCGATATTTTAGACTTGAATTACTTAATATTTTGAACATCTTGCCACGATTAACATAGTCAAAACCCTTTTTTAAATAAACAAATGCCAGAAAAGTATTTTTGTTTTTTTTTTGATCCGCCATTCAAGTGTTAATATTAAATCCAGAATTGCTTCTCTTGTACCGCAGTTTTTTCTAAACCCAAACTGATCTTCTCCTACTATCTCTTCTAGTATCCTTTCTTATGTTCTGCACACAATACAGGTCAGTAATTTTGAAAAATATGATGTTAGAATTTGGTTTCTTGGGAAGTGTGAAGATGATACTTTTATTAAAATCATCTATCTTGCTTTTATCTGTTCTATATCAGTTAGAATAATTTTTGTATTCCTTCTTCTCTTAGGAATTTTTGAAGCTATGCGGGAATCTGATCAGTTCCAATCACTTTATTTGATTTCAAATCTTTCAAAGCTCTATCAAATTCTGTTCTATAAACAGATCTCCTAAGTCAAAAATGCCTACATCACCTTTATTTTCCAGTACATTGTTATTCAAAGGTCCCCTTCATAGAGTTTATTTCTTCCATCAGTTAGCTCTCTATCTTCTGAGCGTAAAATAGCAGTTTTAATGTTTATAGATTTTTTTTTATTATTTCTCATAAAATTTGTTTCATCCTCCTGTAGACCACATCTACTTTACCTTCGACCATTTCCTTTTCTAATTCTTCGTACTTTGTTTGCAGCCGCTTTGCTTTTGCTTACTTTCATTTCCTTTTTACTTTATTTCTAAAATTTCTGTACTGCTCTCTACCTACTTCATCCTCAGCATTTTTGTGCCTTCTCCTCTGTCCATCAACACCAAAATTTGTTCTGTGATCCAAAGTTTTCGGGTGGCTTGTTTCCTAAAGCCTAATGTTTTTCGCCAGCTTTGATAATTTTTCTCTTTAATGCAATTCATTCGTCTTCACTTGAACTCCTTTCAGAGTTGCTACTCAGACCCCCGTCTACAATTTCGGAAAATGTTTCTCTCACGTTAGATTATTTCAGTTTGTTCACGTAAAATCTATCCTGCCTCAGTTGCTTTCTTATTCTCTTGAATTTCAGCTTATACTTATAACTATTAGATTGTGGACAGAATCTGTGTCTGCTCCAGGAGTTGCTTTACAGCCAGAAATAATTCCCGACCCTCTGTTTGACCACGATATAATCTAACTTATATCTACCAGGTTTTTCCTGGTATGTATCCATCGTGTGTCAAACAATGAGTTTATATTGATAAACTCTTATAGGGCTTCCAACAGTGCATAAATGTCACAACTCTGGCTACCGTCCTCATTTTCAACCAACTGAAGCCGCATAAACAAACAGTTGGTTGAAAATGAATGAAGAGATATACGCCTTCGTAAAGTCCCAGAGGTGTAACATTTATACACTGTTGGAAACCCGAGAAAAGTTTATTAATTTAAAATGTGTTTATAGTTTTTACAAGGTTGTAACAACCTGCTTCCTCGCTTATTTCGTTCTCCTAGGCCAAAACTTACTACAGTATTCCCGTGTTTTCCTTCTCCCAATACTACATTCCAATCACCCATGTTTATTAGATTTTAATACCCCTTCATATATTCGCGAATCCTTCAATTATATAACATATTTACACTATTTCTCATCATATTACTATGACGTTGGCATATAAATTTGTTCTAAAGTGGTAGAAGCAGTGTTTTTTCTTTGCCCTCATAAAAATAATCCTGTCACTAAACTGTTCGTAATACTGTCTTGTTCATTACGTTGTTAATTACTCTTTATCCTCCAGATCAGAAATCATGTACGTCCTTCAACTTAATCTCATTAATCCCAACAACATCTAACTTAAGTCATTGGATCTCCCTTTTCAATTTTTTTAATCTACCTGCCCTATTCGGACATCGTACATTTCACCCGGTGATTTTACTCATGAAGAATCCATCATTATATATGTAATTTGAGAGGGTTTCATGCCCTCGGGAAGTCCTTTGGATGTTTAATGTAGGGCTTCCCGTTGCCTTCTGCATCCATATGCCGTTGATCATTCCTAATTTTGCTCATTTTAGGGGCCGTTTCAAACCCCGAGGGCAAGACGGTGCCCTGGCCCACCCCTCTTCCATTCTTCTTTCAGGAGGCCGTTGACAATCGGTGGATAACTCCTTATACCAGCAATCAGTCATTATTGTCCTTTAAACAGGATGTACCACGTGAAGGAGAGGTTGACATTTGGTTGGAAGAAGCTAATATATTCTTTCCCAAACACTTACGCCGCGAATTGTTGGTACATCTAATCTATTCCTGGATTTTAGTACCCTCTGACTTCCATTTGTCTCCACTTGCCTTTCTGGTCAAGGCATTTCAAACAATGAACCTCTAGTGGAGTATTTTGTTAACTTTACGGAAAACTGCTTGAAACGCAAAGTTAATGGAACTGATACATGGGTTTAACTGTTAGACTGATCTTAAAGGTAAATTATCGAAAAACATTTTTTTTTTTAAAATTGTGATTTGGTTCTCTTATCGTTACGCCACGAATCATAGAGACTTGTTATGTAGATTAATTCATGAGAAACATTATAGCCCGCATAGCAGCTTCCTTCAGAAGAGATAAATGAAATTGATAATGGTACTAGGGATAAGTTATTGTAAATGTAACCGCAGAGTTGGGTGGTAACCATTTTCATAGGTATGACACACACCGTTCCAGTTCACATAAACTCAACAACGCAACTTGAACGCAACTTCATTAACAATAGCTGCCTGAGAACAGTTCTTCTTATCACCGATGGCAGGTATAACTTACTGTCAAGTGAAGCAGCCATTGTTCTTGTATATGATGCCACCTGTTGTGAGTAAATCATGTTGGCGAGAGATGAGAGGAATCTTTTTAAAAAGGACTCCAGTAGGCCGGGAAGCGACAGTGTTCCTCATACTAGCTTGAAAGCGTTGAGAATTTCTGATATGCACTTGTACGTTGCAGAAGATTCCCGGGTTTGACCTACACAGAAATGGATGCTAAAACGCACAAGAGCAAAGATAATCCGCAGAGAACAGCGAACGTTATCTCTAAGGTGCTTTTCTGGTCAGTACTCAATGTTTTTCGGTCTAAAATATTTTAGTTAGAACTTCTTGATGGAATTTTTCCATAAATGCAATAAACTTTTAATTTTGTAAAGACATTAGAAAATTATATTTTAACTAGTATTTCATTTGTTCGTAGTTTTATACAATAAATTGCAATCTGTGAGCGCTTTTCAGACCCTCATGGAATTTCGTATGTCTGATGAATAGTGTTTTTCCTATACTTCCCTGTTCTTCAAAACGCTGTCAAAAATTGAAATCATTGATTGATTTAATCGTAAAAAATTCGGTTTTCGGTAACACACGTTGCTATCTGTATTCGATTGAGTGGCAAAAGCGAGGTTTGCCTCATTCTCATATTTTGATTTGGCTTGAAGTTAAAATCCGTCCAGAAGAAATTGATCAAGTAATTTCAGCCGAAATTCCGGACCCATTAATAGATCAAACATTGTTTCATATTGTTACCAGTCACGTGATCCACGGACTGTGCGTTATTCTTAACAAGACATCGCCATGCATGGAAGATGGAAAATGTAAGAAGCGTTTCCCAAAGGAATATACGAATAATATTATTATTTACGGATATCGACGGTTATTCGTTGTATTGCCGCTTATACGCTGAGAATGGTGGCCACACATTTGCAATGCGAATGTCAAATTCTAGAAACCAACTTGAAATTGACAATCAGTGGGTGGTACCATACTCACCATTGCTTTAAAAAACGTATAAGGCTCATAATAATGTTGAGTTTTATAGTTCTGTAAAATCATTAAGTACATTTGCAAATTCGTTAATAAAGGCAGTACTTGAAGTAAAAAAATGTAAATAAAAATGACGAAATAGCACGATACCAGATAGGTAGATACATCAGCAGCAACGAAGCTGTCTGGAATATTTTTAGTTTTCCCATACATGAAACAGACCTTCTATCCAGCATCTTGCAGTACATCTTGAAATCGGTCAACGTATATATTTCACCGAACAACATATTCTACAAAGAGCACTTGAGCCACCAAAAACGACATTAACTGAATTTTGTCACATTGTGTCAAAAATCTGATGTATTCGGCCAATTCGCAAAAACATTATTATATACCGATATTCCACGCTATTTTACATGGAACAACTTAGGTAAATAATGGGAGCCACGTAAACAAGGAGAACCACATCCTTGGATCGTAGGCATATTCAAATCCAAGACATTAGGACGACTTTACACAGTGCATCCAAAACAATGTAAATGCTTCTTTTTCCGTTTGTTATTGGTGAATGTTCTCTGACCAACTTCTTTCAAATTTTTACTAACAGTTAATGGTCGAGTGTTCAATAAATATGAAGATGCATGTCGCGAGTTGCAATTGCTGGAAGACTACAATCCTTGGGACCTGACTCTTGCTGATGCAGCGTTGACATCCACGCCGAATAGTATTCGTCAACTTTTTACAATTATTTTGACAACATGTTATCCAACACAATCATCGACTTTGTGGGAAAAATATAAAAACAGTATGACTGAAGACATTCTACATTTAGATAACAAACAAACCAATGTCCAAATCTAGATTTCACACCAGAGATGTATAATGAAGCATTACTGTTAATCGAAGATTTATGTATTTTAATTTCAATTTTGCCCCTTAATCATTACGGTATACCCGGCCACCGACTTAGTTAACAGTGATTTGCAACGAGAACAACAGTATAACAATGTGGACTTAGCTACAGTTATTGCGAATAATGAGTCAGTACCTGGATGACCGATCTTCGCTCGGCATCTTTCGATTTCCTTTCAGTATACAAGATTTCATCAAAATCCTTAGAGACGTTTGGGAGAAATTAGTTTTATCGGGGACTGCACCACCTTCGGAACCGACGCAAAATTGGTAGTAACCTGTTGAAATTTGATTTAATTGCCTCGTCATTTTGTCCTATTTACATTTGCGCTCTTGCTTTGTGGAAAACTTGCCAGGAATTTAATTAGAATGTCGAAATATGACAGCGACCCACAGCTGTTAGATGCCGTCAGCGTTGAAAAATCAGTGACAGTCTATTAAAATGTTGATTTAATACTTTGTTGTAATGTTTTCTTGCCGTTTCAGCTTTTCTCCGTTGGAAAAAGTCCTATATAATTGACAAATAGACAATATTTATCCGAGTTGTAATACGGTGATGCCCGCCATCTTACATAGAAACGAGCAACCAGAGATAATCGATTGCTTCAATTGTAAACAAATATGCCATTTCTGATGGCTTCCACAGAACGCAAAATTGCATAAAATTTTTCTCTTGGTCCAGGCTGTATTTCAACCTAACCACGAAATCTATGACGAAACTTAACTGTTTAGGTTGATATGATCCCTGTACCGATAATTTTTTTATTTTATTTTTGCAGTGCTGATAGCATTTCGCAGTTGCTCAACCTCATATTTAGGCATCTTTAATTAAATTTCTAGCGACTTTTCCGCAAAGCAAGAGCGCAAAATGTGAATAGGACATGTTGACGAAGCAATTAAATCAAACTTCAACAATTTCGCTGAGGTTCTGAAAGTGGCGAAGCCCCTATTTTCAAGAGTTGCTCATATAATAGTATTAGATTTGATAGAAGGAAGCATATTAAGCAACTATCAGAGGTAAGACGACCGGTTCCTTTTCTCTGGGACTTACAGTTTAGCGTAGAATCCCAACCACAGAACGCCCCACCGTGGTTCATATGGTTAAATACATATCTTAAAAATTCTTGCTCCCACCGGAATTTGAACCCGGGATCGTAGCCAGAATTTTTAAGAGCTAATGCAGTAACCACCTTTTCCCCCAACTAATTACATTTGAGCTGCCAGACCGCTCCATATTTGTTATACATTCAATATATTTCCTTCCTACTTACATAAGAACCGCAGTCGGTTACTGGGCGAAGTTCGAGTAAGTTGGTTGAGACGATTTTAACTGCTAATATTATTTTCAAAGAAGTTTTTGTCATGTAAAGTATCACTTCTGACAAAGCCAAATTTTAAATATCTTCTTTTTAGATGTTTTACAATCAAACACGCAATGCTAATGTTCCCGCGAGTCAGCTAGTATACAAGTCTTCCTAATTTCTCTGCAATGTCGAAACACTTCGATTGACCATGAATATGCGACACTCAAAAAATGAACTAATTGAGAGTGTGTTCCCGAATAAATCAAGTAATTACTTAGATCATAATTGGCTCAGTAATCGTGCTATTTTGGCAGCAAAAAATGTTGATGTCGACGAAATTAACTTCCAGATACAACAGTTGTTGCCAGGTGATCTGATGTCTTTTAAATCAAGGGACAGTATTGTAGATGAAAATGAAGGCGTAAATTTTCCAACAGAGTTTTTAAATTCTTTGGATATACCAGGAATGCCACCACACAATATTCGGTTAAAGATTTGTCCACCGATTATTCTTCTTCGTAACTTGAATCCACCTAGATTATGCAACGGTACACGTTTGGTCATCAAAAGGATCACCGGAAATGTTCTAGGAGCAACTATTTTGACTGGAAAGTTTAAAGGAGAAATCATCCTGTTACCACTGTAGCATATGCGCTAAGACTAGTTTGTAAATATTAACTTTTCCTAGACCATAAACTAAGTAGATACACTAACCCTTCACAAATACTACACTCTATCTAGAACATACACACTAAAGCAACACCCAATGACAATAGATACAAATATAAGTACGCAACATTATTCCCTCCAAAGGATCCAAATAGATCAGGCAACCACAGGAAATATTTCACGAACTTTGAATTGTGGTGGAAATATATGTACAAAAGCTGCCCTGTGCTGTTGGCGTCGACTCACACTGTGCAATTGTAAAGGTAACAACGTAATATATTTTATAAAGAAATTGTCATAGGACTTAAGAACTATTGTAAAATAAAAGATAAGAAATTGTAATTTAACTAAACAATAAACATAAACCATTGTAAAATTAAATGTAAAGAACCTGGCAGTATGGCCGACCAGGCCAAAAGCCAACATAAATAAATAAAAAAAAATAAATAAAAAAAAAACTTTTGAGTGTCAATAATCTTTGGTCCGCGGGCGCGGCCAAAGAAAATTATATATAGTAAGAGAGAAGTGTGTGATCGCTGAAAAAGAAGAAAGAGAAGGATTGTATTAAGATTACGAGAGTGTTTAACTATCTGGTTTTGATAAAACGTTTCATGTTGTTGGTGTATATGTGTGGGTTTTTTTGTTTTGTTTTGTTTTTTGTTTATTAAACATCATAACCAACTAAATGCCTTACATTAATATGCACAACCTGCCAAAACAAATAAAAGGCTTCATCGGCAGGTTATAACCTGGCTTTCCTGGTGAGGTTGAATAAAATATAGCCGGGTTATACCACGTATTACAATGATACTGTCAGAATCTTCAATACCATTTAAAAGGCTTCAATTTCCGATTCGTTTGGCTTTCGTTGTGACCATAAATAAGTCTCAAGGCCAAAGAATGTCTTTGCAGCTTGGACTTGGAAAATACGTGTTTCTCCCATGGGCAGCTATATGTCGCCTGCTCACTTGTGGAGAAACCATCAAATCTATTTGTATTAGCAAAAGACGGGCCAACTAAAAATATTGTGCACCAATTAGTGCTTAGATAAATTAAAATTATAAATTGTAATAATTTAAAATAATGAAAATAATTGTTAAAAATCAACTTCATCGACCTCATTTATAAACCTGAAATTCCAATTTATATAAATAAATAAAAAATAATTTATTTATAAATATCAATTTTTTATGTATTTTCAATTAAGTAATTTGTAATAAAATGTAAATTAAATGTTCTTTTGTCCTTAATTTCAACTCTCCGAAACTCTTTACCAATTACTTTTGAATTTTGAAATCGACTAAAACTTTTTTGTCTTTATTAGTGAATATTAATTTGACTACATTAGGAAGTTTAGAATAACATTGATCCAACGTACTATAGCTACTGAGTCACAGCAACGCGAGTCAGCTAGTGGTATACTCGTATAAAAGAATACTCCAATTTAAAAAATATCTATATATTACTACACTTGTTACACCACAAAATTAATGTCGTATCCTAGTAACTGTAAAGGAGAGTATATATACTATAATTAAATAGTTACCTCAGTCTAACTGTAAAGAATCCAGTCGAATGTGAGTTTCAACTGACCTGTGTCACTCACGGGAAATGCATAACAACGAAAATAGCAAACCATAATCAGATACAGAGATGAAAGATATTTTCATCATTCGACAATTGTTCAACACAGTTGGAGAGTTGGTGATGCATTAGCATATTGTGTTCCTAGTCCTTTCGCTAAATCCGAAACTTCTCGGCAGTAAGTTTAAAGTGGTAGAATACGACAGTGTTTATGATGATTCATCCCGTAGCTCAGGATGTTGAACTCTGATGTCTTTCGGAAGAATAGATCCGAAGATGCTGGAATTTGGTTTCATGTTCATATACACAATACACTCACTATAACTTCCTACAAACATATACAGACAAAAGAATTCTTAGGAACAAAGCAATTGGCCGTCCTACCTCCATACCTGACAATTAAAATCCCATATGATTCTCAATCTTACCATGGGGCAGAACACCATACTTATCTAACGATTGGGGTTTGTGCATTCTAAACTGAAGATTCGAGGATGATATAACTCACTGTGAAGCCCCTAATTTATTTATATGTTATATATAAGTAATAACGCAAAAAGGAAAGTTTATGAATCACAACATTATTTCTTTCAAAGAAATTAGGGATAAAAAAACATAAAACTACTGTAAATATAAATTTTACAGTGTGTAATGAACTTATAACCTTTTTTTTTTTTTTTGCATCGTTGATGATGTTATCACTGATTTGTTGTGCTTTTCTACTGGAAACGACGATGTCAGCTTTGGAGGCTTTTTGGGTTACAATAGTGACGTAATAATTTGCTTTACAGTCTGCGCTATAATTGCTTTGAGCTACTTCTAGTTAGAAATTGAATACTTAATTTCACGACACGTTCTCTAATACACTTGTTTTCACAAATTAGGATATTTTCATCCAGCAGTTCACATGTTGTTCGACCCCTGGGATGTTGGAATTTATCTATTTTGCTTTACAATCGTTTATCTCTAAAATGACGAATTTCCATATCCCAACGAGTCAGTCTCTTATATTGGGATCTATTTAAAACGATTGTATTGTATTTTAAATAACTTAAAAATGAAAATAAGTTAAAAGTACTATGCGAGACAAGTAAATTACAGTTACAAGCTTGATGATAAGATAGGAATCATAATCTGAACATTGCTGTTATGCAACAGATGGCCGTGAGTAAGGCATTAAGTAGAAACATGACAGGTGCAGCATGCTGCTGTTATGTCACTCTGGATAATGTCTGAGTCAATTTCGAGTTCTTAGACCTAAAACGTAAATAGAGTATTCCAGATCCAGTAAGTTAGTCAATATCCTCATACACAAAGTCTATTAAAAACGTGTCTGATATGCAGCTAAGAACATGCATATATGGAATGCAATAAGGGCTAGACCATCGATTTTCTGCACAAGTCAAATACGGTTTCCACCTAACGTATAGAAAAACAAAAGCTGTAAGGCACTGTGCGGGGAAACACGTATCTCTTTCTTCTCTTTACACTTCCGTGGCCGTAATTAAAAACAGAAGTTCTTCAGTTTCTTCGCATTTTTCCGTCCGTGTGTCACAGACTCACAATTCCGCCATATTTCAATATTTTTTAATTAAAACCCTCGTCGGAGTTTTGATATCTGTTAGGAATCTTACTTTTACTCGTAGTAATTCTTTTTCCCATCTCTTGCAGAAGTATTGTTAGCTTGTGGCTCATATAATTCGTGTTAACTTACAACTAGCCGTATGGAAGTTTGTTTTAGCACTAATAACAGATATCTTTACACACTCTATAATTCATGCAACAACACACATTGAAGGAATTTGTCATTAGATATAGTTGTTGTTTTTAAGCTGATATCAGGGATGAAACGGATTTAGCATACTATAATAATACAGTGATTTTTCTATCGAAAAAGGCGGAATATTAGGAATTGCAGTTGGTTGTGAAACCTTGCACCCGAGTTAGTAAGACGTGACGTGAAGGGAGAGTAATTTACAGAGATATTGCGTCACTTGTTGAGATTGGAGTTTCGTGTGTAAGGAATCCCGATGGGAAGGATGGAGGTCACTCGTCTTTGATAATATTTTAATCACATAGAACTAATGTTACTTCACTCAAGGTCAACTGATATTATTTTCGTTGGTGTTAATCGTATTTTTTTGAGACTCGGTTTTGTTAGTCGCCCATTCCGCATATTTCATTTGCATGTCAGTGTTTTTTTCATCAATTAGCCAGGTTCAAGGATTCGTCAGTAGCACATTAAAATTTTACAATCCGTTCCTCAGATTTCTTCCACTGACTTTTTAATAGTTTAGTGTTCATAGTAGATTCTAATTTTCGAGCTTTTATACTGATTACGAGCCGAAGCTGAAACTTGTGCTATAGCGGAAATACGAAAAATGTCCATAGATATGAACAGTTAAATCGGATGTATCGAGAGGAAAGGGAACTGTTTCGAGAGACGTTTCAAGAACATATTCGAATTTTTAGTATGCGAATATCCTGCGTTGTCAGAAAATTCTGATTAATTTTTGATAATAAGGTTGGTGGTACTAATTGGACTAAACTTCAAATATATGTGTGTCAAAATGTAAGCCTGTAAATTGGTTTGCATCCTCGAGGACATTCTAATTTTAGGTGCATTTAATAACTTGGAATAAAGTCCACTTAAAAAATGTACAATATACCTTTCTATAGCATCCACCAGCCAGTTAGACAGAATATAAGTCATTTCAGACAAAAATGCCTAAAAACTGTTACAGTATGTGGCTTATAAAGCTACCTAGAATTACTTGCAAACTTAAATTTCATAGTGGCATAGCACTCTTTTAGTGCTATTTTATAGACGGTTTCAGACTTTCAACCGAATTAAGATATCTCATTCCAGCAAAACTGAAAGTTGGGGATCATCTTAGAATCTGCAGAATTAAGGAAATGTTTGAGCAAGTCTATCTGTCGAAATGTTCGAAAGAACTGTTTTCTGTTAGATATGGCGGTCTGGTAGCTCAGTGGTTTCGACTTGTAGAATTTCCCGGTAAAGGGTTGGTTGCGCTAAATGGGTTTAGGAGTGCAATGATCGTCTGTTATGTAACATTGTAATTAGTTGAAATATTTGTTTTCAAACGGTAAAATAATAGAGTTATGGTATCATCTTTGAATGTAGGTTTTTCATTTAGCCTGTCATCTTCAAAATGTAATGGTTGAAAATTTAAAAAACATAACAGTGGTTAAGGCGCTTGATTTCAAAAAGTTCGCTGCTTCTGTCCCCGGTTCGAATACCGGCAGGCCCAGAAATTTTTAAGAGTTGTGTTTGATCACATAAGCTACGGATTCCACGTTAAACTGTAGATTCCAGAAGAAAGGAACTTTAGTATGCCTCCATCGGGAGGATCCAAACAACCTTCGTGTTGTGGATTAAGTTAGTTTTTAAGTGAAATTAATAAATCATGTAATAATGAAGAAGCTGGAGGGTTTTACTAACAAAAATTAATATTAAAAAAATATCCAGGATCATTTCTGGTAGAACGAATCATAAGGAGTAGGAAAAATAATGTAATGGTAAAATTACAGGGATATCGATAAATCACATAATGCATTGAAAAAAAATGTTAAAGTTTTATTTAAATTTGAAGAGTCCAATTTTTTAATAAATGATATTAATATTACATTTGCTTCTATTTCCTGGAATTACAGGTTGTCTTGCGGTGCATGACAAGCAGAGAATAAATTCATAAACACTGACATTGATGAAATATTTCTTTTAAAATATCTAGAAAATTACAAACATTGACACTGATACATTATATTTTTCACGGACAATAAAATAGATACTGGCTTCACAAAAACTGATAATGATAATTGCATTACAAAAACGAGTATAGATACTTGTCTTTACGGTGAATTAAACTCACCATACACTATACAATTAATCAATAAAATTCATACTTGTGGTTTTTTTTATTGCGCGTATTATATACAGGAACTATTAAAAGTTTATTCCTTCTGGTTGTTGCAATTTTCGCAAACAGGACGGTAGTGCATAAGCAGTATCACCTTCAACACCCAATAGTTCTGTTCAGTTTAACTTTTCTTCCCTCATCTTGAGGCTTGCTGCTGAGAATATCTTCAAATAATAGACCGCAGCATCTCACGCCCATTTTAGTTTCCCTTTCAATTCTTTGTAGGTAACTGCTTAGTACCTGATCTGCATGATGTTAAATCTAGGTGCAGCTGTTTAAAGTTCATTGATAGGTATGTATATTGACTGGTGATCTCTGAAAAAAAATCTGCTTTTCCTCCGGAAGTCAGGATCACAATACTTTCTATACAATCAGTATCCCGTGATTCCGATGTTTTCATTTAATGTTTAGATTTTATTTAAGGAATTTCAATACGTAGATACTGGCAGTACTTTTTCCATTGTAGAAGAGACTTGACGCTAAGGATATCTTCCGTGGTCAGAAGTAAACGATTTGCCGCTATGGTATGTTACACAATCGTTGTAATACGCTGCTAAGAGTATTTGTGAGCTGTTTAGAAGACAGTGGTGTTCATTTGTAATTTCTTGTTTGCTATCTTCTGCTCTGCGCCCGGGAATGTAGAAATGTCGCCAAGGCAGGAAGAATTATAAGCTGATGTCTTTCTTAGCATCAGAAGTTATACAATACATTTATTCCAAACACAGACCCCACTGCACTTTTTACACATTATGTGTGTAAATATGGATAACGATTTCTATCACATTGTATACATACGGACTATAGTTTACAGTTTTCTGCGTAATATTAGCTTTGATAGCAGCATACTGCGAGGTGGGCTGTGGTTTTGTTAGTGCTTCAACTTTGATTATATAGCGGTGCATTTTTTTTAGGACATTAGTGTATCTTCTATTTAAGTGGCATAGTATTTTCACCTTTGTATAAATGTCGTAATAATTTTGGCACCTGGTATTTAATTCTGCAATATTTTTAATTTAATCTTGTGTTAATTATTATCGACATTAAGCATGATCACTGATAATTCTTTGGACTAGGAACACGAAATGTGAGGTAGTTTTGTTCATTCGTGTCCAAATGTGATGTCAGTGTTAAATAATCTGTAAGAGATTACATTGTTAGTGATAACCTTTACCTTTAATTCAGTACAGATGTAGCCACTTAACAAGTTTTAATTGATATGTAATCGTAAGTTTTCCCGGCGAATCTGATGCAAGTTTTAAATGTTTTGAGGGAGTCTCTTTTAAGTAATGACACGTAGGAAATTTTTAAAATATCCACTTCAGCCGTTTCTATTATCTCTCTATCATTCATTAAGATATGAGATTTGGAACCCATATTGGGTTAGCGCATTACTCGGAAATTAGTTGAAGTGACCCGTTATCAAGATATAAAACTCTTCGGCGACACTGTGCACTGTTACATTTTTGTTTTTTACTTTCGCGCCAGATTTCAATTTGTACTATTTTGCTCAATGGTTGCAAATATAGGTAAACAATGTCCACCTACTTGTTGATTCTGAAATCTGACGTACTGATGCCTTTGCGTTTAAGCTATGCATACGATTGCTGTGGATTCAGTAATATGTAATTCTCGCAGCAAGCTGCATTGCCTTGATCTACTGTTGATTTTGCAATGAATGTAATTGCTAATGTGGCTCTCGGGACAGTTTAGAGGCTATGATGGGATATTTTTTGTTTTGTTTTGTTTTGTTTCGTTTCCATTCTGGGAGTACAAATATAGTACTTAAATAAAGTACTTACACACTGTTTACTATCACAACACGCGTAATGTAACAGTCTTCTCCTTTCTTAAATTTGCAAGTCGCCTTTAAATGCATACACACCGTGCTGTGTCTTAAAGGAGCAGTCAGTGTTGTATGGTCGCATGCTGCCTTCAACAGAGACTACAGATAATTTCATTTTCCTAAAAATTTAAAAAAAAAAAAAAACAACAACACTTTATAGGGTTCTTAAAGAACTACTGAAAGAATCCAAACAAATTTGATCATAATAATCTGAGACTGTCCATACTTTTTCAATCAGTCACGTCGACCGAACGATAAACCAAAAAAAAAAAAAAAATTACACCACTATTGAAAATTTTCTGTCAGTTGCTTTCTCAACTGCAAGGTTCTAGAATTATTCTCTGTGTGATACGAAAATCCTCCTAAAAGTTGCCTATATTTATTTACAAAAAAGTTAAAGCCCTCTATATGTCTATGTGAATAGTTTCTCACGGGTTGCGCAGTACGCATATTCGTCTTGAATAACTTAGCCTCACTTCCTGTATCTAATGTTTCACACAAAACAAAATACCTTACTATATTTACTTAACTGAAAACATTTATCTTCCAATGTCACGTAATCATTCAGTTTTCAATAAACTCCTCCATTCGGATCTATCTCTCTGGTAGTGAAACATAACAAATGTAATACTGAAATAGCTTAGCTGAATAGTATCTAAATACTTCTGAAGGTATATGGGCCCTTCCCAACACATTAAAGTCGCCGTACTTTCAAAATTATATTTTCTGAAAGACTTAGGACGCCAACTAAAAACTCGGCCAACCTTCACTTACTCCCCATAAATCATCGAATTAATTTAGCTATCAAAAAAAAGAGATTCCAGTAAAGACTGGGTCCTCTACTTCTCAATTATCTGGAGCTGACACACGCTCCCTGTCAGTGCCCGTCCATCTTGCCTGCTCACTCCTGTTTACACGTTCTCACAAGTTTCTGGAGATGGTGCAATTCTGCTTATGTATGCAGTTTTTCCACTAAACAGTTCTGGTTCAACATTTTAGCCCTGCGTAAACATTGCGCCACATACTGTAACAACAAAAATGCCTCGAAAATCCTCAGATAAAGATCTAAACAAGTTCAAGTAACATTACAACCTGTATTCATACGCTCAATGGCTTCAGGAAATTTGCCGTACTTTCATAGGCTTAGCAATGTTCATTCCAATATACGAAGTTATGACTGTAACATTCAAATATTTCCCTCTTAAAAATAGTAATGTGAACGTACATGTTTATTAAAATAAAAGTTATTATAAGATAAATTTTAGGCCAAGAACACAAGCAGACGCTAGTTGAATACATACCATATTCTAGCTGTCGTTTTGACATCTAAGTATTACGCTACTGGTAGCTGTGCAAGGTTTATATCTGTTCGGCCGATCGTCTGTGAGCTACACATTTTTTTCGATTTTTGAAGTGAAAATCCCTTGCACCCGCTACGGAAAAATTTGCTAGGGTTGCGTGATCGGTGCGCATGCGCCGCAACGTTCTGTGCATGCACAACTACCGATACTTTGACGCAATCAGCTGCGATAGTGTTCACTATCACTGAGCTCATGTTAAGCAGTAGACTATATTAAATGTAATAAATAGGATTATATCTTCATTTAACTCTTTATACAACGTTTCGGCAAGTACCTCCGTTGCCTTCATCAGGTTAGCTAAACTCTATATAACAGCAGAAAACCCGGGAAGTATTTATTTCATCTATTCGCCGGGAAAAACTTAATTCTCACATATTAAATGTGTTATGTACCATAAACTTTTGATTACAAAAATACAATGGAGGTAGAATAATAATAATAGTAATAAATAGTAATATAAATTAATATTAACAATCTTCATCATTCACATAGTATCTGTAAATTTCTATCTAATAAAATAGTTTTTATTTTTCCAAATAAAAATTTTATTTTGCTTATGTCTCTCGCATCCTATTGACCAAATAATTTTCACCAAGATGTTCTCCGAAATCAAAGCTCTTAACACAAAATGCAGACTAAGACTCGATGCAATACACTATAATCTACGTAATGTTACTCTAACTGTTTGAAACTTTTCATTTGTTTTGAGAATAGATGTTTCACATCTTCTGCACGCAGCCTACACTCTGATGCACGACCCAGTTTTTTATTTTAAATAAGTTTGCCGAATTCCTGATTTACCAACCCCTCATCCCTTTATTATTCTGACATTGTTATTCTTATTCGCTCATGCAGTACCAGTTTCTTATCTATATGTGAATTAGTTTCTCTCACTTGTTAACTTTCTTGCTTCATTGACATTGTATTCACATGACTTAAATTTTTCAATTTTCAGACTGTAAGAAAATTGCCGAATTCCTGATTTACCAACCCCTCATCCCTTTATTATTCTGACATTGTTATTCTTATTCGCTCATGCAGTACCAGTTTCTTATCTATATGTGAATTAGTTTCTCTCACTTCTTAACTTTCTTGCTTCATTGACATTGTATTCACATGACACAAAATTTTTCAATTTTCAGACTGTAAGAAGTTTGCCGAATTCCTGATTTACCAACCACTCATCCCTTTATTATTCTGACATTGTTATTCTTATTCGCTCATGCAGTAGCAGTTTCTTATCTATATGTGAATTAGTTTCTCTCACTTCTTAACTTTTTTGCTTCATTGACATTGTATTCACATGACACAAAAATTTTCAATTTTCAGACTGTAAGAAGTTTGCCGAATTCCTGATTTACCAACCACTCATCCCTTTATTATTCTGACATTGTTATTCTTATTCGCTCATGCAGTACCAGTTTCTTATCTATATGTGAATTAGTTTCTCTCACTTCTTAACTTTCTTGCTTCATTGACATTGTATTCACATGACACAAAATTTTTCAATTTTCAGACTGTAAGAAGTTTGCCGAATTCCTGATTTACCAACCACTCATCCCTTTATTATTCTGACATTGTTATTCTTATTCGCTCATGCAGTACCAAAGTAGTTTCTTATCTATATGTGAATTAGTTTCTCTCACTTCTTAACTTTCTTGCTTCATTGACATTGTATTCACATGACACAAAATTTTTCAATTTTCAGACTGTAAGAAGTTTGCCGAATTCCTGATTTACCAACCACTCATCCCTTTATTATTCTGACATTGTTATTCTTATTCGCTCATGCAGTACCAGTTTCTTATCTACATGTGAATCAGTTTCTCTCACTTCTTAACTTTCTTGCTTCATTGACATTGCATTCACATGACACAAAATTTTTCAATTTTGAGACTGTAAGTCATTTTAAAAATGATGCACACTGCATGGGATATTTATTCCTCCGTATAGACTATATTTATAAAGTATCTCTCATAATGTGACTAGAATATCACAATTATATTTAATTCATATCTAAAGAATTTGGCGTTCGAATGTCTGTTCTATGACGTAAATGAAACATGGAAACTCTTTAAAATAGTTTTATGCGGATAGTTCTTTGTGCGACCTCGACATTAATATCCGAGGGCTGCCTGCTATTTTAATTACTTACAGACTCTCAGTGATATGCTTGGAAGTTTTTAACGGCTGTTTTGTGCTAGAAGACCATTCAGGGCGATCGGCTTTATTTCCTATCCCTAATTAGTAATTACACCTAAACTGGTAACCAAACCAAGAGTCACTACAAATGGTATAATCCACTTTTACCTTCCATCTCTTCCTTTACTTGCTTCTAGCAGGTAGCGTACATTATGTTCTCTGTTTTTTTTTTTTCTCCCCCGGGCGGCGTCTAGTGTAGGCTCTTCCGTTTTATTTTTATCAGTAGTATTACTTTTAACTTTTCGTCTCGTTTACATCAACAGCTTCTTTATCTTTTTTCTCAATATTAGTCACAGCGACTATTACTTGGAAACACATTTGTTTTACAGCCGTAGATATATTAGTCTGCACTATTCATATATTTAAACAACTTATCTTGCATAAGCCGTTACATCCTTCCTTATATCCGTCCTTTTAACAGCTTGAAACTCCCAGTTCAACCAGATTTCTTTTGTTGACTCATCTCCCATCTCAATCTCTTCTTCTGTTCAACAATTAGTCCTTACTAACTGGTCTCTCGCGGTTCTCTTTGTTCCTTGTGGAAACCTCCAGTATATTACTATTAGTATTTATTTTTATGACAATTATAATACATAACAAAACATTCACAACCTCACTTTTTGCCTTGCGTGAAGTACGTCCCTTAAAGCTAAAATCGAAAAGCATTCACAAATTAATATGAGCAAACCGCTTCTCATCTTGTGCAATATTTATCTAATCGTGGCCATCTGATAGGACGCAAGTAATTATCGCGACAACGTCTCTTACACGTGTGTGTCCAACGCAGTCCCGCTAGAAGAGGTTCGGAGAAAACTGTTCAGCCCGTCATGGATTCCAGAGCTTACCACTCCTTGAAGAATCCAATTGAGACAGCAAATGTCTTTTCTAAACTTCTTTTTTGGTGAGTTAAGAAGCACGTTTGATTTTATTTGGTAACACTACGCTAAAGCAGGCAGAGAAACTCTTTGCTTGTCATATCTTTATAAAAGTACTCCGACAGTTTAGTGCTTTGTTGTACTATTATATAATTTCGTGAAAGCTATTCTCTAATACTTTAGGTTTACAAATCTCCTCATAAGACTTCACTTAATTTTGAATGCGGCAAACGATCAACTGTGGTATAGGGCTGGGAAACGAAGCGAGTACAACCGACGGAGCAATCGGGGAAAACGGAGTACGGCCACTACCGGAGATCTCCGGTACAAGCGTTGGAGGTTGTGTGGGGAGGTGGGTGGAAAGCGGAGGTAGCATCGAGGTTAGGAACACTGTTGTATTCACCCCTATCCTGGCCGGCCTCGGTAGCGTAGGGGTTAGAGTGCTAGCTCCGCGTGCCGAAGGACGCCGGTTCGAATCCGGCCGCGGGCATGGATGTTAAGTGTTGTGTGTCTGTGTGAATGTCCTGTCCGTCCTGTGGCGTCTATACACTGAAAGCAATTATAATCACCTTGAGCTGGCTGTATGGCCTCCGTTGCCAAATGCCATTTAAAAAAAAAAAAAAAAAAAAAAAAAAATCCCTATCCTGACTTCCGGAAGATTGCCACAAGTAAACAAACCCGTGCAGCTAGTCGGCCAGGGCTGGGCTAGTTTGAGGTGATAACTTAAATAAATTAGAGCGTTGTTTAAGCGTGTTTATAGTTTTGTTATTTTTTTATCACTAACTGTACTGCTTTGGTTTCTTATCTGTAAATACGTGACTTAAGCGAGCCCCTGATGTGTGGAAATTTTTTAAAACGGCATTAAATAATATCAAATCGGCTAGGTGTAAAAAGTGCCGTTGAGTGTACTCAACTGGGGGAGGAACCTCGAATATGTTGAACCACATTAAGTCATTAAGGGAAATAAAAGGTTCATTTAAACCAGTGGTCCCCAAACTTACTATGCCCAGGAACATTTTCTGTAGCAGAAACCTGACTATAATAATAGAATATAAATTGTAAATCAAAGTTTTAACATTTAAAGCAGTACTTAGTAAAAATAGACCTTTTTTTTTTTAAAAAAAAAAAAAATACAAACATTTCATTATTTTTTCAGTGACGTGGACCAACTTGACGGGATGATAAGAAATTATGTTCCTTATCGATTGTAACATTTATAAGTCTCCATGAGCACTAATTTCCTGTCATTTTATAATTTTTGTAACGAGGCTCATACCGAAAGTAAATCCATGTTCTGCTAAATGGGAAGAAGGGGAAAAAATCGACAGCTTCTGTACACTGACCCATAATGTAGGATATAAATTTGGTTTCCATTTTTGTAGCCGGGATTTGTGCTTCATCAAATATTGTTTTCAGCTCCTCATTTGTGGATAATTAAATTAAATTCTCCGTTACCAGTATAGTTTAATTTGAGTTTGTGAGTATAATTGCAAAACCAAGGGAAGAATGTCTTCAAATCAATTAGGATAAGATTTCATCGATTGTACAAGATCACTACAGTATCGTAAGACACCTATGACTTCTTTTTTTAAAAAAAAAAAAAAAAAAAAAAAAAAAAAAAAAAAAAACCTGGAAGAAAATACAATTTTGTAAGACCATATCTGGTGTCCGTGCGTAGGCTGTTACTATTTGGGATGTTTATCCTTCCACGGAAACGTTGCGATGAGATGAAGCTGCGTTGGTTACCTGCAGCTTTCCCCAATGCGACAGTGGTCGCACGTTTTATTTTAAGTGTGTACGACCATGATGTTGAAAATGTTCAGCGTAGTGTGTTGAGGATGCGACATGAAACAAAGGGGTGAAATCCGGTGCCAATCCATTCAGGCCAGCTCTTCCGGATGATAAAAGTGGGGCCACTAAGCTTTACCTGTGGTATGCCCTTGGAGTAGTAAACGCACTAATGAATGATTCCTCATCATATGTCGCGACTAATGACGCAGCTTGTGCCCAGGTTTTAACCCGTGGTGAGGGTGCTTTTCGGCTGTCAACAGCCGCACGTACGCATCTAACTTCGTTGTCGCTGTGAGACAGTCTGAGCCGAGATCTTGCACCATTTTACCTAATAAGTCGAATTATGAGTGCGCCAAGGAACAATATCGACATTTGCCTGGGGTGATTTCTGAAAGCTTTGGAGTCGAAATCAAAACGGGTGGACGGGGATTTGAACCCGTGTCCCCCGAATGCCATGGGGGGTCGTTACTGTTTACTCATCCAACTCGCCAAGCGTTATCATTAACAGGGGTGCCGAAAGAGCGCTGTGCGGGGACAAATTTGCAGTATCGTGTAGTAGCTCGACATTCGTGTATGGTCCAAGCCGAATGGCATCCCTAAAACATAATGTTTTCTAATACGCAACTAAATTCAAAGTCGTACCATGCCACATGAGATTAAGAAGATTAACTCTGAATGCTATCTTCAATTATTGGTGACATGGAAAGTCTCTATTGATTGCTTTTCTTTTTCACTGTATATGGAAGTTTTTCTCAAACGTCCCATATCACGAATTGAGCAATGTCATCACACTCGATGTGATAACACTGCATTTTAGTTATCACGGTCGTCAGTCTCGACTGGTTTGATGCAACCCACCATACTTTCTTATCTTGCGCTAACCTCTTCATCTCAGCACATTCCTTACAACTCAGGTCCTCAATTATCTGCTTCATATTTTCTAATCATTATAATCTCTGTCTTCCTCTGCAGTTCTTACCTTCGATTGTTCCCTCCACTAACAAGTTAACCAATCCTGCATGTCTCAAAATATGATCTACCATCCTCTCTCTTCTTTATGTAAGACTCACCCACAAACTCCTTTCCTCATCCATCACCACACGTTCATTTCGTACTTTATATGTCCACTTAATTTTCAACATCCTTCTATAGCACCAAATTGCAAATGTTTCAATCTTCCTTCTTTCTGGTATTCCTAAAAACCATGCTTCGCTCCCATTAAGTAGTGTGCTCCACATATAGAGTTATAAAAAGTTCTTTCTGGATCATAGATTAACATTTGAAATTAAAAGATTTCTCTTTTTCATTAAAAACATTTTTGCTAGTGCTATTCTGGTTTTAATATCATTCCTGTTTCAGTCATCGGTTGTAATTTTACTTCCTTAGTTGCAAAATTCATTAACTTTTTCTATCGCATCCGACCCTATTTTTATATTTAATTTATTATTATTGGTATCATTTCTGTTATATTTCATCACTTTTGTCTTGCTTTGCTTTATGCTTAGTCCGAGATCTTCCTTCAGTGTATTGTTCATGACAATCAGTAACTTCTC
Organism: Vandiemenella viatica; assembly: GCA_031002005.1. Classification (NCBI taxonomy): domain Eukaryota; kingdom Metazoa; phylum Arthropoda; class Insecta; order Orthoptera; family Morabidae; genus Vandiemenella; species Vandiemenella viatica. Next base: position 57,255,885 of record JARYHS010008075.1, on the reverse strand, counting down.
AATATTCTCAGCTTGTTCTGCTAACAAGACAATATTATCAGCAAATCGTAGCATACTGATTTTTTCTCCCTGAACGCTTATGCCACATTCAAATGTTTATTCCATTTTTTATTGCTACTTCTACATACAAGTAGAATATTAACGGGGATAGACTGCAACCTTGTCTCACACCCTTTTTAACTGATGTATGTCTCTCATATTCTCTACTTGTATTATAGCTACTTGATTCTTATATAGTTTATAGAGTATTCTTCTAGCTCGATACTTTAGACCCGAGTTCTTTAAACTTTTGAACATCATTTCCCAATTATATTATCAAAAGCTTTTCTAAATCAACAAACGCCATAAAAGTATCTTTGTTTTTCTTAATCCGCCATTCAAGTATTAATCTTAAGGTCATAATCGCTTCTCTTGCACCGCAGTTTTTCCTAAACCCAAACTGATCTTCATCTACAGTCCATTCTACTACACTTTCAATTCTTCTCTATATTATTCTGGTCAGTAATTATGAAGCATGTGGAGTAATTCTCACATATCATGATTATTAAATTATGGATTTAAACTTTAATTTGTTCACTGGTGAAGTCAAGGTCATCGAATTGCGCCATTTTCTCATAATACCATCGTGTTAACTTTTCAGACGTTCAGGCTATCTCACTTGTCCTTCAGCAGGTAATGGTACGTGTATTGGTTGGTATTCTGTACGCTTCCATCATTCAGATATCCTGCCTGAACACAATTATGAAAGAAGAGCTTCTGTTACCTTTTTTTTTTTTTGTATCAGTCATTCGACTAGTTTGATACCGACGAACAATTATTTTTTGCTGCCTCTACGGCTGTTGGTGAAGTCCCACTACCTTTGGTAGTATAACTTCTAGATGTCAGTTAGGGTGTATTTTAGGGACACGTTTTATTTTCACTTTTGGGGAAAAGGTAGCTATGGGCGCCATAGGCGTCCTTGTATTAAATCCCCATACATGATTGGTTGGGTTAGTTGGGGATAATCGCCGTAATCAGCTGCGTTACCAACTGGACTATTTTCCCCTACGGATTTTCTCGTTTTGTCTCGTGGCTGCAGCATTGGTGCACGTGCTGGTCAGTTTTGTCGGTCGGCGGATGGTTTTTACTGCGGCTTGATGTCCTTTTCTGTGGGCCGCCCGGTCCTTTGGCTGGTTGGGTGTGGCTGGGTTTATGTTGACGTCTTCCGATGGTGGCTTGGAGCTTCCTCTTCACAGTGTTCTTGAATAATGTTACCGAATATGACACATTTTTCAGCTTTAACAAATATATGTAACTAGTTGACCCGACAGACGTTGTCCTCTCCAAATTTTAATAAATTTTTTTGCGATCATTTTGTGAATTTGTGAAAAGCTGTTGAAAATGTGTGAACAAAGTAAAAATGAGAGTGATCATTTTGTTTATTAACGATTGTGTCCAAGGATATTTGAGGAGGAGTTTTTTGAGAAGTAGGCCAATAGTAAATTTTACAAGCCAGATGAAATGTCAGAAATTTGTAATGTTCCTGGAATGTGATCTACTTGGAACAATGCGGTTTTGTTCGAAATTTTAAGTCACAACTAAATTAAGTCAGAATTTCATGTTAACCATTTTCTTCCATTAAATTTGAAATCTCGGTGAGTTTCAAGATGTTTTGTTTACATTTCGATCATCGCACCACCAAACCGATTTTGATTGTTTCGTAGGTCCAAAGACTTTTAATGTGCCATCATACATTTATCCCAAACGACCAATTGTCAATGCTGCAGAACTTTGACCGCCGTCGCACAGTTCTTCGAAAAGTTTCATGTCGAAGTTTGATTGATTTGTATATTCAACGGAAACTTCAATGCTAAATGAGCTGTTTGACCGCCTTCCTAAAACGTAGCTGCAATTCCTGGTGAAGCAAGAATAAGTGCAATTTCATCGTTACTAAAATCAAAGAGATCAAAAAAGTTTTTTCCAGATCCACCGGGAGCGTCCAGGAAGAAAATCCCTCTAGCACCATCGTTCATAACTTTCATGAGCATATTTTTGCTGCCGACACAACAGTGGAACATTCGTTCCAACTGATTCTCTCAGTGCATCACAATCATATTGTTTTTCGCGTTTGATCTCTTGATTAAATTGCATAGTGCATCGGACGATTGGGCTGTGTTATGCATAGCAGATATAATACCTCGTTCGATATCATCAAACACATGTCCTCAGTTAATAGCAGAGGAATAGAAATACTAAATTTGTTGGGCATATCACAAAACAACACAAAAATAAAAATGAAGGTAATTCTATTTTAATTTAGGTTGAAATGTGTTTTTATAGATCATTTTTTAGACCTTACATTTTTTTTTAATGGTAAACCTTTGAATGAGTTATTTCCTTCTCGGGAGCATAAGGAACAAAGCAAAAAAATAATTATGTATATCCATCGTTTGAATCATAAGTTACGGTCTTAAATTCATACAAAAATTCAATAGGAAAAAAAAAATACTTTTAGTTCTTCCCGAATTTTCCAATTTTCTCAGCAGCTTTTCCAATTTTTCTTTCCCTTATTCCGATTATTACAAAGATTTTTTTTAAAAAATAGAAAAATAGATTACAGTTTTTCCCGTATTTTCCAGTTTTATCTTCCGAACAATTTTTCCTATTCTTCTTTCTTTAAAACCTTATTCGGACTAATATGAACATTTTTTAAAAAATAACATAATCGGTCCATAGAAAAAGGACTTTCAGTTTTCCCTAATATTTCAGGCTACTTTCCCAGTTTTTCTTCCTCTAAAAACCTGCTACAAACATTAAAAAAAAAAAAAAAAATAGCCAAATCGGTCCAGCCGTTCTCAGGTGATGCGCTTACCAATGAACAGCATTTCATTTTTATTTATATAGATTTATATGTAACATATTTAGTGTGTGTACCGATTTAGACTGGACTTTCACTGGCGGGTTCAGATTTGGTAGCGAGTAAAATAGGCTACTTATTATTCTGGAAATATTTAAGGTTCAGTGCAAAAACATAAAGTCGTGGGCACCTACTAATTTAAAATAAAATGCAGCAAATATCTGCCATTACCAATGTCCTAGATTGTTCAAAAAGAACGGGCGTAGAACATAATCACATTTAATCATTCTTTTAGGTGTCTACTGTACGTTTGCATGATTACGTAGACTTCCGTATCTTGTTCGTTCGCGTGGAGCCGCACCGATTTACTAAGGACAGTCCTCTGATGAAAGCCACAGGCTGATGACTGAAACGTCAGGTTTTAATAAACCGATGCAGTTCCCCGGAGAACCAAGATAATATCCACCTTTCCAGTTTACTTACAAATGATTAAACAGAAGGTCACCGTTAGCTTTTTCGAAGACTGGAAGGAAGCAGTAGTATTCAGCTTGTGGCCTAAATCTTTTTATCATTAGTCATTCGACTGGTTTTAGTGCTAATCTCTTCACCTCTAAATACCATTACAACTTAATTTCTCAATATCTCCTTCATGTATTATCTTGGCCTTCATACACAATTCTTCCACTCCACTGTATCCTCCACAAAAACATCTAATCAATGTGGCATGTTTTAAAATGTGACCTACCATTCTGTCTCTTCTTTTTTTTTTTTTTTGAGACTCTTCAATATACCTCTATCCTCAACCATTATTTAAAAAACATGTTCAATTTGCACATTATCCGCACCAAATTTCAAATTTTCAAAATTTTCGCGGTCCTAATACAAACAAAACAAGTTTACCGAGAAATACTGTTTATAATTATCAAATACATCATATCACCAAAGATGTAACCAGGAACAGAAATCTAAAGTTCTGTTGAATCATTAATTTTTCACTTATTTAAGAGAACAATTTTATTTTTCTGAAAGATACCTGATAAGGCCGTGCGGTTGTTCAAAATGGTAAAATTGTAACGCATGCATTCCATAGGGCTCCGAATTTTTTTTCTTTAGATAGAAAATTTAATAAATGATTAACATGTGTTTTCTCGATGTACCTTATCGAAATAAATAGTCCATATTCGTGTGGCCTTACGCACTGCTACATAGTTTCAAGTTGACATGAATTCCGCGTCTGTGGTGCGTTGAGCTATAGTTTAGTGTGACATTGATTCACGGAGTTATCTAGCGCGCTTCAGATGAACAAAGTAAAACTTTATCTCGGGTATAGATAAGGTTGAGTGCCAGTAAATATTCATACTCGAATCGAAAGTGAGGGAAAGGGTTATAGTTACTGAAATACCAGACCACACCTTTAAATAAATCAACCTTATTTCTCAGATTCGAAGATTATTTTATGAGTGGAAAAACTTGTCAATCTACACAAATCCGTTTTCGTTGAACGTTCTCAGTAATTGCTTCATCATGAATTTTAGATTTTTCAGTCATATGGCTGGAAACTTAGAGAGGAGGTACTGTACATATCGATAGAAAAATTTTTGAGCACATAATTCGCAATTACACAGTTAATTAAAAATTTCAGAAAACAATATTAACGGAATTACACGGTAGTGTACCCGATGTTCTGGTCCAAATTTTTGCCTCCCTGTTACATGTAAAAGGAGGAAGATCAGAAAATTATTTTTTGATTACTTGTGTATATGTCTGCTCTACGGTGAACAACACACATCTTCTGTGAAATTTCGTCACAAGTGAAGCATAGGTGGTGGAATTTCGAGGCTGTTTGATGGTAATAGAATAATAGTTCTTATTAAATGGCATCATCTATATATTTCTAGGCATACGTTTGTAAAATCAGAAGGCGTATTCATTTGGAACTTATATCTAAAAAAAAAAAAAAAAAAAAAAAAAAAAAAAAAAAAAAAAGATCGATTTTTTCAGTAGTTTGATTTGAAAAAGTCTTCCTTAAAATTCTGCGGTGTTATGAATGAACAGTCATCGCAAGGTATCAAGATATGAAACTTGACTCTCAGATTCTCTTATTTATTTTTAAACCATTCATATTACTGATAATACTATCAATAGGAAAAGACTTGTGCATTCTAAGGCTGTTAACATTTCTAAGTTTTACGAAGACTATTTCGTGAATTTCGCAGAGTCAACTGAAATACACTGTTAATCATCGTCACCTGTGTTCTGCCATAAGGCAGGTTGTCACTAGGGAGCTCTCCTTGTTCCCCTGTCTTCTACGCTCCTATTCAGGTCCATGTAACTTCCGCTTCCCTTGATGATCTTGTACCTCCTTCTTCCTCTCACTCTCTTCCCACAAACTGTTGCTTCCAAAGAGTCTGTTAACAAACACTCCTCTCTAAACGAGTAGCCCATTCATTTTTCTTTCTTTCTCTCATGAACCTATTTCATTCATATATTACTCACTTTTCCATCCAGCTTACCCTCTCATTCTCCTCCACATCCTAATTTCAAGAACTTTTTTCATTCTCTCTTCCTTATTGTTCACGTCTCTGCCCCATAAGTGCCACATTCTATATGAAACACTTGCCAAGCCCTTATCTTAGTGTTTTATTTGGTTTTCCGCTTAATAGTCTGCTCTTCCTATTGCACTCCTCTTTCGTTATAGCAATATGAATTTTCACCTCTTGGTGTCATCTCAATTCATCAGTGATATCTGAGTGCTCTGCTTGTCTGCTTACAAAGGAAAAAATGCAACACTGTAAAGGGATAGAGCGTTTTGATGAAGATTGAAGTTAAGTGTAACATGCAATGGTAGAATATTACAATAGAATCAGAGAAAATCGAGCGGAGGTTTCACAGTAAGGAGTAACCTAATAGCTACACCAGTATTCTGTGAACTCCCCTTGGATGGCAACGCAGGCTTAAATTTTCACTTGCAACCAACCATACAGGTGACAATGGTATCCTGCAACAAATCGACCCAAGCACCTTGCACCTGTTGTAAGAATTCAGAAATGGTTGTGCCTGGCCGTGGAGACCTAGTCAGTTGCCACCCTGTCAAGTGTCGAGGGTTAAAGTATTGTAGAGGCTGACGCTTACCAACAGGGGCGGATCCAGGGGGGAGGGTGGTCTAGGGGGCTCAAGCCCCCCACAAAAGTATCTGAGTCCACCCCGACATTGTAATTTTGGAGACCTTTTTTTCTTTTAGCTCTACGGATTTGAGGTCTATAAAGACTACCCCATGACCGACTCAAGCCCCCCCCCCCAAAAACCAAAATTCACTCAAGCCAAGCCCCCCCCCCCAAACCAAAATCCTGGATCCGCCCCTGCTCACCAGGACTAAATAGTACGCGTACACGACAATCGTTTGCATACAGCCAGAAGCTACTCTCATCGTTTCCATTCTCCAGTCGACCCTTTCACCACGCCAGAGAAGACATGGTTAGGAGTGCTGTAGTGTAACAGATAGTCTGGCTACAGACACCTGTGTTTGTAGTGCCTAGATCACGTCCCTGGATGCTGCACGTTCGACCGCCAAAAGCTCATACAATAGGTCGATCTTGACGTGTGTCTGTACCACGTAGCCGTCTGCAGATCTTGGCGTGATCTACAGACCACTGAATCCACTAACTCACCGCGATACACTATGACCAACAGGTAAACAATTCGTCATTTATCTTACAGTTCAACCACGCGATCGCCTTCAAATGGCTGTAGTTGCGCAGCAGGTACACTTACCCCTCGACATAGTGTGCCTGTAATCTGCTGTGAATACTAACATAAACCGTCAACTGTAATAACATCAAAGTAACTGCAAGCGCAGTTTACATATAGGACACATGGACAGACCTTTTCATTGTCATCCGCTTGGTAAACGCGATGCGTTAAACAGCAACACTAAAATGTCTCAGTAAGCACATATTACGCACACATTGCGATGATCTCAGGATTTGAGATTTTGGCAATTATTTTCCAGGAAATGCACTCGACACTCGTTTCACTGACTTACGAGCCTATTAAACACAGTCTTTTCAGAAACATTACTTCCAAGATCTTTGGCACTGAAAAATAGAGATCTTCATTTCCTTCTGAGATGTAAAATATATTTTCTTGTGTTATGGCTATTTGCCTGAGAAATACACTAACCTTTGTGCCTACTTCCAGGTGGTTTCGGAAGGTTGTGTGGAAAAGTTACAAGCATGGACTCACAGAAGAAGACCTTTATGATCGATTAGATGAAGATGCTGCCCATGATCTGGGGGACAAGTTGGAAAAGTAAGTTTCTCTTCATACTCTTTTTAAAAATTTAATTCTTGAACTAGTATTAAATAATTAAAAAATACTTTTAAAGTATGGAACATGTTTTCTAGTGTAATGTAAAATTAGTATTTTAGTGTCAGACATAAATGTTAAAATTTGTGCCAGTTTTGTTGTTAGACAATATGGTAGTACAATAAAATTTCAAGAATCAACTTTAACAAATAATAATTATATATATACAATTACTAACAAATTAAATGTCATGTGACGTAAATATGTTGTACGTAGTTCATTCTTTAAAGGCATTAGACTTAATGTTCACAAACTTTATATTGAAGCGATTTGTGATTGGTGCTGACTCAACCCACATTTTAGTGCTGAGATCACTGATGCAAATGCGATGATATAAAAGTATCACATCTGCATCCGCCTGAACTGGTGCTATCTTTATTTTGTTGTAGAACTTAAAGATGCGTCAATAACTAACGAAATATCATCAGGTTTTTACAAAGTCAAAAGTTTATTTGTTTGCATATTTTGTAAGGATAGTATCTTGGCTTTGTCTTTTTTTTTATTTTTATGTTTGTCTCGGACAGTTATGGTGGGCTCTTGGTATAATTCCTTTATGCATCAGTAATAGTACTCTATTGTACCCTTCATCAAATATTTCTTTTGTGTTCCACAGGAGAATAGTGGGCGTTTTAATTTAGGTTTCAAATTTTCGACTCATCATATTAGTGTGCTTTTATATTTTCTACAGTTTTATATTTTTTTACAGTTTTTGCGGCATTCGTCCCAGACACTTTTGATTTCTTCGTCTAGTTCGGGGTCTTCAAGCACAGAGATGTTACGTTTCCAATATGCTTTCCCTCTTCTAACAAGTTGTCTCTGCATGCTGACAGCGCAATGATTGCATGCTGTTGTGATCCGAGAAGCTAAGAGGAAAAATGTTTGTACTTGTTGTTTTGGTTCGGAGAGTATCCGTCACGTAAATTTTGTTGAGTCGACTTGCCGTGGAACTTGAGATGTATGTGTAGGCTGTGAATACATTCCCATACGTCGTGAAAGTCTATCCCTCGAAAGAAGTTAGTCAACTCCCTGCACCCATTGAAATTTGAAGTTTGATATTTTTGGGTCAAAACACAACTGAAGTCATGGATGACTGAAGTCGCCTCTCATGATTATTGAGCCTTTGGTATTTCGCAAGAGATGAGGTAGTTCTGTTTTGTAGATGTACGCTCTTTGGGCTCTGTTGTTATTGCAGGAGGGGCCGTTTATTCGCATGTCATAAATTGTAGTTGAATGGCCGTGCCGTTAGTTAATCTTTCTGAACTAATCGTCTCAATTTCCTCTCTGATCATAAGAGCCGTTCCCATTCCCGTGTTGGTTTCTTTTGAATAATTGATTTTTCATTCGTATCCAGTGATGTTTTGTTCCATAAAAGTCACTTCTTGCAGCATTGTAATATCAATACTGTTTTGTTTAATATGAACTGCTAGACATTTTATTTTGAATGGTATAATTATTCTATTCGTATTTATCGTTGTAGTACTATAACTGACTTTGGGTGTCAGTGGTTACTGTATGTCTCATCAGTGCCTTCCATTACTTCCTCGTATCAGCTGTCTTTACAGAGGGGTTTTGGTTCATCTTCTTCTCCTTTCCTTTGATCGTACGCGTATTTCGGTGTTTCTTATTCTTCTATTCTCACTCTGGTTGTTTCTTCTTCTTATCTTGGTTTGGCAATATTTGTCGTTCTTCCTATTTTCTCTGCTATTCTTTTTACTGGTTTACCGTTATTTTCGATTCGTTCTCAAAGGGCTCGGCGTTGATTGGCTACGTATTTACTTGCAGTATTGCACCATCCTTATTTGCACTTCTGTCAGATTGTAGCGTTATTCTCTTCTCGTATGTTTCTTCTTCAGCTTTGCTATTTATTGTTGCAGTGCGCATCTCAATCCATTGTTTTGTTTCAGATTCTTCTTCTACCTGGTGACTTGTTTTATTTGTGCATTTTTTCTGCCTGTGACATATTCTCGGCTACTCTCATCTTCGTTTTCTTTTTCATGTAGTTTCTGTTCCAGTTCATCAATTTCTTTTTCTTCTTGTCCCAGTTCTTCAGATCATGTTTTCTGTTTCCCGTTGTGCTATTCCAAGTTCTCCTCTACATCGATCTCCATGTTTTCCGTGTTGGCCAATATGTCTGTGTGTGGCTCACTTCCTGATGTTACAGTGTGACGTATATTTACACTACTGACCTGTGCCGTGCGTGTTGCTATTTTTCTTTCTAGCTTCTGTATTTGTAGCATTTGCTGTTATATTTTCAGCAGTTGACAATTTTACTGTTGGAAGTTGTAGTGGCAGCCGTTTTGTGCACTCAGATCTTAGATGTCCTGGTTCATTGCAGATGGAGCATGTGCGAGTCTGTCCCTCACGTATTATTAGTGCTTTGAAACCCTGCATCATTTCTATACTCATTTTTCCCACGAGCGATTAGGGAATGGAATAGAAAGGATCTACCGGGCTATTAAACTTAAAATCCGACAGGAGTAGCTTTCGCTAAAGCGCTCCGGCCACCCTGATCTGGGTTTTCCATGGTTTCCCCAGATCACACCATGCGAGTGCTGGGATGGTTCCTCAGAATAGCCCATGGGCGCCTCTTGCCACATCCCGTATATCCCTTTCAAACTATCACCCTTTCGGATAGGTACAAAGAACCCTCCGCCACACACTTTTAGTGAATCGCGGAGTAATAATAATAATAATAATAATTAGATAGGAGGGTACATGTTTTATTAAATCAATTTTAGCAAACCGAATGCCGTTTTTTACTTGGAATCTGAACTTAGGGCTCCATTTTTCGTCCGTCGCCGTTATTATGTCTCCATAATTTTGGATTGCTACCGTCACACTAGCATTATTGATTTCAAAGGGTACATTGAAAACTCTTACCGATCGTAGGCCTAGCCGTGCCTAGCTTATGTATACGGTACTTACCGTAACGTCTGGGATCTAGTAGTCAGCTTTTCTCTACGATCATATTGCACAAGCTATCATTTGTTATTTTTACGTGTACTGCATAAGTCAAAAATTCCATTTTGGATTCCATATACTTCCGCGTCTGTCAAGTTGAATTTTTCGTGCAGCCATTCATATCGAGCAACCGAACGCGACACCGACACGATGCGAACTGAACCACAAAATCCGAATTCCAATCTAAAAAAAAACAAAAACTAAACATCAGCATGTCGGAGACATGAACTCATAAGATTTTACCGATCCAAAAATTTCCCAACGTGTCGAAAGAAGTTTTCACTTCGTAAACTAAAAATCTAACAGTCCACAATCCTTAGGTTGGCCGAATCTTTTCGAAAGATATGTACCAAGCTATTGTGTCAGATGCAGAAAGGCATTTCGTTTCCTCAGGAGACTACAGTTTAACGTGGAATCATAACCACGGGACGTCCTGGTGTAGCTCATATAATCAAATACAACTTGTAAGATTAATTACTATTACAAGCACTGTAACAGCCCACTCTCCCAAATCTGCAAGACGCTTTCAAACGCCTGCAGACAGCAGTGGTGTATTCGAGAGAGCGGCTGACCTTAAATTCTATCGGCGGCGGTGATGTTACCTAAACTTCAGAGAGAACGTCAACCTCTGTAATTCTGATTATCATTCCAGAAATAGTAGTAGTTTCCTTAACTACTGACAAAAAAAAAAAAACCAAATAGTTTATAATAGACTAATACTTTATTTTAAATTATCCATTCCTTCAATCAAGCCAACCGACCGATGTGTAAGTTTAAAGAAAAAATTTGTCAGAACATTCCCGCTGAAACAAGGTTCCAAAAAAATTAACACCATATCTGAAATAACAGCAAAGTCCGAAAATTTCTTAGCTGTACGTTACGGAAGCTTTTAAAATAATTGTTCCCTTCACATTTATTTCTACCTTCTTTCTCGTTCACCTCCACTTATCCTCGACAATATATCAGCCTATTGCACAACTTTACATATCAACTCAACTGACACAAAACTTCTCCGTTCAAATCTAATTTTTCTGATCGTGAAGCATACACAAAGATAAATATTACAATCGCTTGGGTGAACGTTCTCTAGTTTCGGGAGTTTGTATGGCCCTTCACAACACTTTAAACAGTCGCAGCCCTTTCAACCCAAAACACTGAATTTAATCTATGGGTCTGCAGACAATAATTCTGAGCCCTTTCCAAACCTTTTCAGGACTTACGACTCTTAACCAACTCTTTGCCAAATAACTTACTTCCCATAAACGCTGATCAGAATTCAATTACCAAACCACAAAAAAACTAATAACGTTTCACTCCTCTTGATGATTTCATGCACAACTTTTCTTTGCCTGTGAGCAGAAACGTAAGCTCCCACTTTTGTTCGGCGATCGACTGCCTCGCTTTTCCTAGCTCACTCCTCCTTATAACATAGAACCCCACCCGACGCCTCGGTAATGTGCCGTTCTTACACTAAGCACCCGATGGGGCAGTCTAGCGCGAGCGCTCGCGGAGTTAACGTCCTCGTACGTGCAGTGCAGTCATCGTGTTTACCTGTGAATAGCAGACTTTATCTGCGTGTGACATAATATTAAAGTACCTTTCTAACGTCAATAAAAGAAGTAGTGTCGTGTGCCGGGAAAAACAGGGTAGGGAGGCAATCCCCAATGGAGACGGTCCGGGACATGGGCCAATCCATTCGCCAAGCTCTGGAGGCCTGCCACAACGGGGATGACAACCAGATGTGGCAGTCCTAACACCAAACTCAACACAGATGCCCTACCAGACGAGAACGACCAGATGGACTTCTCACCTGGGGAAGAAAACAGCACTGCCATCCAGCTCAGCTCTCACCTGCAGCACAGGACAACAGGTACACCTCCAGCCATGGTTACTCCCCCAGTAGACGAAAGCAGAGCAAATATCTTAGATAGCGGCGGGCAACCAAGTAAAAGATTACGTACAGCAGTGACGAATAACGTAGTGATAGAGGAAAGCATTTCCAATCCCCTCTACCAAGGTGAAAATAGTCAGTCTTCTCCTCCAGTGAACATACCTCCAGCAACCCTAACTAAAAAACATCCAAGCAAAAACAATCGGTATAATGATACAGACATAGGACCTTTTTACGTTTTCGTCGAGAGCATGGAGAAAAATGTTGGTATGCTCCAACCAATGGCAGTCGGGAAGTTGCTTTTCCAACAATAACCCTCAAATCAAGCAGGATGTGATAAACATCAATTCATTGGGGAAAAACAGAATAAGAATCGAAATTAAATCAGCGGCTGCAGCGAACCTACTGGTCCAATTACCTATAATGACTTCCAAAAATTTGGAAGCCTATATTCCTAATTTTCTTGTGCATAAACTTGGAATCATAAGAAATGTCGACACATCATTGAGCGAAAATGAAATTAAGGAGGAAATCCAGTCAGCCTACCCCGTGATATCAGTTAAACGCTTCACGAGGAAACGCTCGCACCAGGAAAGCGAAGAACGCGTAGCCATACCGGTGTGTCTGTTATCATTCCGCTCTCAGTGTCTACCAAGCTATGTTTACATCCTCGGCATGCGTTGCCCAGTAGAACCTTACATCTCACCAGTGATCATGTGCAAAAAATGCTTACGCTTTGGACATAAGATACAGCAATGCCGGAGCTCGTTTAGATGTAATAAGTGCGGAGGACCCCACCCCATGGAAGGCTGCTCCGACATTACCACCATCAGATGCGTGAACTGTCACGGCCCCCATTACGCCACAGATATAACATGCCCGGCATATCAACAACAAAAACAGTTAAAATATAACGCAGCTCATAACGATCCAGGACTCCAAACAATCTCTTCTCCAAGACTCCACAGCTATGCACATATGGCTACAGCAACACCCTCCCATAAGAACGAAGAGGAATTTCCACCTATCACCCCGAGGCCTCCACATCAGCCTATGCCTCAACAGGAAAACGCAGCGCAAGAAATGAGGCTACCAAAGCCATAGGCCGCGACAAGAAAACGAAGCAGCATGCCAACCCAAATCTCAACCCAATCTCACCACCTCCCGGCAAACCCATACAACCTAGAGTTGACAGACCTTCTGTTACCCCTTCCACAAATCCCACAACACATCTATGCCACCCCACCTTGGCAACAAAAGCCGTATATCCCAGCACAACTACCCATCACTCCGATGATCCAAAATCCATATCCTCCTCTATATCATAATACAACCAATCATGCAAGACATGAAGGATTAGTTGAACAACTCCTGCAGTTAATTACATATTTCATATCCGAAGCTCTCTCCGCACCCGACCGATCACTTCCAACTGGTGTCATCCGTCAGCTTCTAACAAACTTATTCGCAACAAATGGAGGAATTTAAGATACTACAGTGGAACGCCAGATCAGCGATATCAAATAAAGAAACCCTTCAACAAGAGTTAATCTCTCAAAAAATATCAGTAGCTGCAATCAGCGAAACCTGGTTTCGCCAAGCAACTAAGTTTCGGGGATATTCAACTCTCCAAGAAGATCGTATAGACGGCCACGGCGGAGTGGCACTACTGATTAAAACTACTCTAGATTTTCGAAAGATTGAACTAGACTTAACCAATATCCATCAGTTCCAAGCCGTCGCTGCCCAGATCGTATTGCCAGTTTACAATCCTCACTGTTATTTCTATTTACCGTCCCCCACGTACGCAGGTAGATCTACAGGAATGGCACCACCTACTCAGACAACTAGAGCATCCCTATATCCTCTGCGGTGATTTCAACGCCCACAGCACATCTTGGGGATGTGTATATGAAGACCTACCGGGCCAAGCAGTTAAAGAATTATTGGACGATCACGACCTGATAATCCTCAATGACGGTTCACCCACTCTTATCCCAAGACCAGGACACCGACCTTCAGCAGTGGACCTAACTTTAATCTCTCCATCCATCTCAAGTGACTTCCAATGGAGTATCGTACCGTACACGCTGGGATCGGATCATTTGGCCATCACAATTTCCTATCTAACCCCAATAAAACAGACTGTAAGCTTCCCGAAAAACAAATGGGTCATACATAAAGCAGACTGGTGTCGATATTCCAAAATTGTAGACTCATTGCTCCACACTTGTGTACAAAATGCCTCACCGGAGGAAAATTACAACTCTTTCATGTCCTTAATCAATCAAGCAGCAAACACATCTATTCCCCAAAACCGCTCGTATGCGAGGAAACCAGCTACACCTTCTCCATGGTGGTCCCCAGAAGCTTCAAAAATGATTGCCAGGAGACGTTTAGTATTTAAAAAATATAAACAACAATCCACATGGGAGACATACACGGAATATAAGAAAATAGACGCGGAAGTTAAACGTTTTCTTAAACAACAGAAACGGAACAGCTGGAAAACCTACTGCTCGAAAATATCGAAGGACACGCCAACAAAGGAAATATGGACCATGATCAGAAAAATGAAGAAGAAACCACCACCTACCTCAACAATCACCTGCGATGTTGAAGACCTTGCCACAGTATTTGCCCCTCCATCGGTCACCCTACCACCTTTCGAGAGTATGATCAACCCAGAAGAAAAAGACATCGATCATAACATATTCCGAAGACCCTTCTCACTGCACGAATTAGACAGGGTATTAGCCTCATGCAGCGACACCGCCCCAGGATATGATAACATTCATTATGCCATGTTACGCCATCTGTCCCCAAGAGCAAGAATTTACCTGCTACAGCTGATACAAACAGCTCCCAGATTCATGGACTACTCAAGTAATCGTTCCAATTCTCAAGCCCGGAAAGGACCCCAAGGATCCATCTTCATACCGACCAATCGTGTTACTATCATGCGTCTATAAAACGGCGGAACGTCTCTGGAAACATCGCATCGAATGGTGGATGGAACGCAACAAACAATTTCCAGCATCACAGTTTGGTTTCCGGAAAGCCCGTAGCACCATGGACAGCCTAGCCATACTCACTACAGATATCGAACGCGCAATAAATAACCACGGATACTTACTGGGACTGTTTATGATATCTCTAGTGCTTATGACAACGTACATCTACCGATCCTCATGAGGAAATTACAAAAGGTGGGCCTCCCGAAACATCTATTGCAAGGTATATACTCCTCCCTGCATCAACGCACCATCTATATTCGTAAGAAGGACAACGCTCTATTTGGACCTTTCATAATAAATCGAGGCATACCGCAGGGTTCCATACTAAGCCCACTTTTGTATACTATATACACCAGTGATTTAGAGACATTATTGGGGCTAAATATCAAAATCCTTCAGTATGCTGACGACATCTGCATCTATATCTACTCCATGTGTTTTTGGATGATACTCCGGAGGATCTCAGAAGCAGTAACAAAAGTCACCAAATGGCTTTTGCAACAAGGCCTATCCCTATCTCCACAAAAGTCATCAGTAGTTGTGTTCACTCGTAAAAGATGTCCACTCTCGCTGGAACACATTCACTTGGGACAATACGATTTTCCTGTACGATCAACAGTAAAATTCCTTGGACTCATCTTGGATAGCAGACTTTCCTGGATCGCACATGTAAAGGATATAACAGACAGAACGAGTAGCGCCTTAAATATACTTCGCGCAGCAGCTCACACATGGTGGGGTGCAGATCCCGCAACCTGCCTACTACTCTACAGGTCATTAATTAGATCACGAATAGACTATGGAAGCATCGTGTATGGCAATGCGCCGACAACAGCACATACGTAAACTAGATCAACTACAGTATCGCGCTCTCCGCATCTGCATAGGAGCCATGAAAAGCTCCCCCACGAACGCATTACTCATAGAAACCAGCGAGCTTCCACTCGAACTCCGCCGTCAATACCTCGCGGACAAATACTTACTCCAAAGGCTCTCCTTCACACAACATCCCTTACTCCCGAAACTACAACTTTTAACTAACAGCATGGGAACCATCGGAGAAAAACGCCCTCCACGATGCCCGCTCCTGGTGTACAGTTACTTCAACCTCAGATTCACAAAGCCGCTTATAACGAAGGAACCCGCCTTACCAGTCTTCTCGAAACCCTATGAATGCTCTGTTCCAACCCTGCAAACCTATATTCTATTCCCCAACTAAATCCGAAATCTGCTACCCTCCTTTTATCGGCGATCTGGGGGGAATCACCCACATCTACACGGATGGTTCGAAAACAGATCACAGTGTAGGATGCGCTTACTACTGCCCAGTCAACAACTACGGAGCATCCTTTTTACTCCCACCGGAGACCTCAATCTACACTGCTGAAATACTAGCCATTAAGGAAGCCATCAGTTATGGGATGGAACAAAATTTTGAGAAAATTCTGATCTTAACTGACTCCAGAAGCACACTACAGCGGCTCCAGTACCCACAGTGGAATCTCAACAGCAATAGCTACATTATGGACATCATCGAGTGCGCAGTATCAACCCAAGTACCAGATATAAGATTCATGTGGGTGAAAGGTCACTCGGGTCTCATATACAATGAACTGGTAGACGCCCTCGCCAAAAGCGGAGCTACAGAAGGCACGCCTCTATTCTTGCCCCTACCTTACATAGACTTCCTCCCCAGAGTGAAACAGAAGTTGAAACAAGACCTCCAAGAATTTTGGACATCAACATCGTATCACAAAGGTAAACACTATTGTTGCGAATGAATCGCAAGAAGTACTTAGGTGTACGGATTGCACAATAAAGTGTAGGATTTACGTGTGTGAAGACGCGTAGGATGTTGTGGAGCAGAAATGTTCCATCAGCAGAGGCAGTAAACATAAACAGTAGATAAAGGCCGGAAGGTCGAGCGAGGGGAGATAGGGCTGAGTGTTGACAAGCAGCGGAAGAGCGCCCGATAACGCCCTCGACCCGACAGCTTGCGTGACAGGAAACACGAAAATTTCCAGAAGGATAAACAAAGCTGATGCAAGAACGTAGGATACGTGACCAGCGCAGCAGAATGTTCCAGAAGGTCAAGAAGACACAAATAATGTCGTCACTGGACGATATAAAAGAGGTGGCCGGGCCACCGAGAGGGAGAGTAGAGTAGGGCGGAGCAGTAACAGAGCAGGACTGTTAGATTAGGGCAGCAGTAGGACGGAGAGACAGACTAGTGCAGGGCACAGTAGTCGCCGTCGGTAGCAGACTTCGATGCTGGTTTAGGACTTAGTGCCTCTGAAGTCCCATGGACGGTAGTCGTAGGGCAACTAAGCTGGTTAATCCCTACGGGAGATACTTTTCGTACAGAGTTTATTTAAAGTTGATGCGGAGGATCCAGTTCCTGCTGAAGGTAGTCCCTGAGTTGGAAATGTTGGAGGAGTAGTACTTTGTAGCCACGCACCTCCTTGGGATTTAGGTCTAAAATAGATGTCAGTCGGTCTTCGTGAGCTGCAAGCTTGGTCTTTGTAATATCAGCTTGTATGTGTTTTTATTTCTATCAGTACCCTTTGTGAGGTCCCCACTCACCAGTCATTACTAAGTGCTATTATCATTTTATTAATTGATTGTAAATAAATTTATAATTTCATTTGTAAAAAAGGTCTTCCAGCATAGTAGTTTGTATAGTATGGGGTAGTTTTAAGTTATTTTAGTGATTTGATGTTGAGAAGAGTTGGCAGGACTGTAATGTGATGTGGTCGCGGGAGAAAGAAGCCAATATGGCGAGAGAGACTGTTTTGAGCGAGCATAGCGGGTACATGTGAAGAGACTGATTGCGGCTAGAGCAATGCAAAATTGTAGAGAATATTGTGTCAGTAACAGCATTGGTTTTTATGTGAAATTTTGAGTAAAATAAATTGTGAATTGTAGCAAAAGTGCAGTGAAATTCATTTACATAATATTACAACATCCGTTGCGCAAATTGAGAGATTATTGAAACTTTTGTAATAAAAGTACATTATACTAATACAATCGGCGAGGTGGTAGCGACGACCGTTAAAAGGCATGTTAGGGCCAAGTGCCAAATAAAGCGGGCTATCAAACCTTGCTTGTCGCAGTCAAAATAGCGATAACAGGGACCTCGCAAAGTGGCGACGAATCTGCCAGGATAAGTGCAAAATATTGCATTTATTCAAGAACGACCTTGGGTATTCTTCGACTGGAGCCAGATAGCAGTTTCTGGAGCAGAGGTTAGCAGACGTGAAGATCATCGCAGCATTGGCAAGTACAGAAATTCAATATAAATTTTCCGAAAGAGTGGCAGCAAGCAGAATTTGATACAGTGACTTCCGTAAAATAAAACACCAGTAATAAATTTGAAAAAAGTGATTTAAGTTTCTTTAAAGAACGAACAGTTAAATGCAACAGTTTGAAAACGAATGAAAATCAGAAGTAAACTTTTGTTAATTTCGGAAGAATTAAATCTGTAAATTTGTCATAAGAATGGTTTTGGAAATTAAAAAATTTGTCCAAATTAGATTTAAATGCTGAGAAGACCTTAGTTAAGCAAATAAAGAATTTTTTTAAGCAATAGTGGGAAGGGTTTTATTTAAATTGGTAACTGAAAGATAAATGCATGTGTAAAAGCCATTGTGATTTGTAATGTTACGTTGATGCATGTTTTTTGTGTGTTGTAAAATTTATGTTTGCAGTGCTGTGGCAATTTCTGTGTAAAGTAAGTAATTCATAAAAGGTTTCCTGTGTTCAAAATGGGTTTCTGTACCCATTAAAGAGTATTTCTGCGTTGAAAAACAGCGTTGTGAAAATTTTGGAAGTGATTTTATGATTGTGCTTTGCGTGTGAATTAACGGGATATTTCAGTAGTAAATTTATTTTTATTTAGCTGTGAATAAGTAAAATGGAAGTAATTAAGGACAAATCCTCGGGTTGTAGTGATAGATTAATTTCTAAAGCTGGGGATAATGATAGTATTGTTTGTAACAATGAAGATTCCGGGTTTGTCGAGCAGTCAGCTAACAGGGAGGGAAGTGGAGTTGACTTGACCAGCGAGTTTAATTCAACTGAAGCTAGCTGCGTTAGTTTCTGTGACGGCATGGGGGGAAGCGGAGTTATGTATTCAACCAAAGATAGTATTGAGGTAGATGTTAAAGATAGTGATGTTTGTGAAGTCGAGTCAAAGAGTTTCATGATTAGTGCGATGTCAACACCAATACCGGTTAATCAAATTAATATTCAAGAAAAAGAGACGGGTAATAAACAAATTGATGCTCAGAAACAGAAATGCGGCGAGATGTCGATGCTAATTGTTTTATTGGAAAAAATGAGAGAAGAGTCGAAACAAACAGCTGAAATAATAAGAGAAGAGTCAAAACAAACGGCTGAGAAAATAGAAGAGTCAAAACAAACAGCTGAAATAATGAGAGAAGAGTCAAGACAAATCGCAGAAAAATTGGAAAGAAAAATTACCGAGACTTGTAATTTGACCGAAAAAATTAGAGAAGAAGTACGGATTTTAAGGCAGGATATGTTGTTGGAAATGGATAGCCGTATTCAACAGTCGGAAGAAAAATGTGACAGGAAGATAGATAGTGTAAAACAAGTATTAAAGGAAGATATCAAAACAGAAATAGAGAAAGAAATGTCAAAGGTGTATGATTATGTTGAAAAGCATGAAGAGGCTAACAAGCAGAATGTAGTGTGTTTGGTGCAACAAAAGGTGGAGGAAGCAGTGAAGGAAAAGAGGAAGGAAATACAAGAAGAGCATATAGCCATGCAGAAAGAAAATAAGATAATTTATGAAAATCAAAAGGAATGCAAAGAAAAAATAGAAGAGTTAAAAGAAAAAGATGAAACCCGCTCCGAACAAATTTACCGGTTGAAAGAGGGATTTGTGACTATGGATAAGGAAGTGAAAGGAGCATTTAACCAAGTGGATGACCAGATGAAATCAGTCAAAGAAGAAGTGAAACAACTAATTAAGAAATTTGGGGAAGAAGAACGGCGAAATTTGGCTGCTATGGGGATTGGTGGTATCATCACAAACCAGATTAAATTACCTGAAGTAAAATTTGAACCTGAAAAAAACAGTGCATCCGGTAGAATTTGCTCGAGTTTACAAGAATGGGTTACCTTGTGAGTGGTCAGACTTGGATAAGATAAGATATGTAAAGAATATGCTACAAGGGGATGCTTTCGTATGGAGTTGTGGCAGTGTTGAAGAATGTAATAATTTCGAGGAATTTTTGAAATTATTTTTAAACAAATATTGGTCACAGAGAAAACAAAGGAATGTGAGGAGAGATTTTTGGAACTGTCGCTATTATAGTAGACGTGAGGGGAGCATGAAGAATTTTTGTGAAGCAGTGATGAAAGAATTGTGCTACCTGGATCAAGAAGTCGGTGATGATGAAAAAATAGAAGTTCTGTTGCAAAAATTGCCTAGGGGTGTCCAAGAAAAGCTAGTAGTAGTTCAATGGAATAGTATAGAAGATTTTTTGGAAATAGTTGAAAGGTTGGACCGCTGGAATAGTGCGAATGAGCAAAGCCTGAGAGGGGATAAGAGGAATGACTATCGAAGTTATAATGGGTCGAACCAGATGAATCCACGGGACGATTGTACCAGAGACAGAGGTCGAGGAAATGGATATCACCGAGAGGAACAGTATAACAGAAATTCTGGAGATGGAAGAAGGGAAAATGAAGATGGGCGACATGAATATCAGGGGTCATATCATAACAGTAGCCGGCCAGGGGGAAGAGATGGAGGAAGGCAGCTTGTTCCCCATCGAGTGGAGGGAAACTCTGCGCCGCAACTGGGGCGGTCCGCTCAGTAGCGGAGGAAGTCGAAATAGGACCAAAGAATCAGAACAACAGGAATGACAGCAACACCTACCAGAGAGCTGAGGACCTACAGAGAAATGACAACGAATGTGATATGCAGATTATAAACTACAACAGCAGGGGGCAAAATCAAGAGAAATCGAAAGAACTGGATGTCGGGGTTTGTGACGAGAAGGAACCACTGAGGTGGTGGGAATGTTTCAAGTTTTTAGACGAAAGGGAGACACAGGACATTGCAAGAATGTGCGAATATGATTGGCAAAAAGAAGAGGTGCGAGAATTGGCTGAAATCGATCTGGGAATCCATGGTAACGAAGAGAAATGTAGTAGCAGTGTAAGAGAATACACTTTAGCAGAAAATATGATGACAGATGAGCTTGTATCGAAAGAATTTGAGGAAGATATGTATGAAACTAAAACAGAAGATAGTATCGGAACAAGTGACGAAGATGAGGAAGAGTATAGCGACGAAAATGATAGCGAGGACGAAGATGATAATCTGAAAGAAGAAGAATCAGGTGGAATGTTAGACAATGAAGAATATGAAGGAGTGAGATTTTTCCTTGTGAGGAAATATGCCAATAGCAATGATGATGGAGGTGAAATGCCAGAGGAGGCAAATGTTGAAGTTTCGGAAGAAGTTAGACGTGACATAAGCTCATTTGCGGGAAATAATGAATGCAAAACAGATGATGGAAGTCAATTCAATAGAGAAAATGTGGACTTACAGCAGATACACCTGAGAGATGGGAGTAAGCTAGAAGTGTTAAAGTGGTCTCCAGAAGAGTTTGAAAAGGATTTGTTACAAGAGGAAATTATGAAGGAAGAAGAAGAGGAAGTGAGGCATCCAATATTTACGGTGAAAGTTTTTGGTTTGAAGAGCGAAGTGCTAGCGGATACTGGGAGTGAATTAACAGCGATATCACACAAGTTGTATGACCAAATAGTGAAGAACAACAAGATTGCTGAAATGCCAGTGAGTAAGGTTCAAGTAATTGGGGCGACCGGAAAACTGAGTAAGAGGGTGAAAATTCAAATATTATTGGAGTTAGAAATAAATGGAGTTGCATTGGAGCATGCTTGCTTGGTGGTACCCGAGCTCAGCATTAACTGTATTCTAGGTATGGACTGGCTTTGCAAATTTAGAGCTATAATTGACTGTTACAAAGGAGAGATGCAAGTATGGAAGAACGAAGAAAATATTGAAGTTAACTTTGGAAATAGTTCGATAAAAGTTAAGGAGTTGGAGGAGATGTAAACATGCGAGCTGTGTATGAAGTATCAACAGAAGATGAAGTTGTAGAGGATGAGGAAATGGAGGGTGAAGAAACAGAAAAGTGGGATGGAAGCGAACTATGTAATGGATATTGATGAGTTAAGGGGAGTTACCGAAGAACAGAAGGAAGATTTAAAAGGAATATTGAGGAAGTATAAGAGTGTATTTTCAGACTGTCCCGGAATAGTAAAAGGATATGAATGTCAATTGAAGATAAAGCCTCATACACCATTTTTCGTGAAGCCTTATCCGATACCGCTAGCTAAGAAGAAAGCTGTGGAGCAAGAAATCGACAAAATGGTGCGATGGGGTATTGTTGAAAGATGTAGTAGCCAGTACAACAACCCGCTGATAGTGGTTGGCAAGAAAGATGGGACAGTGAGATTGGTTTTAGATGCCAGGACGTTAAACAGAATAGTAGACAGAGAAACTGATCGTCCTGAGAATCTTGAAGAAATGTTGCAGAGATTCCATGGTGTGAAATACATGACAAGTTTAGACTTAACAGCCGGATATTGGCAAGTACCATTAGCTCCGGAATCGAGAAAGTATACGGCATTTTTATTTGGTGGGAAATGCTACCAGTACAAGGTGGTTCCATTTGGACTGAATGTCTCGGTCTCAGTTTTTATACGAGCATTGGATCAAGTACTAGGGGAAGATTTACTTAGCAAATTATCCATCTATGTCGACGATATATTGATAAGTACTCAAACATGGGAGGAACATTGTGAAGTTTTGGAGGAAGTGTTGGTTGCCTTACAAAGAGGAGGCATGACTTTAAAAATGTCAAAATGTGAGTTTGCGAAGAAGGAAATAAAGTTTTTAGGACACCAGATTGATTCACAGGGTATACGCCCGGATCCCGAGAAGATAAAGGCAATTATAGAATTTCCCGTGCCAAAAACCAAGAAACAGTTAAAGTCGTTCTTTGGTTTATGCGGTTTCTACCGAAAGTTCGTATCAGATCAGTCATTCAATGATCCTCACTTAGGGGAATTAAGGAAGAAACATTCATCGTGGTTGTGGACGGAACAATGCCAGCAGGCTTTCGACAAGTTGAAGAATGAATTGATGAATAGTGGATTATTGTATCATCCCGATTTAAGTTTGCCTTTTTGTTTAGGGAGTGATAGCTCTAACTATGGCCTAGGAGTTCATCTATTTCAATTGATGAATGTGGACGGAAAAGAGGAAGTACGGTCAATCGCATTTGCAAGCCGTGTATTGAACAAACATGAACAATCTTATGGGATATCAGAGAAGGAAGCATTGGCCATCGTGTGGGGGTTTGGGAAATTTAAGTATTACTTGTGGGGGCACAAGACTATTGTGTTTACGGACCACAAGGCGTTGACCTTTTTATGCGAATGCAAACTCATGAACAGTCGATTGACCCGATGGGTATTATACATGCAACAGTTTGATTTTGAAATAAGGTATATAAAGGGTAGTGAAAACCAAGTTCCCGATGCGCTATCAAGACTTCCGATGGGAACCAACTATGTGGATGACGCTGTTGGCTCTGAAAAGGTGGTCAGAATGTTCTATATGAAGGGAGTGTTACATGAAAAGGCAGTTAAGGATATTTGCAAGGATATGAGGCGTAAACAAAATGAGGATGAGTGCTTGAAGCTAATAAAGCAGAATTTAGGAGATCCTAGAAATAAGAAGCTGCCCAAGTACTATAAAGTTCATGACGGAATATTATTTCGCAGGAACGGACGAGGTGTCGAGTGGCTGGAAAATATGTTGGCCGGAAAAATATGTGGATATCATAATAGATTATGTACATTTGAGTTATGGGCATTATGGAGCCGCTAAATGCACCAAAAAATTAAGGGAAGTCTTGCTATTTGATAATATGAAAAGGAGGGTGGCCAAGAGGATAGCGACTTGCGACCGATGTCAACGGACTAAAGTTTCGACTGTAGCAACTAAAGGTTTAATGCAGAGTATATTGCCAGAGAATGTTTTGGATCTGGTAGCCGTTGATTTGTATGGGCCTCTACCAAAGTCAAGGGGTGGATTTACTTATGTCTACGTCATGTTGGATGTGTTCTCGAAGTTCGTGCGATTCTATGCAATAAGAAAGGCTACAGGGAAGATATTGGTGGACCGGATGGAAAAGAATTATTTTAAAAATGTGGGCTATCCAAAGAAGATATTATCAGATAACGGTAGCCAATTTACGTCAAGACGTTGGGCTCAGTGTATGGAGGAGAACAAAGTGAAGCATATAAGAATATCAGCGTACCATCCAGCCAGTAATCCAGCCGAACGAGTCATGAGGGAAATTGGTCGGTTGATCCGAACCTATTGTAGTAACAAACATACTACATGGGTAGACTATGTCACAGATTTCGAAGATGTCATAAACAGTGTACCTAGTGAGAGTACTGGTTACACCCCATATTTTTTGATGTATCATAAAGAAGAACCGAATTTGATTAAAGAAGTAATTAATTTTCCTGCAAGTCAATGTGTATCTAAGGAAGACGTTTGTAAGCAAGTAAGGGAGAGAATGAAGAAGAAAGCTGAGGGAAAGGAAGAGAAAGCACGACCAGAGACGAAAACCTGTTGAATTTAATTTGAACGACTTGGTAAAAACGCACGAGAAAGTCTTGTGAGATAAATGCGGAAATTAAAAAATTCTTTAATGTGTTCCATGGACCATTTCGAGTGGAGGGAAAGCCCCATAAGAATGCCTATTTTCTTGTGTACCCGAAGTCAGGAAGGAAGTTTGGGTTGCGGAATGTGACTGATTTAAAGTTGTATAAGGTGAGAGAGGAGAAATAATTACAATGTAGTGTATTATAAATGTTAATAAACTTCTATTATTGGACTATAGCAAAGGACATTGAGTGAGAAATTGTAAAGAACCATGGTGTAATGGAAAATGTGTAATTTTTGTTACAAAGGAGTAATGCTGGTGAAAGGGTTGAACTTTGCCCCAAATAACCTAACTTTTGTGATTACAAAAAAGTGCTAATTAGTGGCAAAGTGGGGGCATGTGTGAGGTCCCCACTCACCAGTCATTACTAAGTGCTATTATCATTTTATTAATTGATTGTAAATAAATTTATAATTTCATTTGTAAAAAGGTCTTCCAGCATAGTAGTTTGTATAGTATGGGGTAGTTTTAAGTTATTTTAGTGATTTGATGTTGAGAAAGTTGGCAGGACTGTAATGTGATGTGTGGCGGGGAGAAAGAAGCCAATATGGCAACAGAGACTGTTTTGAGCGAGCATAGCGGGTACATGTGAAGAGACTGATTGCGGCTAGAGCAATGCAAAATTGTAGAGAATATTGTGTCAGTAACAGCACTGGATTTTATGTGAAATTTTGAGTAAAATAAATTGTGAATTGTAGCAAAAGTGCAGTGAAATTCATTTACATAATATTACAACATCCGTTGCGCAAATTGAAAGATTATTGAAACTTTTGTAATAAAAGTACATTATACTAATACAATCGGCGAGGTGGTAGCGACGACCGTTAAAAGGCATGTTAGGGCCAAGTGCCAAATAAAGCGGGCTATCAAACCTTGCTTGTCGCAGTCAAAATAGCGATAACAGGGACCTCGCACCTTCCACACCGAGTTCCCAAGTTTGAAAAATCTTTACTCACTCGTATTTAGACTTCCAACAACAATACAGAAGTCTAGCTCCCAACTTCCGAACCGCTCGCGGAAGTAAATAGCCAACCGGACGCAACATACCTATAATTTTTGGTGTCAGTAGTGTGGGGTTTTTTGGCCAGGATAGCCACTGTTAGATACTGCTTGACCAAAAGTTAGCCAGGGTTGGCCAAAGGTCAGCATATCGGCAATATAGGCCACAAATTTGAGGAATAGGTGTGGGTACTTCTGTAGAACTCAGCCCGAAGTCAAAGTAAGACTGACGGCTTGGAGAACGAAGCCGACAGGGGGAGGTCACTGCAAATAAGTAGGCGTCGAGAGAAGAAGAGGATCCACTGGTCGACCACGAAAGGGGTCACTCGACAGCGGAGAAAACCTGCCAGCAGCATCTATGAGACAACAAGACGGGTAGCAGCCACAACGCAGCCGAGGTCAACGAGGGTTGACAACAGCAGCCGCAACGCTGCCGCAGTCACCGCGACGCAGCCGAAGTCAGCGCGACGCAGCCGAGGGCAGCAGGACGAGCCGCTGTCAGCAGTCATCAGCCGCAGTCAACAGCCAAACGAGCAGCGCACATCGCTTAAAAGTCAATTCCAGCAGGTGAGAAAATACGCACAGCAAGCATGCCTAACGAAGTAATGCCAAGTAATCAGGAGGCGCAGTCATCACCTCAGAGGCAGTATATTAGTTTAAATGAAGTCATTAAATTAATTCCTCATTCTTTTGATGGCGATAAGGCACAGTTAAATGAATTTTTGGATAACTGTGATAGTGCTTTTGAACTGGTGGCGCCAGAACAGCATGAGATCTTATTAAAATTTGTTAAAGCCAGAATAGTAGGGACAGCTAGAGGAAAATTGCTCGTCAGAGATTTGACTACAACTTGGCCGGCAGTTCGTGGGATATTGGTTGAAAACTATGGCTGCAAAAGAACGTTAGACTACTATGCATGTAAAATGTTTGCTAGTAGGCAAGAATCATGGGAGAGTATTGCGCAATGGGGTTCGCGCATAGATGCACTCCAGCATCAGTTTAGGGAAGCCATAAGGGGTGTTATGGCAGAAACGGAATTGGCAGGCAGCATAGCTCTTGTATTAAAGTTAGGAAGGGCTGTTTTTATTCAAGGGTTATATGATGATCGAATAAAAACAATTGTACGTGCCAGGGGAGAAACGATTACCCTTTCAGAAGCTGTGAAAATCGCAGCCACAGAGGAAAGTGCGATTGCTTCAGCGAAAGAAAAACCGGTTTCACGATATCCCTTCAGAAATCAGAAGGTAGAAAGAAAAAACGGTCCCATTCTGTTTCAATTGCAAAAAATCGGGGCATACAGCCAAAGATTGTCGTGCGCAAAAGCGCGTAAGGGTAATTGATAAAGAGGACGAACTGGATAAGAAAGCGATAAATGCTTTGCTTGCTAAGTTAGACAAGATGGAAAAAGAAAACGCCGTCAGAACGATGGAAACACGGCGAGAGACGAGAAGTAGCGCTAGGCAAGCGGCCCAAAGAGCACCCTTTAAGAAGAAGGTACCGTATACAAGTGAAATTACGTGCTATAAGTGCAACCGAAAAGGGCATTACGCACGGGATTGCTGAGAAAATGCATGGTCGGGAAAGGGAAAAGATCGAAAATCGGTAAACTGTTAAGTGGCGTAATGAGGCAGTCACATTGCGCCAGGCCCCCAAAAGTATATAAAGTAGACTACACAGACAAAAATGAATACGTGACGATGCAATGTGATGGAGCAAAGCATAATCGGATAAAATTCCTGGTAGACAGCGGGGCACAGATCAGCTTAATAAAGAAGGATAGTATACCTAAGGGAGCAAAAAGGGATACTAGTGAAAAAATTAGAATTAAAGGGATTAGTAACAATATAGTGAAAACAGAAGCTTCCGTAGTAATTAAGTTGCAAGCCGAAAAGGGTTGGTACTAAGGCAAAAGTTCTATGTGATTAGGGTCGGACATAGATTTGCCATTTGAAGGCTTGTTAGGAAGGGATTTCTTGGCACAAAAATAGGGCCATAATAGATTATGGTGGGAGGACCATTGAGATTCGCTGGAAGCGAATTAGCTTGGAAACCGCGCAAAGAAGGGCCATTTCAGACGCAACGTGGGATGCGTTGTGTTAAGAAAGTAGGTGTTGCAGGGATTGTGACATCGGGTAAAAGCTGTCCGCTCACTAACGGAACTGTGAGGCGTGACGGAAGATTCCGAGGGCACTGGGTGACTCGAAGACGGTAGGCCCCGTGAAAAGGCGAGATTGTCCGCTCACTAACGGAATAGTTGCGACGGGACGGGAGAAATGTCGTAGGGATTACGACAAGAAGTAATGTTAGTCCTGCCTACTAACGGAACTGTAGGACGAGACGGAAAGTTTTCCAAGGGCAGTAGGTGGGACCTATTGTCACGGAAAAGGTGCTAAAACGAACGCAGGAGGTACCGGTTCTTTAGCGAAATCAAAGGTGAGCAAACCAAATATGGTTGCAACAGGCCATGTAAGACACACTTATGCAGAAGTGGTGAAAACATGGTGATAGACATAGTGGAGGAGCTGGAAGTGCTCAAAGCTATGAGATAGTAGTAGGCCCGCGCGAGGAAAAAAATAGTGAGAGTAAGAGTAACGTTGAGGGATGAATCAGAGGTGATAATCCCAAAGCAAGAAGTAAAACCAGGTCTATTTGTGCCAGAGGCACTGGTATCCGTGAGAAACGGAGTGTGCATCACAAGTATGCTAGAATACTACGGAAGAGGAAGTTAAACTAGAAAATCCCATAGTAGAAGCTGAGAAAGTGCCAGAATTAAAAGAAACCCACGTAAGGCAAGTTAGAATAGAGCAACTGGAGGGCAGATCTCGGTTAAGCAAGCTAAAGGAAAATCTTCGGGTCGATCATTTGAACAAAGAAGAGCGGGAAGCCCTATTGGAAATTTGTGCGGCGTATAACGATATATTCCATTTGCCGGGGGATAGATTAGGTTAAACAGAGGCCGTCAAGCATGAAATTAAACTCCTTCCGGAGGCAGAAGGAAAGATAGTTCGGTTGAGGCCATACCGAATACCGGAGGCGCAAAAAGAAAATTTTGCAAGGCGAAATAGATAAACTACTACAGGATGACATAGTAGTACGTAGTGATAGTGCATGGAATTCGCCGGTACTAATAATTCCGAAGAAAATGGATGCAAGCGGTAAACAAAAATGGGCGTGTGGTAATAGACTACAGAAAACTTAATGATCTGACAGTAAAATAATGTGTTCCCATTGCCGCGAATTGATGAAATATTAGATGGGCTAGGAAAGGCAAAATATTTCTCGACATTGGACTTAGCGAAAGGATATTATCAGGTTTTACTGGACGAAAAAGATCGGGAAAAGACAGCGTTTAGCACTTCTTATGGACATTATGAATTCAAAAGGATGCCTATGGGATTAAAGACGGCACCAAATACCTTCCAAAAATTGATGAACTCTGTGTTAACAGGACTGCAAGGTGAGAAAGTGTTCATTTATTTGGATGACGTCATTATTTTTGGATCGTCATTAAAAGAACATAATGCCAGGTTAGAAGACGTTTTCGAAAGACTGAGAAAGTACAACCTCAAGTTACAAGTAGACAAATGTGAATTTCTACGGAAAGAGGTTACATTTTTGGGACACGTACTCACAGAGGAGGGATTGAAACCTGATCCACAAAAAGGTAGAAGCCGTGAAACAATACCCGCAACCGAGTAATACCAGTCAATTAAAGGCATTCTTGGGTTTGAGGTGGATACTATCGACGGTTTATTGGTAATTATAGTAAAATTGCTAAGCCGTTGTATGAGTTGCTAAAGAAAGGAGTTACATATATATGGGGAACAAAACAGGAAGAGGCTTTTCAACAATTGAAGGAAAAATTGTTGAATCCTCCCATTTTACAGTATCCCGATTTCACAAAAAGTTTCGTAGTAACCACAGACGCAAGTCAAGATGCGATAGGAGCTGTTTTAAGTCAAGGTATAATTGGTAAGGACTTACCTGTAGCATATGTATCCAGGACCTTAAACAGGGCAGAAAGAAACTACAGCACTATAGAAAGGGAAATGCTAGCCATTTGTTGGGCAGTGAAACAGTTCAGACCCTATTTGTTTGGAAGGAAATTTACCATTTGTACAGACCATAAACCGTTGTTGTGGATTAATAGTGTATCAGACCCGTCATCCAGATTAATGAAGTTTCGGTTGAAACTCGAGGAGTATGATTATGAGATCGTGTATAAGAGCGGCAAAAGAAATCAGGTTGCAGACGCTCTTTCACGAATCCGAAACATTAGAGAGACCGATGACGAAATAAGTGATAATGATGAAGAGAAACCTGAAAGTAAAGAAATAGAGGCAGAAAGTGGTACCTCAACTGCTGATAATGAGAAGGGAACATTATCACCGGAGGCAAATAATAGGGAAGAACTTACTCAGGAAGAGAAGACGAAGATACTTAAAGCAGTATCATGAATCGCCAATAGGTGGACATCAGGGAATAGGTAGAACCTATGAGAGAATTAGGAAATATTGTAGCTGGGAAGGCATGAAAGCCGACATTGAGCAGTACATTCGCCAGTGCGAAAGCTGCCAAAAGAATAAGATTACCCAGAGTAAGACAAAGATGCCAATGGAGATAACAAGAACTCCAGAGCATGTGTTTGAACGGTGTGATATAGACATCGTAGGTCCACTACAGCAATCAGAAAAAGGAAATAAGTATATTCTTACGTTTCAGGATGCTTTGACAAAGTTTTTAGTAGCCGAACCCATAGAGCAGCAAGACGCTGACACGGTAGCAAGAGTGCTAGTAGAACGGATAATTCTAAGGTTTGGAATACCGTCTATTTTATTAAGTGACATGGGAAGCATTTTATGGATGACCTAATGAGGAGAATATGTAGACATATATCGAGAAGATACACACCACAAGTTATCACCCACAAGCGAATGGAGCGTTAGAGAGAACGCATCGCACATTGACGGAAATGCTGCGGCATTACATAAATAAAGGTCAGACAGATTGGGATGCCTGGATCCCGTATGCAGTGTTTGTTTTTAATACAACACCGCATAGCACTACCGGGTATACGCCTCATGAATTATTTTTTGGAAGAGTATGTAACCTACCCGGGAGTACTACAAAAGAAACCAGCCGAGGTAATATATATTACGATGATTACGTAATTGAACTAAGAGAAAGTTTAAGGCAATGCATCAAGAAGCGCGAGAAGCGACAGCGCAAGCGAAAATGAAAAGTAAGGAAAATTATGATAAGACGCAAAATCCCGTAGTATTCCGACCAGGTGACAGAGTTTTATTATTGATGAAAGTGTGAGACGAGGCCGTTCGAAAAAGTTGGACAGTCAATGGAGGGGTCCGTATACAGTAATTGAGACTAAGGGACCAATGTAGTAATTCAGTGGAAGAAGAATAAATATACAAAAGTGCATGCCAATAGACTAAAAGAGTTCTTTTAAAATTGCAGGAACGATGGCAGTAACCTGTGGAATAGTAGTGGCCATCTAATAATGAGTGTGACGTCAACGATGCAACAGCAGGATCTACAGTTAACAAAATTCAAGTCATCACCAGGACTGTATTATGACAACAAAGGGACAGTAAGTTTGTACACTGTTACTTGGAGAATAGTGAGTTATTTTAACTTAAAAGACATAAGAGAGAAATTTGAAGCCAGTCGAAATGTAGCGTCAAGGGCTGTAGACTTTTGCAATCAAAAACTTACAAAGATAAATGTAAGTACAGTAGAATGTGTGGGCGCAAGACATGCATTAGAATACCATGTGAGCAAAATAGAAGCCTCACAAGGCCTAATTGGGCAATTAGCTAGACATGAGCAGAATAGAAGAAAACGAGGAATACTTAATTTTGTAGGGGAACTTAGCAAGGTCCTATTCGGAACTTTGGATGAAGACGATGCTTCTTATTTTAAGTCGAAAATTAATTTGTTAGAAAATGAACAGAAGCAATTATTAAAGTTGTCCAAGGAGCAAGTTACAATTGTAAGAGCGACATTGACTAGCTTCAATCATACGGTTAATTCGATAGAGCGTAACGAAAAAGTTATAACTGCAGGGATGTTAAAATTGAATGAGCATGTCATAAAATATGAGAATAGCGTAGACAAAAGAATTGATAAGCTTGCCATATCAGTCACATTAAATGAACAGCTGATACAATTAATGTCAATATTCAATGAAATTGAGAGAGAATACGATTTGCTTATAACTGCCATAGTGAATGCACAGAAAGGCATTCTTGAACCGCATTTAGTCAATCCAGTACAAGTGGTTAAATACTTGGGATTGATTAAAGACGAAATAAAAGATAAGCAATTTCCAATAGAATTGTCTGAAGCCAAGGGGTACCAATTAATGAGAGTAATAGATCTAGATGTCTTTATTTCGGGAAATATATTGAGCTATGTATTAAATATTTCCGCTAGTAGACAGTGAAATGTTTAACATTTATAAACTTTGGCCCCTACCAGTTGAGGTGAATCACAGTAAACAATTATTTACCTATATAGCGCCTGAAAAAGAATTTTTGTTAATTGATGATGCAAAACGGCAATATGTAAAGTTAGACAGTGATCAATTAACATGCAAAAAGCTAGAACCTAATCATAGTATTTGTAAACAGACATTTGTGTTATTGTCAACATATAATCATGAGGTATGTGAAGCCAGGATGCTTCAACCTATAGTAAAAATCCCAAGTGATTGTATTCAGAAGTTTTTACACTAAATGAAAGCGTATGGACGCAAATAAGAGGTAATGAATGGCTTTTTGTAGCACCAAAGGATGAAGGATTAACAGTTTTGTGTAATGAAAATAAGCCTACAGACGTAATTATTAAAGGGACAGGAAAGCTTAAATTCTTAAGTAAATGTAAGGGATATGGTGCACAAATATTAATACAGTCTGAGCATATCATTAGATCAAAGGTACCGATTAATGATATAGTCCCGAATCTAAATATGGAGATAGATTGTTGTATAATAAATAAAGAAAAGAAAAACATATCTGAAATTCCTCTATATTTACCAGTTGAACCCGTAGTTCGACAGTTAGATGATTTGACGGCAGCAGGGCATAAGCTAGATGAGATAGAAGATGAAATTACATACCAGCAAAGAACAGCGTTTAATTCTTTCTCTATAGACAGTATACCAATATGGGGGTATGCTGGGACAGGGATAGTAGTGCTGATAATAATATTCTGTGTATGTAGATATTATAAATGTTGCCGTGATTGTTTTAGGTTTTTCTGTAAAGCCATAGGTGATGACTGTTGCACTAAGATTTGTGTTAAGAATAAGATTGTAAATCAGTACCCTGATACTGGGGTGGTTAGGTATCATCCTGCTGGAATGAACAATGATGAGAGTGAACAAATTACTTTTGGTCCTGTAAGAAGCAGGTATGTAACCGAAAACAGTGATACAATGATAAGTGAACGTGTGCGTCATCCAGACAGATATTTGGAGTATGAACAAAAGAGACCATTGATGTTTTTGTCCAAAACTGACAAACGTTAGAATGTATAATGAACATATTGTGGGAAAAGATATTAAAATGCTTTGTGTTTGTTTTAGAAAAAATAAGACACTGTCCAAAAGAAAAAGTAAAATAGTACATTGTAAGATATTTATTAATACATATATGATGTATGTAATATTAAAAATTGTCACTATTGTAAAGACAAGATAAGAAAGAAATTGATGAAACATATGTGAAATATGTGAAAAATTGTAAAAATAATGTAAATCATTGTAATATGCATAAGATATTAACTGTCAATAAATAAGCAGCTCACACAGCCGACACAGAACTTGAAAATTTTGCACTCTCAAGAGAGATTGCAAAATTTTCCCCAAGGGGGGGAGGTGTTGCGAATGAATCGCAAGAAGTACTTAGGTGTACGGATTGCACAATAAAGTGTAGGATTTACGTGTGTGAAGACGCGTAGGATGTTGTGGAGCAGAAATGTTCCATCAGCAGAGGCAGTAAACATAAACAGTAGATAAAGGCCGGAAGGTCGAGCGAGGGGAGATAGGGCTGAGTGTTGACAAGCAGCGGAAGAGCGCCCGATAACGCCCTCGACCCGACAGCTTGCGTGACAGGAAACACGAAAATTTCCAGAAGGATAAACAAAGCTGATGCAAGAACGTAGGATACGTGACCAGCGCAGCAGAATGTTCCAGAAGGTCAAGAAGACACAAATAATGTCGTCACTGGACGATATAAAAGAGGTGGCCGGGCCACCGAGAGGGAGAGTAGAGTAGGGCGGAGCAGTAACAGAGCAGGACTGTTAGATTAGGGCAGCAGTAGGATGGAGAGACAGACTAGTGCAGGGCACAGTAGTCGCCGTCGGTAGCAGACTTCGATGCTGGTTTAGGACTTAGTGCCTCTGAAGTCCCATGGACGGTAGTCGTAGGGAAACTAAGCTGGTTAATCCCTACGGGAGATACTTTTCGTACAGAGTTTATTTAAAGTTGATGCGGAGGATCCAGTTCCTGCTGAAGGTAGTCCCTGAGTTGGAAATGTTGGAGGAGTAGTACTTTGTAGCCACGCACCTCCCTGGGATTTAGGTCTAAAATAGATGTCAGTCGGTCTTCGTGAGCTGCAAGCTTGGTCTTTGTAATATCAGCTTGTATGTGTTTTTATTTCTATCAGTACCCTTCCACACCGAGTTCCCAAGTTTGAAAAATCTTTACTCACTCGTATTTAGACTTCCAACAACAATACGGAAGTCTAGCTCCCAACTTCCGAACCGCTCGCGGAAGTAAATAGCCAACCGGACGCAACACTATGCTACCATACAACCAACAATCCCAAAAAAGGCTTGGTTTCATGACTTCAGAGCAAAAAGACAATGTATAACATCTATAATACGAATGAGACTAGGTCACGGTACTTACCCCAGCCACTTGTATAGAATAGGCGTGGTTGACTCACCACAATGCGACACGGACGTGGAGGAAGAAGCAGACTTGAACCACATATTTTTTACATGCAGCAAATACTACACCCACAGCCAAAAACTGTTAAACAGCCTGTTATCACTCCAGGTGCCTCTGCCCACATCGATAACCACCCTTCTAGCGTCGAGACACACGAAGATATATATAAAACTTATAGACTTTCTGAGAGATGGGCAGATTAATATCTGAAGAAAACAATATAAGCAAATGGACGCAATATATATATGTGTGTGTGAATAAATATATATATGTGTATATTCATGGGTGTATATACATATGCGTGTATGTGTAGGTATGTATATATATGTACATATTAACTTGTCTGTAAAATGTCAATTTGAATTATGTTTAACCTCAAATCTGCATCACGCAAAATCCCTCGTGTAAATCATGTAAAATGTAAAATATTATATATATGTAAATCAAGAGAAAACGTCAGAATAACTGTAACAGGAAAAATTTTGTATGTGGGCTGGTGAAATGGTCGTACGAACAAAAAACCAATAAACAAAAAAAAAAAAGCACCCGATGGTGCAACTTTTCTCCCTATCTATTCTCAAACAATTGCGACACACTCTGAAATTAGCCAGTGTGGATTTGAACCCACCACCGGATAGAAAAACTTTCATAAGCAAGCGTCTTTACCGTTGAGCTACCAGACCGCTTTCTTTTGAATTATACGTGTGCTAAGTAGCCTATTATCAAAATCGGATAATAACTTTGGGTTTGTATGTACTACGTTGATCGAAATTAAGGTGAGGGGGGACGGACAAAAGGGTTTTACTCGTATATTTCTGTAAATGAAACGTAAACATATTTTTCTACATGTTTTAAAGTACACGTATGCAAAGTTCCATCAAAATCGGATAAAAACTATGTGTTTGTGTAAATAACATTGGCAAAATAACCCAAACATTAATTTTTATATATTAGATACAAACATAATAAATACTTTCACTGCTTTCCGAGCGCAACACGTCATGTTGGTGACGCGAACTCATAAGATTTTAGCCATTTAAAAATCGTCCAATGCGCTTATCATACGCGCAGCAAGTCATAGCATGTCATAGTTTTAGTCCCGTTCAAACATCGCCTATCGCGGCTATAGAAGAAAATAATAATTATAATAATAATTCCGCCTTAATGTCGCTCAAGCAAAACTGACTGAGCGGTTCGTCCGCGGACAGCAAGCACATCGACTCAACCACCGTGTGCCGTAGGTGTCGTCCCATTGAGTTAGATTATATGAAGCATCGACTGGACGGTCAAGTCGATAGAAACCACTCCCTCTATAGGCATTAAACACGAACCTTGAGTTTAACTGCTGTTGTCTGGTAACATAATCCTGCCAGGCAACCACAAAATACTCAATTTTGCGTAATCTGGAATTCACCTTGACTTCTGAAACTTACAACGAACACACTGTTACACAACTGCACTTAACTGATCATTTAGCAATCCATGTTAAGTTATCTCGTCTGTGACGGTACTCCAAGGCTTTACAGACGATGCTTTATTTGAACATCCTTATCTCAACTATTTCCTTGTGCCAAACTTTTCTTTATTTCTCTCCACACCTCTCCTCACGACAAACTCGCCATTGTGCAAACCTGGAAAAGCGCATAAACTTCGTTACAAGGGGATGTCCATTCATTACGTGATGTATTTTTTCTTCAATTCTCACTCTTAGTGAGATTTGGTAAGATGTGGTGGGACCCTTCCCATGACTTGTGATTTAACTAATAACATTGATTTTTAAATAATTAAATTTATTTGATATGTTCATGCATTTTCCTTGATGCCACTAAATACCTAAGTGTTAATACTGATACCTACAATTTTTTATGAAATAAGAGGAGAAAATCATACAAAAAGTGAGATTTTTATTAAACCCCTTTCCCTTTAAATGATATTTGATTAGAGTTTACCGGACTCCACCCCTCCCTATTTTGGCTCAACTAATTAATGGACGTGCCCTCACAAGATCTGAGAGGACACTTAATACAGCGGCTGTTCTGTTACTACATTCGAATATCACAGGTGGCAAAACATAAAAATTCTCTGTGAGTATTGGTTATTTTCTTTCTTTCATCCCTTTTAGTCGATATGGCTGTCAAATTATAAATGCTAATGTACTGATTTAAGCTGACTCACTGATAAGTTTTAACATGACGTAACTCATTCTTGATATTTGAAAATTAATTATATTTCAGGATATGGGACAAACAGCTGGCATCATCTAAAGAACGGGGAAGGAAACCAAGTTTACCAAAAGCCCTTTTTGCAATGTTTTGGAAGAGATCATTGCTTTGCGGACTTATGGTAGTGACCGAGTTCGTGATTATAAGGTATGATAAAACGATATGCGAAATAATCATAACTTGTAGAATTTAGAATGTGTAATCGGGGTTAAATCAATTTCTATTGCATTCACCGAAATATATAGCGTTCTTGTTGGTAACAGCTGGTGTTGTTAGCATCAGATTTGTTATTATTTCTAAAGTGATTTATGTGATATTGGCTTGATATATTTGGGTCTTGTCAGTACTGAACTGAATGAGCGATAGCAGTGGATGTGTGTAATATTATCGACAAAGCGCCTTATTGCAAACACATAACAATTATCTATATAAGTTTGTGTAGTGATAAAAATATATCTAAATAAAAAGTTCTAGCATTAATTAATATCTTGAAATCCAGTCGTTTAATATTGTACTCATAAGTTTTTGTTAAGCTTTCTTCTAATTAAAACTTTGTTTTTGAATAGTTTAATACTTTATTAGACTTCTTGATATTTTCCCTCTGCAAAATCGTTAACCGTGATTTAAAGTGTTTTAAGAAACCTGCAGATGGAAGAAGAGTTTCCTCTTAAATATGTAATTTCACTTAAACCTACTTCCACAAAATGATCTGGGTCTGTTCAAAAAATAAAAGTAAGAATTAGTTCTAGATTCCTTTGGAATGATTTAATTACGTTTAATGGCAGAAATGTTATATTTTACAGCTTCAAGTTGAATTTTGATCAGGTGTATATAAGAAACCAACCTCATAACCTCAAAATAATGAGGCAGGTGATTTCCCTAAGAAACAGGAAACTTTCAATTTACTGTTGGAGACGTAGTGCCTCTGGAACTTACCAGTCTTTCAACGAATGAACTTCCGAAAGAATACGATTTTTGCGACCAAAACCTATTTCATCCTGCACATTCTATAGAATTTAGATCTAAGGAATTGTTTTTATATTCAATTATGGCCTGAATTTATCTCATAGAATAAACAGCGCTGCTACGTAAACTGCAGTGTCAATTTACTATTAATCAATCGTGACTTTGAAAAATTTAGTGGTGTCGGAATTAGTAGGTTATTTCCGATACTTAAGTCAACTTTGAATGAATTGATGAGGATGGAGCGGCAGCTAACTACAATACGGTTTCTGTGCCACCAGGACGACTCAGCCCCTGCTGCTGGGCAAGGTGGTGGAGTTCTTCACGCCCGGGTCTGACATGACTCTGGGGGAGGCTTACGGCTACACCGCGAGCCTGGCAGTAGCCATGCTGGTGCGGGTTCTGATATGGCACCACTACGCCAGGAACTCTCAACTCATCGGCATGCGCATCAGGGTCGCCTGCTGCAGCCTCATCTACCGCAAGGTATAGTGGGCGCCTGCACCGGGCGCTGTCAATATTATTAACTGTCTCGGCAGCTTTCGAATTTCACTAATTTAAGGACTCAAAGAAGCAAAAGTCCTTCACGTCAGATTTAAAATTTCCAGTATTTAAACACAAAATTTAAATTCGCAGTGAACCATGCTGCATGCTTTGTATATCTGTATGTATGTATGTTGCGTCTACAAATCGAAGATTGCTACGACCTTGCTGCTCGATGTGTATTGTACCAGAGTTCACCAGTGATAGTACGCTCAATTTCTTTCCTTCGTGCCTGTATCTGGTGTTCTATGCATGCAGATGACTGTGATTAGTATTTTTTGATGTAGTGTATTGCATACGTGGAGAGCAAGACACTCTTTCGAAGAATATCATGAAAGTCACCATCGCATGCCCTCGATGAATATGCTCTGCGGAGACGTTTGAATTATTAAAAACATATACAGTCAGGAGATACAGAATTTTGGGCAGTTCTATCATTACCGAGGCACCACAATCTGATGATGAATTCTTGTAGAACTCGACGAAACAAATCGAAAATAAATAATAAAAATATTTGATACTTCGCTTAGTTTTCGAGATATAATCTGTTAAAAATCAGTTAAAGGTTTAGTTCCTTGTAGAGGAGAAGGTCCAAAGACGGACTAGGGTCTAAATACGGACTACTTGCTGAAAGTGGGGGAAGGGTGTTGTGCTCAGACACGGGAATGGCTCCAAAAGTAACATCATGTGGTAAGAGAAGAGTAGTACGTGAGGAAATGAACTTGGTCTGTGACACACGTGCGTTGGCGCAAATTGTTTTATCGGAAAACTTGTTTTTTAAAAACTCAAGATATTTCCAGATATGTCAACATTAACTCTTTCTTACTTACTCAGCAAAGTAAATGGCTTCAATCTAATCTCAAAGTAGATGACCTGAGCTTCATGCAGGACACCACTCCTCTTAGATTTGTTTGTTTTGTAATGGTTGCCGAGACTATCAATTTGAAGTTCTCTGTGGTCTAAAAACGGGCCCCCATTGGTGGTCCAATAAAGGGCTAGCTCTTGACTTGAAAACGTGAAGATTTCAGCACCCTGGATCAACGACAAGCTGCTCAAACTTCAATGTCCAAAAGGGTTAATCCATTTGATGTACTGTGCCTTCGATCCCCACCATTGCAAAGAAAATTCAATTGTGGGCGCAATTGCCCCTAGACTGCATCTTAACTGGATCTCCTTACAGCGAATAATTGAAGAAAAGGGTGGAGCATACTGACTTGAACAATTGTCAGATGACTGTGGAAGTGTAATCAGGTGCCTCAGCAAAGAAAATAACTCAAAAGTTCCAATTCAAACCGAAAAAAACCCATGAAGTAAACTCAGCGAAGAGTTGGACTCGGAAGAAGACCATAGGATCCCTCCTACTGATGACTACACTGACGATTTCTCTGGGAGATAAACGTGATGACGACAATGCAGCATGCATTTTCTGTGATGGACTCTTTTCAGATGATAAATTCAGAGATTGAGGAGATTGTAAAATGTCAAGTTACTAAAGTTTTCGAACAAAATTTTGTGTTCTTTAATTTATTACGAGATAAATTTCCTTTTTTATACAAGTAGCCCGTATTTGGACCACCTCTTAAAGCAGTCATTTTACAATAAATCCTTTGATTTTGGAAAATTAAAACAAGTTATTGATGGTTTTAACCCTCACATCACCTTCATGATTGTTTATAGAAGCAAGTGACATCAAAATTATCCATATTGAGTGACCAGGAAAATCACAAGGACAAAAATAAAAGTGGTAGCCCGTCTTTGGACCATATTCACTACTTTTGCGACGTTTCTTCTGGTCCAGGTCGTTTTTAAACCTAACAACAACCATTAAGAAGATATATCTGCATTTCCACCATGTAGATATAGAGATTTTTGGGAATTTTTTCTGGTCCAGGCCAGATCTCACCCTAACCTCCCCAAGTTTGAGATACAATATCTCGATAACTAAGCGAGATATTTAAAAAATTTTACTTCACTTTCAAATTGTCTCGTCGATTTACATAAGAATCCATCATCAAATTGCGGCGTCACGGTTATCGTAGAATCCCCGAATTCTGTACCTCAACAAGTTTTGAATGATGAAAATGTATTCATGCCAATATTAAAACTAGTTAATCAGATACCATCATAGTGTGTCAGAAATCTATGCGACGAGGCGATTTTGTGCACTTTCACGTTGTACATAATAACTAGTGAATTTCTGGAAAACGAACTGTTGCTTTGTACATTAACCCTTTCAAGTCTGGACGCCACTATTATGACAAATGGCGGGGTGGGCTCTCAAGACTGGACGCCACTTTACTGCCAGAGGCGCGGGCGGGCCTAGCGGCCTGGACGCCACTATATTGCCAGCGCCTCTCTGTCCCACAGGACTGGAAGCCAGTTTATTGTCAGCCCCCGTACCGCATCCTAGCGGGAATTAGGGGAACCTCTAGCAAGAAGAAATATCTTTTTATTATTTTTGTGAAAAAACGAGGAAAAACTTTTTCATTTTGAGTTGTAAATAAATTAAAATTTTTTAAAAAAGATAAAAAAACAAAATTAAAAAAAATATATAAAAAGTTTCTACCCCTGCCAGTGCCAGGTCCGAAGCCCTGGATCAAAAAATGGTGACGGGACACTTAAAAAATAAATAAATAAATAAATAAAATAAAAACCCTTCCCAGTATCAAGTTCGATCACCTCGATCACAAAAAAGCGATGGAAAACTTTCGTTGGAAAAAAAAAAATTTGGCAACTAATCGAATTATTTGTAATAGTTCCAGAAACATTTCTTCTATTGAATTATAATATTCTAGTACAACACGAGTATAAAAAATTATAAATTTAATGTTATTTTAGTATCGTAAAGTTTTAGTGTCGTAAAGTTTTAGTATCGTTATAAGAAAAAAAGTTTCTTCTACAATTTCAAGAACTTTTCATAAAAAAATAACAATAAGTGAGTTTCATTATAGTTTGATATATAATTAAATAAAGCGAGTCAATTTAAACAAATTAAGCCTCTGAAAACGAGCGTAAAATTGACGCGAAACCGGGGAGGGGTGAGCCGTAAATGCCGGGCGCTCGCGGTCGAGGAGTGCCGGCTGAGGGGAGGGGCCGGCGGGCAGGGCTCCCGTCCCCGCGGCTACCTCGCAGCCAGGAGCAGCCGACGCGAAAGGGTTAAAAATGCTATAGGGATATATGTACTACCTTTTTCTGAAGGATTATAATTACTCTTTTGGGATTATCGTATCGTCAAAGGTTAAGCAGCGCAGAGTATCAATCGAAAGATTCTACTACCTCTAAAAATTTATTGTTCGGAGCTATTTATCTGAGCGTACTAATGGACTGTAATGTTGGGTTACAGTCGCGACATAACCCAAGAGATAACACTTCTGCGAATACATCCGTGGAGGAAATGGCTATTCTGTAACGACTGCAGCTGTGTTTCGCGGAGAAACTGTATGCGTCTGGCCGGTTTAATGTGTGTGTAGCAAGTCCTAAACCATCGGCGTTGACGCTGCAATCTGCAGGTGGATATGTCCTCTAACAGCAAATATCCAATGTTCGTTTAATAGCATCTCGCACACTTTATGGGTAAACTTATTCTCTTTGTATATATTAATACACTTCAACCATTTCTAGACCGTCCCGGTGGCGCTGCGTCCTAGTGTGAAATGTCCACGTTTCGGCCCTTTTGGTTTCGGGTTCCTGTAATAGTAGAATACGCCGCACCACGCTCCTCACTCTAACCTTAGCGGCGTCCGGCAATATCTCATTTAAGGAGAGGGTGGCCGATAAAAATCTCAGGTCAAAAAAAGTCTTCAAAATTACGTGGTCAATCTCGCAGGGGAAAAAGGGGGGGGGGTCCAAATTCAAGATTCTACGAATAAGACGCGTCTTAGCACATTTCATTGGACGTGATTCTCGCACTGACGAATAGGGACCGACTGGCGGTGTACGGCGTCGCCTCGCAGGGGAGGCGGGTTCGAATCGTCCCACACTTTGGTTTCCATGATTCCACAACCTCACGCAAATGCGGATGACTCACGGCATGCCGATTCCTTACCATTCCTTCCCCCATCTTGGCCCATCTTTCCCGTCTATAAAGACCTCGTAAAAGAGACGTAACGAATTAGGAGAGCGCAACTGTCTCTAGGCTCGAGCTTGGTCAGCGTGGTGGGAATAGGGGCTGTTACCCTCAGAGACTGAAAATCCACACCATGAAGCGAACATTCTTGTTGAAGGTAAGTATATACCGGGAAACAAATTGAAAGGAATTCATATATTAATAATAGCTTATAACATCAAAAATTTAATCAAAATCAATGTGAAATATCACAAATTCCGGTGATTACTACTATATTCACTGCGTTTAAGAGCAATAGTTACAAGTTTGATGCATTTTTTTAAGATTTTACTACAGTTATTAAAGAAATATACTGAATAACCGTCTCACAATAAACCTGTAAATCACATACCAACAAATTTGGAGTGAATGTGAACGTTGTTACTTGAAATATCACAGACATAAACATACACGTACATTCCTGTAATAACTGCAGTTCGCCGTGTATCATATATATATCTTCGACTGGCGATAATTACGTATAAAACACCAAACTACTAAACGGGGAAATAATAGCAACAAAGAGAGAAGCTAAGGATGCATTCAGGGTACACTACTGAATGAAGAAAGTAGAAGGTTATATAGCTCCGTTAAAAAAAAAAAAAAAAAAAAAAAAAAAAAAAAAAAAAAAAAAAAGAAGAAGAAGAAGAAGAAGAGGAAGTGGAAGAAGGTGGAGGGTGTTTAAATAATTGTGGATAGAATATAAAAGAGACTGAGCTATTTAACAATAGGTTTAGTGAAGCTGTTATGTATTGTCACGCAGGGATAGCAAAAGAAGGAATTGAGATGGAGATTTTTTTGTATATTGGTAGGATTGAGTAGCATATTAGAAAATTAAAATGAAAATCACATACTAAAGTTATGATAGAGATGCGTAGTATTTTTCAAAAAAATCGAGTCAAGTTATAATAAACTAAAAATGTATAGAAGATAGCTGGGATGACATTGCACCATAACTAGAGTATTATTTAGCTTGAGTCTGGAGGCCTGGTATTTTCCAAAGAATTGGAAATGTGCTATGGTAGAACCATTTCATAGAACAGAGGTGGATACGACTACTCTGCTGATAGTTCCTATTATACTGTGTGCTATGAAGCTGTGTTGTTGGTGCAGGTTCTGCGACTGAGCAGACAGACCATGGACACGTCGACTACAGGCTACATCGTCAACCTGATGACCAACGACGTGTGTCGCTTCGACCGGCTCGTCATGTGGATGCACTTCCTGTGGATGCCCTTCCCGCAGATCGCCATCATCATGTACTGGCTCTATACCTACGTGCGGTGGGCCTCTTTCGTCGGGCTGGTCTACGCTATACTCATCACCGTGCCCTCTCACGGTAAAGTCATTACTGGATAGTTTTTATTATGATCACTAAGGTTCAGATCTTCAAGACCAAAAAAACTGAGAAAGATACGGGCAAATATGGACTTAAAAACGGGTAAGTATGACCTAAAAGTTACTAAAATATGACCAAACATTAAATTTACTATTCATCAAAACATGCTCAATTACACATCAATTATTTTATCTAGTGTAGCTTTCACGTAGACAGCATAATTTGCTTCAGTGCACTCATGGTACATTTGGAAAATTAAATTTTAAATCATTTTGCTGATGTCACATTAATTTCGTACAATTTGCAGAAGATAACTCTTTTCGTCTGTACTAAAAATACTCCTCTCCAAATTCCCTTACGTAACTCTGTAACTTACTTTTTAGAAAATTTATCTTTTCAGCATGTTGGTACTCACAGATCTACTGCAGGATTTAACACTAACTGTGGATTATTTTCAAAAGTATTGAGACAGACGGGGCTGCATACAGGCATGCCGCTGCTGCATTGTCGAGATTAAAAGGTGGGCGGAACATTTTAATAATTTCAATGGAGCACACGCTCCAGTCGTAGTTTCCTTACTCCACCCATCTTCCCCCTTTCTTGCACCCAC
The DNA here is from genome assembly GCA_031002005.1 of Vandiemenella viatica. Classification (NCBI taxonomy): domain Eukaryota; kingdom Metazoa; phylum Arthropoda; class Insecta; order Orthoptera; family Morabidae; genus Vandiemenella; species Vandiemenella viatica. Next base: position 57,211,257 of record JARYHS010008075.1, on the reverse strand, counting down.
CTACATTTGCGCTCTACTACATTTTGACTTTAAATTCTTTCAACGTTTTTGGTAAATTATTAATCATTTCCCATGGTAACTTATTCCGATCTCTGACACCCTTACCTAAAAAAGAGAATCTACCCACATCCTTGTACCTGAAAATCGAATGCCAGCTTTTGGTCATGGTCATCTTTTCCTTACCATGCATTACGTTCCTTTTGTTTTTTTTCTGTCATCAGTCTTTCGACTGGCTTGATGCAATCTACCATCCCTTCCTATCTTGCGCCAACCTCTTCATCTCTACATATCCCTCACAACCCACGTCCTCAGTTACCTGCTTCGTATATTCTAATCTCTGTCTTCCTCAACAGTACTTAACTTCGACTGTTCCCTCCACCAGCAAATTAACCAATCCAGCAGGTCTCAAAATATGAGCTACCAGCCTGTCTCTCCTTTCTGTCAGCTTCTTCCACAAACTTCTTTCCTCACCCATCATTTCCAAAACTCATTCATTTCCTACATTGTCTGTCCACTTAATTTTCATCATTCTTCTGTAGCACCACGTTTCAAATGTTTCAATTTTCTTTCTTTCCGGTACTCCTGAAGTCCGTGTTTCGCTACCGTTAAGTGCTGTACTCCACACATAGAGTTTTAAAAATTACTTTCTAATTCCTTGATCAGTATTTGAAACTAAAAGATTTCTTTTTCATCAAGGCTCATTTTGATAGAGCTATTCAGCTTTTAACATCATTCCTGCTTCGGCATCGGTTGTAATTTTGCTTCCCAAGTACCAGAATTCACTTACTTCTCCTATTACATATGATCCTATTTATATATTTAATCTACTAGTATTGGTATCATTTCTGCTACATTTCAACACTCTAGTATTGCTTTGATTTATATTCAGTCCAAAATCTTCCTTTAGTATTTTGTTCATGCCATTCAGTAACTTCTCAATATCCTCAGTCCTTTCTGCTAACAAGACAATGTCATCGACAAATCGTAGCACACTGATTGTTTATCCCTGAACACTTATGCCACATGGAAATCTTTCTTTGAATTTTCTTTATTACCCTTTCCATTCTTCTGTATATTATTCTGGTCAGTAATTTTGAAGCATGTGGTGTTAGACTAATGGTGCGATAATTCTCACATTTATCGGCTTGTGTCGGTAGTGTAAAGATTATATTTTTATTAAATTCAGTTGGAATTTCGCCTGTTTCATAACTTTTTTGATATCAGCTTGAGTAATCTTTCGATTCCTTCCTCTCCTAGGGATTTATGAAGCTCTGCAGGGATCTCGACAGTACCAACTGCTTTATTTGCTTTGAAATCATTCAGAGCTCCATTAAATCCTGTCGTCAAAACAGGGTCTCCTAAGTCATCAATGTCGACATCGCCTTCCTTTTCCACTACGCTATTGTTCAAGTCGTCCCCATCATACAGTTTCTCAATGTATTCCTTCCATCGCTTAGATCTATCGTCTGAGCTTAAAAGAGGTTTCCCATCGGCAGCTTTAATGTTCACAACTGTTTTCTTCATTTCTCTAAAAATCTGTTTAATCTTCCTATATGCAAAATTTACTTTACCTACGACCATTTCCTTTTCTACTTCTTCACACTTTTCTTGTAGACATATTTTTTTTTTTTTTTTTTTGCATTTCCTGCTTATTTGATTTATAAGTTTCCTGCTTCATCCTGAGAATTTTTGTACCTTTCTCCTCTGATCCATAAGCTCTAAGATTTCTTCTGTGATCCAAGGTTTTCGGGCAGCTTGTTCCCTAAAGCCAATTGTTTCTTTACCTAGCTTTCATTAGTTAGGTCTTTAATGTATTCCATTCGTCCTCGGTTAAGCTTCTTTCAGTATTATTTCTTACACCTAAGACTACCATTTCTGCAAATTTTTCTCCCGTGATAGATTGTTTAAGTTTATTCACTTCCAGTCTGTTCTGCTTAAACTGCTTCCTTATTTGCTTGAATATCAGCTTGCACATTAATAACTATAAAATTATGGTCAGAGTCTATGTCTGCTCCTGGGTACACTTAACAGTCTAGAACTTGATTCCTGAATCTCTGTTTGATCATGATATAATTTAGCTGATATCTACCTGTATCCCCAGGACGTTTCCAGGTGTATATCCATCGTGCATGATTCTTAATGTTTGTTTGCCACTACTAGCTTAAATCTTTTAAAAAATTCTAACAACCTGCTTCCTCGTTCATTTCTTTCTCCTAGACCAAATCTTCCTACAGTATTCTCTTCTTTACCTTCTCCCACAATCCCATTCCAATCACCCATGATCTTTAGATTTTCCTCCCCTTTCATATATTGGATTAATTCTTCAATTTAGGCGTATATTTTCTCTATTTCTTTGTCATCTTCCTGTGACGTTGGCATATACACTTGTACTAATGTGTTTGGGACGGGCTTACTTTCTAACCTCATCAAATAATCCTGTCACTAACCGTTCATAATAACTCACCCGTTTCTCTACTTTCTTATTCAATACAAATCCTACATCAGTCTTTTCACTAATCCCAACAACATCTAACTTAAGTTGTTCCATCTCACTTTTTAAGTTTTCTAACCTACCTGCCCTATTCAGACTTCTAACATTCCACGCTCCGACTCGTAGAATGTTTCTATCTATTCTGATGACTCCTCCCTGAGCAGTCCCCACCCGGAGATCCGATTAGTGGACTATTTTACCACCGTAATATTTTACCCAGGAAGAAGCCATCATGAGATTTGTAATTTGAGAGGATTAAATTTCCTCGGGATACCCTTTGGGTATTTAATGCAGTGGTTTCCCGTTGCCTTCTGCATCCCCATACCGTGGATTAGGGACAGTTTCCAACCCCAAGGGCAAGAGGGTGCCCTGAACCACTCCCCGCTCTTCTACCCTCCTTTCGGAGGCCGTTAGCAGGCAGTGAGTGACTCCTTACACCAGGAATCTTTCAGTCGTCAGAGCCTCGTCCTTGCAAACAGGGTGCACCACGTGAAGGAAAGGTTGACATTTGGTTGGAAAAGGCTAGTATAGTCTCTCTCAAACCCAAACACCCCTACTTTTCAAACATACTCCAATATCTTTCCATGCCTCATCGCCAGTATACGCCTTATACACTCCCATGACCGTCTTCATCCTCGTCCTGTCTTGCTATGAATCTCCCCTACCAGATCTTTATCTTATCTGTTAGTGATTGCGCTGCGATAATTTCCAGAAACAAATCTAGTTGCCCCTTTTTGCACCCTCTCCAACTCCTGTGTTTAATACGCAAAATGTGGGTCCTATGCAACAATACCATATTCGAGCCATTGTCTGACCAAAGTTTTGTAATCCAATTCCTTTACTTCTCTCGTACATCCCCTCATCACTCTCTCCAACAAGTACAGAATTTTAAAACCTTTTCCTACCACCTGTCCAATGTGTTCTGCCCAGTAACGTTTGTTATCAAATGTAATGCACATTTCAAGTCTTCAGCAAGCAATTCTTTCCCCATTTTATATTTTTTATTTGTGTATCTAATAAACTGACTCTTTCTTGCATTTATCTTCATCCCATGTTTACCAACCCAACTAAATATCCTGTCCAGATCACCCTGCAACTGTTTACAGTCCTCTGTCGTTTTGATTCGTTTATACAGCATTATGTCATCTGCAAACAAGTCCCAATACGCTATGCTGCGACACTCCCATTTTTTACTTCCATTTCTTTAGATACTGCATTTCCTACCCTAACTTTCTGTTTTGTACCTTTTAAAAATTCTTCTACCCAGCAAATCACTTTTTCATCCACTCCAATAGTTTTTATCTTATTTACTACCATTTTATCGCTCACTCTGTCAAACGCCTTTTACAGATCCAGTGCTACAGTATCAATTTGTCCTCCCTTGTCCATTTCATCTGAAATTTCTTGCATATATCTCACCAACTGATATTTGCATGAATATCAGTGCCTGAACCCATGTTGCCTACTTAACGTTTAGTGAGTGACAATAACGCATAACTTTAATTCTTGGCTAGTGAATTCTGGTCAGTTCAGTGACAATTAGTTTTGTTTTTCCTCCAACTTATAATAGGAGTGCAGCTCCAAATCAATTGTCTTGATTTCTTCTCATCTACGTCTAGTGAATTCCCGGTCCTATTATAACGTTACCAGATTTTTTCTCAAAATATCACCAAATGACCATAAATATTATCGTAATATCACCAAAACTAGGAAAATAGCCTAAATATTCATTTATATGCTGTATAAAATACATTTAAATACAATCTAAAACGTTAAATCAGTGTTTTACTCAGCGTTATAGCTCAAACGGAAGGGAGGAAAACAATATGACTTGTCCTAAAGATCCGAACCCTTATGATCACATACTTTTTAATAAAAAGTTACAAATGTGGACCTGAATTGACTGTGGAGTTGAAATCATCACGTTCTATAGGAAAAAGACTGTATGAAGAAAAGAATATAAATAAAGTTATAAGGACCTAAGCGTCAGTTTGAGTCAAACCTAGCGATTACTAAATGATAACTAGAACTGAAGAACTTCCAAAATTATCTTGTTCATCATATTCTTTCTTGTTGCCCTATCAGTTACATCATTTCCAATTTCTTTATAAGATCAAAAATTAATAACTAATATACTTGCGTCACACTGATTATTTATAGCACGAAACTGTTTTACACTATTTATTATTTTAGTTTCCACTTTAAATTTGTTTCAGTGATTCTTGGATCAGCGGTTTAGTCCAATGCTGCTTGATATTAGATTCCATAATAAATGGGGTTTAAAGGTTTGGGGGAGACTATAATAGCCTCTTCCAAGTTTCCAACCAAATGTCAACCTCACCTTCTCTTGGTGCTCCCCCATTTGCACGGTTGAGGCTCTGGCTACTGAACGCTTCCTGGTATAATGAGTGACCAAAGTTTTGCCAACGGCCTGCTGAATGGAGAGCGGAAGTGCGGCGTCTGGTCGAGAGAACACCCTTGCCTTCGCGGTTGGAAACGTCTCCGATCGGCGGATGAATCACAAATGATCAACAGCATAGGGATGCAGGTAAAGGGCAGTCACTGTGTTAAAGACCCAAAGGTCATGTAATCCTCTGAAATTACATATAGAAATTGGGCCTCTTTTTAAGACATGCGGTTGGTGGAGAGAGCAGTTGTAGGTAAGAACTGCAGAGGAAGACGGGGATTAGAATATATGAAGCAGATATTGGGGACATACGTCGTTAGGAATATGCTGAGATGAAGAGGTTAGCGAAAGATTGGAAGAAATTGAGGATTGCATCAAACCAGTCGAGAGACTAATAATGACAGCAATAAGTAAGGTTCCAGAATCATCAAACACACTTAACAATTAAGAGAACATTTAATAAGGAAGGGGAAAGAATTCGGCCATGGCCTTTTGAAGGAAGCATCGCGCCATTCGCCTGGAGTGATTTGGGTAAACCATGGAAAACCCAAATCTGGAAGCCCAGATGGAGAATCGAACCGGCGTCCTCCCGATTGCGATGCCAGAACGATAGAATAAAGATTGATAGGATAAGAGGCTAGCGGCACAGACAAACAGTTGTTGTACTGTACGTATTTCGATGTGTTTCAGTTGCGATCGGCAAGCTGTCGAAAAAGTACAGAGCCCAGGTGGCTGTGAGGACGGACGAGCGGATGAAGATGATGAACGAGATTGTGTCCGGCATGAGAGTCATCAAGATGTACGGCTGGGAGACACCCTTCGCAAAGCTCGTCGCACTCGCCAGGAAGTAAGTAGCAAACAAGTAATTTCCCTGATCTAGAATCAAGTATTTAATTACAATTAAGACAATCAATAAAAATCACTCTCAACGAGTTCAGGGATTAGTTTCATCGAACAGGAAGAAGTTTTTCAATTAGTAATAGGGAAATCAGACATTTCTCATCATACTTCTACCTTTGTTTGCACAATACTTTCAGGTTTGTATTTGTAAGAATGGGTGTTTACCTATTATGTCATTACATTCTACATAAGTATGAAACATTTTTTCATAACAACTGTCACCTTTCCATTGCGCCCTTTAGTTTATTTTTATTAATTCAATATGTAATCGATAATTACCAAGAGGAAATTTAAAAAAAAAAAAAACATTTTAATAATTACCTGCACCCAACAACTTCTTACTTAAATCTGAGTAGAATCATTGTTTCAGGAAGTACATATATTTCTTCCTTCAGTATTTCCTTATGATTTTTCTTGTTCACTTTTCCCTTCGTCAACATTTCTTCTTCATCTTCTTGATTGTCTTCCCTTCTTACCAAGTAAAACCTCATTTCTTGTTACTCATCTTTCTTTTGATGACCGCCATTTCTCTTATCTTCAAGTATTTCGCCATTTTGTTCGGAACTCTCGCCATCTTCACGTTCTAAGACATTCAAAGTTCATGGAATCAAACTTCTGTCTTCGCTTCTCTCTGCTTCCTCTAAATTTCCTTTTTCTTCAACATTCATATTCTATTCACCATCTCCTTCTATTTTTTTGCACGCATTTCTACAATTTCAGTAACTCACTTATGTCTGTTGTATGTTACCACTTTGCGGTTCATTAATCCCTTTCTCCCTTCCTTCTTCCTGCGGTTCCGTCTTCACCTTTCTTGCGCATGTATCTCAAACATGCATAATCTTGCAGTCCATATCTTCTTCAGCCCTTTCGTCACACCCCCTTCACAATTTCTTTCTTCTGCATTACCCTTCCGATTAAATTTCTGTTTCAAAGCAGTTATATCATTTCCTTTATCAACATCTATTGGTAAACGTATTAGAATTTCCTTTCTCACTTGTCATATTCTCTTATTCATTCGTATCTCCTTCCATTTTCTACATTCTTCGCTTATTGCCAGAGGTATCACCTGGTCCATTAGCCTTTTCAATTAAGCTGATCCTATTGTTGGTTCACTCGCGTGTCTACGCCGCTCACATGCTGACCCTGAGGCTCCACTTTTGGTGACTGGTTCTTCTTGCACCGTTTTTTTCACATCTCTTTTCTTTATCTTAGGATTCTTCTTTTCCATTTATTTCACCTCTAAATCCTCTTAACGCCCGGTTGCATTCTACATTCTGTTAATCTCATTATGTCCGAAATAATTAATGGTTTCGGTTCACAGACATATGTTGTCGCTTTCGATAGTTATTAGGCTCTGTGTTGATTGCTGCTTGAGGACGTACTTTCTCCATAGCCCTTCTTAACTTCCCACATTTGTTCCTCCAATCCTTCCAACATGTTCTCTCATATTTTCATCTCTATTTCTCTCCTTTTCCTGATGTTTCCAAGGCCTTAATCCTTGATAACCGCTTCTGTCTAACGGATACCTTATGCCTCTTGCATTCTGATAATTCTAGTGATTATTTACTCGTTAATCTTGCCATGTTGCACTTCTAGCATTATAGCCTCCTCGTTCCCACGATGCAGATTGCTCGAATCCTCGTCTGTCTTGATTTTTGCCCTACCCAGGATTAACATTTGAGTGCTATATTTTTTCTTTCCTTATTCTCTATGCGTCAATTTTTTCCACTTTGATCGTTCAAAAAGCCTCTTATGCAATTTCACTTCTGCAATACAATTTTATCTTGAATCATTCGAGGCAATTTCTTTTGCAGTACTTAAATAATTTCATCTGGGTTGATAGGGCTTCATAAATATTTGAAATTCTTCAGCTGTTCTTGCAGTAGGCCTATTTCCTGGGAGTACCGTATTGCTTGTTGTAAGTATAGGCTGCCATTTCTAAATTCCTATTTCACTTTTCTTCGTTTTTCTTCCGACCAGTATTTCCTCAAAAACACTTGAAGAAATACTTCATATTCCTTATTATTCTCAATTGATTCATACTACCATTCCAATGCCTCGTTTCTCAGCATCATTTGGACGTACTATACTTTTTTTTCCTCTCTCCAGTACTTAGGTGTTGCAACCTTATATATTTATACAAGTACATAGGAGAGCAAGTGTCCTCCAGGAGTAAATTTTTCTTAGGCAGATTAATTAATCAGAAATGTAGTTCTCGACTCCTTACGTCCATTTTTTGATCCGTCTTGAATTGCCGGAAATTCTTACTTAAATCTGTTTATATTCTTATTGCACTGTATATCGTTGTTTGCTGAGTTTCCTGTTTATTCAAAAGCATTCATACTGATGCTTTTCTGTCTACTTCTAATGTACTGTACCTGCTTCTGATTAGATAAGTGATAATATATCTTCTCCTTTTTTAAGCTCACGTCCAGTTGGATTTTAGTAATTTCTTGTCTTACTCCGCTCAGCTTTTGGTCCAGTTTTAGCTGTCCTTTTTCCATCTCCTCCGTTATACTCATTCACATTTGCATTATGGAATCGTCTTTTTCATACATGATATTACAAGTCTTCCGCCGGCTGGCTTGGACCCACTAAAAGTAGGCTATAAGTTTTATCTTGGTCTCCATTTATATATGAATCATCACTGTTATTTAATGCTTCCAAACTCAGCAAAATATTGTTAATTCTATTATCTTCTCCAGCCACAACAGAATATTTAAATATTCCATATTCATGACCATATTCGGCTCCAAAGAGTAGTAAAAATGATTCTTCGTTTGCTTACAGATATTACTTCAAGAAATATAGTATTGAAAACAATGCAGTTATTTTCGAACGCTGCTCGCTGACATGAACACATTAAATTGCACATTACATACATAACAAAATAAATACAGTCTTATTCTAAATCACTTTAAGAAACAATTTCGATAATTAATTTATGAACGCAAAAAAGTGAAGCAAATAAAATATTTGTAATAAATTTATTCTTCAATTCGTATGAATTATCTGCGCATTGCTAATGTTTATTTATCAAACATTTAAATGTCTTTATTAAACATGCATTAATTTGATGGCATTAATTTTGAAATATAATTCTTGTTTCAACCTTTGATTGAATCTCATCTCCTTTTAAGACATTTTATTCTTCCGCTTATCGAATTAATTAATTAATTAACTCCGCGTTGTCTTCAAGATCGCCACTGGGTAAGAAATATCATTATTTAGTCCCCTTTACAAATATGACATCTGATTAGAATTTATTCACATCTTCTTATATTATATGCTTTATCACAAGTTGACTCAGTAATCATTTACATTAATATAAATAACATTAACATTTGTTATATACCATCTGAAACTCAATAATTTTACTCTTTTTACCACGCCTTCTCATGTTCATCTTTCCGTTAAAGCCTATTGCTTCAGAGATACTACTAATCTGTCTTGCCAACCTCAGGAAACGTAAACACTTATAAAGTGAAAGATTAAAAATTACTTGGAACATATTTTGTAGGGGATTCAAGCCCGTTGTCTCAGATTTACTTTGCTAGAGGATGGGGTATAAGAAATCCATGAAAGGCACAAAATGAACCGCTACTGACATTTCAGTTTGTCAGATTTATGAAGAACTGTGACGATCAAACAATCAGCGCGGTTCGTAGGTTCTTATCAACTAAACTACAGGTACGCATGTTATACCGCAGTGTTATTTTACAGATCAGACGTATTAAAAACGGACAAATCGAATCATCGTATAGCATTCTTGGCTGGGAGATCCCGATGGATTGAGAAGCGCTGTGACTGAGACTAGGAATAGGGAACTTTTACACTGTTAGTGTATTTTCTTCTCAACTAAACAGATGAGCTCGATATATATTCTTAACTTTTTTGACTGGTACAATATGTTTTCAACAAACAAGTTAACTTAAGTGTGGTTAGCTGTGGCTGATGGCCATGAACTTTAGAGAGTTTCTTGTCCTAAATGTCAATATCTTATTTCGAAAACATTAATCTCACTTGGTTTTAATGGAACCGGCTTGTTATATTATAATGCGACACTATTGACGCGGTCTATAAAACACGCTGTAAAAGAAACTTGATACTATGGTTGTCTAAACTGTGATCGTGTCTGGTACCTTTACAGATTCCGTTTAACGGTTGCCAATCCCTCGTAATTATCTCAAGGGATAAAGTATGTTCTCAAAATACAACTCTAGACTTCCGGATAAATTCAAAATTATATATTTTGTAAAAGTCCTTACATAAACTAGATACCAGCGTAGGGCCTAATCGAAAAGCATCAGACTTCTATCCAAAATAAATGATTACAGGTTAAACCATGCTCGCAGAGTAATCAACTTCCTCTTAACCCCTAGATGATGTTAAAAGTTCTAATCGAAGGAAGAGTGAGCCCACACCACTGTTGCGTCACTACTAAAATTTTCCAAATCTCCGCGACCGACCAACACGCCGCCCACCTAGTTCAATTTCTGCCGGAATACTGCTGCCATCATGGATAGCGTTGCCTCTTATATTCATATTTTGCCCAGCTGACAGCATACGCATGATTTAACAAAGGGAATCCTTGTTTTTATTCCGATCATTCTGAAATTTTGATATGTTGTGAAGCCTGTTCTAAATGTCAATTTCTGCTATGAGAGTTTTTCTGCTAGGTGTGATAATCGTTAAAGCGTTAAAGTTAATCATTCAAAAGTGGAACAGATGTTTATGTACTGCTATAGATGTTACTGCAAGTACCAAGGTGCTAGGCACAGTGACAAGAATCAATAATACGTCTACCCAATGTCCTTGTAGGAATAAAGGTTTTACCGGAGTTTAACGTTTTGACCAGCTTCTCAAACTTATCGGAATCTTCAACATGTAGTAGAACTATGTTAGCAACGAAAAAGTTTACGATACATCGGTCCACACCAGCTTAGATACGACGGTGCTGGTAGCAGCGATGCCAAATGTTTTATTGGCGTAAACTTTTGTTAGCAGATGGAGGTGATATCAAATCAATTCTGCTGCTATCTACGTCAGAAGAAGCCCCAGTACTTGAATAAGGCTTTTAATTATCTTTCGTTTTTCACACAAGTTGGCCCAGCTTTTAGATTTTCTTCAAACTGTTCATATTTTGATATATGCGTCCTCTTCATATGTTGTTTAAGATTATTAAGGCTAGAAACGGGAGCCTTGATTGTAGATAGTTTTGGCAAAAACAGTTTGCATTCATAAATCAATTGTTCTCCCAGTCTTGATTTAAATGCAACATAATCGCATAAACGTGGCCAAGGATTTTTAATATTCTCGTTGCTATTGTTAGCGTTGCTGCTTTCACTAACGGATTCAAAAGTTCAGTTTCCATGATGTAATCATGGAACGAATGTCAGTTTACTTTATCTCACTAAAGAACATCAAACCAATAGTAACTAAAAAGTGATATTTTCCTGGCAATAAAAAAAGTTAGATTATAATAATATCAAAATCAATCACCGATCGAATTGGAAACGAGTGGAGAGTGCTGATTTGCAGACGTAAAATAGAAACGGTGCAAAACTCTAGGTTTGTGCTCACAGTCACGCCATGCCTAGCATAACAGTTGTATTTATATGCAGCACACTCGCACATCGTATTACCTAATTGGTTATCCGACTCGCCGAACGGTCGAGCTTGGCGAGGCGCGCAGTTCAAACAAACCAAATACTTCAACTACCAATGTAATGAACTAAGGTTAACTGTAGTTCAATTTAACGGACGTTAAGAAGACCGTTAACGATTTTTTAGGTTAACTTAAAATTAATTTTTTTGCAATTTTGTTAACTTCGTTAAGTAACGATTGACGGATTAACGGTTTTCTGCCCAGCTGTGCCAACACTGTGGAGAATTAAATCTTTTCAAATTGAGGGTATTTAGAGTTAGTTAGGTAAACGTATTCCCTCAGTAACTCTTATACTGTAAGGTATTTTTTTTAACATAACATATGTGTACTCTGGTTACACTGCATACACATTTAAACATCGACTCGACTTTCCTTTCTGTTACTGCCAGAAGCCACGCGCGTTGGGTGAGCGGTGAAGTTCTAGCTTCGAATTCGGGAGGACACCGGTTCGAATCCCCGTTTGGTCATCCAGATTTCGGTTTTCCATTGTCTCCCAAATTACTCCAGGCGGATGCCAAGATGTTTCCTTTAACACCCCATGCCCCTTTCCTTGTCCACATTCTTTTGCCGCCTCTGATGACCTCGACGTCAATGAGGCGTGTAGCTATAGAGAGAGAAAACTAATTGGCATTCATTGGAGACTGCCGACAGAAGCGAAAACTTAAAACTATTAATATCATACGCGCAATACGTCATGCGTATAGCTACTGATATACTAAATGATAATAATTCCGTTTGTTTATAATGACCTGATGGCAAGATTTCTATTGGCTGCGCATTCCGCCCCTGTCTCAGCCGCCTTAACCTAACCCGATAGTGCTACCAGGTACAGGGGACATACAGTTTAACGTGGAATCCCAACCACGGAAGCGTTTTTTGCGTTCTTCATATTACACAGCAAGCTGTGCCAGAGGATAAGATCGGATTATAAGGTCTATGAAAATCCCCACCGAGACAGGAATTCGAACCTAAAACCTTTCGTTCCCCAGTCAGACACCTTAACCACTGAGCCACCAGACTCCTATCGATATACTGTTAACATCAGCACGTGGACTCATAAGATTTTAGCCTTCCAAAAAATCGCCCAACCGGTCTCAAGAAGTTTTTTCACTTCAAAAACTAAAAATCTAACCTAGTCCACAACCCGAAGGTTAGTCTAATCTTCTGGGAAGAGATGAAAAGTAACAAACTATTGTGCAAGAGGCAGGAAAGGCAATTTCTTTCCTCAGGGGACTACAGTTAAACGTGGAATTATAACCACGGAACGTCCTGGCGTAGCTCATATAATCAAATACGACTCCTAAAAATTCCTGCTCACCGCGGTTTCGATCCGATAACCGCAGAGAGAAACTTCCGGAAGTAAGCGCCTTAACCACTGAGCCAGCAGACCTGCTTGTTTGGTAGAATACGTGTGTTTAGTACTATCAAGTTCGGATGAAAACTGTGGGTTACACCTTCGTTAACACAAATTAAGTGAGGGCGGAAAGGTGGACAGGGTTTAGGTTTTTGTAAATCAAACGTGAACATTAGTTTTCTGTTTGTTTTAAAGTATTTGTGTCCAAAGTTCCATCAATATCAGATAAAAACTGTGTTTTTATACGAAAAACATTGCAAAAAAAAATCATTCTCATATTAGATACGAGTATAAACTATACTTTCATGACTGTCCGCGCGCAAGAGGTCTTGCTTATAGCTACTGATATACTGTTAACATTAGGAAGTTGGCGATATGAACTCATAAGATTTTACCCATCCATAAAGCGTCCAACACGCATATCACACACGCAACACGTCACAGCATGTCGGTGACGCACGTCATAGCATGTCGGTGACGAGAAATTGCGAACTCATAGATTTACTCCCTTCCAAACATCGCCTAGCGCGCCTATAGAGGTATTCACTTAAAAAACTACCAGAATATGAAAGTAGTTTATCGCATGTGGAATATTTGGAAACACTTGAACGTTAAATAATATTGTATGGTTTTTGCACAAGAGAGTAATACTTGCCAGTTATATTGTGTTATCAGGAAGGAGATCTTGAAGGTGACCCGGGTGGCGCACCTGCGTAACTATGTGCTGGGCGTGCAGTTCTTCGTGGATAGGTCTTCCTTGTTCCTCACTCTGTTCGCCTTCTGGCTGAGCGGCAACCTGGCCACCACTGCACAGGTACTAGCTAAGCAATACCTGTACCTCTAAATATCTTATGAGGCTCACTTTGATTGACAGTAATGTTGCGTTTCCGCAGGTATTCTCGATGACGCAGTTTTTCAACACAATGAATCTCTGCCTGGGTGTAACGATACCGCTTGCCTCCAGCTACATCGGAGAGGGAATGGCCTCAATGAAACGTGTTCAGGTCAGTTTCTAAAATTTGTCAGATTAATCACCCACCACACTTAATACAACAAACTTCATTGTTTGGCAGCATAGTTATCAATTTTATTTAACTATACCAGCTATTGACATTAATAGAGCGCACTGAGCGATTCATGGTTTTTCGATCCAGATTTTTTGAGGTAAGGCTGAAAGTAGTCCGCATTACGAGGGCGGTGAGGCACCACATCTGCGGCAAAAAGAAAGTCACTTGGCCAAAGCAGTATACCTATAAATACCGTCTCGTGGGCGTAGAGATCTGATGTTACAGCACATACAACTTGCATTAGTAATTTTCATAGCCTCCACTGTAATGAAATACATTGCACCAGCGAATACTCCACTTTATGGAAACAAAGCCCCGTATCGGGTGCTGGTGGCAATACGAGTGATAATTGTTTCCACTCTGACTCTTAATTCGCTATCGTATTGCAGCGCAAGGTATAACGCCCCGATGACATGTCCGGTCTTTCCTGCATTATTACACATAACTACCTGGCAGTAGGTATAAAGTACTGGACGTCAGCTTGGGCACGGGGTCTTAAAACCACAGGTCCAAATTTGACCATGCAAATGATGAGTAAAACTCACCAGAGGCAGCCGACCAAAAGGTGTTGAAGAAGAAGAAGAATATAAACAGATTTAGGAGAAGCCAAAAATGACATATTTCTTACTAAACACTTATCCTGTTACCTCACACTAGCGAATAACGACTATTAACACAAAACAAATTCAGATTATCTACATCTACATCCATACTCTGCAAATCACAAACATTGAGGGTGGCAGAGGGTGATAAGCACCAATCCCGAATGGTACGAGGAAAGAAGGAATCCATAAAATCATCAGTACGACATCTTATTTCTGTAATCTTATCCCTCCGGTCATTGCGACCTAAATAGGTTGGCGGAAGAAGTATTTCATTGCACTCGTAATTTAATGATTTCCGCATATTCTCCAATAAATTAAAACGCAAACGAACTGGTCTGCCTTCCAAACTTTCCCAGCCCAATATATGTATCAATTCTGTGACGCTTTCATAAGGGCTGTAGCAACCAGTCAAGAATCGAGCGGCTCTCCTCTGCACCCTCTCCACTGAGTCAATAAGGCCCCTGCGATACGGATCCCAAACTCCACAGCAATAATCAGATGCGAACGCACTAGTGTTTTATACGTTATTTCCTTTGTATGAGAGTTAAAATTCCTCAAAATACGACCTAAAAATCGCAATTTAGAATTAACTTGCTCATGTTGCTTTGTATTATCGCCCCCAGATACTTCCGGGAATCAACAGTGTCAACAGCCGAATTGTTTACTTTGTACTCGTGAGCAAACTGATTCTTCTTGTTACTTATTCGCATTATATTGCACTTTTTGCAATTAAGTGTAAGCTGCCATTTACGGCACCATTTTGAAATAGCATCCAAATCGCGCTGAATTTCTAAGGAATCGTCAGTGTACCGCATTTCCCTATACATAACTGCATCGTCGGCAAACAATCGCAACCAGCATTTGACGTTGTCACTTAGATCGTTTATAAATATTAAGAAAAGAAGAGGTCCTGTTACATTTCCTTGAGGAACCCCCGAAGTAACATCTAGCTTAGAATAGGCTTCCCCGTCAACAACGACATACTGTGATTGACCAGTTAGAAAATGATGTATCCATTCGCAAATCTGATCCAATATACCGTAAGCTCGAATCTTCGCTAAAAGTCCGATGTGTGGAACAGAATCAAAAGCTTTCTGAAAATCCAAAAAAATTGAATCAACCTGTGAACCTGCATTGATAACTTTCATTAAGTCACGGGAAAATAGAGTCAATTGTGTTTCACACGATCTCTTCTTCCGAAATCCTTGTTGACACGGAGTAAGTAACTCGTTCTCATCTAGAAACTTCATATTGGTAGAGCATATGACTTGCTCCAGAATTCTACTGCAGACAGATGTTACAGATATGGGTCGATAATTCCTTGGATCACTCCGATTTCCCTTCTTCCAGCAAGAAAGATTTATGGAATGTATCTGACAGAAATGGTTCAATTTCCTCCGTGTATTCTGAAAATACTCTTACCGGTATACCCCACTTCAGGTGTTTTAATTTATTTACAATACCCACGCTATCAATTTCAATCGGATCCATCTCTAATTCCACACGATGTGGTAAAGTGGGGATGTTTTCCATGTTTTCGCGCGTGAGTGAATTTTTGAATTCGGTGTTAAATGCGGTAGCCTTGTCACGGCTGTCGTCAACTTCCCGACCGTCTTTTATTAGATCTGGCTTATTGTTGCCACAAAAAAATAACTTTTCTTACATACGACCAAAATTTCTTAGGGTTTTCGGTGAGGCTCTTAGAGAGAGAATTGCAAGGAAAGTCATTAAAGGTCTCACTCATCGAATTCTTAACCCGTCCCCTTATCTCCTCTAACTTATCTAAATCACTACGATGCATCGTCCTCTTTGATCGTGCATATATCTTCCTTTGCTTCTTTAGTAACCTTTTAACGTCCCGTGTATACCATGGAGGATCATTCCCTTCCCTGATTGTCCGTGTCGGTACATGCAAGTCCATACCTTCCCTGAATCGATGCCACATCTCTTCAACGGTGCCTCTAGCTGCTATGAAGGTAAGGTAATTTCGCCTCAAAAACTTTCTAAAACTCTCTTTTGAAGCCTTTTCGAAATTGTAAAAGATCCTTTCTTTCTTATTTTTGCACGTGGTTGTTAATTTTAGTAGCAATTATCCGCGGTGGTATAAATATCCGTGAATAATTCAGGCCTATTTCTAACGAGAATATTTAAAATATTTTCATTACCGTTGAGTCATCGCGTTGGTTCAGTTACGAGCTGCTCAAGATTATGATTTAAGAAAAGGTCTAGAATGATTTCGCAAGCTGCTTTATTCCTGCCACCAGTAGCGGGAACGTAATTAGTCCAGTCGATATATGGCAAATTAAAGTAACCACCTAGTATTATTGTATGGTCCAGAAATTGACGAGCTATATTATTTACATTATTTCTTAAGGCTTCGGCAATAGTTACGCCTGCATCTGGTGGACGATAGAAGGAGCCTGTCATAAGTTTTGTCCTAGCTACGTTGAGCTTGATCCATAAGATTTCGCTGACAGTATCGACATCTATTTCGTTACATGGGAGGTACTTACTAACAGCTATAAATACACCACCTCCTTGGGAATGCAAACTATCCTTTCGGAAAATGTTCCTGCTACTATTAAAGATTTTGGCGGAACTTATATCCGGTCAGAATCTGTATTACGAATAACGTTTTCGAGTCAGGCTGTTTATTACAAACACTTCAGTAGTTAACTACTAGAACTTTTAATATTTGAGATTCTTTAAAGCTACCCCTGACACGTGGTGTTGAATTTATCTAGTCTGTCTGTACAATTTCCTCTTCTGGGTCATCCTCCCTCAGCCTAAAAAAATCCCAATGCACTCCACACGGCCCCTGACACCCTTATAGCCGATTCTCATGTGTAGTGCACCCCTGATCTATCCAAGGGATCCCTGCAAGACTCAAACCCAGGGCGAAGATCAACAAATCTGCAGCCATGACAATCACAGAAACGCCTTAGTCTCTGGTTCAGCCCCTCAACACGGCTCTGAACCAGAAGTCCACAGACAGTTCTATCGACAATGCTGCAGACAGTTAGCTCAGCCGAAATCTTGCGGCTAATGGCCATAGAGTTCATCCTTTCTGCAAGTCGCCCAAAGTAAGAAAAGATAACCTCCGACCCTAGGGGGCAAACATCAATGGTGCTGACATGAGCCACAATCCGCAGCTGGCTACACCCCGTTCAGTGGCATCCGGGATGGCCTGTTCCATATCTCGGATCAGATTTGCACAATAATGTAGATGTTTGTGATTTCTGTCTCAGCAATATTCACATAACTAGCCCTGGCACTGTAGCACTAACACGCTGGTCTCACAGCCTAGCGAACATTGATTCGAGTCTGGCCTAGGGCATGGGTGGTTTTAATTAAGTGTTGTGTTCGACTTACCATCCCTATGGTATCCTACAATTACATTATCAAAACCCGATACAATAGATAGAACAGTGTAAATATCAATTAAAGCTGAGTAAAAAGTCGTAGAAACTAAGGGCCACGTTTTAAAAACAGAAAATATTATGTTTTTTATTTACATTCACAATTTTTAATCGTCTTGGATGCGGTTGAAATGAAAAAAAATCCTATATTTATAGTTACCGAAATTAATTACAGTTCGCCTACCACACAGTATGATACTTCTCTTTGTATCCAAGTTTTATGTTAACCACGTTTGCTGTATGAACTTTTTAGCACGTGACAATGTGTATCAATTCCTAATTTTTTTTTATTGAAAGTGCCATCGTTCTCTCCTCAACTTGTGATTGTTACGTCCTCCACAGGAGTTCCTTTTGAAGCCGGAGGTGAAAGAGGTGTTCCAAGATGAATCTGCGCCGCTTGGGGAGGCGAGGTTCCGGAAAGCGACGGCGACCTGGGACGGCAGTCTCCATGCGCTCAAGGACTTCACCCTGCGCGTCCCTCCGGGACAGCTGTGCGCTATAGTCGGACAGGTCGGCTCGGGCAAGGTGAGCAGTCCAGCTACACTTCTGATGACTACAACATAATTTTCTATGCGTCTGTTAGTCTCTTATCCTATACATGACTTTTAAGTCAGTTCTTTTATTAGTCCCAATATTCTGAAAATCTTTCACAGCCTACACAAATGATTAAATCTCAAGACCGAACGAACCTTTACCGCATTACAAATAAATAATCTGTACATCTACTATCAGTTTTGCTGTTTAAGTAGTGAAAATTTCCATTAAACTAATGTTTGTCAGGCACACTTTTTAAATATTATTATTATTATTATTTTACGTTTAACATGTTCTTACTTGTAGTGCAGGAAATAAGCCGTCGTGAATTAAGTAACCGTGTCTGTCCGACGGACGTACGGAAATGCCTTGTCATGCCCTCTGCTGATAGTAAAACTTAAAAAAAGTTGTGAAACAAGAACATTTTTAGTAAAAATTTATCCTACCTTTAATTCCTGCAGTAAATGTTTCGTCCGAGTGTTTTTCTCTTTTTTATTCTAAGGTTTGCTATATATTTTATTTGATTCACTAAAAATATACACCGAAGAGCCAAATGCCATGTGACACCCATCTAATAACGTGTGGAGCCTCATGTAACTCGGTGAGGTGCATTAGTAAGTGGAAGTCCAAAGAAAGTCATACAGTCATATACTCTGGATAGCAACCCGTAATTGGGTGGTTATGGTGGTTTTGGACCTTGAACACGAATTGCTCTGTCGATTTTACCCAAAAATGCTCCATAGCGATCATGTCTCAAGATGAAATTGATCAAATCATATGTTGGAGTTGTCCAGAATGCTCCTCAAACCAGTCGTGTAAAATCTTGGTGCGATCAGAAAGGACATCATTAACCTGGAATTTCTAATCGTGATCGAAGAACATGATCTCACTGAAAGGTTGTCTGACCGTCACCAGGCAGCACAGCATAGCCGACGTCATATCATAGAATCGTACAAATTGCCATATGTCAGAAAGTAAATTTGAAGGTGGCGGAAGCATGGTGTCAGAACGGAAAACTAGGCAAATAGTTATCAATGGTGTCAATTGAACTTGAGTGATCTGCGATACGTTTAATAACGTGTGTGGATGATGAATGGCAGCTTGAGCTCGACGCATGGAGCATACCACATCCCTACCACGCTTCTTACAGATGGCCCTCTGTCTGTTTCGAGCATACAGGCAGGTTGTCCTCTCCTTTTCTCAAAAAAAAAAAAAAAAAAAAAAAAAAAAAAAAAAAAAAAAAAAAAAAAAACTCACTTTATTTGCTTTTTTATTCTTTTCTTAATTCAATTAGCTTTCTTAAATATTCCAATGAAAGGTATTATTATCGTACAAATAATAATACAATGTGCACCCCATTTATCAGATAACTCGTCGCAAAGCAAATCAGAATTACAAAAATCTTCACAAAAGTTCTTTTACCATTAATGTTCCGTATATACATCTCTCCAAAACTTTCACACCACATTCATACAAGTGGAGGCTGTCGCCTCACCACCCTGCACTCGTATATCATGTCTTTACTGTACGACAACCTCCCGCGGACTGCACTGACGTGTATTGTACTGCGCGGCATGTAGCTAGCTGGCGAGCCTTTCCTACCCCGCGGCAGCAATCAAATTCTCTAACTCCAGAACCAACGCTTCTTTGCTACTTGAATCATTAATACTAGAACACCAACATTTTTAATTTCTTTATAACAAACTATATCAATTTGAAATATTATCGATCGTGGAGGATTGGTTACATGTGGCATGTATGTCAATCATTTCGGAAGTCATTGTGAAATTTGGTTGTGAACATTCCACAGCGTCACTGATGTTCCCAAAGCACCTCACTGATATAAGACATCCCGCAAGGGCAGATTAGTGACGAATCATGTCTGCTGAATTGTCGACTCCTGTGACGGACGTGATGCTGCGACAGTGCTAGCAGATACCTCAGATGTGTGATCTTACTGTCACGGATAAACTAGAGACAGTTCTCTCCTGTTCGCGTATTTTAGTGTGCATAGAACATTGCGGCAGAAGACCTAATGAATGTCTTTGCTCATAGCATAGCATCGGTGTCAGCAGCTTACCTTTGTTTACGAACACCTGCTTTGGACCTGAGGTCACTGTAAACGGGTAGCTTGATTCGATGAGTCGCGTTTTCGTTTGGTGCGTGTCATTGGTTGGATACGGGTGAGGTGCAAATCAACACATGAGGAGATGGATTCAGTTTGTCTGCGATGCAAGCTGATAGTAGTTTATTGATGGCTTAGAGCGTATTTACATTGTATTGATTAGTAATCAAATCTTCTGGTCAAATTAAACCATTCCAAGGCAGATCATAACTGTGCCCAAAGGTTAAAGACATTTTTCAGTCCCTTAAGGAGTTCACGTACCACGAAAGAGTGATGATAATGTGCCGTGTCACGGACCCAGCTTAAGCGTAATTGGTGTGAAGACCATTGTGAATATTTCTGCCAATATTTTGCCACCTAGGAAAAAAGATATAAATCCCGTGGAATTCTTTGCGATATGATCGACGAGCCATTCGTTAACAAAGTACAGAACTACCACCTCCATGGAGTTGTGTGCGATTATCGGGACAACTTTGCTGCAGATTTCTACTGCGGACAACTGCAGACCAGTTGAGTCTGTCCACGTAAAGGTGGGGGATACAGCCGTTATTAAACAGCGTCTTCTGACTTTTCGCTTTTCGATGAGTAGTATTACATATCAAAGGAAAGAAATACATTCGTAGCGGTCATGAATCTGGAAATAGCTTTAGATATCATTAAATGAGAATAGATAGAACAGAAAGGGATAATTATTACCATTAAGTCTAAAATATGCAGATAGAATATTATACAGCTGCATTTTGAAGCACAATACTTCATTAATTGAAGAGAAGAATGAAAGAAGGAATTGCACATTTATACATGTCCCCCTCTCCTATTGTTAATCAAAGTTTGAAATTACTTACTGTAATAATTTAAAAAAAAAAAAAAAAAGAACTGCTACTCGTACCTGAGAAATACTGTTGTACATTGGCAATTCCAGGGTTTCTTCCTATCTGGGGTACATGTATGCCCCAATGTTCCACAACTAGATATTCATTGACGTTTTCTGCTCCGAATATACAAACAGAAACAGAGAAAACTAGTGATTCTCAACACAGAGTTTATTTTGCAAATGATAGATGCAATTACAATAGTTATTGGTTAAGCGAGAAGTAAAATACCAACATAAGTGGAGTACTTCACTACTACTTAAAGTGATTACATTAAATGAACTGATTATCTGATTAAATAGTAAGCAAATATAGAAAACGATTGTTAATTAAATTTAAGAAACAACTCAACTCAACAACCAAGTGTTGCCCACCTGTACAGAAGTCTTCTTTCATCTCTTTATTACAGTTAGACAAGATTATAGCCATCACTGTTGTCATTTTTTGCCGATAACTGTGCTACAAGATTCTGAGAAACTGAGAACCTGAGGTCCGCAACATGTTTTGCATAAACCTCCTAACACTTCACCATTTAGTTGGATGCGGGAGAATTCAGCCAATCTCGAGAGAGTGGAAGTTTAATATAACGTGTTATAACTCAAGATTCAATCTGAATTGCTAACTTTCTCCTAATTTACTTGCTTCTTCAGTCGGTAAAAGTGTTGTAAACACACGGTCCAGCGCTGTGCTGGCTTGAGGTTGGGTTCTTAACTGGTGGTCGACTACAGGAAACTGAGCTTCCACACTAGCAGCACAATTAATAGAAAACTTAGATATTAACATCAGCATAAATCTTCTAGGATGAAAGTGCTACAAATACATTAGTAAAATTGTTTTTTCCCGCACACAGTTTTAACCAACGGTCAAGCACAGCAATCTTCATACCATCAAAGACATTTTCCAGAGTTCCAGACACCACTGCTCACTTGTTGCAGAGCTCTGTCCTTCAGGCGCTGCTGGGTGAGCTGCAGCCATCCTCGGGGTCTGTCAGCGTGCACGGTCGAGTGTCGTACGCCAGCCAGGAGCCGTGGGTGTTCGTGGGCAGCGTGCGAGACAACATCCTGCTGGGGCGGCCCTACAGGAGAGACTGGTACCGCAAAGTGATCCGCGCCTGCGCACTGGAGAGGGACTTCCAGCTGCTGCCCAGAGGGGACGCAACATTAGTGGGACAGAAGGGAGCCTCGCTCAGCGGGGGACAGCGGGCGCGCATCGGCCTGGCCAGGTAGAGGACAAATGTTAGGTGTTAAGTTGATGATCTGACAAAGCATTGAAAGAATGCAGGTTTTCTCTGTGAGTCAGTTGAGTAACTATTCTAGGGCTTTCCACCGGGATAAGGCGTCAGTAAAAATACAAAGCGACGTATGCCTCTGGCTCCATCTTCCGGCAAAGTGGTGGGGTGGCCGGGTGGTGGGGCCGGAGGCATGGTAGGGGTACGCGCAGCGGAGGGGAGTGGCTGGAGGTGATAATCTTCCAGCCTTGATCTCTTCCTCCTTAGATGATCTATCAATGGATTCCATGCCGTGCTGAGGCGGTATCCCGAATCCCTATTTACAATTCCATCAGCTAGTCGAATTTCCACAGCCTCCTTAATCACACTATCCCAAAAGCCCTAGTATTTTTGTTGCCTCGAAATCGAAGGTATGCCTTTCCTACATACTATGCAAGGCCACGGCCGACTTAGTGACCTGCCACAAGCGTACACATCTTGCGTGCCCTAAACACGCTAGAATACAGACCGTGTGGTATGCCCGATATATCGTTATTCACATTCACACGGAATCGAATATTTGCCGGGATGCGTAAGGCTCAACCCATCCTTGACGTTGCGTAGTAGGTCCCTTACCTTCTTAGGTGGCCGAACTATGTTTAACATTCTGGCGATTTTAGCTGATATTGCCCCGACATACGGTAGAAATGCATACTGGCTTCTCCGTCTTCTTCTTCACCTTATTGCGAAAATCTCTGTTAATTTGTGCCTCACCATATCCGTTCATACATAAAGTGGGTTGTAAATGGCCCAGTTCAGCCGGAAGACTGGCTCTAGCACGACATACCAAGGTCGACAACATCGAACTGCGATGAGCGTAATGGTGGTAGCTCTGAGCCCCAAGATTGAGGTCAGTGTGAGTAGGCTTCCTGTAAATACGATGGCCCAGAGTGTCATCTCAACTCCTTGTAATTAAAATATCCAGGTAAGGCAGGCAACCGTCCCATTCCACCACCATCGTAAATCTGATATTATCATTAATTCCATTCATGTGTTCAAGGAATTCTTCCAGTTTCTCTCTTCCATGCGGCTATATCACAAACGTATCATCCACGTATCTGTAAAATGAAGTTGTTCGAAGTTCTGCACTCTCAGGAGCGGTGTCCTCAAAATATTCTATAAACATGTTGGCAACCACTGGGGAGAAATGCGAACCCATGGCCACTCCGTCACGTTGTTCAAAGTAATTCCCTTCGAATAAGAAGTATGTTGAAGTCAGAGTATGGAGGAAAAGTTCTACCATCGGTGGTTCGAAGTGCTGCCCGAGGAGTTTCAAAGCATCAGCCAGAGGAACGCTCGTGAAAAGGGACACCACATCAAAACTAACCATGATGTCATTTGGACCTAGTTTCAATTCTTTTAGTGTATCAATAAATTCCGTTGAACTCAGCACATTTACCCACTATTGAACTCAGCATCCCGGCCAGACATTTGATCACAGAATATTTAGGCGTGCCTATGGTACTCACTACAGGTCGAAAAGGAACTCCCTCTTTATATACTTTAGGTACACCATATATCCTGGGAGGTATCGGAGTTTCGAGATGAAGTCTTCTAATTGTTTCCGGCGGAAGACCTGAAGCTTTCAAAAGCAAAATAATCATCCTCACTACTGACGATGTTGGATCGGGAGTCAGTCTAACACATGCTTCATCTTCCAAAATGATGTATATTTCTGGCCCGAAATCCTCTGCTGCCATGAGGATGGTGGAGTTTCCTTTATCTGCCGGCAGAATGACGATGTCTTCGTTCTGCCGTAACTCCCTAAGTGCTCTCCACTCCGCCGCCGATATATTCTTCTTGTCGGGCTGAGCCTTCTGGATGATCCGGCTGGTTTCACGCCTAACTTCTTCCGCCAATTCCACTGGCAGTTTACGGATGGCCTGTTCCACTTGACTGATGATTTCGATGTGCGGAACACTTCTTGTTGTTGGTGCAAATTGTAAATCCCGTGTAAGCACAGCTTCAGCATCCGGGTCCAGTGCCATGCCTGTCAGATTGATGACAGTTTTCCGGGAGACGTTGGTCTGCTCAGGAGCATTACTAGACAGGCGACTAAACTTCCTCAGTTCTCTTGCGGCAGCTCTCCGTTGTGACAGTGCACTGTCCGCCGTAGTGCAGTGATCAGCTCTCTCCCAGGCACACGGTGAGAGTTCCTAGGCCAATTTTAGATGGCAGGCCAAAAGAAACATTGCATTGCGATCCAACTCCTTCCTCGTAAAATGGATCCACTCGCGAACCAAGGCACGGCTGGCTAGACGAAAAATTCTGGTTGCTGATGGTGATTTTATGTGACATTTAATTTCAGCGAAACGAGGAACTACTTCTTGATCACGACACCTTTGGAGGATGGAGTTGGATCGCAACGCGAAGTCTCTTCTGGCCTGCCACCTAAAATAACAGTGAAGTACAATGAATTCAATATGTAATAGTCATCAATTCACAGTAGGAAATATTTTTCTCCTTTCATAACGTTCCTGTACAGATAGCATTCCTATCAGACATTCAGATAAATGGGACATTTGTGTCCTAGGAACAGACAATACAAACAGTGCAAAATTCCTGAAAGTCTCAGTTGCAGTAATGGAGCTATCCCTTTAATCTCACTGGCCGTGGTTCTTGTATCCTACAATATTGATTGTCTTAGGTGGGACGATAGGTTCCATAAAAACAAAAAACTTCCCTTTGTCTTGGGCCTTTACTCCAGTAGTCGGTATTATTAACTACGGTAATGTCGCCATTCCTCGAAAGATTTAAACTAGTTGTGGTATTCCCGTGTTTAGGGAATATTGTCACCTGCTATTATCGCTCACAATATCTTAAATATTTACATATTATTTGCTTTCTTAACACTTCCAGGGCGCCATGGAAGGGGTACTCTTGAAATTTAATTAAAAAATCACATTTACACACAATTATATTTTTTATGGGAACTATAATCATCCACAAAAAGGATAAAATTACTTTTGAACCAAACGAAACTTACATTTATTAACACACAGAAAAAACAAACAAAGGTAATATGGATTGTTTATAAGAAATACAAAAAAAGGAGACAACATCTACATGAAACTCAAAATATAACATTGATTAAAGGAACAATGATATTGCAGATTATATACAGATTTGCTGCCAGCTCAGATATCAGTCAGAGAGCACACAGGTGATGTGAATCACGGGTTTCTCTTACGGTTTCTAAATGCGCCACACAAAAACACGCCTGACTCAGTTTGTATTTGTGGATGAGAAGTTTTTCTATTTGCCGTATAATATATGGACTTTGATTGTGAGTGTAACATCGTCCAAGGATCTTCTCCTGAATCTTCTGCACCACACACACACAAATGTGGTACTCGACATACTATGTTAACCAAACTAAACCAACTTTAACTTATCTGCAAAAACTGATTGACACATGGTATCATCCGGCAAGATAAGAATTTTTACATGTGGCCAGATCGAAGGTCCAACGGTGATATAAAAATCTTTGACGAGTGTCAGACCCAGTGGTCCCTCATCAACTGCCTTTTCTAAGTGTAGGTTTTCATCACCAAAGTCCCCCTTCCCTCCTCAACACAGATTCGTCAGTACCGGCAGAAGAGGGCCTGGTTTTTCCAGGTTTTTACTTGAAACGTGTCTTAGTTTATAACAAATAAATAATGTGTTTTGATTCGCTCTTCCCTACACAAGCAAAAATCACATGACCTCGCCAGTCTCGAAGCGTCGGAGTCCGCACAGCCGTTCACGCTTGCTGTAAAGGT
This sequence comes from Vandiemenella viatica, assembly GCA_031002005.1. Taxonomy (NCBI): domain Eukaryota; kingdom Metazoa; phylum Arthropoda; class Insecta; order Orthoptera; family Morabidae; genus Vandiemenella; species Vandiemenella viatica. The sequence continues at coordinate 57,184,787 of JARYHS010008075.1, read as the reverse complement.
GGGGAACCACCAAGCGCACAAAACGTTTGCAAACGTTTGAAATGTTTGCGAATTCAGAATTTTTCCGGTGGGGACGAGAAGAGCGCGCACGAACAAAGATTTGCGGGTGTTTGCAGGTATTCCGGCCGATGTCGGTACATCAAAGGAATTCGCTGTTCGTGCGCGGACAGTGCGCGTTCAATGGAGACAGATTCAACAACAGGGGTGCGTGTCCAGAACAGTTTCAGTTTTAAGCGCATTTTAAAATCTACAAATAATGTAATTATGTACTAGGATAGTGAAAAGTGTTTACTGTTAATTGAATCATATAAATCAAAGCCGCGGTTATGGTAGAGCAGTCACAAAAGTTACCCTAACAAAATCAAAATCAAAAAGCACGATCCCTGGTGCGAAATTACAACAGATAAGGGACCACTATTGAGTTTGTTAAAGAAAAGGTAAATCCTTTACTCTCCTCATTCAGAAGAGGAATAATTAAACAACAGAACTCGATGGTGACAGGAAAAGTGTGTAATTTCATAAATTATTTTGCTTTATGTTTTTTATTATTACATTGTTTCAAAGTAAGTAGGGAAATAGTATTTATCTTATTAAACCACTCCTAATATCTGTTCTTAGGACATACAGCTGTTGTGTGGAATTTCTTGTTTTAAAGAATGTGAAATCCAAAATTTAGGTTAGTCTTTCTTTTTTAATAATGTTCTCGTCTTCACTTAAAACAGACATAATTAAACATGATGCAGCACTAGCAATAAGTTATTCTCTCGGAGCCATTTGGACACTGCAGATAGCAGTTGGAATGATGATAAATGTTCGCACACGAACTGTTGTTTCTGAATATTTGGTTGGTGGAGACAACAAGCCAAACAACCCGTCTGCGAACACACAAACGTTTGCAAACGCCAAAAACGTTTGCAAACTATGCGCGCTTAGTGGATCCTACATCCTACACCCTCAGCCACAAAGGCCACGCGGCCTTGAGCATTCCTCCCGGGAACGCATTTCTGAGATATTTGCAGCTCGCAGAAACATCCTGCATACTTGGCGAAATAATACATCCATTTGACTCGGTTAGTTTTATTTTATTAATGAATATGAAGTGACCTGAACAGAGGACAGCTTCACAGTTCGTGACTCTTTTACCCTGAAGCGAACTGTTATGCATATAAATTTTTAATCGAGGTCGATTATTTCCTTCGACCTACTGCTACTATTTTTTTATCATTAAAGAAGTGTAAAAAAGTTAAAGAAGCCCCGGATCATCCAAAGTCCATCCTGATCACCAAGCGCGTTCTACGTTACATTCTTCCAATTCTAGCAGCTCCTGTATTTGAAATCCTTGAAGCTCCATCAACATTTTGATCAATGTTTAATAAACCGTTTAACTTACACTGCTTGCCATTTCTTCTGTCTGTTCAGAATTTTCCAATCATTCGCCCATAAAATCAATTTCGAAGTTATATGAATTTTCCTTGCTTTAGTAACAAATCCTCTTGAGATTTATATGTGTAACTGTGCGGTAATTTCTTAGTCAACCCTATTGTGTGTTCGATAATATGTATTTTAACTTCACTCAAATCTATACAACAGTTTAATAAGTAAATTTGTTTTACATCCATTTCTTGTCTGTATTTAGGGCAGTTTACGACGAGGCGGACATCTACCTGCTGGACGACCCTCTGTCTGCAGTGGACACTCACGTGGGCAAACACCTGTTCCAGCAGTGCGTCTGCTCCCTGCTGGCAGGAAAGACACGCATCCTGGTCACTCACCAGATACAACACCTGCACGCCGCGGACAACATAGTGGTCCTCAGCGAGGTATATCAGCTGCACTAGAAACATATCAGCATTTCTCCTGTTATTCCTCTTAACACACAAAGAAGTTCCAGATGCAGAGCTAAACTGTATGTTAACAGATCTCCGGAGCAAGATTGGAATTTCATTAAAGCCATATCTGAGTTACACGCATGAACATATTCCATCATTTTTTCGGGAACAATTAGCTTTTATTGTTGATAGTAGACTTACCTGATATGTAAACTACCAGTCAGATACACGCTTGACATTTACTTTTAATTGCTGCAATAACAGACACACAGCAACATTTCCCCGTTAAAGGAGAATTAAAAATGACAGAAACGATAAACCTAAAACCATTACGTATTATTAAACAATTAAAATTAATAAAGCAGCAAAATGTACACATTCTGTATAACATTAGGATAATAGCATGGTACCAATACATCCTTAAATTTTCTCACTTTCGCAAAATTTAAGTGTCCTTAAAATTCGCTTCTTCTTATTAAATCCTTAATACTTTTCGATGTGAAAACGAATCTGCTTAGGAGAGTTAAGTTGTTCTGTATCTTCAACAGAACGTCCATACATGTTACCTTTGGTTTGGCAGTAGACGGTAAAGCGCCACCACACTAAACTGGAGAGGTAATACAACGAATCAAGGTTGAAATCGAGGGCCCGGTGTGGCAGTCTTCATGTGATAAGGGGGTTATTATGGCCGTGCAGTCCACTGCGTGGGCATTTGATTGATTTGGAAGGGTTCTTAGAAGTGATCTACGTTTTAGGCTGTCGTCCTAATTATAACTGATTATCTACTTGTCGGCACCAAGTTGTTATTTGTCAGGATAAGGATATTGATACCAGGGCGATCTTTGATATAGCAGGAATCCCGAACTGCTTTAATTGTGATATTTATAGTAGTTCTTACCTTGCCTATATATCACAAATTCTTCCATATAATTATCTGAAATAACTTGGGTTTAAATCTAACGACTGTAAATGACTGAGGCAACACAATTAATAATTTAAACATACTTTATTTACAAAAACCTAAGCATACATTTATCAGCAAATCTATCTAACTTTATGCTGATAGGAAATAACACGCAAGCATGGTTACAATGTGACCAACTTACTAAATGAATCACTAGCTTCTTCATACGAGTATAACGGAACATGGCTTTACTGGACTAATACACGAATGAGTGAATAATTAAATAATGATCCCGAATTTAACCCGACATTACCAAATGAGATTATCACGAGGCATTACAAACAACGGCAAACAACTCGGTTAAGTTACACAGACTGAATAATTTATCTAACATATTTTATCTAACCAAACAATAACTAACATGAAAACACAAGTCTTACCTCTTAAAAGGCGCGTTCCAACGAAGGCGAGACGGGACGGTGTAACGGGTTAGTGGCATTTCCCCACTACTTTGGAAGCTAATTTGAGAAGTTTTAAATATTGGCGGTTTGCGTGGTTGTCTGGTGACTTCAGCATCCGCCAAGTCCGTGGGTTTAGGGAAGTAGGACCCACTTGTAAAGCATGTGTTGAAACTGGTCGTCGTCTAGTGACGTCAGCCTCTGCCGGGTCCGTGAACTCGGGGGTGTAAACCCCAAATTCGGAAGCATGGTGCGCTTGGGAGAAAGACGCACATAGGCTTCTGGGCGGGCAGTCTGCCGTTGGCCTTGGAGTAGGTGAGACCGTCGTGAAAGTGAACAGTCAGTCGAGTCGACGAGAACGCGTGTTCATTATGATAAATAATTAATTTTGTAGAAGTTGATTCTTTATTAATGAAGAAAGTATTTGCAGAATTTTACATGAATTGTTTCGTGGAGCATGTTCTGAGAACTAGTAAGGGTGTTGTATGAATGAAAAGAGTGCGTGTTATTCAGTCTAAATTTATCGGAGGCATTACCTGTAATCTTAAAGGATCGAAGTATCGATAGCGAACTTTCATAAAGGTTGGGGGTTGGAGCCAGATTATCTTATTAACTATTAAATACATGTGTTTCAAATAAGTAGGTGCATTTTCATTTCATTTACCAACGTAAGGTTGGTTGGCGGCTGTCAGAGAAAGAACCAGAATCTAGTGAGTGCGCGGAAGCTTTAAAGGTTCACAGAAAGTATTGTAACCGAACCACCAGCATAACCGCGACAACGGGACGGGACGGGATGCCATGGGAACAGGGCCGCCTCTGCTAGCGGAGACGAGACGCAGCTACCCATTGTGAGTCGGTAAACATCACAGGCGTGTATAGCGGTGCGCTGTTGCCATCGGTTTGCAGCAGCGGTGCGCACCCCTTCTGTTGCTGTAAAGTGCTCTGTGCCAAACAACACTAGGAAACGTGGTCGGGAGGTGGCGGCGAGGTAAGCTAGGACTAACACGCGGCCCGTGGTCGTCCCTACACTTCGGCTAATGAAGTCCCGTCCCGTCCCGCCTCGCCTTCGTTACAAGAGGTCGTGGGAACGTTACATGGCTGCTGGCAAATTATTCAATCACAGAATAGGACGATGCCATGCCATGCTTGGGTACTTATGCTTGCAATGACGTGCTAAACGCATGATGTGTGCTTCGCACGCTGCGGTAAACTGAATCTTGCAGCTCTGCAGTTCTTACGCAGCACGGACGGACTTCGCTCGTCTGCGCTCATTCTAAGCAGCTTACAATATTCACTTAATAAATTACGAAAACTACCAATTTAAGCTGCTTGGCGTTCATGGTTTTTAGGCGGTTTCCCATAATTACCTATTTGAATGCTTTCACGGCTCACAACTACGCCTCCCAAACTACACTTTATGAAAACAAGAAAGTCCACTTATCGTACATAACATACAAGTAGATTATACGTTTTACAACCAAACGGTGACAGTGCTTTACCCACCAGTAGGATAGTGCTTGTGGCAGAGGTGGAAGAAACAAAAACTCTCTGAACGAACAGTGCCCTTGAGGTTCTCTGGGTCAAATAATCCGCATACTTTTTGTTTTTGATTAGTTATGAAATGAAATAATACATTAACAGTAACAAAATGTGTTTAGAAATCTTGTTTAATTTTGTGGGGTTATGCATCAGTATGATAATGAGGTGTAGTTGGACTTCAGTGAAATAGTGACATTTGCTAGGTTTTTTTTTTTTTTTTTTTGTCAATGTGTGATGACTATCGTTATTAATTTGATATTTGAATTTTGATTAATTAAATTATTAAATGAAGAAGGTGCATGAAATAACTATACAAACACATGTAAAACTAAAAATGTTGTAACTTGAATGTTTGTCCATGAACACATGTGTGGCAGTCATGTGGTGAATTTGTGGTTAACGCCCTGTACTATAAACAATAAAAAATATTAAAAGCAACACCCTTTCTCTACATCAATGGTCGATACAGCACGCGATTTACTATCATAGACGAAAAATACATTAGCGATTTGATTGATATTATCATGAGGATATAAATAATTAAAACATTTATTAAATTACCATCTACACATAATGGATTGTTCACTTGACGATTAAAAATCAGATGTACGATAATGCTCAGTTAAGGTTCGGTAAGCAGAGACTCTTATCAAGCAATTTCATCGGTCAAGGCGTTTTTTGGGGCAGTAAGGGTGAAGAGGGTGTCTTTACTCTGTTGACGGCTCTTGAAGTGGTCACCAGCCCCTGAAACCTTAGTATTTGTATTGTCTGCAAGTTCCACAAGCTACTTCTGTCTAGGAAACAACTAAGTCCTGAAGTCCTTCAATGACTTAATACTGGTCACTTGTCCAAAGTTACTAATTGGAGTTAGAACCATCTCGGTACGTTCCCAAACACTAAGTCCTCACTTCGTCGCTCCTCTTGACCGATGTTCCTCCGGTCTCACTTCGCCTGTCATCACATCCGTCAATCAAAGGTTGATTCAGTTTAGCAGTTCTCTGTATAGGCTCCACATGTTGACAAATTGAAGAAATAAAAAGTAACTTGCATTAAACAATTTTACTAGTGGCCAAAACTATTTTCTCTTTCCACTCTTTCCAAGAACCACTAGTTTCGGGCTTACCGCTATAGACTAGGCAAATCATAGTACTTCGGTCTTTTCCATAACTAGTCGAGTATCGGCGTCTCTCTCACTCTGATTTTCTGTTTTCCTTGTATGACAAGTGGGTATCATCAATCTAATTTTGTATAACTTGGTAGTGTCATGAATTGGTGATTGGCCTCGCTACCCAACCCTGGATGCGTGGTCATGTCCAGTGTACACAGGCAGATCTGAAGCATGCATTGTGTAAGGCTGACCGAACACACATTGGTCTGATAGATGTTTCTGGCATAACACGGAGTGACCATACCTCCCATGGACTCCACCTGAATGTTCGGGGCAAGCAGAAGCTAACGCAACTGATTGCCAGTAGCATCAGGAGAGGCAGGTTGGATGTGAACCCCATCCCAGTAGTAATTGGTAGTATAACTCAGTCTTTTTTAGGCCAAACGTCAAGATTAGGAAGAGTTATTTAAGAAATGTTCATAATGATATTAGAGTAAAAAATGAAGAATGTCAGTCTAAAATAGCTTTGTTCCATCAGAACATTAGGGGTATCTCAAGCAAACTTGATGAGTTGATAATATCTATAGAAGAAACCCAAAATTTTTTGAATCTTAACATAAATATCGTATGTCTGACAGAACATCATCTGAAGAATTCTGAAATATGTCTCCTCCCTTTTATTGGATATAGATTATCTTCATGTTATTGCAAGTCAGAGATGAGAATGGGTGGTGCAGCAATATAAGTTAGAGAAAATACTGAGGCAAAATCATTAGATGTAAGTAAATACTGTATAGAACAAGATTTTGAATGTTGTGCAATACAGTTAGAATTAGAAAACAAATATCGTATAGTGCTGACAGTTTATAGGGTTCCCACAGAAGACTTCAGTAAATTTTGTAATAAACTTGAAGTGGTTCTAATAAATTTATCACGAACTAAAAGGGAAATTATCCTCTGTGAAGACTTCAACATAAATTTTGCTGTAGAATGTAACCAGACAGATTATCTTCTAGGAATGCTTAGATCATTCAATCTCTATCAATTTCCCAACTAGAACACAAAAAGATAGTAGTACCATAATTTATAACATTTTTGTACAGCACAATAAATTAGAAATATATTGAACAGTTCCAATGGAAAATGGTTTGTCAGACCATAAAGCTCAAATAATTACTTTAAATGCTGTGGGAAATGAAAATAACAAAAAGAAGGGATTTGTCAGAGTTAGGCCATTAAAGAACAATTCAATAAAAACATTAAATGATGAACTTCTCAATGAGGACTGGAGCACTGTTTATAAATTAAAAGGGGTAAACAATAAATTCAATTACTTTCACCAAAGGTTTTTGGAAATTTATGAAAGGTGTCTCCCTACAAAACTAGCTCCAATTGGTCAAAAACGAGTAAACAAAAATTGGGTTACAGTTGGTATTAAAACATCTTGCAGACATAAAAGGTAATTGTATGTAAAAGTTAGGAATACTGATAATATGCTTCTCAGACAACATTACAAAACTTACTGTAGAATTTTAACCAAAGTAATAAAAGAAGCTAAACGTTTGGCAATAAACGATAAGATTAGTAGTTCAGATAATAAGATAAAAAGTGTTTGGAACATTATTAAAAGAGATAAATCTGTATCATCCCTTGAACATAAACCTATATCTATAAGTATTAATGATAAACTTGTAAATGACCCCCTTATGTAAGAAGTGCTTTCAATAACTGCTTCTTAACAGTTGCTGAAAAAATAAAAGGAAAATATATAGGAATATGGATGCTATAGTAATACTTAAATCCTTGTCACCAAAAACAGCACCTATGTATCTATTTCCCATCAGTCAAAATGAAATTGAAAAAATTATTAAATCCCTCAAAAATAAAAAGTCATTTGCTTATCAGTCATATTTGCAATAGTTCTTTCGAAAAAAGTGTCTTCCCTGACTCACTCAAGAAGTCAATAATCAAACCGCTTTATAAAAAGGGTGATACCTCAAATATTGAGAATTACAGACCAATATCACTTCTACCAGCATTTTCAAAAACTTTGAAAAAGCAATGTACAGAAGGGTGTATGCACATCTACGAGAGAATGACCTACTCAGTAAAGTACAGTTTGGTTTTAGACAAGGCATTTCAACAGATTCAGCAATTTTTGTCAACAACATACTGTAATCAATGCATAAAAAATTAAATTCCCTAGATATATTCTGTGATCTTGCTAAGGCTTTTGACTGTGTTGATCATGAGATTCTACTAGGTAAATTAGACCACTATGGAGTTAGTGGTAAGCCAGGACTTTGGTTTAAATCATACCTGGAAAATAGAAAGCAATGTGTATCACTGAAAGATGCTAATACAGGAGATGTTATAAACTCAGAATGGGGTATAGTTAAATGTGGTGTGCCTCAGGGTTCAATTCTTGGTCCTCGGCTGTTCTTAATCTATATAAATGATCTCCCGCATATACTAGGTGATAATGAATACGTGGTGCTCTTTGCAGATGATACTAGCATATCGTTGAAAGACCCATCAGCACAAAACCTCGAAAACACAGCAAATGATGCTATGAAGAAAATTAACAGGTGGTTTAATGCCAACGAACTAATACTTAATGTAGAAAAGACACAGTTACTTCAGTTTGTTACAAAAAATGAAACAAAGGACAGCTATAATGTGATATCAGAAGGAAAAGCAATCAGTGAAAGCAGTTTCACAAAATTACTTGGTGTATATATAGATAACATATTGAACTGGAAACAACATATTCAACAACTTCTTAAAAAACTGAATTCTGCAACATTTTCACTGAGGGTAATATCTAGAATAGCTAATATGGAAAACAGAAAGTCATTATATTTACATATTTTCATTCCCTGCTCACATATGGCGTTCATTCTGGGGAAACTCGTCACAAGCACAGGGGGTATTTAAATTTCAAAAGCGTGCTATAAGAACTATTTGTGAAGCAAGCCCACAGACGTCGTGCAGAAATCTATTTAAAAACCTGGGTATACTAACAATGCCAGCACAGTATGTACACTCTGTACTGTCATTTGTATTGGAAAATCCTGAACACTTCAATCTTAATGCTGACATACATAGCCATAATACTAGGAATAAATATAATATTCACAAGGATTACAAATCACTGTCAATTGTACAGAAAGGGTTAACATTTACTGGAGCTTCCTTATTCAATGTCTTACCAACAGAAATTAAATGTTATCTACAAAACCCAACTACTTTAAGTCCAAACTGAAAGAGTTTCTGCTTCAGAACCCATTTTACACTGTGAAAGAATTTTCTTCTTGAAATTTGGTAACTAGGAATGACTGACAAAATAGTATATATGGTGTATGGAAGGGGAAGGTGACAAAGTTGTTCACAAATACTAAAATGATATATGTTTTTTTTTTTTCTGTTGAAACTTTTGACAAATAAAGTAATTACACTGTTTACAAAATTTCACTCATATATAGTACCTAACATGGGATAGCATGCACTCAAAAACTGCTGTGAAAAATTACCATACTAACAGGTTTTTAAGTAATTGACAGCTTATGAGTTGTTGGTAATATCATTGATATTGTTAATAGGTGTGTGTACTGTTTCACATAAATAGCAACTAACATGATATGTAGTCTTAAATTACAGTGAAACTTATCATTGTAACTGGTTGGTAAGAAAATAACTGGTTATAAGATGCTGGTAACAAGTGTAGACACTGTTCCACATAATAAGTATTAATTAACTCGGGATTGTATGTGTAGATTACAGGAGATATTGGTTATACTAATGGGTTGTAGCTAACTTGTCAATATATAATAAGATTATCAATTATATAGTAATATTGACATTAAAAATAAGTGTATGTACTGTTCCACATCCCCGAGATTATTCTCACATGGGTTAAAAGTGAACATATCTATCTATCTATCTACCCTAACTGTCTTCACTGCATGTGTGTAGTCTTTCATTTCGTCACGTATGTCACTATTAGCTACAGACCGACCTTAGAAGCTCAGTTCACCTGAGGATGACCTAGGGCGCTGCAAGCCTTCCACCTTTCCCTTTAAGTTCCACTGCTGTCGAGGCTCAGGTAAGATTGTTTCCCTTTCACAGAGTTCCCGCATCAGGTTCTTCTGAACTCACTCACGCTCTACGTAAACATGTCAAGCGAATAACTGTGTAATGCACTTATTGTTGCCCCAACCTTATTACTCTTTATCAATTCCATGTGAAATATGGTAATACCATAATTCACACCTATGATGTTAGATAAGATATAATTGTTACAACCAGAACATATGAGTAAGACAGTATCATTTACCACCTGTCCTAGGTAATCTAGTATAGAATACTATCTATAGATAATCGCAGCTGTGGCTAACTGTTCATGTGAGAATAATACTGAATTGGTGGAAGAGATATTTTGAGGCATAACATAATAGGAAAAACAATTTTCGCCAGGATAAAGAGTAATTAAAATAGCTAGTTCCACAAGGTATCTGAATTTTAGTATGCCTTCTCAAATCAAAAAGAGTAACATGTTACCTCAATCAGTTCTCTGCTCTGCTCCATCAACCTTCAAGCAGCAAACTTCAGTCTTTGAAATAGTCTGTTCATCCAGAGTTATAAGAGTCAAACTAACACAAATTTCTTTCTTTTCTAGGGCAGTATCGAAACCCAAGGCACCTTCAACGAACTAGCAGTTAAAAGCACAGCTTTTGCAGCAATTCTTAATGACGACCAAAAAGATGGGGAATCAGAAACTATGATCACAGCAACCAGTAATGTACGTGATTATACAACATATTTTATAAATTATAATTTGTGTTTACTAGACACCTGAAAAACACATGTGAAAACATTTTTTTCTGATATAGGAACAGGTATTGAGAAGGGGTTCAGCACTATCCACTGTGTCGAGTGTACAAGTTGAAGACACACCTCAGGTAAGTAGCAGCTGTTGATTTGATCACTGGTCTGTCTATCAGTCCTGCGATGGTTCAACGCATATATAAGTCTATGTTCACCTGGATTTCTTATTCACATTTTAAGTCGACCACTGGAAACAAAAATTGGGTTGTAATATATTCGTAGCCTGAACTGTAAGGGTTGTGCATAAAGTCCTATTATCTCCAGCCATGTAAAAGCCCTCCTGATGGTAAGCATTTTTCCGGCCGGGTGTCTGGTTTTGCCACGACTGGTGATAGTCACGTAGATTAATACTCTTTTTGGCTGTAATACGCAATGTTGTTTTTAACTGAAGTAGTGTCTTACATTTCGAACTCACTTGCCACTGGGAAAATCTACTATCGTTTGGCACATGATTTTCGAAGATCGGACAACACATCGCAACAGGTTGATTATCTAAACTCAATTGCACACACGCACCTCAGCGACTTCCTTGCGTTCTCAATATCTCTTCACCTGTGCCTCATTGGATTGCTGCTGAATTCTTCCTAACACTTCTAAACGAATCCATCGTGACATCGCAATCCTTCATCTCACAGAAAGTTCTTACCCACGTAACAAATTCTTTAATCCTTTGGCTGTTGCTTGGTGTGATTGGACTATATTCACAGTTCAATTGTGAATTGTGTCTTCGACCTTTGTAATGATAGGGTTCGCTGGAGTGCCCTCCAATATGAAAGCGTAATTACGCCACTATAAACAAAGTTTCAGATATTTTTCAGATTTAAACGCGTGATAAAACGCCAGTACTTAAGGAATTGTAAAGTTAGTAAAGAATTTTTCTACTTTTTACAGAAAGCGTTTTGTAACGTTCCTTCCTTGTGGGTCACGTTACTTATTATATTTCTGTTTATTATAAATTACAAAATGATTTAATATTAATTTTTGGCAGTAGTGATGGGATAAAATCGCATTTTTAACACTGAGTTTATATTTAAAAAGATATTTGGATATTTATTGAATTAATACAAATTAACTATCATATTGAAAATTTACATAATTATTTATATCAAAACAAAATTGTAAAGAAATTAGTGGAGCATAACATCACCACGAATTATCTCGTAATTTGACAAAGTACATTAAAAACCATCAGCACGGGACTTTAAAACATACGACCTCCCTAGCTCAATTAAATGTTTTAAAGTTTGAGCATAAGTTCTTTTATCTCTACAGATTTCTCTGTAGGGTAACTTCGGCACGTTTTTGCGTGAAAAGAATGAAGTTTATGAACTCAGTGAATACATTACCAAATTCTCGATGACTTGTAGCACTGCATGAATCATGGAGTAGCTTCCTTGGGCCACTGACGTTAAACAACACTAGTGGACATTTTTTCCATATCTACGACAAACTGTTGGAGTTGGTGGTATTCACAACTGCAAATACTCATAACTGTTTCCAGAGGAACTTTTGAAACTACCACTCTTCATCCCGGCAAATGAACATCTTGCCAAAACCACTCAGATCTGCTCTCCTCCAGTCCTTGAGAACAAGTCCCTTTGTTCCACCAAGCACCCACGCGGTACCGTCTTTTAGTGGATAACGGAAGACAATCAGATGCCTCCACCCAATACACGCCGTTGATCAAACATGAAACAGAAATCACGTTTCAGTCCAGAGTATTTCAGTCGTATCTCAATAGATAGCAGTAACTGTCTATTTCAGTCAGCCATAGTGCGCACATCTCACTCGACCTTGACCAGAGCGCTCCCTGGAATCCCCACCAACTTGCTGGCGCTCACCCACCAGGGTGCAAATATTCGGAAACTGGAGCGTCGCATGTAGTGTACTCCGTAACACTACAACCCTTAATGACAATAAATGGAAACATGTTATGCCATTAAATATTTCGATTAATACCTGTTTCGTTTCGTAATCCGCATACATACGCTAATTTGGTTTCTAAGTGTACATGTACGTAAGGGGCATGTGTCAATATGAATATAGATTGCCAGTCTTGGATAGAATTTTGGAACTAATTATCTTCTTCAGCGATTGCTGTAATCAGGTCTATTGTTACTCTCTGCACCTTGAAGTGTACTCCTCTTGCTTGAAAATCTTTCGGGCATGCGGCAGGATCAACTGATCGTGGATGAACGAATTTTCGATGGCGTAACGTGCCATCATCTTCAGATTGCGTCAGCTTGCCGGCGTGAGGAGCACAGTCCAGGACGCGACTGCTGAGTTGGAGAGATAGAAGCACGCCGAAGGCGCTGGCTGGTCAAATGGTGAGGTGCCTGTCGCCCTCTGACTCAGGCTTTGCTGGTGGTGGGTTGGTGTCTCTTTCTGTTGATGGTTATCTTTTCTTGATGGTTCATCAGGTGGTTTACTGATCTGAGCGAGAGCAACTGCACTGCGCGGTAGCATTGGCGATGGTCTTGGGCAGGTTTCTGATGGCTTCAGCGACTGACTGCATTAGTTGTAGAAGCGCCGTTCCCGTTGCGTCCGCTGCGGGAAGAGCTGCGGGCGTTAAGCGCCAGTGTTGCCTTTTCACGTCAGCAACCACCCGCCGATTCGAGTTGCTGGCCGGAGGTGGTGGGTTCTTGTTGTCCACAGTTGTGGAACTGGTATTTTACTTCTGTCTGGTGGTGTGGAGCATCAGCCTTGCGGGACAGCCTCCCAAGCAGGTGCGATGCAATGAGAGGCAGTTGCAGCAGTGGGTTTCGTCCCTCGGATATGATCATTCCACGACGCGTTGCCCCTTTCCGCATCTTACACATCTGGTGTCGTAAGAACACTGCCAGGACTCGTGGCCGTAGCTCTGACAGTTGAAACATTGACAGTACCCTGGTGAGGTTGGCTTCTTTTTCTCGATCCTGATGGGTTTCCCCATTAGGGTCTTGACGCTATTGACAGATGCCGGTTTTGCGTTGGTCTTGAATTTGAATAGGAGGATTTTATTCTCTGTCCCCGTCCTCCACAGTTGATGAACTTCCTTCGCCTCCACACCGTACTTGGCAAGCTCGGCAGCCACTACTGCTTCTTCAGTGCTGACCAGAAGGCTTCGGACTACCAACTTCTTCTGCTCGACGAAATAGTAGGCGATGTTTTCTTGGTTCAGAAGGTCTTCAACGATCTGGAGGTCGCTGGGGCGTGATAAGCATAGAAGTACCCACCGTTGATAGGCCAGCACATGAATGGTAATGCTACCTCGAAGTTCGTCGGTGAATATAAGCCAGTTGCTCGGGGTTTGTACTGTCAATGGAAGTACAGGACCTTCCTCGATGTAAGTGTCGTCGCTAAAGGCAGCATTAGAGTCAATCTTCCGTATCTTCCTCTTCGTCTGTCGCCAGTGGAGTTGAAGGCTGTTCTTGATCAACGATACCGGACACCGGAGAGCAGAATTTGGCGGTTGTCGTAGCCGTTGCTCTGGAACACATTCATGAGGTGCGCCTTCGAGCGGAAGACCACTCAAGAACAAACTGACGAGAAGGACAAGCCAAGAGCCACAGCCTTCATCCCGTTCGCCGGCAATGTATCAAGCAAGATTGGCAGAATTCTATGCCGACAAAAGATAAAGTATGTTTACCACCCGCCAGCCAAGATTAAAGCACTACTGTGCTCGGTTAAAGATGATCTGGGACTTAGCAAACCTGGCGTATATCACATACCGTGCGAGTGCAGAAAAGCATACGCCGGGCATACTATTCGCATGACTGAAGAACGGTGCAGAGAACATAAACGGCACACCGTGCTACAAGCAGCCATCAAAATCAGCAATTGTGGAACATTGTCTAGAGATGTGGCATACTATTAAATATAAGGACATAGAAGTTCTGAGAAACACATCTCAGTTTTGGGAATGTGTATACAAGGAAGTCATTGAGATCCGGCTACGGAGTAACCTCATAAACAAAGATAACGGGTTCCAACTAAGCCAAGCTTGGAACCCAGCACTGAAGAGGCTCCGCAAACACCCAAGGCACAGTGCGTGACAGAGGTGGCATATAGACTTATGGTCCCTGCTCGACGCATTGGAGCGTACAACCCCCACCACCGCTATCGGAGAACCGCGGTGGGAGTGGAGGGGATGAGTCGGAGGGTATAAATGCCGACACAGCCGGACCGTTCAGCAGTCACGTCATGGACTGCGCTCCTCACGCCGGCCAGCTGACGCAACCAGAAGATAATGGCACGTTACGCCCTCGAAAATTCATTCATTCACGATCAATTGATCCGGCCGCAAGCCCGAGAAATTTTCAAGCATCAGATTCGCCGGAAAAATTTACTATTGTACTCCTCTTGTTACAAATTAGATCAATTTCTGTTTGCATAAATTACCAATAAAAAGTTTTTTAATGATTGAAATTGCTGATATGAATATTCGCTTTGCGCATTAACAACACCGTTGTACCTAAGTTTGACATTAATATACGTTTATTACAAAATTATTCTTCAACAAATATTATTAAAACTAGTATGACATAACTAAACAAACATCTTGAAACCAACAATGGGATCATTTTTCATCAGTTCTTGGGGTTTTCTGTATATCCATTGATTAAACAGGAAAATGAGATTTTCTCTATGTCGACATTGGGTTGATCAATACGTTAATGATTTGCAGTGATTAACATGTCGGCGGGGTCACCGTTTAGCAGAAGACACCGAGTCTTCTGCCTGCAGTCGTCGACGTGATGATAACATTTTCTGCTTGCCGCCGGAGACGTACGTCCAATCGGATAACTACATGGAACACAAGAGCAACCACACACCGTACCGGCGTTAGTCACCATACATCTCTTTCTGCAGGCTGGCCACGCACCCACCACACAGCTCGCAATCCACTGTACCATCCCCACCGTGTCACCCTAGCGGCCACACTTTGTTTCTTCACTGAGGGCTACCCGGCGCAGGGCCACATTCCGGAATGCCGCCGAGCAGTTACCGTTACCATTGTTCGCATCGACAATCTGTGCGAGCTACGGGTCCAGCTTATCGCACATATATTTCGATTTAGTGTGGTAATAGACTACAAGCTTTATCGCTTTATGAGCATCGTGGTTTATATTCGTAGTGGAAATAAATTTATGTTTTATGAGGCTAATTTCTGGATATTTATATTAAAATCCATCAGCAGCTAACACAAATAGAGAGAGAAAAATATATATATATATATCAGAATTAACGGACTGCTGATCTTGTAGAGTTCGGTACCCGGTGACAATGAATTATATTTTATATCATATATTACAGTGTTTTAGACTCGTTGTTTACGCTCTCTGCTCCTGTTTCAGGACCTCGCTGAGGACCCGCAGGAAGAAGCGCTGGCGCCGGGCGCATTCTTGCGGTCTCTGTCGGGATACGCTCTAGCCGCCGGGAGCTGCTTTGTACTCACCGCCATGGCAGTCCTGATGATCAGTGGTCAGGTGGCCGTCAGCATGTGCGACTACTGGCTCTCCTACTGGTGAGGACCGGAGCACAGGCTCCTGTTTTCAATTTAGATTAAAGGGCCACAATTTCTTACACAATTTCTATGTATTCCAAATTATTATCGTGGCCTTGCAACAGTGGTCGTACACAGTTTTGGTTTGTGAATTCTAGGCATGATGTAGCCTTTTCTTTCAGCAAAAAAAAAAAAATCAACTTCAGTTCACTTGCCCTCGAAAACCGAACTAACCGGGGTACTGAGGTAAGATAGATGGTTCCGAGAATGTTGATGTTTGTTCCCCTTTCCTGGGATCTTGAGCGTTCGTGACTCAGCCGTAGATCGCTATCGTCCCTCAGCGTGTCTGCGTACGCAGATAACACAGGTCCATTGCTGCCTATGCGTACGGTAAACATTTTGTTTTGATCAATAATTCTTCAGAAATTGGATCGAGTCAGTTTGCTTAGTTTGCTTGACAGTACACATTATTTATCACCACAATGTTGTTAAATAATTATCATCCAGGCACACGACGCAATAGATAATGAGGAGGGAAAGAAAGAATATCATCTTACTGTTAACCTACGCAATACAACATTGCAAATTAAAAATGGAAAACAAGACAGGTTATATATATATAAATCGATATTAAGGGACCAGCATTCTACGACGAAAAGACGGGCACTTATAAATCAATCACACTTCAAAGAAGAGTTGAAGATACCAAAAATCATTTATTATGAAAGCTGTGATACTTCTTAGCATCATTAACAGAAGTAACTGGCAAACATAGATAACATAATTGTTGTTTAATTATGTGTAAAATGATGTGTTAGATGCTAAATAAGATGCCCTGCTTTCTTGTCAAAAGCCAAAGTCCGCACCACATCTAGTTGGTAATAGTTTGTCATATTTCTATAATCGGAACGCGTTTTGTTGAAGAAGCAGAGATGTGCAGCTACCAACCATTTTAACACAAATATAAAAGATTCATTGCTAATGATTCCTCAACGAGAGGTGAAATACGTGCGAGAGTACACAGATATAAAAACTGTTGCATTGACTTTGTTAACTAACCAATAGGAATAACTTTACCTACAACCATATTATTGTATGAGTTTATTAATCGTATACGCTATGACCTTTGACAGCACTCGAAGTTGACTCAGTTGCCTGTTGCCCGCAGGACCCAGTGGGAAGACACGCGCCTCGTCGAGCCGGAGGGCGCCCCGACCAGTTCCTGGCTGGTCACCGTGTACGGCGTCCTCATCCTGCTCGTAGCCATCCTCACAACTGCCCGAGCCGGCACCTTCGTCGCCTTGTGCATGCGCGCCTCCCGCCGCCTGCACACACCATGTTCGAGCAGGTTCTGCGAGCTCCCATGCTCTTCTTCGACACCAACCCGTCCGGCAGGATCCTCAACCGCTTCTCCAAGGACATCGGCGCCATCGACGAGCTGCTGCCCTTCCCCATGCTGGACTTGATACAGGTTATTACCCACACAATGTTATCAATTTCTTGACAACTTTTACATCATTCCGTGAGTCATTTTTTTACAATTTACCGTACCTTTTCTCTTCCAGTTATCTCTTTGTATTTCTGCAATCGCTATCTTGGTATTGATCACACAGTATCTGACAATTGTGCCATTGGTTTTCGTAACCGTTCTCTTCGTGTGGCTATCTAGGATGGTAATAACTGCTGGAAGAAACGTCAAGCATCTTGAAGGAATAAGTAAGTACACCACAACATTTCTAAAATATCAAAACACTTTTACTGCCTGGCACTCGGCTTTGAGGATTCTCGGTACACGCCTAAAACCTGTAATCAGGACATTGGGTACGTCAGGCGCATTGTTTGAAGCCTGACCCCGCATGGGGCATGGAATAGCGGCGACCTAACGTGGACTTCCTACCTATTTGTTTGGTTCGGGATTCATGCTCCGTCTACCTCAAGGTCATTGGAGGCAGAAAATGGTTGGGACAAGGAATGTGAACGAATTTGCCCTTGGTCTTTTGAAAGAATCATGCTGGCATTCACCTAGAGAAATTCGGGATATAATGGAAAATTAAATTAAATTGGCAAATTCCCTAAACACCCATCTCCTCCCTTTTCTGCATCCACCCACATTTAACCTTTACAAATTTCAACTTCTCTTAGTAAATTATTCCAAACCCTAACACCCTTGTTCCTGAAATCGAGTGCCAGCTTGTGGTCATGGTCATCTTTTCCCTTCCATGCATTACTTTCAATTCTTACACCAATATCTTTCCATGCCTTATCACCAATATACGCCTTGTACACTCCCATGACCCTTTTCACCCTCCTTCTGTCTTCCAATGAGTCTCATTCCAGCTCTTTTATCATATCTGTTACTGATTGCGATCTGCGATAATTTCCAGAAACAAATCAAACAGCCCTTCTCTGCACCTTCTACAACTCCTGTATTTGATACTGAAAATGTGGATCCCATACTACACTACCATATTCAAGCAATGGCCTGACCAAAGTTTTGTAACCCAATTCCTTTACTTCTCTCGTACATCCCCTCTTCACCCTCTTCAACAAATGCAGAATTTTGAAACCTTTTCCTACTACCTGTCCAATTTGATCTGCCCATTTAAGCTTGTTATCAAATATAATGCCATGATATTTATATTTCAAGTCTTCATAAGCAATTCTTTCCCCACCTTATAATCATAATAAACCTTTAGTTTTTTATTTGTGTATCTAATAAGCTGACTCTTCCTTGCATTTATCTTCATACCATGTTTACCAACCCAACTAGATATCCTGTACAGATCATCCTGGAACTGTTTACAATCCTCAACCGTTTTTATCCTTTTATATAGCATTATGTCATCTGTAAACAATCTAATTTCTGATAGTAAACAATCAACACAATTATTCATTAGAATAATAAATAGCAACAGTCCCAATACGCTACCCTGTGGCACTCCCATTTTTACTTCCACTTCTTTTGATACAGCATTTCCTACCCTAACTTTCTGTTTTCTACCTTTCAAAAATTCTTCTATCCAACAAATCACTTTCTGATCCACTCCAATAGATTTTACCTTATTTACTACCACCCTTTTATATCAGGATTGAGTGTCGGGGATTCGAACTCACGTCCTTTTGAATACTAGTCCCGAGCATTATCACTCACCAAACAGGCTGGGTGGCGGCTTTCAGAAGCTATCATTCACTGAGAATAGACACTAACATAAACAGCATCTAGCTATAATTCCGACAAAAAATAAATTTTCTTTCAATTCATACCAAAAAATATTAATTTTTAAGGTTTCTTGAGAGTATGTTACAATATCATTGCCATCACGACTTTAATCAAGCATTCACAACATTACAGGAATTTCTTGATAGTATCATTGCCTTATGATATAACATTCTGAGAGTTGGCTTACTTAAAACTTTATTTTGGTAAGACATGAGGGAAGTGCTAATGAAATTTAAAAATTATTCGTTTCTGACGTGAAAATCTTTAAATATTTATGTTTTGTTCCCTTAATCCTGTAAACAATTTTACTTGTAAAAGCCAGATCGTACACAATCGGCGTTGAAAGAAGCTTCGTTGGACAAGCCGAAACATGTCCCATAACTCGCCCACACCTAAGGCACTTAAAAACGTCTGCGAAGTTAAAAAAATGGCTCCGAACGATATAAGGAAAGAGTTGCTCTAGAGCGACATCACCGAATCTTATGTTTAATGCTAGCACCGAAACAAGACTAGACACGTGCGAAATTACGTACAATCCTTTTAACATTCCGAGGTTTTTTTATGAATCTGCATGCAAACCACAGTCAAATACACACTGGCATCTAGCCAATAACCCCTGCCGCTTATACTTGGACTAAGATTTCAGTGTTTCATTTTCACACTTGCAGGATGTCATCATTCATTTGCAAGAAATCAACCCCTTTTCAAAGACCCTCCCAACGTCTAACAGTGAGCTGTGACTCTCGCAAAGACAGAGTTCTGAGTGATATATGATACCAATTTGTTCAGTCATTTTTGTATGTAAATTCTTATTTATCTTTGTATGGAGGCGAAATAAGAACAAGTGGTTATATTCTGATTTATTTATTTGTTTACTTAAACAGGAAACAGATTATAGTTTGTATACTAAATGCTTTAGCAATAATAAATGTTCTTGCTTTTCTCGCCTCTCCTAACACCGGCACTTCCAGTCTCTTCAACTGAACAGATTTCCAATTCCATTGGCTATAATCTCCCAAACAGTATAAATTTACAAGACATCTTACTTCTCGTCTCCTTGGAAAACGAACCCTCATACACACAAACATCAAACACTCTGATTATTTGGATAAATCACAACAGTATTAATAAATCTCCCATTGGCATCGCCAGATTTTAAGGTAAACAACATATGAAAGAACTATGAAAAACACCACGCACAATCAGCCCGTCAAATAACGTCGCTGGGGATACGCAATCTCACGTCACGTTATGTTGTTCTTCTGTGACCTGTACTCCCGACATCGATCGGGAGTTCAGGTCCTACATGGGCAGATGCTCATTGGCCATCGAGGAATTTGCCAAATTAACCAAGTCTCAAGCAGTGACACAAACAGACAGATGCAGTTACGACTCTTATACATTTTATATCATTATTGCTATCAGTTTAACTCTTAGCTATTAAGCTAATGAATCAATGTCAGAATAATTTAATTATTAATTCAGGTAAAAGTTACCACAATCTAACCAACGAAACATTGACCTATTTATTATCTTGATAAATGCTGCTGTAACACCTCGGTCATTGTTAACGGTCAGCCTGCATTCAAATTTTCTATATTATTTTTAGTGAAGAAAGAAATTTATACTTTCTATCATTGTTTAAATTCTCTCGACACTACTGGCGGCAGACGTATCTAAAAATTTCAATCAACAAAATGAAAATGAGTAGGTGATTTGTGAAGATCAGTGCAGCAAACAAATTTTGAACAGGATGATTCGCCAATGAAACCATAAAGATACTGTCTGGTAACGAAAAGACTAATATCAAGGAGGCTGGTGTCTGAGCGGTTAACCTCGAACCTAGCGTTCAGGACGTGTGGGTTCGATCCCAACCCCGCCATCTACAGTTTGGCTTTCCCATTACTTCCTCAAATCACTTCACAGGGGGAAGTTCCTTCAGAAGGTCATGGTCGAATTTCTACTCGCTTCTTGCCCCCAATCCTTCCACTTAAAACATATATTACATCAGTTCGGCAAGAAAACAGTACGTGTTGAAACTGGAAACATTATGTTTTTCGATAGGTATTCGATGTACAAGTTATTTATGAAGGTACATTAATTTGTAGCAATAATTTTAATACAAACGAAGATGGTGATTAGAAGATGATCAATAAATTCAAACTTCAAACGAAAGATACAATTTTCGCTTATACTAAAAGCTAATCCCAACTGAATTATTTATACAACTAATTTATTTCTTGATTAATCATAAAAACATTGTTTGCTATTCATGGAACGTCGAAATTCCAATCCGCAAATTTCATAAACACCCATTTTTCCCCCCCCCCCCTTTCCTGTGTCTTTCCCACTCCATAATTTTCTTGACTAATTTCTTGCAGTTCTCCATTTGTTCCTATGCTGAGAAAATCTCTTCATTTCTGTATTTCTCTTACTTCGTTGTGGAAAGGTTTTTCTTGAAATTTATCATCTGTTCCGGTTATTGCTTACATCAAACGAATATTAAACATTTAGTTGCTCTTATCTCCGTTTTTAATTTTCATCCAGTGACTACTGCATTATCCCGTCTTGCTCATTTTGCACGGGGGTGAGCTGTGTAGAACTATTTCAATTTCTCCTTAATCAACAATTTGGAAATTCCCATTTAAGATACGCATGACTTCAACTCAAGGCAAACGTTATTTTATTTAACTTGGTTGTTAGCCTTTTCTCGCATGTGTATTTCAATTTTTTACAGTTAAAGACCGTGTGCTAAAAATAATTCTTAACGAGCTGTTACATTTGCATGCGCGTTTCGCCCTTGTAATGTGAGGAATCATCAGTGGTCCCTTCCTAACAGAGGTTATTTGTTAGCCAGGAACAGCACATGTTACTATTGACCTTGACTTTTTGTTGAAACCGATCAACATTACCAAATTTTTATTTTCTGGATTTACAGTATTGTCAAGATTTTTGTATTACACATTACTCCACTTGTTTTAAACCAAAATAAGAGAAGATATATGCAATGTTGATTCACTCCTCCAATTTCTCTCAAAATAAAATTTATTGTCGATTTATTTACGTGAACTTGGAAATCCATCGATAATACTCGGCAACGATTCAAGCTTTTCCATGGTAGAATGGTCTCAAGTTAGTTCTAGCGACAGTTTGTTCATGATGACTCTCGTAACATCTGTTGTTACAAAATGGTACTTGAAGTCTTAGTTAAATTTTTTTCCTTCTAAAATGTAAATTTATTTCGAAGATAAGGTTTTCAACTTTCTGGAAACATAAAACGTGGGTTAGTAACTGATAGTTCGCTCTTTGACCAGCAGAGAAGCTCAAACATAACTGTCTTTCTAGTTAAGAACAAAAAAATGTCGGGCAAACGCTGAAAAATCTAATAAGATACATAAAAACCCTTTTATAAAGTTAACAGAAGTTATTGAACAAAAGCTTCCTTACCTAAAATAACTGGAAGCTGTCAGAAAACTTACGTCTTCTTCTCATTCTTATATTACTCTTTGCACAAGTTGTCATGTCAGACAAATTCCTCTGGTCTCCGAAGCTCAATTTAAATCAACAATCGTATTACTAAAAACCTGGTGAAATTCTTCATTAAAGCAATAACACAGTTTAACTCGTTCCTGTTTAGTGCCATAATTTGTCATAGTCACCACGCTCAGATCGGTTCAAAATCGGTTCGCCGCAGAAAAGAGAAACTGTATCACAGAATATCTGTGGCGATTGCTATCTCCCAAGGGTTCTAAAGTGACTTAATTTATTTTTAGAGAGTCAAATAAGCCAATTTTTTGCTTGATTTCATTTAATACTTTAAGACAATGTTTAACAAACTTGGTTTTTTTTGCGACATGGTTATTTTTATGATTCTTCCACCTGACCTATTAAAAGTTTATTGCATCTTTTGAGATGTGTACGTAAAACAAAACATTACTTTAATAATTACTTATAATATAAGTCTTATGTAAAATTATTACACAATAATTTCAAAAACGAAATTGAAATACGTTCAAAATATTAATGAGTAATGTAAATATGTTTCTTGCAAACTAAAAAATTCACGTTTGAAGAAAAAGATGAAAACACAAGTCCGGTTAACTTCCAATGTGTTTCTATATTTATTTCTGAGGAATACTTGTGTTGAAACTGTGGCTTCATTCCTATAGGTAGTTACAAAAGCCATCAGAAATTTTAAAGCGGACGACACAACAGCTAAAAATACATCAACAGGCGGAATTCTGTCTTATACTTCTTTGGATGATGTGTCAAACTACAGTTCAATTATAGACCCACATCTGAATGCGGCAAATCTGTCTCGGATTCTACTTTAAATGTATATAAATTCCTTATCCATTCTTTGTCGCTGTTGACTAAAGGTAATATTCCTTCACAATAGTCTTTCCCCATGATCTGGTACCACCGTTTTACTGATCAGTGTAACGTATAGTGATTTTTTCTGCTCCAGGCAGCCTCAAATGTGTTCTAAAAACATTTCACCCCCTTCGGCCAATACGGAACAGCTCGCGTGTCCCTGGGCAGTAGTTGAGAAGGATACGCGGCTTCCTTCTCCAGTTGACTGCCACATGTGGAATAAAGCACGAAGAGAAGTTTTTCATTTCAAACTGTGTTCATGAAAAATGTAACCACTTTATGTGTATCTAGAAACAATTTACTAAAGAAATTTAGAAGAATTAATAAAATACTGAGTACGATTCAGTCCAAAAATCCTTTTCTCGTCTCTGGTCGGATTGCACCAAGAAGTTCCTACAACTGGCTCCCAGATTTCTCCGGCTCGCACAACAGCATCAGTTTACAATACAATAACAGCACTTGGCGATTTTGCAAACGGTTTATGTGTGTGTTTTCCAGGGCGCAGCCCTGTGTTTTCTCATCTGTCCGACACCCTCAACGGCCTGGCGACGGTGCGATCCTCTCGTGTCCAGGATCTCGTCACACTGGAATTCGACAATCACCAGGTGAGTCGCACGCTAATCTTCGCTCCCTTCACACATCATCTTACATTACATCTTGTACTAACTGGTCCTTTTTGACTAAACATCATAAAAAATATAGCATTCTGCCAGTGAAAGATACTTTAATGGAATTCCTAAGAAATTTTGTATTTTAAAATGTTTCTAAAACTTTAAGAATGGTTTAGAAGCCAATTTACTCGCTCATTTCTTTCTCATACTCAAAGCTGTATTGTGATCGCTATTTCCTACTAGAACAATTTTCGCAAATCCCATATTTTATATTTACCTCAGCCATCACATCATAAATTGACTCCTATCATTTCATTACATTTTTCGTTTCATTATTTTATGTACGACCACAACAGATTTTAATGTTTTCACAAGCTCTAGGTAGTTCCTCTTCTTGGATGTAAAAGTTGAGAAGCCTGAAAATGAATAAACAGATATTTAATACATCAAGACACCGAGAAATCATTACTTTCTCCGTTCACTAAACTAGTACATCAGTTTAACAACTATTACCTAAGGCACTCTTGTGGACGTCTCTGGGACTAACATTGCCAAAATCTTCAAGTGCATTTAACAAAAAGAAGCCGACCAAATCTAATAAATTGTATACCTCAAAACTGCAATCCCGGCCACATAACAAGTACATTAACCGTTTTGAAACAATAGTTCCAAAATAAGTGAAGATCCGCTATAATCTCAATTTAACCCTTTTAGTGAATAAATAACTTAGTTTCACATTGTTATACACGAAATAAGAAACAATATGTTTACTATAGAAACTACGAAACACGTAACAACTCGATATTGCCGTATATATATATATATATATATATATATATATATATATATATATATATTAGTGTAATCCCGTGACCGTTTTTTGTGAATCGTCACGGGTCTAGAATAGTTTCAGTTTTTAAGGTCAAAGATTATGACAGGTTGACCTGATCTGACCAAATACAAACTTGACCTGTGTCTCTTGAGCTTGAAAAATTCAGAAGTATTAATAGACACGGACAGGGATGATCGTGCTATCGTATAATTGTTTCGAAGGTCGTAGACTGGTATTTGACCCTTAAAGTTCACTCTGCAAAATTTGAAGGAATTCTGTTTGCTTCCAAAACATCAGGGTTTTTTTTCCCGTAATAGTGTCTGCTACCATGAAGGAAGGAATATATGGAAACAAAATAACGCTGATCTGTGAAACCACATAAAAAAACTTGTCTGCTACTGCGCATGCCCGGCGGCCATAGGAATCGCCACAAAACATTGGGCTGTTTGCACTGTGTCTTCTGATGAGAATATTTCATTTTATAATATTCAAAGGTTTTCTATAATTCCAAGTTAAATTGCATGTGGTTGCACAAACAGACAAGAGAGGAAACCACCTGGAATAACGTTTCATAAGTAAGTCACATTGTAATTATTGTTCTTGAAGTGTCTGATCGGTAACTGCAACATTAAGGCCTATTATTATAAATTTATTGATTGCTCTCAACAGGGTAATGTTGTTCTCAAATATTTGTTGGTGTAGTTTAGACAATTAGCATATGGTACTACTTAGCACCTGAATAGCTAGCCTTATTGTAGACAAGTGTTGAATGTTTAATTTAAGCTGGTAAAGTTTACATCGCGATACAATGAATATTCTGCATTCTTTAGTCCAGTTCAGCTTCCACTGAATGTGTACGCTGAAATTAATTGTGATAATTTGTGCTGTGAGAACTATGAAATGTGATGAAGCAAACGTTGTTGTTACCAGAAATTTAGTTCGCGATGCATTTCATGTGTTTAGGTGTGTATACATAGTTTGATTTTGTTACGATAATATTAATGGAAATGTGGGTAGGTTGAAATCAGCCTGTACCAGAAGTGCAAACAATTTATTATTAGTTGTTAGTAATTTCAGAAGCACCATGTTAGTGACACAACGTGTATCACGTATCGTGATGTATACTACTCCCATTTTAGCTTCAGACTTTTGGTGACAGCATATCTCGAGAACTAAAAGAGATAGCGAAAATGTTTATTGTTTACTTTAAATTTCTCTTGTCGTGTTACATAAGAATCTATTATCAGATTTGACTTTAAGGGTATTTTTCTTCTGAATTTCAACCTAAAACACCTCACATTTGAGACAGTATATCCCTAGAACTAAGCGAGATTTAGAAAATGTTTATTCTTTATTTTCGATTTGTCTCGTCGTGTTACATAAGAATCTAACACCAAATTTGACCTTGGGGAAATGTATGTTCCACATTTCAACCCAAAACACCTCACTTTTGAGACAGTATATCTCGAGAACTAAGCAGAATATCAACAAAAAACAAACAAAAATTCTTCATTTTTGAAGTGTCTCGCCGAGTTACATAATAATCCATCATCAAATTGCGGTGCCACGGTTGTCTTATGATTCCCTTGAGGTTTTTGTGCCTATTCCCCAAGTTTCTCCGGCCGACCAATATGGCGGCCTCCCAAACCCTCTTCCCGCTACCCGGTTTCACTCCAGTCCGTGGTGAAGGTCCCTTGCGTCGTCTCCATATATTCCTTCCTCCTTGCCTGCTACGGCCTGAGAACTTAATACAGATACCAGATTATTAAACAGTTGAGCAACTCGGAAGACAGATTACTCGATTCGGCAACATATTTGGTATGATGTTCACTTTACACAACCTAATAACTCATGTACAGCGAACATCAATAAAGACCATTAACAAAACAGATCAGTAAAATACTAAAAGTAACTAAATCGTAATGTATAAACTTTGTTCAAGCAACAACATTAGCGAAAGTTTTATTTAAATTGAAATTTAACCTACGCTGGAATGACAATTGTTTTCGTGGTTACACCAGAGACCATGAGTAATTTAACTTTTTAAAGTTTTTTATGTTGCTTTCATTAGCATAACATGTTACTCAAAATCAGTTCCACGTTTTTTCAGCCGTAAAGTATATCAACATTTTTTTAACTATGAAATGCTACAAAAAACAAACTTAATGAAAGTATTATGGCAATTAATTTGGTAGCAGTTGATTAGCTATTAAATTATGGACATAACCTCCAATTTTTTTCTAATGATGTCTCTGGTAGTTGTAATTTGCGAGCGAAGGCCAACACATGACACTGTTTTCCAGCCAATAGCTATCGAGGTGAGTGAGTGAGTTAGTGATCTTGGGAAATTATATAGTAGATAAAGTTTATCCATTCTTTTTTTAACTTTTAAATGCTACGAAAAGCTTAATGAATGTATTATGGCAATTAATTTGGTAGTAGTTACTTAGATATTAAATTGTGGACATAACCTCGACTTTCGTCTAATGATATCTCTGTTAGCTTTTAATTTGTGAGCGAATGCTGACACGTGACACCGATCTCCAGCCAATAGCTATCGAGGTGAGTGAGTGAGCTTAGGAAATTAAATAGTAGATATACAGTAAAAAATCTTTCTGGGATTAAGTATGATATTTAGATTAATGATCGTAAAGGGATATCTTTGCATTTACAATAAGCAAAGGTTGTAAATTCACCATTTATTAACAAAAAAAAATAACATTTTGAAATACATTTTGTAAAATCTTTACATACATGGTTAAAGATTCTTCTTAAACATATATACTTTTTAATTAGTTATGACGCCATCTCAGTTAGTATTTTTAAAATTCAATTTACTAAGAGCACAGAGAAACTCGTAATCAATGCTAATATCCCTGTCAGAGCGTTTAAATTCCTACCAAATTGAAGTGCGATACAGTTTAGGAGTTTCTACACGTTATGAACCAAGGTTTTTCTTCCGTTAAACCACAGCTTTTTCCGATCACTTGCAGCTCACAATTGCAAAAGCTAGAACACACAAAAAGATGGCCTAACGCACACACTCTACCATATCTGGACTGTATCAGTGCCGCTAACAGCTGGCTCTCGCTATCTGCAACTACTCGGCTATCGAACAAAGATCAGCCCGCAATTTGTCCAAGCACTGCCCTGCATGGGTGTTCGTACCAGTCGGTAGTATCGACCTGAATGTCTCGCGACATCCCTCATCGCCGTCCTGCAGCAGGCTCCCCGTTCCCATTTCGGTAACAGAAAACGAAACAAGTATCTTAAAAGCTGCTTGAAACACATGGGCTAAGAAGCCTGTGCTCTCGATTTACTTCAGTGAAAAGTGTCTTTCAATTTTCAGCGTTTCGTGGTAGCCGAAAATCGACATCTCGACACAAAAACTCGTTAATCTTTTAGAATTATGCTGAAGCACGTTCGCGTATCCGCATTGGTCATCCAGCGCTAAGCAGAAACCGCTGGGCAGGTCTAACACCCTTTCCCGGAAAACATTTATCTCCTGTATCTTGTCTGGGGTCCATGTCCTGCTGTCAAATTATTTACAGTTCGCTTGAATACCTTAAGTCAAGCCGAAAATTCCTCTCATTGCCTTCGCAGCTAAAAATTATTGTTCTGCCTTACAATTCATACTTATTCTTGTATAAAAATTATGTAATGAGTCAAAAATGTAATAATTAAACTTTGATCATTACATATATACATATATAATGAATCACACTTTCCGTGCATTCCTCGAGCTCACTGCAGGTATGTATCAAAGTAAAAGAAAACATCAGAAAATTGAGGTCCGCCGCAAACAATAGTACATTAAATTCAGAAAATTATTATGCAACAAGATGGTAAAAAACAGCAGCATTGCTTACTTTTGGATTGGAGTTTTTTTATTTTAAGGTTAATTAATAGACTACTAAACTTATAAATAAATTAGTTATAAAGGGAAATTAGTGAAATATTCTCGTAAAATAAAATTAAACTTTGCCAAGTATGATTTATTGACAATCGAAATCTATTGTTTACTAAACCATTAATAATAAAATCAAATATGAACAAATTCTTAGCAAACTGTTGGAATTTGAAGCTGTGAAAGTTCATTCGGGGTTTTTACAAACCTGAATTAATTTCATAAAGCATGTGACTCTAGTTAACACGTTAGGTGAAATGAAGTCTTCACAGGTGCAGATTGTCTTGTGAAAAACGCTATTTCGAAAAGTAGCTCCGCCGTCTTCCTCTGATGTGAAAACATCTGTACTAGTGACTCTACTACTACGTGTCACTTTGTATGGGTTTATGGTTTGGGTTTATCTTTATTATTTAAAATCCCCCTTCAGGTTTCAATTCGTCTATTGGGAATCATCGTTGTGATCAGCTGCGTGAGCAGCAGAACGATCTTCCCTAGCTTGTCCTCTCGTCTCGGTTCCCTTGGCAGTTGTGGCTGCAGCATCGGTGGTGTTGTTGGGGATCGGTTGTTTTGATCGGCTGTTGTGGTCTGTAACAGCTTGGGTTGGTTGGTGATTAATGGCTCGCTTAACCGTGTATGGAATTGCTGTTCACCTTCTCTGGGTGTTCCATACCTTTTGCTGTCCAGGTTTGGTTAGTTTGGATCGATTCCTGTTGGAGGCAGCTTGTAACTTCCTCCTAATAATGTATCCTCCATAGGAGGCCATGTGTTCAGCTCCGCAGTTTTCACACAGTGGCGTGGCTTCTCGCAGTCGTTTACAACTAAGGACTCTGTGGTTCTCTCCGCAGCGGACGCATCGTATTTGCGTACGGCAGTCCTCCGCCTGATGTCGACAATCCTGACACCTAAAGCACTGTACAACGTTGACCTTCTTTTTTGAAGCTTCTTTGTGTGCTTGGTTTGCCCGTTTCTTTGCTTGTTGGGTGGCTGGTAGCGTGGGATCGGTCGGGCGTCAACTCTGTTCGCCATCAGAACCCTCCTTGATGTTCACCTGAGCCGTCAGCGGTCTAGTACAGATGTTTTTGCGCATGAGGACGACGAGCTAGTCGTCGAAATATCATGTTTTCAGAACATAATGCGGCGGTACAATCTTGAAGACTTCATTTCAAGGGATAGTTTCCATTCTTACATCAAATGCGTTAATTGTTTCAGGCAACTTAGTATTGGCTATGACCGTCGATTATATCGCTGTAATTAGACACAGCGCGTATCGGCTGAAAGTACGGTTCTCTTCCTTTTGACGTCGATTAGCGTCTAAGCAAATGCATCAGACTGTACATTTGACAGATTTCGTAGACTTGCTTGTCAGGCGAGCTCAGACCTCCGATCGAATCTATAAACAGCACCTTAGAGCATTCGATCGAAACTTTTCATATAGTTCTGACTCAGTGTAAGTTCTCAGTTGAGTTAACCGGGTAGATCAAGTGTGGTGACCCCTGTCTCTCGATTTGCTATAGTGTACTGCAGCTGTTGATATCTCCCTTCTCTCCTCATGAGCGATCAGTCGGTTCATTTCTCCTATTCGCCATACAAAAATAAAAATATAAACATCAGTCCTTAACAAAGTTATAGACGATTGTTTATTGGTCATAATATATCTATTGGCTCTAAATGCCATGTGGCTTTCGTATATTTGGAATTATACTCCGGTATTTATAACTGTGATCTGTGTTTCGCTTTTCGATGTATCGTCGTTGTTGCCCGTCCTCCCAGCTTTGGAAATTTTTTTTAGCTCTAAAGCCACATAATACTGGAGTACCTCCTCGAGGCCCAGGTACACTTGGCTGCGTTACTGTTCTAATCCCCACTGTTCACCTGTTTAAACAAACAAGGCTGCCAGGCCACCATCGCAGTACACATCCCAGCTAGAATTTGCAGGCAACTGAGTGTCCCTATATTTCACTGTATCGCTCGTTTAATTGCATCGTTGCAAATGATACATTAAAGAGAAATTCGAATCGAAACATGTTCAAATCCCTCTCTATCTAATCAGCAACAGAGTTAGTTTATGTTCAAAAAATATATTCAGCTGAAGCAATAATTACTTATAATGAATGGTTGCACCACAAGAACCTAAAGAACAAAATCCAAATTCATTACCACCTGATGAAAATGAAATTGTTAGGCAAATCAAAAGACTCAAAAACAACAAAGCAGCTGGTGAAGATGGAATCACTGCAGAGCTTCTAAAAGCAGCAGGATCAAAAACTATAAAAGAGATCACAAAAATTATCCAAGACATTTGGAAAACAGAAAAAATTCCAGATGATTGGAAAATGCGTTAATCCACCCTTTACACAAAAAGGGAGACAGAGCAAGTGTTAATAATTATAGAGGAATCTCACTGCAGTCAGTGCCATACAAAATTTTCTCCCAGTGTCTCCTCGATAGGGCTCAACAACAACTAGAACCAAGGATCGGAGAATATCAAGCAGGATTTAGACCACGTAGATCTTGCACAGAACAAATACTCAACCTAAAACTTATCCTCAGACACCAAAAATTTGTAGCAACCGTTTAGTATGCACATTTGTAGATTTTAAAAAAGCATATGACTCAGTTGATCGAGAGTCATTATTCCAAATATTGAAAGAACAAGGCTTAGACCCCAAAACTCTTGCTTTAATACAACAAACACTAACAGATACAAAGTCCAAAATAAAATTTTTAGGGGAGATATCAGAACCATTCATTATTAAAACAGGAGTAAGAGAAGGAGACGGACTTTCTCCGTTACTGTTCAACTGCGTCCTTGAAAAAGTGTTACAGGAATGGCGGAAACAAAAATCAATCCTTGGAATTGACCAGCCAATTATATTAGGCAGAGGAAAATTAAAGATAGATTGCCTAGCATTTGCAGACGACTTAGCAATCTTAACCCGTGACATTGCAGATAGCCCAAAAACAGATCGAACTCTTGAAAGAAGTAGCGGAGAAAGTAGGTCTACAGATTTCATTCGAGAAAACAGAATTTATGACCTGCAATAAAGAAACACCAAAATACATGGAGACAAAATATGGAAAAATTAAACGAGTCTCATACTTCAAGTATCTCGGTGAAACAATCCAAGAGAATGGAACTGAAGCAAAAGCTAATGAAATTAGATGCCACAAGATGGAAACAGCTTATCGCCTAACACAAAATGTCTACAACAAAAAATGCATCTCCAAGCACACAAAACTGAGACATTACAATACAGTTATTAAACCAGAATGTCTTTATGGATCAGAAACACTTATTTTTAACAGAAAAAAGATATAGAAAACATTGAGAAAAAAGAACGCAAAATTATAAGGAAAATTTTGGGCCCAAGACTCATAGGAGACCAGTACAGACTCAAAAGTAATCAGGAAATTCTACAATATGCAGACATTCACAGTGATATTAGAAAACGCCGACTAAAATTTTATGGACACATCAAAAGAATGAACCCTAACAGACTTACAAGACAAATAGTTGAATTCTATGAAAACCGAAGTAAATCAGTATCGGATACAATGAAATGGATTGGAGAAATCAAGAAAGACCTCAAATTAGCAGGAATTGTTCCAGAAGATTTCGAAAACAGAGACACATTTAAATCAAAAATTACTAGTGGCAAGTTGACCGGGAGGAAAGATTAAAGAAAAGATCAGGAACAACATGGTCTGATGAGAGAAAAGAAGCCCATAGCAAGCGTATGAAGGAAATATGGGCGCAAAGGTAAAGCGAACAAACGCTTCTGAGTACTTTGCGTAGTCCTAATGGGCTTATCCGCAAATAATAATAATAATATAATGAATGGTCCAGTTTGTTTTTAATTACTTGGTTCCGTATCACAAACGTGAAGAGTCAACTCGAATTACTCTCACTATCCTAGTCGTATGTGTCCCTATACAAAAATCGCATAACGTTTAATAAACAGTCAGAAGTATAGTATCAGAAGTTATAATTACCGAGATAGCCTTGATATTGTTAAACTATTGGTTCCTCTCTCTTATTACGACAACGGTCACCTTATTCGCCAATCAGCGACACATTTTATGATGCAAATAAATGAGGTTATTCATATCATTTATTTTTCTTTATCACAAGAAATTCTTTATTGCAACTGAGCTCTTACACAGTAGATCCACTGCAGACAGGTGGATGTCCTATTCCACCCAGTCTGGATCATAAGTGATTCTCGTATGGTGAAATTGCTAACTTCTCAAACTCGTGCCAACGTCTCTCCGTACAACAAGCTCAAAACTGCTGCTGGATACTTAACTCCCATCAACAACGTGTGAAACTGCAATCTCATTGTTCCATATTGTTTTTTCTTAAATGAACTCAGTTGCAGAAGACAGAACGAATACTTATGGTATTGGCCTACCGAAATTAACTGTTTTCTATCGCTGCCTACCCAGCATAGATTAGTTCCACGAAAACACCTCAACACAGTCAAGATATCGAAGACTGAGCAGTCTTATAGCGAGTCATGACCCAACATTCGGCTTATCCCGCGTCGCGCTTTCCTAGGCAGCTGTTCGAAGCTCACGTGACGAACAATACCTCCATACATTTCTACATAACGAAAAGAAAGCCCAAACCAAGACGTATTATAACAATGTCCGATAACTAGCAGCGATGAAATCAGTTGGCCTGAGAATAAAACTTCAATTATGTACTTCTCAGGAATTCAATGACAAAGTCAGGGCCGAATTAAGGCAGCGCGGAGCCCGTAGCAAAATGTGAAGGACTTCTATCAGGTGACATAAAAACTTCTATCTCTTCTCAGTACTATTTGCTCTTTACTGTTTCCTTTAATGGGTTCCTTCTTTCACTTTCCGGACTAGTTGATAGAATTCTACAGAAACAGTGACATCAAATTCTCAATCTAACAGAATTGTTTAATCAAAATCTGAAGTAATGTTTTTCTGCAGGATCGCCACACGTCTGCGTGGTTTTTATACCTATGTAACGGTGCCACCCTGGGTTTGTGGCTTGACGTCCTCAGCATTATCTATGTGGCACTGGTCTCCTTCAGCTTTCTGATAATTAATCCAGGTGAGTTGGTCACAATATGATTTCTATGTGTGAATGCTACAATAATTTACGCAAGCCATGGTTTAGAATATAAATTTTTCCACAACATGCAGTACTTAACATTGCTTGTATATGAACATCAGTTTTCTAATAATATTATTAATGGAAGGTATTACTCATGTCTCGAAGTTTTTAAATCTTCACCATGGCAGACAGTATCATAGAACTTCTCATATTATAGGCAAAACTATTCAGCTGCTGTTCTGCTTCTATGCCATAACGTCCATTGAGTGCTACGAAAAAATCTCTGTATTTCCCAATCCCTGTTATAGCCATTATAACAAAAAGATCTTACATTCCTACGTACCAACATAAGCATCTCGGTAACAACTAGGAACGTGTTAACTTCAGACGGATCTCTGTAGATCGCCGTTTGCTACAGGTTCCACCGGTGGATCCAGCGTGGGACTGGCTATCTCCCAGTCACTGATGCTGACGGGGTTGATCCAGGTGACAATTCTCCAGCTGAACGAGACCCTCAGCCAGGCCACATCTGTGGAGCGAGTCCTCGAGTATACCAGGCTTCAGCCCGAGCCTCACCTCGACTCAGAGCCAGGTAGGTGCTATGGCATCAGCGAACAGACGCCTATCTCATTGGACACAGAGCATACGCCAGTACATTAAATGTCGAACGTTGTCTGCAGGCAAGGAGCCACCGGCAAAATGGCCGTCCGAGGGATCCCTCATCTTCAAGGACGTGACGCTGAAGTACGGCAAGGAAGCACCAGCTGTTCTCAAGGACGTCAGCTTCAAAATTGAGCCGACATACAAGGTATTGACCAAATTACCATTCCACAAAAAAACAAAAAGTAGAACTTTAATCTTTTATGAATTAGCTCATTTTCTTTTAAAACTGAGAAGGTATAAAGTGACTCATCATATTCAACCAACAACTACTCTATGAATTACGTTCATTTTAAGTTGACATATAAAATTTTAGCACATAACTTCTCTTACGGTTACATCGCACGGCTTTCAGACTTATGAAACAAAAAGAAAATATGTAATATACAATAAATTAAATAAACTGAAATAAACATATCAAGTGATGAGTTAAACGCTAAAGATCACAAGTTAGACCCAAGTGAAGTAATATAAGGAAAACTACGCACTATAGATAGTTACACAGCATTCATAAAATTCCTGCTTTTGACTTGATACATCAAACGCCGCATATTATCATAAATGAACAAACATTCTAAAAGATTCATGTTAAATGCTATATTTGCATATCATTAAAAAAAATCGTGCCACGCTTCAGTGGGCGTGAGAATTTTATCTGTTTCCTTTTTGCTCACCAAATTCCAAGAAGAATATTGTTTCACAAATATTCAGTTTAAATTCAAACATGCCAGATTTTTAAAGATATCATTTTATTTTCTGTATAATTAAATTGAAGAAAGTAGCTACAGAGAATCATGCCTTTCCGTGCAATTGAAAATCACTTGTAATATATACGGATGCTATAATTTTTCCTGGTGTTAAAGTATGTCAGCACTTATACTAAATTGTTTTACATTTTCTTCTAGAAGAGACGACAATAATAAAAAGTAAACAGCAGAAGAAATATTATAATGAAAAAAAGGCCTTCCGGCTGCCACGTTGATCACAAGGTAGTCACAAAACACAAACTTAAATAAGAGATTTTTCGTCCTAGCCTTAACGTTTTTGGTAAATTATTCATCATTTCTATTGGTAACTTATTCCAATCCCTGGCACCTTTATCCAAAAAAGAGAATCTCCCTACATCCCTGTGCCTGAAATCGAGTGCCAGCTTCTGGTCATGGTCATCTTTTCCTTTCTATGCATTACTTTTAATTCTTACACCAATATCTTTCCATGCCTCATCATCAATATAGACTTGTAAACTCCCATGACCCTCTTCACCCACTTCACACTCCTATATCGTCTGCTCATCTCTGCTTCCTATTTTCTCAACAGCTCTTGAATTATTCTTCTCTTCAATTCACTCCCTTCTCCATCTATTTCTTCCACTTCATTCTCATCATCTTCTTTTTCTATTATTCCTCATGCCCTCTCGAGTTCGATTTATTCTTCTTTGAAATCTCTTATATCTGTGCGTCCATCTACATATTTCTTTTTCTCTATCTTTTCCTACAAAACAATTTTCAAGATTCATC
The DNA here is from genome assembly GCA_031002005.1 of Vandiemenella viatica. NCBI lineage: Eukaryota > Metazoa > Arthropoda > Insecta > Orthoptera > Morabidae > Vandiemenella > Vandiemenella viatica. Next base: position 57,148,367 of record JARYHS010008075.1, on the reverse strand, counting down.
TTGCTGCTCTTCTAGAGCTATAATTTTGTGACTCAGGTCTCGTTTTCACTCTGGGACTCGCGTATGACCGCATTCTTAATTTTTACTTCCTTCTCTGCAATATGATGTAACATATCTTTCGCTTGCTTTTTAAAATTTTCTTCCAAAAACTTAAAATTCCTATTTTAATGACTTTCTGGTTTCATGTAACGCTCCCTTCAAATCACTCAAATCTCTCTGTAAATTTTTGTATGTCTGCCTAATCTGTTTATTGACTTCTTGCTTCAGATCCTTGTTGGTGTTTCATCATCGTTAGTAAAATTTGATTTTTCTCTGTCTGCTGTCCCTGAATTTTCTCCGTGGCCTTTGCTTGCTATTACACATCGTCTGATTTCCTACAGCATAACTCTGTTATCCCCACTTCCACAACAATCATAAGAAAGAGTAGGCGAATTCTACCTACGTAAAAACCACTAAATACTGAATCATTTAGATTGGCTTCAGCTTGAATGCCACTCATTTTCTCTTCGTCAACAAAGCGAATAGTTTCTTTAATAACTTCGACTCCTCTTAGTAAGCGATAGTGTATTGTATAGCCTGAATGTGACACACATATTTATAACTACGGTTCACACAAAGGAAAAGCAAACTTAACAACGCCGTTCATACTTCATACTTTCTTGCAACAAAGAGCTGCTTGCAACGTCACAAGTCAAAGATAACACACTGCAACTACTGCACACAACTGCATATAATACATTCATGTAATCATGGAAAAGTCAGCTTCCGTCCCCTGAAAATACATACACAATGATACAATAAGTCCGATCCAAGGTCTGCCATTATTACTAATTACATTTACCGATAACCTACGATTACAGAATTTCTGCATATCTATCAAGAAATTTAGTTTCCGGCTCGGCTACTTTATTGTACTTATACGGTACTGTGCAGAAAAGGGGGAGGATGGGTGTTTAGGAAAATTGCCACCGGAGCATGTGCTCCATTTCAAATTTAATTTAATTTATTGTTATAATTTTAAGTTTATATTTAACAGTAACTGTTACAAATTTGACAAAAACGAAATTGGAAGGGCAGGGGGCTGCCTCAATCTCCACCCATCTGAACTAACATTTAAAATTTGCATTAACTGCTTCCACACGATGTCCTCTTCTAGATTTGAACTCTCCATTTTCGGAAAAATCGCCGCAAATTAAATTAAAAATGCCAAAATATGATGTAACTCAAAGCTATTAGATGCCACCGGCGCTGCAAAATCAATTATAATCGCTGAAATGTTGGTTAAATCCTTTTTGTTTTCTTGCCGTTTCAGCTTCCCTCCGTTGTAAAACGTGGCACGGAAACAACAAATAGAAAATATTTGTCTGAGGTGCAGTACAACAACGCTCGCCATCTTTATATCGATACAAGCAATCGGAGACAATCGTTTGCTTCCTTCGTAAACAAATACGCCATTTACGAAAAGGATGACGCAGAACGAATTTTCCGAAAAAAAATTTCTCTTGGTCCAGGCCGATTCCACCTAACCAAGAACTCTATTACAAAACGAAACTGTTGATATGATCCCTATACCGATCATTTTTGCAATTCATTCGAAATCATTTTTAGATTGTTATATTTAACTGTTTATTAAATCACCAATACTGTCGTTTGCTGCTGCTGTTCGTATCGAGAAGAAAAATATGCCTAGTGTTGGAAATAAGATTTTTAATGATATCCTTACCAAACCGGAGAAAAAAAAAAGTTAATTTTTTTATATAATAATTGATTTGTAAATTATCGGATCGCGTGAGTATTTTTTCCCCCCTTAAACTGCTATCTGCGACACATTTATATACGGTCACAATTAAGTTACACACTAAAATGAGGAGGATTATTCGATTGTAAATTATATAGTCTACAACAAATCAATTTGTACACAACATTAATTCCACGCAAAACCGATAATTCATTTTCTTGTTGCTGACAGTCTCTGGTGAATAACAACAAAATACACATATACCATGGACGAAGGAATATATGGAGACGAAAAAACGCCAAATCGATGAAACGTAATAATAATAAAAAAGAAACCTCGTCTCTTACTGCGCATGCGCGGCGACCCCTGGCGGCCATAGGAACCCCAAAACATTTGGCTGTTTGCACTGTGTATGCTGCTGTGAACATTTCATTTTCTAATATTCTAAAGTTTTCTATGATGCCAAGTTGTTATGCATATGGTTGCACAAACTGACAAGATAGGAAACAACCTGGAATAACATTTCATAAGTAAGTCACATTGTAATTATCGTTCTTGAAGTATCTGATAGGTAACTACAACATTAGGGCCTATGGCTATATATTTATTCATTGCTCTCAACAGGATTACATCGTTCTCAAATTTTTGTTGGTGTAGTGTAGACAATTAGCATATGTTACTACTTTGCACCTGAACAGCTAGCCTTATTGTAGACAAGTGCTGAAAGTTTAATTTAAGCGGGTCAACATTACATCGCGACACAGTGAATATGGTATTCTGCATGCTTTACTCAAGTTTAAGTTTACACTGAGAGTGTACGATGAAATTAATTGTGATAATTTTTGCTGTGCGAACTAATAAACGTGATGAAATAAACTTTGTAGTCCGAAATGCAGTTCGCGATGTATTTCTTGTGTTTAGATGTGTCCCCATAGATTCTGTAGCGGCAATATTAATGGAAATGTTGGCAGGTTGAAATGCGGTGTGTACCAGAAGAGAACAAACAATTTATTTATTATTAGTTGTTAGCTTCTGATTTATGAATGCACTGATTTTTCTAGCAAAATTATATAGGCCACTAACAGTACAATATCTTCTAAGTAAGCTCAGAAACTATGGAGTTTTTTGAAGTGTTAATTTTTTTAAAAAGTTCTAAACATTGACTTATGCTATTCTTAAAATTTCAGATTTGACTTGTTTCTGTTTGTAAATATTTCTACAACTATTTTTCTAGATTTTGAAATCTTTCTTGTCAATTACTGATTTTTTGATATCTCCCTTATTTCTCTAGATATCAACTATCAAAAATTAGGTACAGGTATAGTTCCTTGTGCCTTTGGCGACGTTTTTATTCTGATCCAGGCCGCGTTTCAACCTATCCACAAGGATTAGTAAAAAAATTAAACACCCAGTCTGCAAGTGCAGCAAAATTATCTTTTGGTCCAGTCCGCATCATAACCTAACAAACCCAATTTGGAGACATTATATCTCGCGAGATGTCGAAAAAATTTATTTTTTATTTTCGATTTGTATCGTCGTGATCCATAAGAATTTGTCATCAAATTTGACTTTGGGAAAATGTTTCTTCTGAATTTCAACCCAAAACATAACTTTTGAGACAATATATCTCGAGAACTAAGCACATATAAAAACATTTTATTCTTAACTTTTGATGTGTCTCGTCGAGTTACAAAATAATCCATCATCAAATTGCGGTGCCACGGTTGTATTATGATTCCCTTGAAGTTTTTGTGCCTATTCCCCGTGTTTCTACGGCTGAGCAATATGGCGGCCTCCCCACCCCACTTCTCTCTACCCCATTTCATTCCAGTGCGTGGTGAAGGTCCCTTGCGTCGTCTCCATATATTACTTCCTCCATGACGTATACCAATAGTTACACTTCATACTGAACAATCTTTGCATCAAAAATGCTATATAATTATGAAACTAAGTAAAACCGCATGCCATTACTACCAACATATTGACTGACACTATAGGACATAAATTCTGTGTTAACATTATCCTTACAATGGCAGTAGCTTAAGCGATCTTCGAGATCCACGGAAAAATTAAGACTCAATGAAAATGTGTCCACTAAAATGTGTCCTGGAAACAATTTGATACAGGAAAACCTGACATGATTAGTGAATTGCACTAGACCTGTTTTCTGTTCATCCGTCGGAGGCATACAGATTATCATTGCGGGGTGAAACGACCTCTTGTGGAAATACAGTATGCACAACGGCTTCCCATACTGTTGATCAGAAAGTCTAGAATGGCACCCGCTGGGTATAAATAATGATCGGTGGTGGCGGTGTTAGGGTTGCAGTCCTTCTGGCTATAGCGTCCCATGCATGTTCAACGGATTAAGTTCAAGGAGCCGGCTGGCCACTCGACTGATGTCGTCATGCTGCAGGTACTCGACAACCAGGCCAGTCTTTTGTGGGCGGACGTTAACATTGATCAGATGAATCTCCGGTTCACACGCACCACCAAAAAGATGTGATCCCTATAGACATCAGTCTCCCAGAAAACACATCCAGTGGGATACGTGTTCGTAGCTTAACGCTACATCAGATGAGCACACTGGCACCTCCACACTGGTCCCTGTCCACAGTATTGGCAGGGTTGTAACGAGTATCATGTGACCGCCAGATGAAGAGACGCCGAAAATTACTCTCCAGGCTAAACCGTGACACATCCGTGAACAGGACACTGTCCCACTGTTCATGGATCCAATCACGGTGAGCAAGACACTACATTCGGTTAGACATTCGGTGTCTTTAAGTGAGTGTATTGCATCTGACGGGACGACGACAGTACAGAACAACCTTTTGAGGCCGATTATATTCTCTCTGAAAGAAGATATGTGACCCAGAGGCTGCTGTGAATTATCTATCTGGCGAGTAGATGTACTGTGCAGGTTAAAATTTTTCGGTATCTAATAGCAACTTAAAAAGCAGTGTTGTAGCACGTAGCTGGCCTTCCCCGTACTGTCTTTGAATGTTTCATTACTCATGGTATCCTTTCCACAGCCTTCCTGGTACACCTGGCCTCTAATCTGCCCATAATGCCACCCTGGTGTGTTTTCTGTGTCATCCTGACTATGTCGTAAATACACATAACGCGCAGTCGCAACCGCTTCACCCAAGGTGTCAGCACACAAGGTTTTTTTCCGGACACTAAACAATCTTGTACTGAGCTGTCAGGTTTATCACGCGTATATGAGCTGTGCAGTCACAGATTAGTCCGCACATTATCGCCATTACCAAACGATTTCTCAAGGATGTCGAACATATGGAAATGAATTTAATAGCCACGAATTTTTACCACAACCCTTCAGCGACACTAATGGCGTAAGGATTACGTTTATTTTTGAATTCTTTGCTTCCAGTATCATAAAGGACTGTGAGTAGACTTCGAACCGACCAACCGCTTTATTTTTTTATTTTATCTTTTTTGTGCAAAATTACTAATATTTCACGTTAATCTGTAGTTACTCTCTAAAATAATTGCGTGGTTAAATTAAGTCCACGACAGAGGAAGGAACCACTGAAAATTAAATCTGTATCATGATCATTCCAAACTTCATGGTATGAAGAAGATCTTGCGCGAAAGTCCGATGTGCGGCACGGGCGGTTTTAGCCAATATCACCTACGAATATACTTCATGAAAACAAAATTAGACAGCACGAACTCTCGCCATAACACGTACAGAGATGTCTTACTGGTTGCAGGTGGGCATCGTGGGGCGCACGGGTGCGGGCAAGTCGTCGCTGCTGGCGGCGTTGTTCCGACTGTCACCGATAGAGGGCTCTGTGCTGCTGGATGACGTCGACACGGCCAGCGTTGGTCTACACGACCTGCGGCGCCGCATCTCCATCATCCCTCAGGAGCCAGTGCTCTTCTCCGCCTCCATGCGCTTCAACCTCGACCCCTTCTCAGAGTTCACCGACGATAAGCTCGGGCCGCACTTGAGGAGGTACGTGGAGAACTCCGCTCACAAACTGACTACTTACAATCTATGAAACCACATATTTACGTGTTGAGTTGGTATTAATAGATGGACATCCTGCTAGTATTGATGTTTTGCGGTGCCAGTAACGTAAGTACCACTGTCTCCATACTTTTATCGCAGAGGATCATGGGGTATTTTTTAGTACATAAATCGATTTCGCCTTTTCTTTTGCAGAACTTCCAGATGATAACATAGTGTACAGCTAATATTAAAGTTATTATGTTGGTTCCAATGACGTGATGAAAAGTATCTGCTATGATAAACGAACATTTCGCAGCCACATATGAGGATCCAAGTAACTTTCGCTTCAACATCAGATGTCTATAATTTATTATTAACTTAATGAGCTTTGCGTCAAGGTCAGGAAACATCGTACCTATTAAACAGGTCGATGAATATTTCATAACATGATAAATGTCCAATACGACTTGATATCAGCAACGAGAACCTGCTCGGTGTAGTTTTTATCACATTTATTCATTCATTTCTATGTTATATCGTTTTTGCGAGCCATGTTTCATAAATAAGACATAAATTTGTATTGACTCTTTCTAATTCATTTGCAAGTTACTAATTAAGCACTAACAGTAAAATAATTATACAAAATCCTTTTGTCAAAATTCGATTACCCGTTTGTGGTCACTTTTCTCGTTCTTGATGGTTAGCCTACAATACACGTTTACAAAATTAAAAATTTCATTTACTCATAGCCAGCGTACGTAACGAGAAAACAATTTGAAGCGTTTTCTCTATCGAGGATTGTGATGGATGAGAAATGTGATTTATAGTATAGAGAGTAACCTGAGGAAGTTGATAAAGTAGGCGCAACATACCGTTTGGAACTAATACAGGCATTCATTCGCCTCGGTCAATCACAGCTGAGCCACGCTGCGAGGTGGATTAACGTGAAGACTTACGTGCTGCTTGGGGAAGACATTAGTTGTTCCTTCTGGTTGTCTCTGTGGACGCCTTTGGCAGATGCGGTTTCTCCATTCATTGCCTGCACCTAAATAGAAGGAGTAAACTTCTAAGTTGTCATTTAAGCTTGAAAGGGAGATTGCTTTTCACTTGATCTTTGCCTTTTACGCTTGAGATTCATCTATTAAGGAGAAAAAAAATAGGTAACGAAACGGATGCTAAATACTGATGCACGGTGGAACAAATTAGAAATACTAAATTAGTAGTTGAAGCTTATAAAACAAGAAAAAGGGTGACCGCACTAATGCTGACTATATAACAAATCCAATTATGAGACTGTTACTAGCGAACTGTATGAGTTTAAATAAAACGCTTTGATAATTTAAAAGAAATTCACAAACCCCTAATAATTATGAAGCAGTGTCTTGGTTAAGGGACGTAGTGCATAACAATGAGGTACTCCCACATGATTACGTAGTGTACAGCAGAGACGGAGGATTAATTGTTAAATAAGTTTTAATACTGGTTAGCAAGGCATATTATACTTCGCTTGCGTTTAAAGATCATAGTTATGAATTACTAGGGTAAGATATCTCGAATGATATAGTGGAAAAATAATTCTCTTTGCTACTTACCGTTGTGGGAGAATAAATGCTAAGGATGACACTCCTGAGAACAAATTGAATTCATATATGGAGTTGGTAGATGAGAGCTGAATGGTAATTATTTGTAGCGACTAAAGCCAACCAGGTGTGGGCAAATAAGATTAATAACACGAAGGTACAGAGTTTTCTAAACAAATCAGAGAAGAAACGAGGCTTCACACAGCTGGAAAAGAAGAGCACAAGGGGACCCAAAGTTTTTGGTAGCCTGCTAATAAAGCCGAATAATAACCTTGTTGTGTTCCAGAACCTGATGTAATAAACGACCTTGAAAGAATTCTGATGAATATTTTGTTAATCAATGACCAAAAGTGATTATGGTTGTAGATATTGTGCATTTATTTAAAAAAGCAGATATATCAGCATCGATCTTATATACTATATCAGCGAAAAGTCCAGTATGTGTAAGAAAGTACGATGCAAAAGAGGTGCGAAAAGTTCAAAATGGTGCATTCTACCTCAACTAACATTTTAATATAGAGAAACAGAGTAACAAGATATTCATACCATATGAAGTAAATTATACGTAATTCAATGACGACAGTGTAACATTACATTTTCAATCAACAGTGCCAAAAACTCTCTGCTTAAAGTACGTTAATACAGCGCAAAACATGCGTATATATCAGTACCACACACCTCGTAGTGCTTATGTTAGTCCTCAAAGTGCAGATGCGAGTTTTCGATGAAGTGGTTAAAACAAAAGTGAAAGAGAACAACGTGCACACCTCACTAAAGCCACGTTATCACATTCCAAATCACTATCGCATTCACACAGTCCATAAGTCACACTAATTACATTTTCAAATGATGATGTTGGTATGTCAATGTCATAACCTGGCTTTCACCAAACATTACGCAGCAAAGTGATTGTAAATCACAGAGTGAAGTTTCGTGATAAATAACTATCATGTATATTCACTTGTGGTTTGTCACATTGTAGTCTTACAAAATCAGTAATCCATTCATATATAGAGCTTATATTGCCGAAAGAAGTAGGGCTTGGCAATATTTTGTTGTTTTCGGTGGCAATATCTTCAGCATAACATCTTCGTTTGGAAAAGTTGCATCTAGAAGGTTACGATCTGTATGACCAGACCAGGAATCACACAACAGTAGGCTATTTTCATTTGTTACATGTTCGCAGAGTTCTAGACTCCGGAGCTCTGCATGGAAATGACACACACCACTATTTTGTTTATGATCGCTTGTTGTTCTAAAGATGTTTTCGTGCGGAACCGAGCGTTCGAGGTCAAAGGTGTCCCTTGTTAGAACGAATACGCAAAGCGACAGTACCATCCACTAATGATATGTCCGTACTGCAATGTGTGCAACCAATATGTCATTGCGTACATAAAGGGTTGTCTTTGTACATGACTCAACCTGTCTGTCAGTCATCTGCTTTTAATGTTATTTTTAACCGACGAATTTCTTCAATCACTAACTTCGTGTTGACTGCTGGTTGCAGGTAGAGCTTAAGTCTGTGGTTCCCACTTTGGACGCGTTGGTTACGGAGGGTGGAGGCAACCTAAGTGTTGGTCAGCGGCAGCTGGTGTGTCTGGCCAGAGCCATCCTCAGGAACAACAAGGTGCTCGTGCTGGACGAGGCCACCGCCAACGTCGACCCTGAGTGAGTACTATTATAACATCCTGGAAGCCAAAGTAAATTATCAGCACCCCACCATGGAAGAATTGTCAAACAACCCCAGATTTCTTTTTCAGGACGGATATCTTGATCCAGAAGGCAATCCGCACCAAGTTCCGGGAGTGCACCGTGCTGACCATCGCGCACCGTCTGCACACCATCATGGACTCGGACCGCGTGCTCGTCATGGACGCCGGGCAGGTGGCGGTGAGTGGCACAGCCGTAGTGACGAGATCCCTGGTTAGATAGATATAGATAGATATATATGTTCACTTTGATCCCATGTGAGAATAATCTCGGGGATGTGGAACAGTACATACACTTATTAGTAATGTCAATATTACTATATAATTGATAATATTATTATATATTGACAACAAGTTAGCAACAACCCATTAGTATAACCAATATCTCCTGTAATCTACAAATACAATCCCGTGTTAATTAATACTTATTATGTGGAACAGTGTATACACTTGTTACCAGCATCTAATAACCAGTCATTTTCTTACCAACCAGTTACCATGATAAGTTTCACTGTAATTTGTGACTACATATTATATTATGTTAGTTGCTATTTATGTGGAACAGTACACAAACCTATTAGCAATATCAATTATATTACCAACATCTCATAAGCAGTCAATTACTGTAAAACCTGTTAGTATGATAACTTTCACAGCAGTTTTTGAGTGCATGCTATCCCATGTTAGTTCCTATATATGAGTGAAATTTTGTAAACAGAGTAATTACTTCATATATCATTTTAGTAATTGTGAATAATTTTGTCACCTTCCCCTTCCATACTACTATTTTATCAGTCATTCTTAGTTACCAAATTCCAAGAAGAAAATTCTTTCACAGAGTAAAATGGGTTCTGAAGCAGAAACTCTTTCAGTTTGGACTTAAAGTAGTTGGGTTTTTGTAGATAACATTTAATTTCTGTTGGTAATACATTGAATAAGGAAGCTCCAGTAAATGTTAACCCTCTCTGTACAATTGACAGTGATTTGTAATCCTTGGAATATTATATTTATTCCTAGTATTATGGCTATGTATGTCAGCATTAAGATTGAAGTGTTCAGGATTTTCCACTGCAAATGATAGTACAGAGTATACATACTGTGCTGGCATTGTTAGTATACCCAGGTTTTTAAATAGATTTCTGCACGACGTCTGTGGGCTTGCTCCACAAATAGTTCTTATAGCACGCTTTTGCAATTTAAATACCCATTGTGCTTGTTACGAGTTTCCCCAGAATGAGATGCCATAAGTGAGCAGGGAATGAAAATATGCAAAATATACTAACTTTCTGGTTTCTATATTAGCTATTCTAGATATTACCCTCAGTGAAAATGTTGCAGAATTCAGTTTTTTAAGAAGTTGTTGAATATGCTGTTTCCAGTTCAATTTGTTATCTATATATACACCCAGGAATTTTGTGAAACTGCTTTCATTTATTGCTTTTCCTTCTGATATCACATTATAGCTGACCTTTGTTTTATTTTTTGTAACAAACTGAAGTAACTGTGTCTTTTCTACATTAAGTATTAGTTTGTTGGCATTAAACCACCTGTTAATTTTCTTTATAACATCATTTGCTGTGTTTTCGAGGTTTTGTGCTGATGGGTCTTTCAACGATATGCTAGTATCATCTGCAAAGAGCACCATGTGTTCATTATCACCTAGTATATGTGGGAGATCATTTATATAGATTAAGAACAGCAGAGGGCCAAGAATTGAACCCTGCGGCACACCACATTTAACTATACCCATTTTGAGTTTATAACATCTCCTGTATTAGCATCTTTCAGTGATACACATTGCTTTCTATTTTCCAGGTACGATTTAAACCAATGTCCTGGCTTACCACTAACTCCATAGTGGTCTAATTTACCTAGTAGAATCTCATGATCAACACAGTCAAAAGCCTTAGCATGATCACAGAATATACCTAGGGAATTTAATTTTTTATGCATTGATTCCAGTACGTCGTTTACAAAAGCAAAAATTGCTGAATCTGTTGAAACGCCTTGTCTAAAACCAAACTGTACTTTACTGAGTAGGTCATTCTTTTGTAGATGTGCATACACCCTTCTGTACATTGCTTTTTCAAAGATTTTTGAAAATGCTGGTAGAAGTGATATCGGTCTATAATTTTCAATCTTCGAGGTTTCACCCTTTTTATAAAGCGGTTTGATTATTGACTTCTTAAGTGAGTCAGGAAAGATACCTTCTTCAAAAGAACTATTACATATATGACTAATAACTCTACTAATGCTGGTGTTACATTGTTTTACTACATGGGTTGAAACCTCATCATAACCAAATGACTATTTATTTTTGAGGGATTTAATAATTTTTTCAATTTCATTTTGACTGGTGGGAAATATAGACATAGGTGCTGTCTTTGGTGACAAGGATTTAAGTATTGCTATAGCATCCATATTCCCAATATATTTTCCTTTTATTTTTTCAGCAACTGTTAAGAAGTAGTTATTGAAAGCACTTCCTACATAACAGGGGTCAGTTACAAGCTTATCATTAATGCTTATAGATATAGGTTTATGTTCAAGGGATGATACAGTTGTTTCTCTTTTGATAATGTTCCAGATACTTTTTATCTTATTATCTGAACTACTAATCTCATTGTTTATGGCCAAACGTTTAGCTTCTTTTATTACTTTGGTTAAAATTCTACTGTAAGTTTTGTAATGTTGTCTGAGAAGCATATTATCAGTATTCCTAACTTTTACATACAATTCCCTTTTATGTCTGCAAGATGTTTTAATACCAACTGTAACCCAATTTTTGTTTACTCGTTTTTGACCAATTGGAGCTAGTTTTGTAGGGAGACACCTTTTGCAAATTTCTAAAAACCTTTGGTGAAAGTAATTGAATTTATTGTTTACCCCTTTTAATTTATAAACAGTGCTCCAGTCCTCATTGAGAAGTTCATCATTTAATGTTTTTATTGAATTGTTCTTTAATGGCCTAACTCTGACAAATCCTTTCTTTTTGTTATTTTCGTTTCCCACAACATCGAAAGTAATTATTTGAGCATTATGGTCTGACAAACCATTTTCCATTGGAATTGATCCATGTGTTTCTAATTTATTGTGCTCTACAAAAATGTTATCAATAATGGTACTACTATCTTTTTGTGTTCTAGTTGGGAAATTTACAGTTTGATAGAGATTGAATGATCTAAGCATTCCTAGAAGATAATCTGTCTGGTTACATTCTACAGCAAAATTTATGTTGAAGTCTCCACAGAGGATAATTTCCCTTTTAGTACGTGATAAGTTTATTAGAACTGCCTCAAGTTTATTACAAAATTTACTGAAGTCTCCTGTGGGAGCCCTATAAACTGTCAGCACTATAAGATATTTGTTTTCTAATTCTAACTGTATTGCATAACATTCAAAATCTTGTTCTATACAGTATTTACTTACATCTAACGATTTTGTCTCAGTATTTTCTCTTACATATATTGCTGCACCACCCATTCTCATCTCTGACCTGCAATAACAAGAAACTAATCTATATCCAATAAAAGGGAGGAGACCTATTTCAGAATTCTTCAGATGATGTTCTGTCAGACATACGATATTTATGTTAAGATTCAATGATTTTTGGGTTTCTTCTATAGATATTATCAACTCATCAAGTTTGCTTGAGATACCCCTAATGTTCTGATGGAACAAAGCTATTTTAGACTGACATTCTTTATTTTTTACTGTAATACCATTATGTACATTTCTTAAATAACACTTCCTACTCTTGACATTTGGCCTAAAAAAGACTGAGTCCTACCACCAATTACCACTGGGATGGGGTTCACATCCAACCTGCCTTTCCTGATGCTATTGGCAATCAGTTGCGTTAACTTCTGCTTGCCCTGAACATTCAGGTGGAGTCCATGGGAGGTATGGTCACTCCGTCTTATGCCAGAATCATCTATCAGACCAATGTGTGTTCGGTCAGCCTGACACAATGCAAGCTTCAGATCTGCCTGTGTACGCTGTACATGACCACGCATCCAGGGTTGATCATAACGCTTGAACAGGTCAACAAAACCAACATTGGTGTGAGTTGTGTTTTTAGCAATGTTGTCAATGTCTGTTTCAACACAATAATTGAGATTTCTGGACAGACTATTTCCAGGACCCCCAACTATAATTATATGATCCTCTTTAGTAAGATCTTTCCCCAGGCTTGAAATTTCATCCACAACATTACCAAGTTCTGCATTAGGCTTAAATATATTACACACCTCAACATCAGAGCCCAGGCTTGACTGTAACATTGCACTTAACCCCCTACCGTGACTACTTCCAAGCAATAACACCTTCTTGGATTTCTTTATACGAGCTTTGCACAATGTGTGCGTTTTTACAGCTTTGTTGCAATGAGCCCTGCTGTGGTATCTGATACATCCTCAGTTAGATTTTCCAACACCCCAAAAGTATTGGAAACTTCCAACTGAAAATTTGTAGAATGCAAGTCCTGTTGTTTCCTTCCACTTTTGGCTGCAATCCACCGGAATTCTTTAACATTTAATGCTGCTTTTTCAGCCTTCAAAACATTGAGTTCTTTTGTTAATTCAGCCACTGTGGATTCGAGACAAGAGATCCTACTTTCTAGTTCCCTCTTTTCCTTGCTACTTTTGCAAGTCAAGCTCAACTGGTTCGGCGCTTTCTTTGAACGTTTGGGGTTTCGAAAATTTTTGCGGCTTTCCCTCTTTAATATCAGATAAGCTAGGATTTCCGTGGTTTGAATTGATGGTGATTGTTTTCCTTTCCTCAGTAGCAAGGAAAATTGATAGGAGAGCTTATAGGGAAAAATCACACATTTAAGTTGATTATAAATACATTAAACTATCATATAATCGGTTTTTTGATAGATTGAACCATCTTTGTAATATTAATCTTACACTTATAGCTTTTCAATGGAACATGACAATTTTTAGTGCTAGAAGTAGGTGTGATTTCATTAATGGATTTTATGGTACGAAAATTGCTTATGAATATTCATTTTTCTATTGAATTCTATAGTTACTCATGTTTTACTCATACTTGCGAGTTTCTGATGCGATCTGAATTGTTTGCTAGTAACGTCAAAATACACTAACACTGGTAAGCCAATTTATAATTTTATACATAATACTAAATTTTTTATATACACGTTACACGAGGTGTATGGGAAAAGTAATGAGATTGGTAAAACTGGAGCCATCTGGCAATACTGTGCCTACCACTACCAGTCTGTGCTAGACCGGTTTGTTCATCCCTTCCACATGCTCAGTCCGAGTTTCAACTCCGCTCAGCCAACACATTATTTTTGACAAGCGTCATCAGTGAAGTTGTGTTTCTGTTGTGTGTTACGAAAATGAAGCATCGGAATCCAGACCAACCTTGTGCAATCAAGTTTTGTGTTAAACGTGGGGAATCCACGAGTGTGATCTTTGAAAAGTTGAAACAGGCCTATGGGGAACATTGCTTATCAAGAGCACGTTTTCCGCTGGCACGAATCATTTTTGGAAAGTCGAGAACACGTTGAAGATCAACCTCGCTCAGGGATAAAAATAAAAACAATGCTGATTTGGTTTTTGACGGCAGGGGTATCGTGCATTAAGAATTTGTTCCTCCAGGACAAACTGTCAACCAACTGTTTTACAAAGGTGTCCTAGAAACGCTCAGGAAAGGAAGTAATTCGTGTGAGAACAGATATTGCAGACAAGTGGATGCTTTATAATGACTATACCCCGTGTCACACGGCTTTTACCATCAGTGAATTTTTTTTTTATCTCAAAACGCATTCTTGTTGTTTCTCAACCCCCCTATTCACTTGATTTAAGTCCTTGTGACTTTTTCCTTTTCTCCACAATTGAAACATGCCTTAAAATGACGTCATTTTGGAACTGTGGAGAACATTCAAAAGACTGTGACCGACCAGTTAACAGCCCTACCAGTTGAAGTCCTTCCAGCGCTGCTACCAAGAATGGAAACTACGACTCCGGTGTATAGCTGACCAAAGGGAATTACTTTGAAGGGGATAATATTGTTGTTTGAAAAAAAAAAAAAAAAAAAAAACTTAAGTAAGTAGAAAATCAGTCTCATTACTTATCTCACACACCTCATATAATAAGAGGTCAACAAAACACAGACACAAAAACATTGACCCTCTGAAGTAGAATTTTTCGTTTTTGCTGGTGCAGCCTTTGTTAAACACCCAGGATAGTAGCTGGCCCTCCTGACATTTACGGAAAAGTGAGGGTGAATGAGCCTCACAAGTTTTTACCATCCTTTCATCATCCATCCACAATAGAAATAAAACACTAAACTGAACACATGTGCATATTAGAGTCATCCTCCCAAGCAGTAACATGAGAGCTTTCACTCCCAGGTGGAAAGTGGATACGATCTCAATTAAATCATTTAAGAAGATGCCCTGGTCCGCATGGGCAGATCCAGGATTTTAGTTTGGGAGGGGTTTGAGTCGGGTTAGTCTTTATAGATAGTCTCCTCGGCCCTGGGATCAGTAGAGGTAAAAAAAAAAAAAGTACTTCCAAAATTTGGGTGGAGCTTGAGCCCCCTAAACCCCCCCCCCCCCCTGGATCCGCCACTGTTAACCGTGTAACTCCCTCCATGGCAACTACCTTAAACTTGCTCACTAAGCAGAACAAATTATTAATTCATTAATATATTTATAAATAGTAACGTCGTTACATCATTTTTTACTTTTAATAGTTGTGATTATCACTTCTATTGTAAGGATTGATGCTGACTTCAAATGTTTCTATGCACCTTCATAAAAAAAAACAATAATTGCTTTGTAAGATAATGACAATATGACACTGAACATAAATTATAATTGCATATTGCAATTAATACAATCTATGATAAGAATGTTAAGTAAAAAATCCTTTTAATTTTGTAAATAGATTCTTGTGTGATATTTTTTTTCTGTCGAAACTTCATTGTTTTTCGCTTTTTGGTAATTTATGTGTGTTGATTATCATATGGTTACTATCTTAATCAATTTTTCAAATAATAACTTACGTGAACAGTTTTCTTTAAATTATCTTTCTTGATTTCTGCATTAAAAATTTATGGTACACTCATGTCAATGACTGTTAAGGATTGTATTTTCGGGGTAATCGGTGAACATGCATGAAAGTATTCATATTTTGTTTTTGTTGTATTTACAAACCACTTTTGGACCAAGTGTGATGAAATTTTGAGGAGGTCATTCAGAGAGCATCCTATTTTAAATCAAAATATATTTCCTCAAATCGGCGTATATAAATTACTTATTTGTTTTTTTTTTTTAACTTTATTTAACATATTTAAGTAGAAGAACCGGATTAAATGCTATGAAATTTAAATAATACCAGTTCCAGGTCATCTTTTTTCACCTCAAGAAATACTGTCGCAACTCGACTGTGTGGCTTCGCAGTAATTTCTGTACATACATTAAAATACGTATTTTTCGTTATTTTTAATTTATAAAGAAACTGGATTAAACATGGTAAAATTTAAATGGGAGTAATTGGAAGGCACGATACTCTTTCACCTGAAAGAAGTTTCATGCTCATCACCAGCGTACTTTCCAAACAATCGGAATACATACGTTTAATGTTTAAGGATACAAATGTTGCGAAATGGTTTGGGAAAGACTTATAGAAAATTATGAACATAGCAAAGTTAGGGAAGACACATTAAATTGAACTGACGCAATACTACTGCCATATGCAAATAACTGAGAAAACATATCAAAAACAAATTTGGAAGTAAGTTGAAATTTTATGAAAACATACTGGCTGTACAGATAGATATTAGTAGAATTAAATTTAATAAACCAATATTTCCATGAATGCTTTAGATTTATGTTTAAGGACGCCTTGCATTATTTTGTGTTACTAAGGTAAAATAAAAAATTCTGATTTATGAATAAGCGTAATGGGATTCAGTTACTGCCTATTACATCATAAAGAGAGAAGATTTTCATAGTGATATAAAGACAGTATATTTTATTCAAATATCTATTCTAAAAGTAACATGTAAGTAATGCGGTGGCAGTGAAGCAAAAGGTTTTGTACCTGAATTTATTAAACACGAGCATTAAAACTAGTAAAACGGGAAAAGTGTGGAGATTTCACAGTGTGCTTTGTTTTCGGTCGGCAGCGCGAAAGTTACATTGTGTGAATAAAGATACAATTCGTTTAGCTGGAAAAATTCCCTTGCTAGAATTAGCATCGTTCATTTTGGATGTGCGCCAAGGTACGAAATATAATTACAGTTACACATGAGTTTTATCAACTGATATTGTTATAAATTCTATCATGGAATACATAGGCAAAATCTTCCAATAAGTGGTTTATGGATGTGGAGTGGTTTAGGGACAGTTGGAATTAGCAAGTAGTACAACCGACGAAGGTGGGTGGAGGAGCTGTAAGTAATAATTTACAGAGTATCTCCTTCATATGCGGGAGTAAACAGTATCATCACTGACTAAAACACTTGACCTATTTAGGCCACATTTACAATATATGTTATTGATGTGGATTGTAACGATTTTAGTTACGATTTATTCTGATACTATACTATGATATAACTTCTATATTCCACTACGAGATGGAATTACGTTTTCTTGACCGCAATTCTGTATAGTCTATTTTGCTTATATATGCTTTAATTGTTTGTTGGTAGATAAGATAATGTTTCTGTGTCCTTAACATATGGATATATCTCATTTTGATGTGTAGTTGGAAAACTGAGAAATTAAAGATAAAAGTTTCCATATATTAGTAAAACATTTTATCGAACGTGATTTACGCTTTGTATTAGTTTCTTTGCCCCACTGACTGTGTGTTAATTACGACATAATCGGTTTCAGAGAGAGGTCCGTATTTTGACATCATACACGAACAAAGTTGTTGGCAACATCAAAAATTTCTTTGATATTTTATCTGTGAATTATCACCACAAGTCTAATATTCCAAGTGGACGAAGAACTGCTAGTTGTTTATATTTATTTTAAATAAAAGTTGTGTATTCCACACAGAGAAAGAATTATTAAAAGTCAAAGACAATTAGGTATTGATAAACTAATTAGAGTTTTGAATGCAAATAGACCGTGATATGTAACAAATGTTTACTTACTTTGTTAATAAAAAGAAACACACAACACAACAACATGTATTCTATCTGTATATTTCGCGTCTATATCAAATTTTCCTTAAAAGATTTTAAAAAGTTGTCTTCAAATATTTTATTCAAAAACTTATACACTGTCATCTCCCAGTACTTCACAGTTTATTACATTTTCTTTAAATTACAGTTTTTAAATAAGATTCTTTCAGACTTGTTATTCAAAGAAAATATATTATTTGTTATTTCTTACATTAATGATTAAAAAGGATTTTATTATTGAGACTTTAGTAGAGTATAATTTCAAAATACTAAGCTGTTTGTAAATGCATTAAGTTCTATCTTTGCTACATACCAGCTACATAAAAGCTGATACAATGCAATATTCAAAAATCTATATTTGGGAATATGAGAGTAATTATTCTTTTTCTCATAAGCTATGGTTTACAATTTCTTCCAAAATAATAATAATAATAATTTATCATATCATTTTGATAATACCTAAATTTAACACTTGTATTCGATTATTAAGTTACCTAGAATAAATTAGGAATCAGTAAAACAAAGTGTCAATGACCACAATTCTTTTTATCTGCAGCTATAAGAAATCAACATAACAAATTAATAGCTTGTCAACAAAATCGTCTCGGGTGTCCAGCCGGATGTGGTGTAAAAACACAACATTTCGACAACTGACTTTGCTGTCTTCATCAGGTATCTTGTAGTTGTTCTCAGAGAAGATTTTGTTGCATCGATATGCCTGGAAAGTCTCCTCTAGTAGCTCGTCCTTCAGTTACTCAGTTTATATCTAGTTAATTAGTGTTTTATTGCATCATAATTTGAATAAAGTAAAATAAAAAAGTAATGTAATATAAAAGAAATTTAAACAGGGAAACAATGAAAAATTAAACTATCGAAGACATGTAGGGCTACAGAAGTATATTGAAATCACCTAATCCGTAACCAAGTCGCCGATCATCGCTCGAAAGTATCTGGTAAGGCTCGTTACAAACTGAAGAGGGTAGTTAATCCTGTATGTAATTTTCGAAAGAGTTTTCGGTCGTGGTGTGAGGCTGGTGTATCAAGCAGCTGTCTGCTGTGTTTCAGGAGTTCGGTCCTCCCCATGAGCTGCTGCAGAGGGCTGAAGGAGTGTTTACTGGTATGGTCCGCCAGACTGGATCAGGCATGGAGAGGCAGCTCAGGGAAATCGCACAGCAGGTGAGAACAGACATCATTCAAGGGACGAGCATCACAGTTTTCATTACCACGTTAAACTCTTATAGTTCTGTGCAGTTCATATCAATAATTCTGCACAAAATTTGTGTCTAAGGTTTTCATTTCTCGGACACATTATGATTCGTTGAAGATAATTCAAATCGCAAAGCAATTCACCATTCAGCTCGTCATTTATCATGAATAATTCTTCAGAAAGTTTGTTTTCATCTACATTCTCTATCGTTTCGTTTTCGATTTTAGATGGAAGGTCCTCGGCCAACTTATGTTTGCCCTCTACACGAAATTAAAAACTGTGGTTTTAATATTTCTTTAAAATGACTAAGAAAGATGGTCCAAAGCCGTGGATGGGCACAACTGAAAATACAGCCTAAAGATTCGCACTTTCAGATAGGCAGCTGTTGGAAACATTTGAGCAATCAAGAATACATAATTTTCTAGTTTAATTAAATTCACAAATGTTCAGAAAATAAGAAAAGAGTTTGACCCTATCAAACAAAAAAGTATTTGCCATTACCTGGAGGAAACTACTATTTTAATACGATACAGAGCATAGTTCTAAGGAATTATGAAGAGAAAAGTGGAGATATTGAGGGGTGGCCAGCCGTGAATTTAGGATGGGATTTCCAGCAGATTAATTAAACTGTGCTCCACAGAATTAAGTGATATACTAAGTTATCTGTTTAATATATCTTTACTTGGGGCTACTTTTCCAGAAAGGCTTAAATATGCTGTAGTTAAACCAATCTATAAAAATTGGATAATGGAAACCAGGGCCGGCGCTAGGAATTTCGGGCCCGGGTAAAATGGACGACTTTTTTTTTTTAAGCACAACAAACTGGCCGGGCGACAATGGCGGATTTCTTGGTTCCCAGGCTGGGGGCCCCTGCAGCCGGTGATTGGGGGCCCCCGTCAGCCAGCGGCGGGTACATTAGACCCGCTTACCCTCCCTACGCCGGCCCTGATGGAAACAAAGAAACTGCCGTAAGACACAGAAATTAAGATAGGAGAGGGGGAAAAAAACTGATACCTGTCACCACAGATGAAGGCAGAAGGGCGAGACAAACACGTAAAAACAAAAAATAATCATGTGGCGGGTCAGGATGTGACCACATCTTTCCCCCTGCCGTATGTGTCGTCTCTCACATGATTAAGGCTCATGCCGAAATATTGTGCATTTTTTTTTTTTTTGTGTGTGTGTGTGTGTGTTTTTACGTGTTCGCCTCGCTCTCCTGCCTACAGCTGTGGTAAGTGATGGGTATCTGTCTCTCCTCCCCCTCCCCCCCATCCTATCTTATTTTCAATCTATAAAATGGGAGATAATTCAGCCGTATCGAATTACTGTCCTATTTCATTACGAACAGCCTTCTCCGAAGTTTTTGGGAGAGCAATGTACAATAGATTTTATGAACACCTTAAAAATAATAATATTCTTACTAAATCACAATTTTGTTTTAAAAAGGCTATTCAACAGAACAAGTTATATTTGCATTCACTGACAATATTTTATAAGGAATAATTATAAATTAATTCCTGTGGAAATTTTTTGTGACTTATTTAAGGCATTTGACTGTGTAGATCAGAAAATTCTGATACAGAAATTAAAGTATTATGGTATAGATCACGTTGTTAATAAATGGCTTAGTTCTTAACTTCTGAATAGAAATAGAAAGTGTTGATGGAGAATTTTAAGGCTGCCTTAAGTGGTCCACTGCTTTCTGAGCAGGAATTAATCAGATGTGGAGTATCTCAGTGTTCTATATTGGGGCCACTATTGTTTTTAATGTATATAAATGATCTACCCTGTATTTGATATAAAAACTCAAAATTTGTCCAATTTGCAGATGACACACTCCAGATTTACCTACAGAATATATTTCAAATTATGTCTTTGAACTTATTAATAAATGGTTTACAGCTAATTGCTTGTCTTTAAACTTTAATAAAATTCCGTATATGCAATTCAGTACATCACACAGATTAATACCAGATATAGACATAAAATTTGCAGGCCAGTACATTCAAGAGATGGAGCTTGTGAAATTTCTAGGTTTGTATATTGATCATAAATAGGTGATCTCCGTATGAGACAGCTAGTTTGTTTTCCATATTTTCACCCCTTATTGTCATATGGAATAATATTCTGGGGCAATTCTACCCGTGAAGACAAGTGTGCAGAGCCCAAAAACAAATAATAAGATTTACATGTGGGAGGTAACTTCATGTAGAGAGCTCTTCAAGAAGTTAGGGATTTTAAAATTGGTGGCTGAGTATATGCATATTAATGTACTTTGTAGTCACAAATTATACTTTGATGAAACAAACAGTAAAATAAACAGTTAGGGCACTAGAAATAAAAATGATCTCATAAGTATTACAAGTCGTTGTCATTTGTTCAAAAAGGGGTCCGATATTCAGGGATACATTTCTTCAGTAAGCTCCCAACACATATTGAACGTCTAGCAGATGATAAGAATAAATTCAGGAAAAATTGAAAGAATTTTTAATTGACATCTCCTTCTACTCTGTCGAAGAATTTATTTCTAAAGTATCTTCAAAATTACTGCCAGTAGGTTGTGTAAATGTAGTTCACATAATTAATTTACCATGTATACTACGACTGCACATAATAATAATATTTAATTAAATAGCAATGGAGCACATGCTCCAGTGGCAATTTCCCTAACCCACCTACATTTACCCTCTACAGATTTTAACTTTAAATTCTTTCAACATTTTTGGTAAATTATTCGTCAATTCCCTTGGTAACTTATTCTAATCCCTGACGCCTACTTTTCAAAGCTACACCAATATATTTCCATGTTTCATTGCCAATACACTACTTGTACACTCCCATGACCCTCTTTACCCTCCTCCTGTCTTGCAAAGAATCCCATTCCAGCTCTTTTATCATATGTTACCGAATACATTCTGTGATAATTTCCAGAAACAAATCTAGCAGCCCTTTTTTGCACCCTCTCCAACTTCTGTATTTGATACTCAAAATGTGGGTCCCATACTACACTACCATATTCGAGCAATGGTCTGACCAAAGTTTTGTAACCCAATTCCTTTACTTCTCTCATACATCCCTTCATCACTCTCTCCAATAAGTGCAAAATTTTGAAACCTTTTCCTACCACCTGTCCAATGTGTCCAGCTCAGTTAAGCTTGTTGTCAAATGTAATGCAAGAATATTTACATTTCAAGTCTTCAACAAGAAATTCTTTCCCCATCATATGATCATAAACAACATTTAATTTTTTTTATTTGTGTATCTAATAAGTTGACTCTTCTCTGTATTTATTTTCATCCCATGTTTACCAACCCAGCTAGATTTCCTGTCTAGATCACCCTGTAACTTCCACCGTTTTGATTATTTTATATAGCATTATGTCATCTGCAAACAATCTAATTTCTGATAGTAAACAATAAACACAAAAATTTTCTTTACAATAATGAATAGCAATGGTCCGAATACGCTACCCTGTGGCACTCCCAGTTTTACTTGCGCTTCTTTTGATACTACATTTCCTACCCTATCTTGTTGTTTCCTACCTTTTAAAAACTGTTCTACCCAGCAAATCACTTTCTCATCCACTCCAATAGTTTTTACATTATTTACTACCATTTTATGTCTTACTCTGACAAAAGCCTTCGACAGATCTACTGCTACACTATAAATTTGGCCTCTCTTGTCCATTTTATCTGAAATATCTTGCATATATCCCACCAATTGAGATTCGCATGAATATCCTTGCCTAAAGCCATGTTACCTACTCAAAAACCACTTACATTCTACATATATATTTCTGATGTGGTTGCATATCAATCTTTCCATTAATTTACCCACCACTGATGTCAAACTGATTGGCCTATAATT
This sequence comes from Vandiemenella viatica, assembly GCA_031002005.1. Taxonomy (NCBI): domain Eukaryota; kingdom Metazoa; phylum Arthropoda; class Insecta; order Orthoptera; family Morabidae; genus Vandiemenella; species Vandiemenella viatica. The sequence continues at coordinate 57,125,116 of JARYHS010008075.1, read as the reverse complement.
CTGTATGTATTATTTTGTTATGGAATTGTTTAATGTAACATGTATGATATGACTGTACATCTTGTGGTGTATATATTATTTTGTTATGCAATTGTGTATCTGTAAATTGACAACTTTCCACATCCCACAGAGCCAGTCTCTTATATTGGGATCAATGGAAAATGAATGTATTGTATTGTATAGGCAGTAAAATCGATAGTTCAATCATGGGCGCCGGCAGGATTACTATAAGGGAGGTGCATCTGGATTTTTTAATACCTTATATATAACACTTATTATTTATTAACTAAGGACACTGAATTTATTGACAAGGTATTTAACAAATTTGGACAACAATCTAGGCATCGTAAGTTATTATTTATGCAAACAGTGAATTTAATAATAAAAAAATTCTTAATCTTTTTCTGTGTATATTATTTCTTAGCAGGGGGGTGCAAGTGCACCCCCTTGCACCCCCCTCCCGGCGCCCATGAGTTCAATGAAGAACTCAATATCAATTTCTTGAATCTCAGGTCCACTCACACTACAGGCTGAAGGAGTTTTGTAAGAACTGGGAAACCAGTTTTCAAGGTTACTGTATTTGGAATAGGAAAGAAAACTTGCTTCTTCAAAGATTGTCCTCTTTTCCTTTCATATGACAGTTCTTAACAGGATAAAATGGACATCAATAATACAAAAAAAGCTACAGAAACACAAGTACCCAGTGGATATATTGTGGTTACGAATAATACTTTATTTAGTAGCAGATAGAACTTAAATCAACTTTAAATATTAGAAATTGACAAAAACAATAAAAAGAACTATCCTAGTATGAACGTATTGACATGATTCCACTTGGGTGGTAATCTCTATGATTTTCTTATTAATTCAAAAAATTACTGTAAAAGATACAACTAAAATGTTAAACTGAGTGCCAAAGCATATAACTGGAGACTGTTTACGAAAAGTAACAAAAGCCTATAGACAAGCATGTATCGCATGAAGCTGAATGTGATATTAAACTGTTAACCACAAAATGTCCAGTCTTTGCATTGGGATTTGAAATTTAAAAAAAAGGTAACCTTATTACCATACATTATTATTATTATTATCACCTTAACTGTGGTAAAAATTGTTACTTTACCCCTCTTTTGGAAACTGCAATGCAATTAATTATTGCAATTCTCATTTTGCTTTAAATACAATACTATTTTGATTGGACGTTTCATATGGGTGCCAATTTGGGGGTTTTCCCCCTAAATTTGGGGGATCTTCACGTGGGATGGGATTTTTTTAGGGCTTTATATTTTAGGAGAATTTTTAAGGATATTTTTAGAGACTTTTTGATTTATTTGTTGACTTTGTTGAGCAGTACATTGTTGCTAAGAATTCAGTTTTTTCTAAATAAAATTGAAAGATTTATGTTTGGCTCATATTTTCTTTTTAAAAAAAAGGCACCATAGACGTAGACTTCTTTAGGTTATCTACAGTATGTAAAGACATGGTTGTAGCAACGTGTAACAATGTTGCCGTTGTTGTTTACAAATTTCTGGTCGAATCATCTGTTCTGTTGTGTGTCAACATACAATTTCTTTCCAGTGTTGTTGCAGGCCAATTTTCCTCAGTTGCTCGGTAAATTAAATGATAAAATGACGCCAATGCAACTGTTTTTATAGCTTTAATGCCGTAGGCGTTTCGCCTCTCATCGAGGCATCATCAGCGACGAATCATTTACATTAGAGGTTTCCAGGTTCGTAATCACACATCTCTGCTTTTGTGGTTGTACAAAACGCATTTACGATCTTGTTTCTTAATGTCCAAGTTGGTGGTGAGCTGACAGTGCCAGTTTTGAAATTGCGTGGGAGCGTGATGTTTAGATTTTTTTTTCCAATTTTCTTGTCTGAGCTGTATAATTTTCCGCTTTTTCTATTTGATGTGCAAGGGTTGACGTGTTGTTCATCGATTTGACAAATTCTAAATGCGTTTTGTACAAGAACAAATGCAGAGATGTGTGGTTACGAACCTGGAAACCACTAATGGAAAGTATTCATCGCTGATGATGCCTCGATGAGAGGCGAAACGCGGACAGCAATAAAGCTACAAAAACAGTTGCTTTGGCGGTATGTTATCATTTAATTTAATTTAATTTCTTGATAAGCAGTATTGAAAATGATTGCGGATTTGCATCCAAAATTTGGTACAAGTCAAACCCAACATACAACGAACTCATATTTTTGGCAAAATTACTTGGAGTCCGAATAGTACCAATTGAGTAATAAAACACGGTGGAATACATCCACCTAAGCTGATTTTATTCAGATGATTGTGACGCAGCTGGCTTTAACGTTTTAAAAAACATTTCAGAGTTTGGCCTAGTATTAATCATGGTTCCAATTTCGACCGCGCCTTTTCTATCTATAATATTGTTAAAAATATGTTGCGTGATTTGGTTGTGTAAGGAAATACTACAACATGTGATAGTGGTTCGAATCACATTGCGACGAAATGGTGGATGTTGCATAACATTTAATCCTCCTACTAAAATGTTAAATTTGTTTGATGTTAAAAAGTATGATCCCAAAAACTCTGTATCATCAGAACAAGACGAAATATTGCATAATTTATAAATAATGAAGCTTAGTAAGCAAAATGTAGTATTTATTTTTTTAGGGGTTTTACCCCTTATTTTGGTAATTTTAGGGGTTTTTGATTTACGCTTTATGAGCAAAAAATGTTTCGAATTGGCAACCCTGATATTTCAATGTTGCACCATTAGAAGCGTGGCAGAGGTATTCAGTAAATTATTACGCGCCATTAAACTTTTTCCATTTAATTTCATTACTTTTTAAAACAAGAGTTTGAATAACTCACCATGTGAAAGTCCAGTTGCCGGGACATATTGTGCTAACTGAACTACTGTTGCAATGAGCAGTTAATATGCATCTTAAGTTTCGGAAATTGCAAAGTAATATTAGTTGATTGCCTAAATAATTCTCATCACTTAATGAATTCGTCCGGGACTTCGTATAAATTAATAAATGCGGTCAACGTGATTAGATGGTCAAGTTATTTTCATTTATTATTACCACTGTACAGGTAATACATGTCACTTCATTTCCAACCGAGTCTAAATATAACAATGTACCTACTGAATAGTTACAGCTTCTTTACTAGTAAGAGATGAAAGTTTAAGTGAATTCGCTCGGTGAGTTTGCTAACAGTTTACCATAACAGTCATTGTTCCACACACTACACTGCAAATGTTTTTCTCTTGCTAACTTGACAGTCTGAGTAGTGCGTCTTACCACAGCAGTCCGAATACGACTGCCTTTCTTCGTTGATCGGCGTATCCAAGAGCCGAGCATATAATATGAGTGTACACAACATTGCTATTTACAGATCCACATGCTTCAACAGTTTTCTCGCAACTGCCATGTTCTGAGATCAGCCACGTATTGTTCGTTTCGATCTAACAAAACTTCTTACGCTCGTGGTTGACACTCAGATCGTTTAGATCTCTGCGTACCAACTCACAATCAAATACAGAAAGGGAATTCTTTGGCATATTGTAATATGATAACTAGTCTGTTGAGTGAAAGATGATAATGGGGTCGGGACTGTGCCTTTTTAAGGGTAGGAGCTACTGGGGAGGGGATAGAGATAGATGATCCACGATAGGAAAACACAAATGTAAAGAAATAAATGAAGCTGGTGAAATAATACCAAGTGAGGTAGAATTGAGAAATAGAAGGTTAATGCTGAAATGTCACAAAGCCTGTAATAAGAGAATTATTTGTAAACTGTAGAAATAGTATAATGAACACAGTAATAGAATTTGAAATCTTAACAGAGATACATGAACCACAATAATTACATTGGTATAGTCTTGGGTAAAAGAAGGAGTACTATACAATGGGTTTTCCCAATTGTTACAGAGTGTACTGCAGTGATACATAAGTAATTGGTGGAGAGATTTTTTATAGGCCTACTCATTAGCAAAGACTACTACAGTTCACTGGTGTTTATACATCATGACCAGAGTTACTTGGGGTTGATTTCTGAAGTAATAAAAAAGACAAACTTCAGGGATTTCGCTGCTTGCCGTAGTAGAAGAATTAATGATGAAGACAAGGTTCATTGGAAGAAACTAAAATCATGCTCAGTGTTCAGAAGTGGTCATTATCAGGGCCGCATTTAAGCATAGACTACATAGGCTGTAGCCTAGGGGCCCGCACCACAACCCTGGGTCCCCTGCCTGGGCCAGTACCAGTAGTAGAGGAGGGGGTGTGGGGTCAAACAGCCAGGGCCACTGCCGACAGGGGGGCCTGCACCCCATGTGTAGCCTAGGGGCCCACAGAACCTAAATGCGGCCCTGGTCATTATTGGCGGGGATTTAAATTTAACAGGTATAAACTGGGTAGGAAATAAGATTAATAACATAATGGCACACAGATTTGCAAATACCTTAGATAAGGAAGGAGGCTTTACGCAAGTGATTGAGCAGAACACAAAAAGAAGAAACATTTTTGATATATTTCTAATAAAGCCCGATGAATATCTTGTGGGGTGTGAAGTAACTGAAGGAATAAGTGATCATGAAGCAGTTCTGATGGATATTAGAGGATTCAGTAAACCAGTGGCCAAAATGGAAGGGGGCAATAGGTAAAATTATAAAAAGGCAGATATTTCGAAATTGAAGAGATATTTCAAGGAAAGTTTCAGCAAATGTAAAGATGGCACATTTACAGTTGAGTCGAAGTTGAAAGAGTTCAAGGAGAAAATAAATAAAATTATAGTTTTAAAAAATGAAAATACACGCTTTTGTAGCAGTGTGAATTAAAAGTTTAAAAATAATTTTTAAATATAAAAATTTTGTTCAACAGCACTAGGAAGTCCCATAATTCAGTATAACGTTTTTGAATAAGCTTAAAATCAAAATAAAGCCAATGATAAAAAAATTAACTTTATGTAAAAAAGTGTGGGGTGCTAGATATCAGTAACCTTAAATTTTTTTATCGCTAGCTTTTCTTAGAGTCATCATGTACAAGTAGAGAGCACCCCACGCTTTTTTACATTAAATTGAACTGTTCAATCAGTTACTTTATTCTTATTTTAAGCTTATTCAAAAAATTTATACTGAGCTGTGGGACTTCCTGGCGCTATTGAACCAAATCTTTATATTTAAAGATTATTTTAAACCTTTTAGTTCACATTGCTACAAAATCATGTATTTTAGTTGTTTAACTATAATTTTATTTTTAACTTTTTAGTTCATAATGGGAATTTCAGGGCATCGATATGAAATTATTGTATTGTCACTGATCTTCTTAATATACGTGAAATACTTCAAACAATTCAGAAACTTGGAAGTGGCTAAAAATTATATTGAGAGATTGTGTTACTTTTCTTTTGTTTCTGTGAAAGTATTGAAAATAGCAGAACATTGCTGTGAAAATATTGTATGTTACCGGTTCTTAACATGTGTGCAAAATTTCAAACAATTCTGACATCTGGAAGTGGGTGAATATTGAATTGAAAGATTCCATTACATTGATACATACATACATACATACATACAGGTCAAGCTAATATAAAGCATGTAAAAATGGTGAAGAACTGAAAATAAAGAGAATTGCAGAACCTGCGTACTATAATAGGGAGGTGAGACAGTTAATAGGATGGTGAGAAGAGAACATATGTAGTTAAGAGAAACCAAAGCAGTAGGGAATACTTGAAACGCTAAAAATGGGTTTATGAAGAATATTATTGGTGCAAGGGGACCACTGATTGATGCATCTAGGAATTTTTATGGCTATTTTAGAAAATTGAGGGGAAAGGATGGAGTTGAGGCAATTATAGATAAGAGTGGAGAAGAAGTTACAGAGCATTTGAAAAAGGCAGAGTAACCGGTTTAGTGAGACCTTTAAGGAGAATGATTAAGGAATGAGAGCATGTAAATTGAAGAATGAGTTTAGCCACACAATTTGAAATGAGCAGACTGAAACAACTGAAATTATTCATGATGATATCATGAAAGAACTACGAAAGTTGTAAATGCATAAGGGGGCTGGTGTAGATAACATTACTACCGATGTATTAAAGATGGCAGGAAGTGACATTGTATCTTATATTGATATGTTATTTAAATTGAGTCTGGATACATGCTGCTTACCAGTAGACTGGAAACGTGTGGTAGTACTACCAGTACATAAAGGAGGAAAGACAAATAGAGTAGGAAATTATAGGGCAATCAGTTTGATATCAGCGGTAGGTAAATTAATGGAGAAATTTATACTAACCACATCAGAAATGTATGTGGCTTTACGCAGGGATATTCATGTGAATCTCAGTTAGAAGGATATATAAAATATATTTCGGATGAAATGGATAGGGAAAGACAAGTAGATAATGTTGCACTAGATCTTTCCAAAGCTTTTGCAGAGTGAGCCATAAAATGGTGGTAAATAAGGTAAAGGCTATTGGAGTGGATGAAAAAGTGATCTCCTGGGTACTTAGAAGGTAAAAATCAAAAGTCAGGGTAGGAAATGCATTATCAAAAAAAGTGAAAATGGGAGTGCCCAGGGTAGTGCGTAGGGAACACTGCTATTCGTTATTCTAAAGAATGATTTTATTGATGGTTTACTATCAGAAGTTAAATTTTTACAGGTAACATAATGCTATTTAATAGAAGCAAAACAATAGAGCTGCAGAGTGATCTGGACAGGATATCTAGCTGGGTAGGTCAACATGGTATGAAGATAAATGCAAAGAAGGGCCAGCTTATTAGATACATAAATAAAAAACTAAAGGTTGATTATGGTTATAAGGTTGTGAAACAGTTGAAATTTAGATATCTTGGAATAAGTTTTGATAATAAACTCAACTGAGTATGACACATTTTTTGAGATAGTAGGAAATGATATCAAAATCCTACACGTGATGGGGAGAGTGATGAGGGGATGTACCAGAGAAATAAGGGAATGGGTTACAAAATTGCTTGACTATGATCATGTAGTATGGGTCCCACATTTTAGATATCAAATACAGGAGTTGAAGGAGGTGCAAAGAAGGGCTCTTAGAGTTTTCTCTAGAAATGACACAGAACACAATCAGTAACTGATAAGATAAAGCAGTTGAAATGGGATTCATTGGAAAACAGGAGTAAGGTTAAGAGAGTTATAGGAGTATACAACGTGTATGTTGATGAGGCATGAAGAGAAATAATGAGTGAATTGCAAAAAATGTTCAAAGAATTTAAAGTTGAAATTTATATAGAATAAAAGTAGGTGGATACAAGAAAGGGGATGAGTGTGCACTCTATTGCAATTAAATTAAATTGAAGATCTATGTTTGTTTTGTGTCTGCTCAAGGAAAAAGAAATGGTTGAATGTTGCAGAGAGTCAAGGATGGAATGTGTTGTACCAATTCACAGCTAAGTGATTTGTGTTTTCGCGTAGGGTATTAAGTGTTCGCAGCCTTGAATTGGAGTTACAGTTGTTTGTTACAGGAAATATGTGTGCAGCACTAGATGTTCAATGATTTACATGGAGTCTGTTGGCTTCTAATAATTAAATCCTTTGTAAAATTAATTAGCGGTGATATGCAAATTTTCAAATACTAAATGAATTACTAGACAGGGTGGATCCGCAAGGAGGAAACGAATTGATAGAAACAAATACACAATGACTAAATCGCTAGGGTGGTAGCTCAATGGTTAATGCACTTGGTATCAAGATTCATAGTCACGGTTCCAAAAACCAGTGAGGCCACTAATTCATAACAGTTATGCGTGATTATATGAGTTATACCAAGACATTCTGTCATTCAGATTCCAAGTTAAATTTCAGATCCTGACACGACAAAATCAAAAACAGGTGTGTAAGGAAATGGGCTATGGAACATGTGCTCCATCGCAAATTAAAAGAAATGACCAGATGAATTCTACAGGTTTTCCTCTATGTAGGGGAATGCACCTTTGGGCTGGTTCAATAAGTAGACTTAAGGGGAGAGGATGTGAGTCCAAGAGATAGGATGGGAGTATTGTTAACAGGGCAAATTTCGTTTCGGCTCGCAGCTGTTTGAAATCACAACTGACTTTGAACTGGTAGAGTTTTGCACTATTTCAATTTATTCAGACTTGAAGTTTTTTCTAAGGGAAGTCTTCAGGAATCTTTTAATTAAAGACCTAGAACATATTTAAAGTATTGAATGAGAAATTGCAGATCTGAGATGTAAATGTGGATGTTTCATGAAAACGCAAGTGTTAAAATCAACATATTTTGTTAGTTGGCATGCTTCATATATAGATAAATCAGCTTAAATAACACTTGCATTTAACAATGAATCAAATAAATTTTGATTCAAAAGAAAATTCAAATAGCTTTTGAGAAGTTAATTATTAATCGAATTTGTTCATGTTGTGGCCTCAGAGCTGAAAGATTATTTGCCAACCCTACACTCTCTGGATTTTGTTATGAATATCTGGAATTTGTATGAATATTGACTGTTTGCAACTTAAAATGTTAACTAGCATAGGACGAAGCAATGATCCTGTTGGTATACTTGACATAATAAGCTGAAACAACTAATTAATGTGGAGGATAGGGCCTGTCATTGACTACTTGTAAAAGTTTTCATTACAACTATAAAGAATTTCTCTGCTGATAGATATTTTGAAGCATGTCAGATTTAAATACTTCAGTGAAAGAATTGTAAAATAAGTAAAACAGACAAATAAAAGATCTAATTGACAGAAAGATATTGTGAATACATCTAAATCATAATTCGAAATAAGTAAATTCGAGCTTCATGTGTCCTAATACCTCAGAATTATTTTCTTTGAATCTATGTTTGTAGTTCCAAAGATGATGTAAAAGTACTATTATTCTGGGAATTAGTATCCAATTAAAAGTAAATTCATATCAGACGAACTTAATAGGGCTAATTCTACTTATTTAGTTTTGCCGCTTATTTTGCTAACATAGAACAATAATATCTCTTTTCATGTTATGTTGCAGGCGTATATAGAGTCTGTGAAGACGGGCAGAGGAGAGGATACAGATTGACTCGTTCTACATGCAAAGCGCATAAATGGATCTGATAATCTGATGCATAAAATTCCATTCAAGATGCCGGAAGTTGTCCCTTGACAGTTTCAATTTCAATCTGATGGAGCCCATCGTAAATACGTAACATGAATCTATTTTATTTACTGCACTGTACCAGCTGCACCCACACTTACACCAAATTATACAGTATTATGTCAATTAATAAATGTTCTCACTGTTCTTTTGTAATTTGTTGTATTTATTTTCCCTCTGTGTCCTGTCTTCTTCGACTCTAGAAATAACATTTCAGGAATAAAAAAGCAACTATTGAGAATAATATGTGGTATTAAGCCTTGAATACTCTGTAAGGATATTTTGAACATTGTTACTTTTACAACTGTTTCATAACATTTACAATATTTAATCGCTTTAGTAGTAAACTTTCTTTTCAAAACAACTTTGCGAAGTATGATTACAGTATCGTGCATAGGAACCAGTTTAACAAATAAATAAATAAAATATTTTGCACTAAAACAACTTCTCCGTTGAGGTATGGCTTTGTACAGATGCATAAATCATAATGTAAAGGGAATTAAATAGCCGTGCATTGTGGAAGCATTATTTTAATTACCATACAGTCAAACTCAATTCTTCTGAAGGAAGCTATAATTATTGAGTTGATTACAAGCAGTAGGAACAATAATTGAGATGATCAGTTTTAAAACACATTTATAAAATTTAATTATGTGGCAGTTGAGGTGATAAGAGTATTTAACACACTAGAGAAGGAACGATGGATTATTTAATATAGGATATATGCAGGCCCGCCGCTAGCTGTTTGAGCGCCCGCGTGCAATCCCGATTATGCCGCCCCCTGTTTAACTACAGTCAGTGGTGGATCTAGGAAATTTCCGAACCGGGTCAAAAAACAGTGAGATTGCCGCCCCCATTGTTGCCATCCCGAGTGTCGCCGGCCGCCCGAAGCTGCTGTTGAGCTAAAAAAAGGTCCACCTGTTACATAAAACGCGGCGATAAGACAATGGAGTGGCAACTATGGCGGGGCGGCGACAGCCGATCACTCGTTTTGCCGCCCCCCTTGATATGCCGCCCGCGTGCGGTGCACGCCCGCTTACGGCGGGCCTGGATATATGGGAGAACACAACACTATTCTTACCACTGTGCAGTCAAACACAATGTTTCCAATGGTGCAATAACTACAGAGTTGATTAGTATTTAAGATGACTAATTTTAAAACATATTTATCAGATTTAATCATGTGGCTAGGTAGGTAATAAGAATTTTTTATTCCCTAGAGAATAAGGATTGTTTCATATAGGTAGGCTTGCCAGATTTCTGAAATGTTCAACCGGGACACTAGAATACCCCCCCCCCCCCCCCCAGCGTCATGGGTATACAAGGTTCCAGACCCTTGGTGGGTTTCAGATTGTTTTAGAGGGTAGTTTATTCTCAATGCTATGAATACCTAATAAATGGTTAATGATCAGTAATAACTGATTAGGAACCTAAACCAGGGGTGATAATAAATTATACTAAAATACAAATTTAAATATTTTATTTCTTATATGTGAGTGTTTACATATAAATGTAATAAGTTGACTAAGTAAGATTGTGAGAAGAAACCCTTTTGATGAGGAATAACAATTTTAACAGTTTTTACATGTACTTTTCATTGGTGAGCACTTTTTTTAGATTTTTTGGTTTTAATCTTGTTGTAAAAATCTTCACAAGTTAATCCGATAGGCTAGGCAGGAACAGACTGACATTTCTATCGCAAGCGACTTTCGCCGGGGTGAAGGTGGGCGAGTCCGATGTTACAGTAACATTGTTACTGCACACGAGGAGTGTAATACTAATACAATACTGAACTCGCCCGGAGAGCGCATGCGCATGGTCATGATTGGAGAGACAAGGCGATGTGATGACAATATTTTTTATATTTATTTATTAGCAGATCCTCATTCTTTTATAGTTTTCGCTTTTCATACAGTACAGTTAAATAAATGACAAAGTAATTATCCTAAGTTATACTTCACAGTTAATTGTTTTAAGATATTTTTGGTCATCTATATCTATAAATTATAGTTTATAACCAAATTTAATTTTTACCGGGACGGAAGGAAAACCGGCCGGGACACCGGGACTTTGTCTAAAAACCGGGACTGTCCCGGTCAAACCGGGACGTCTGGCAAGCCTACATATAGGATACAAGGGAGAGCAATTCAGTGGCATTACGGCCGAGAGATGCTTCAAATTCAGTGAATCCTAATATCCACCATCCCTTCACCTCTGAAGAGCTGTTACAAAGGCAACCTCTCAGCAATAAATTAAAGTTGTGGAGGTGGGAGTCAACCAATATCTCTGTAGGTTTTATGCTTTAGCCTTTAAGCCATACGTTGTTCGTAATTCCCCAAGAGTTAAAACGTAGTGTTGGTAATACTTAACAATCTGAACTGTGGAAGCAATCCATGGTAGGCAAGTAAAGCTGAGGTCCCGTTAATTTCATAGTTATAGAAACATCGCCAGTTATTCTATTCTATTTGCTGCAGCACATTTGGTCACATCGAACCAGTGCTTCATTCTGGGGCAATATATTTCAATTTATATATGTATCCACTGTATATAGGCAGTCGTTGTAATTACTTCATGAAAATTACTACCAAAACTCTATCTACATCCATTTCATACTGTCAGTATACACTGAAGTCCAAAAAATCATGAGATGCCATTCAATATCGTATAAAGTCCCTTTTTGCATGGTCAAGTGCTGCAACCTGACGTGGGATGGACACAACAAGTCGTTGGAAGTCCACCGAAGAAATGTTCATCCATGCTTCCTCTTCAACCATCCATTATTGTGATGTAGGACAGTGGTCCGCAACCGGTGTGCCGCGGCACACTGGTGTGCCGCGACAAGGTGAAAGGTGTGCCGCGAAATTTTACCAGTCATAAGGAATTAATTGCAAATTTTTTTATTAATTATATTTTAGTTTCATGTGCCACGAATTGCTAGGTATAGTCGTATTTTAAGAAATTAAATGTTATTTATTTACTCGCACTTGCTATTAGTTTTGTTTATTCATTTTTTAAATATTTTTATTCTTCGCATCTACTGCTGTGCTTTTAGGTTCCGTTTTATTTACCGCATGTTCTGTGTATGTGCTCTTCCCTCAGTCTATATTGTCTCTGGTCTAAACTGCTGGGATTTGCAGAACTTTCCAGGTCTTATTTTATTAAGGTGTCGGTGTTGATGCTTCTCCGACAATACTACTTTGTTCCTGTACCATTGCACCGGCGCATTGTTAGACATCACTGTAAAAACAATTGGCACCGTATATGTGATTTCTTTGAAGTATATTAAACCGGCTTCTTACAATTACTTCAGTTCTATCATAGCTATGCTCTGAAGTGGTCGGAAAACTGTGTTAGTCGTTCATCTTGATATTTTCTATTACAATTAGCAGACTTTTATTTCTTCAAAATGCACAAATTCTTTGAACGGATTGTTCCGTCTATGTGTGCAACTGATGATAGCGTTGAGTCAGAAAGAAAGAAACAAAAGTTAAATCAGCGGAAATATAGTGATAATATCCTATGGGTTTTCTTGGTGTGGTGAAAAAACTTGCCCAAACCCCGAATGTATCGTTTGTGGTGCAAAACTCAGCAACGCTGCATGGTTCCCAGTATATTGAAACGACATTTGTCAACAAAACATTCTTCTCTGTCAAACAAAGATGTCAATTATTTTCGTAGGTTGTTGGAAAATAAGAAAAAACACTTTCATGACCGCTACAGCACTTGTTTCGGAAAAAGTACAGCCGAACTTATCGTAAAGGTCAAGAAACCACATACAATATGTGAAACGCTGTTAAAGCCTGTTTGCAAAGCGTTGTGAGAATAGCTCTGTGTTTAGAATCTGCTAGTGAAATTTCAAAACTTCATCTTTCTGCGGGCACAATCAGTCGCCGAGTTATTGATATGTCTCGTGATATTGAAGGAAGAAAATCAACTACAGTCAGAAGTTCTCACTTAAGATCGACGAGTCCACAGTTATTAGTCGCCATGCGCAATTTCTGGCTTACGTTCGCTACATCGATGGAGATGTAATTGTAAGTAATTTCTTCTTTTGTAAAGAACTTCCAGAGAATACTACCGGCGAAGAAATATTTCGTTTGACTGATAAATATTTGCGCCTAAATGAATTAACATGGAAGGATTGCGTTAGTGTTTGTACAGACGGAGCGGCTGCTATGACAGGCCTAGTGAAAGGATTTGCAGCTAACGAGAACGTACGATGTGATCATGGTCTCATTAACCGTGAAGCCATTGTTGCTAAGTCTCTGCCACCTTCTCTGTAAGATGTGCTGGGCGAAGTAGTAAAAGTCGTTAACTTCATAAAATCGTGGCCCCTAAATTCGCGACTATTTTCCGATTTATGTCGGGAAATGGGTTCAGAACACAACTACATTCCTGCTACACACAGAAGTACGCTGGCTGTCACGAGGAAAGGTGTTAACGCGAGTATTTGAACTTAGAGAAGAGGTCCAGGCCTTTTGACTGTTGAAAGATACAAGTACGCGGATTTATTCACAGATGGCGAATGGGTATGTAAATTGGCATATTTTTCCCACATTTTCGTACACTTGAATGAGCTGAACATCAAAATGCAAGGTAGGATCGAAAATATTATTTTTAGTATGGATAAGATTAAAGGATTTGAGAACAAGTTGGATATGTAGTTACAGAGGATTGAAAATGGTTCGTGTGAGATGTCCCCGACTGTATGGTCACTTGATGACGGTGAAAAAATGGTGATGGACTAAATTAAAGAGCATTTAGGCTTGCAGCAGAGATTCAAAAAGTACTTTGGAGAAAGTGTTGAAAATTTCGACTGGGTTCGTGATCCATTAGTTGCAAATTCGGAACATCTTCCAATAAATATTCAACATGATCTCACAGATTTAAAAGGTGACAGAACTTTGAAATTAAAGCTTCTCGAAGTTCCTTTAGAGACGTTTTGGCTCACAATAAGGAATGAATATCCGGCTGTGTCTGATGTGGCAGTTAATGTTTTATTGCCATTTTCAACTACATATTTATATGAATTGGGCTTCTCGACGTTGACTGAGATTAAAACATCCAAGAGGGAAAGACTCATAGAAGTCGATGAAGAATCAGCCATCTGTGTGCAGTTAAGCAGGTGTCAAATTGAAGGTATGTTTACAAATATTTACTTTAATAGTATTATAAAACTGCCTGATTATTAATTTTATGCAATCGCTGTTTGTAGCTATAATTTTTTACGTGTGAGGAGGCTGTATACGCAAAACAATCGTGTTGTGAGGGTCTTTTTTCCGTCCGGTAAGGTGTGCCGCGAGATTAATGGATAACCTTATGGTGTGCCGCGAGATGGAAAAGGTTGCGACCACTGATGTAGGACATTGTGGACGAACTGAACATTTGATCATGTCCCTGATATGTTAGATTAGATTTGAGCCAGGTTACTAGCTGGAATTGTCCATAATGATCCAGAAACCAATCTTGAACGATTTTGACCTGGTGACTTGACGCTTTAACGTCCTGGAAAAGTCGATCAGTGTTTCAGAATATGGAAGATATGCATGGCTACAAATGGCCTCCAACTAATGGAACTTCACGATTTCCAGTCAATGTCAGTTCAGTATGACTAGAGGTCCCAGTCAGTTTCATCTAAACAGATGTCATAGCAAGATGGAGACACCATCAGCTTGTACAGGGCGTTCGCCGGGAAACGCAACCCACTGTTAGCGCTACAAGGAAGAAACTGCTCCCGGCGAGCGAGCGGTCAGCTTCGGGCATTGTTCGACCGTCGGCCGCGGACTATTTCATAATAATTACGCTTCATAAACTTGTATGTGCTAAGCATTAAGAATCGCTAAATGCAGAAAGGGAACATGTCCAGTTTGATAAGTTTTAGGGACATGACAAAAAACTGTATTACGTTCGTACGGTAGACTACTCAGTATTACATTTTGTGTTTGTTTGGGATGAGAAGCATATTATTTATATGTTTTTTTAAGTGACTTTCTGCAGAGAACGAAAGGGCTAAGTTGAAAGATGCCTTTTCCGGAAAAAAAGGGTTTTTTTTACGAAATGGACATGTTCCCTTTCTGCAATTAGCGATTCATTTAAATGTGACGTAATTCATTAGCTTACCTTATAAAAGATGCTGGAAGTGTTGACCCTCTTGTGTAATGCACATTTCACATCTTCTGAACATATTTCGAGACACACGCTGCCCTAACTGACTTAATGATTTTTTGGGTGACTGTTCTAGTAGAAAAGCGATATCGTCAATTTTCTCCTCTGTGAGAATACCGTTGACCGACAGTCTCTTTTTGTTAAAAAATGAACCCGTTTCTCTTACTTTTTTAACCAGACGCAGAATTGTTGATTTAGCTGGCAGTAAAGCGCCAGGAAATTCGCGACGAAATTTACTGCGACACTTTTTAAACGACTTCTTCTTCACATATGTAATGTAGAGAAATATTGTTTGTTGCAAACTGTAACGTACCATAATTTTACTCACACTCAAAAACGCTACAGATTAGTAAGAGTAACCAGCCAAACCGCAAAGAAACGTTTATTCACAACACTGATTAATAAGAGACTGAAGTCACAAACTAGCTACAATGCAAAGAAACCGTTCTTAACAATGTAAGGGTCCCATTATACTGCGTCACTGCACTGTTGGGGCAGCGGAGGTGTAAAACAGTGCGGTGATTCACGGTGCCGTGTGGCGGGAGTTGCTGGCGCGACTGACCGAGCAAGTTGCCGACGGCAACAGACTGGGAGAGTAGCGTTTTCCGGCGAACGCCCTGTATAATGGCTTAGTGACAACCTGTTCCATGATCTCACAGGGTATATGCCACTCTTAAACCCTACCATCAGCTCTTATCAAATGGAATTGTGACTCATCTGACCTCGAAACCTTTTTGCAGTCATCTAGGACACAACCGATATGTACACGAGCCCAGGATAACACTGCAGCTTATGGCGTTTAGTTAACAGAGGTACTCATGTTGGCCTGCTGCTTCCACATCTCACCAACGCCAAATTACGCTGCACTGACCACATGGTCACGTATTTTGTAAAACCTATATAGGGCATTACTTTTTTGATGTATTGTTGCATGTCTGTCAACACTGACAAATTGACCCAAACGTTGCTGGTCTCGGTCATTAAGTAGACATGGTCGGCAACTGTCATCCATGGAAGGAGGCATTTCCGGACATTACATAATCATGGCACATTCTTGAAATTGAGCATTGAGGACTGTAGAATTTACTATCAATTTCCTTTATGGTATTCACTATGCATCTAGTATCAACTACCATTCCACGTTCAAAGTCATTTAATTCATGTCATGTGGCCATTATAACATCAAAAACCCTATAACACTACTCATGAAATGAAAGCTCCGACTCTGTAAAGATTATTTATAGGTATCTTCCGTGGTATTCCATCATCTGAATATTTTCATTTTTCTGTACTGTAGTGGTCTGATTAGAGATTAGTTCAGCTACTAGTGAGTTAGGATGGCTAGACACATATTGTGACTGTGAGCGACCAAAGTTAGAACTTACTTGTTTATGAAATCTCTCAGCTGCTGTCCTCTGGTACTGTCTTCTGGAACTGGCTCTTGAAGTGAAGATACATAACGTGACTATCAACAGTTCAGTTATATGTGCAAGGTTGTCAAATAAAAACTGCAGCTGGCATTAACTATTTATTACTCCTCTAGGCATGTATGTTACCATGAAGCAAGGCTCCTAGTACTCCAATAATGCTATGTAGTTAGCACTAACTGTATTCTGGTTGGCTCTGACTGGCGAGGTCGAAGGCTGACCTTCAATAGTATCTCGTTCCTCAGCGTGACATACATTTGGCTGTACCCACTGCAAGCAAGGCCGAGAATGACCAGATGCTCGCTTCATACATTTCCCTGTCATGATGCAAGTCCTCGTGCCCCATGCAATAACCTCATGTGTCAGTATGTTCGATGGTGTTTCTAGAAAACTTTACACAAGATGAACCTTTCGGTCACGTGGTGAGCTGCTCTCAATTTCGAAGCCACCCCTGCACATGACCTGTGATAACCATATGCATGGCTCGCATTTGTTACTGCCTTTAAATCATCAAATACATTATTTCTATAAGGTATTTTTTTGTCACAAGCCTGTATCTTCCTTCATATTTAACCGAAATCTATGAATGAGGTGTCATTTTAAAGCTTATGGTCACCACTTTGGTCAAATCATATTTTAAGAAATGAAGTTTTCGGAATTCAACCTTTAGGGGCAAAAATGTCAATTTTTTTAAAATGCTGTTTTCTGTGTTACGAGTCATTTATCTCCCTGGATACCTATCTGAAGTATTTTAATGAAGTATCATTTTAAAGATTAAGATCTCCGCTTTAGTGACGTTATTTATTAAGACAGAAATGTTTCAGAATTCGACCTTTAAAGGGCAAAAGTATCAATATTTTTGCAATGCGTTTTTGTGTCACGATCCATTTATCTCCCTTAATATCTAACTGATATAGATAAATGAGGTATCATATTAAAGGCTGAGGTCTCCGCCGTGGTAACATTATATTTTAAGAAAGGAATTTTTCGTAATTCGACCCTTAAAGGGCAAAAATGTCAATTTTTCTAAAATGCGTTTTTTGTATCTCAAACCATTTATCTCCCTGGATATCTAACCAAAATCGATAAATGAAGTAGGATTCTGAGGAGTGGTGTCTCAGCTTTGTGACATCATATTTTAAGAAAGACTGTTTGTGGAACTCAACCCATAGAGGGAAAGAGTATAAATTTTCCTATAACGCATTTTTGTGTCATGAGCGATTTATCTCCCTTAATGTCTCCGCCATAGTAACATTATATTTTAAAAAAGAATTTTTCGTAAGTCGACCCTTAAAGGGCAAAAATGTCAATTTTTCTAAAATGCGTTTTTTGTGTTTCGAGCCCATTTATTTCCCTGGATTTCTAACCAAAAGCGATAAATGAAGTAGGAGTACGAAGATTAATGACTCAGCTTTGATGACATCATATATTAAGAAAGAATGTCTTTGGAATTTAACCCTTAATGGGAATAAGTATAAATGGTTCTACAGCGCATTCTTGTGCCATGAGCCATTTATCTCCATTAATATCTAACCGAAATAGATAAATGTGGTATCATTCTAAAAATTAAGGTTTTTTCGCTGTGGTTACATCACATTTTAAGAAATCAATTTTTCTGAATTGTACTCTTAAGGGGCATAAATATCAGTATTTCTAAAATGTGTTTTATGTGTCTCGAGTCATTTATCTCCCTTGACAATTAAACAAAATTGATAAACAAGGTATCATTTAAAAGAATGATGTCTTCATAATGTCTTCGGTTATGGTACCACATTTAAAGTATTAATATTTTTACAGCGCATTTTTCTGTCACGATGTATTTATTTCTTTTGATACCTAACCTAAATCAATAAATGAGATATCGATTTAAATATTAAATTATCCCCTATTGTCACATCATATTTTAAGAAAAAAACTTTCTCTAAATTCAACCCTTAAGGGACAGAAGTATCATCATTTCTCAAAACTTTTTTTTCCTTGCTTGATATCTAACCGAAATCGGTAAATGAGGTATCATTTTAAAGACCAAGGTGCCTGCTTTGGTCACACCACATTTTATAAAAGGATTTTTTTTTTGAATTCTACCCTTAAAGGGCAAAAGTATCAATATTATTTATACAACTTTTTTTATTATTATTACAAGCAATTTATCTTCTTAGATGCCTAGCCGAAATCGATAAATGACATATCGTTTTAAACATTAAGATCTCCAGCTAGGTAAAATCATAAATTAAGAAAGAATTTTTCGGAATTTGTTGCTTAAAGTGGTAGCACGTATGAGACTGTTCAGAGGCAAGTCCCTAGATTGCAGCAGCCGATATCCCAGAGATGTCAATAAACTTTTTTTATTCAATAAGTAGCTTTTGGGATTTTTTTTTTTTTTTCTGTAACTGGAACACTGTCGTTTTGCTACACAATTCCAATGTAAACATTTTATTCGCACAGCAACAAATATTTCAGAGATGTTGATATGTTGTGTGCATTTTGTTCAGGTTGGTTTTATTCTGTTAAGGTCAGTGATAGTTTGTCATAAACAGAGAGTGTTTTAAATTTTTATAACTGTTTCATAATATGTTGTTCGAGTATTTTGATGCGTACCTATTACACTAAAAAAATACATATATATTTTCCACAAAAGTACGGTTCTACTTTTAATTATATTACAATCATTCAACCTCACTATTCATCGCATTTTATTTGCAAAATTTTCGCATGGGTCGTCTAGTTACCTTATAATTTGTTATTTGTCTGAAATGCTCTGTTACAATACCATGACTTTTGACATTTCCGTGTATATGTGTGACATACCACTGTAGTGCAAAACAGTAGGGGGGGGGGGGGAGGTGTTGAGCAGATTTTGGTTTGGGAGGGGATTGAGCGGATTTTGGTACGGGAGGCTGGATAGTTTTGGGGGGCTTGAGCTCCTAGGCCCCCCCTCCCCGGATTCGCCAGTGTGCAGTTGTATTTTATTTATATCTTTTTAATGATTATGATTAATTACCTCTCCCAAGTGGTCATCTGCACGTATACTGTATGGCTGTAAACAAGGCAAGTCTGGCTTCTTCCTTCCTTTACTTGCAATGGGTTCTGATTTGAATGGTAGCTTAGGCTGCATAGTTATAACCTGTAACAATTCAATCAAAAATGTATAATGTTTTTAAAAGAAATTTCCATTTAAAAATTATTGAGTTAAGGCTTTATTTTAACTGAAATGACGTTTCATACAACAATCTTTTAAGAAAATATTTAAATTTTAAGAAGTTATTTGATACTTTTTATTAAAATTAATTTTAAATAAAAGCTTCTAATAACAATATTAAAAACAGGTCATTTACTAACAAAACCTAACCATAATAAAAAGAGTCTTTTACCTTTTTTATTTTGTATATGTTTCTTCGACATCCCATGGGCTTTCAAATCTCCATAGTGACTCCTACCGTATCACATAATTTAAATTTCGCTACGTGACCAGCAGTACTTTCAATCCCTTGAGGCCAATCCTTAAAAAGTGGTTCTTGAAGCCAAGAAACCTGAAACTTTTGCGTATATTGTGATTTCGGCGTAGTGGCGCATAAACTCGCGAAAAGAATACGACACACTGAGCAGACTAGTTGACTAAAAATTAAGGAAATCCCTGTTCCGCACGGTGATTCCACCAGACGATCCATCCTGCTCGATGCACTAATCGCGGGGATTCCTCATAGAATATTCTTTTTAGTTTTAAACACAATCTGCTTAATCTGTTTAGCTATCTTTTAAATCGCGAGTAAGGGATAGTTGAAAATATTTACCTATTCAAACATTTCTATTAATAATTTTCATCACTTAATTTTATTGGTTGAAAATATTTTCTGCACAAACACCATGGTTAGAAGAACTTGAATGGTTTAATCATTTGTAAAGTTGAATATCATAAAGTCAATGTTCATATTTTACTAAAAACAATAAGCAGTGAAAGTAAATACTACTGAAATAAGGTAGCAATATATTTGGAAAAGTAGGAGTGGCTTAGTGGTTCAGTTATCATCTATTCACTAATTGAAACTGCGTTCTACTGAACCACTAGAAAAAAAAACACTAGCCACTAAAAGCAATATTTCTTCACTAAAGGGGGGGGGGGGGGAGGGGGGAGTCTAAACTACCAGTTTTAGTGGAAAATCCACTAAGTTGGCAACACTACTGCTACAACAATGGGAACAAACAATCCCTAATTATTAATAGATAAGGCAATAATATAAGAGATCCAGAAAAGCTTCTTTAAATTTGACATTAAAATACTACTAAACTTCCAAAGAAAACACAAGCTGACAAATGTGAGAATTATCGCACCATTAGTCTAACATCACATGCTTCAAAATTATTGACCAGAATAATATACAGAAGGATGGAAAGGGTAGTAGAAGAGATTGTAGGTGAAGATCAGTTTGGGTTTAGGAAAAATCGCGGTACAAGGGAAGCAATTCTGACTTTAAGATTAATACTTGAAGGGCGGATCAAGAAAAACGAAGATACTTTTATGGCATTTGTTGATTTAGAAAAAGCTTTTGATAATGTTAGGTGGGACAAAATGTTCAAAATTTTAAAGAAGTCAGGTTTAAAGTATAGAGATAGAAGAATACTCTATAAACTTTAAAAGAATCAAGTGGCTATAATAAAAGTAGAGAAACACGAGAGACATCCATCAGTTAAAAAGGGTGTGAGACAAGGTTGTAGCCTATCCCCGTTAATATTCAACTTGTATGTAGAAGAAGCAATGAAGAAAGTCAAAGAAAAATTTCCATGTGGCATAAGTTTTCAGGGAGAAAAAATCAGTATGCTACGATTTGCTGATGACATTGTCTTGTTAGCAGAGAGCGCTGAGGATATTGAGAAGTTACTGAATGGCATGAATAAAATACTGAAGGAAGATTTTGGACTGAATATAAATCAAAGCAAGACAAAATTGATGAAATGTAGCAGAAATGATATCAATACTAGTAGATTAAATATAAAAATAGGATCAGATGCAATAGGAGAAGTAAGTGAATTCTGTTACTTGGGAAGTAAAATTACGACCGATGGCCGAAGCAGGAATGATGTTAAAAGCAGAATAGCACTAGCAAAAAGAGCCTTCATGAAAAAGAGAAACCTTTTAGTTTAAAATATTGATCTAAGAATTAGAAAGAACTTTTTAAAACTCTTTGTGTGGAGCACAGCACTTTATGGTAGCGAAACATGGACTTTAGGAATACCGGAAATAAAGAAAATTGAAGCATTTGAAATGTGGTGATACAGAAGACTGCTGAAAATTAAGTGGACAGACAAAGTAAGAAATGAACGAGTTTTGGAAATGATGGGTGAGAAAAGAAGTTTGTGGAAGAAGCTTACAGAAAGAAGAGACAGGCTGGTAGGTCATATTTTGAGACATGCTGGATTGGTTAATTTGTTAGTGGAGGGAACAGTCGAAGGTAAGAACTGCAGAGGAAGACAGAGATTAGAATATATGAAACAGATAATTGAGGACGTGGGCTGTAAGGGGTATGTAGAAATGAAGAGGTTAGCACAGGATAGGAAAGGGTGGCATTTACGAGTTTGTCATAGGTGGAAATGGCTGTTATGAAAACGATGATATATCAGTTCTGTCTACGTACGATTATTATGGTGATAGATGGTGCATTGCAAATGAACATTAAAACTCGTTTTACTGAATTTTTTTTACTTCATTTACAACATTGTCGAATATAAGTTTACTGCAGATAAGCAGATCAAATCGTCCACTTAAAGACCTGACTTTATCTCATAACCCTTTGTAAAATAAAGCATCATGTTAACTAAGTTACGGGAGACACTTGCCGACAATTCAATACAGCTGTAAAATTTGTACATTTAGGATATTTTTTAATAAACTATGTTACGGCTATAGAGCAGGAATTAACTGATTTTTCATTTATGTGTGTTTGGCAAAAACTACTGATTGGATTTAGAATGATATGCAGTCCATAGCGTCGGCGGTAAAATGTAATGTGTTTCATTTTGTATGAAGTCGAAAAATTGAGAAATTCCAGATAAAATTCCAAAATTTGCATCCATTTTTTGCTGAATGGGATTTGCGAATAAACTGATGGTTGAATTTTTTTGAGATTTTAAATAGTGCATAATCCATAGCCCCAGGAGTATGTTTCATTTTGATGTGACAAACTAAGGATACAGCTTTTACATTTGTTGTTGATTTTTTTCCTTTTTTTTCGTTGAATGTAATTCACGTAAAATATACTGGTCAAATTTTTTTGAACGAATTTCGACGTACATGGACTTAGGAGTAAAATAATGAGCGTTTCATCTAGGTGTAAGTCCGAACATCTGAGAAATTAAAAGTTTCGTCAAATTAGTATCCATTTAAAGGTTAGTTACTTCTCAGTCAAAAGGAATGGTATTATGTCGAACTGACATTCTCGGGTATCCGACTCAGTGTGGCATACCGGACTGCTGTGCAAGTTATACGAATGGGGCTTTCCTGGACCCTACGTGAAGATGATTCGCAGCTAGCTGTCGAGGCGCAACTTCAGCATCAGAGTCGGCGAGGCCCTGACAACACGACGGTGAATTCGTTCAGGTGGACCACAGGGCCCAGTACTTGGTTCTGTTTTGTATACCCTCTACGCAGCCGACATCCCAGAGCCTGCGAATGTGGAGATAGCCATGTACGCCAACGGTACGCTATTCTTCACACCCAACCGCAACAGAGCCATCACTACAAGGCGATTGCAGGAAGCTCTTCAGCAGACATTTCTTGAATTCGGAATTTGACTCAGGCGTGGTTGAGGTCGAATGTCTCCCGGAACACTCATATGTTCCACTGAAATTCGATCATCCCTTTTCCACATTGAAAACATAACTTCACACACACGCGTTGCTCTTTTTTCGCGTCCATCAGGAAAATCGGAAGACAAACAATTAGGCCCACTTCAACTTGCTTACAAAACAAACCGAACTAGCTAGTAAGTTGAATTTTGACACTCGGCGTTGTTAGGGAGAGACCTTCTTGCACCTATTGGCACAAGTTAGTATTTTTGCACGTTCAATCAAGATTTTTTTATACCACCTCATAACCACATCAGAAAACATTTATGAGATTAGAAAGTGTCTATATCTTAACGAGTGCTAATCTCAGATGCGTTTCACTCATCGATTACAAGAGTTACCATGAAGTAAAACTGATTTTAGGCTTAAGGGTGTGAACAGTATTCACTTAAAGTCAAATGGAGTTAGGAGCTGGAATTAGCTAACGCGGAATCACCTCAAACAATGAAATGTTTTAAAGTGAACCTTCGTATAAAACATAAGTAGACAACTATGGAAACAGATATCGGGGCATCACGAGAGACATGCATAAGTTAAAAAGGGTGTGAGACAAGGTTGTAGTCTATCCCCGTTAATATTCAACTTGTATGTAGAAGAAGCAATGAAGAAAATCAAAGAAAAATTTCCATGTGGCATAAGTTTTGAGGGAGAAAAAATCAGTATGCTACGATTTGCTGATGACATTGTTAGCAGAGAGGGCTGAGACTATTGAGAAATTACTGAATTGCATGAACAAAATACTGAACGAAGATTTTGGATTGAATATAAATCAAAGCAAGACTAAAGTGATGATGTGTAGCAGAAATGATACCAATTCTAGTAGATTAAATATAAAAATAGGGTCGGATGCAATAGGAGAAGTAAGTGAATTCTGCTACTTGGGAAACAAAATTACAACCGATGGCCGAAGCAGGAATGATGTTAAAAGCAGAATAGCACTAGCAAAAAGAGCCTTCATGAAAAAGATAAATCTTTTAGTTTCAAATATTGATCTAGGAATTAGAAAGAACTTTTTAAAACTCTTTGTGTGGAGCACAGCACTTTATAGTAGCGAAAAATGGACTTTAGGAATACCGGAAATAAAGAAAATTGAAGCACTTGAAATGTGGTGCTACAGAAGAATGCTGAAAATTAAGTGGACAGACAAAGTAAGAAATGCACGAGTTTTGGAACTGATGGGCGAGGAAAGAAATTTGTGGAAGAAACTTACAGAAAGAAGAGACAGGCTGGTAGGTCATATTTTGAGACATGCTGGATTGGTTAATTTGTTAATGGAGGGAACAGTCGATGGTAAGAACTGTAGAGGAAGACAGAGATTAGAATATATGAAGTAGATAATTGAGGACGTGGGCTGTAAGGGGTATGTAGAAATGAAGAGGTTAGCACAGGTTAGGAAGGGATGGAGGATTGCATCAAACCAGTCGAAAGACTGACGACAAAAAAAAATCGGGGCATTAGTCTCATAGCGAGCGAACCATAATACGCCTAGGAAGCTATCTGTGTAGACACTTGTTTGGAATTACTAACAGGTGTGAAATCCTTATCAGCCCAGCATCTCGTATCCCGATGCGCTTGTCTTAACGGCTTAAGGAGTGCTCGAGTTGCGAAATCAATATAGGGTATTAAACTCTCGCTCATTCTCATCTAGAGTATTGTTGTATTGTGTGGAGTCCACATCAAACTTTATTCACACTTTCTTCATAGGAAATACCGTGGCACCCATCTCCTAAAATATTCATTCTTGTGGCTTAGGGGCAGAAATATACAGTGGGGCACTTAATTTATATGAAACTTGCATACATCAGGAAATGCCTGCAGTCGGTCATAGTCCTACAATACGCCAACGACATTTGCCTTTATACAGTAGGCACAAGCAGAATATATTAAATTAAGCGATGCTAAAACTGATACAGTGGTTGTTTGCCAATGGACAAGAAATATCAATCAACAAATGCTCGGTCTGTATATTTACTCGCCATGGAATATCTTCAATCACCAGTATGACTCTTGGACCTTACAATCATCCAGTAAGGAATAGCGTGAAATATCTAGGACTAACAATAGACAATAAACTTAAATGGGGTGAACACGTCATTCAAATAGAGGAAAAAGTCTGTTAAGCTGATTCGAGCGGTAACTGGTCTAAAGTGGGGGCCAAGCTCACCAAATACACTGATGCTGTACAGATCCTTAGTACGGCCAAATTTTGACTATGGGTGCATCTGTTACGGGTCAGCTTCCGAACGTACAGTAGCCAGGTTAGATGTTCTGCAGTATAGAGTACTACGCACTTGCTTGAGGGCAATGCAATCCACACCCACGAATGCGTTACGCACAGAAGCAAGTGAACCACCACTACACCTACGCAGGTGCTACTTATACGTAAAATTCGTACTAAAAAGGGAACAGCTGTCGGATAATAAACTAGTTAACGCTACCCATAAACTATCAATGGACTGTCTAACAAGAAGATACTGGAGACATAAACGACTACCACCTTTGGTTTCTGCATATCTTCAAACCAAAACATTAAGTGATAAAGCCTTCAAGAGTAAACAATTATGTTGTTACGAATCACCACTATGACACACACTTAAAGACACATACTCAAATAGCCCATGATAATCCCATTAAACATACATTCTTGGAAAATCTTAATAAATGGCTTCCGACCAGGTACATATACACAGATGGGTCCAGAAACAACAATTACGCAGGGAGTACATTCATCAACCCTGACAGTATGGAACAGAGCAAGTTCAAACTGCTGAGTGAAGCCTCTATCATGACAGGAGAACTAATTGCAAATCTAGAAGCCCTTAAATATGCCAGCAGTTTACAGGATTATAACATCAGTGTGATATCTGACTCGCACTCTGCGCTAACGGAAAGTAACAACCCAATTATATATGAAATCATTAAAATAATCATAGACCTGGAAAATAGTAATCAAAGTGCCCTCCTGGGTGAAAGGACATTGTGGATGTAGAGGCAACGAAATAGCGGATCAACTGGCCAAGGGAGTAACCGTTACTGGGAAAACTACCCAAACAAAGATACCCTTGTCGGATCCAATTGTGACATTAAAAGACAAACTGTAAAAAGACTGGGACAAAGAATTGAAACACATCCACCATGAAGGGTAATTACTATGCAAGCTTACACCCGGAAACTGTAAAAAGACCATGGTTCCAAAATGTTCGATGCCCCAGAAAACTACACCCTAGTATATCCCGAATAAAATTTGGGCATGCACGCTTCAAGAAACATCTGTATAGGATCTGCGTGGTAGACGATCCACACTGTGAATGTGGTCAGGAAGAAGACGTCAACCACGTATTCCTTGGATGTCCACTAAAAAAAGTAATGTCGGAATACAAATTTTTTTACGTCGTGTATGCCCTCTTACGGCAAATCAAACTGGACTTTTAAATATAGTGGTATTAATAATTGTAACAGAATAATCCTATCGTTGCAAAGCTGAGAAATTTAAGTGTCCATCAATTCACGCTAAAACTACCTATTGGATTTTGATGGGCTCTTACACTGAAGAGTCAAAGAAACTGGTATAGGCATGCGTATGCAAACACAGATATACGAGTATGTAAACACTCAGACTCCGGCGCTGCGTTCGGCAACGCCTATATAAGACAACAGGTGTCTGGCGCAGGCGTTACAATGGCAGGTTATAACGATTTAAGTGAGTTTGAACGTGGTGTTATAGTCGGTGCACGAGAGATGGGACACAATATCTCCGAGGTAGCGATGAGGAGGGGATTTTCCCGTACAACCATTTCACGAATGTACCGTGAAATTCGGGAATCCGATAAAACATCAAATCTCCGACATCGCTGCGGCCCAGGGGCGGATCCAGGATTTTGTTTTGGGGGGGGGCTTGAGCGGACTTTGGTTTGGGGGGGGGCTTGGCTTGAGTGAATTTTGGTTCAGAGGGCTTGTGTTCAGTGGATTTTGGTTTTGGGGGGGGCGGGGGCTTGAATCGGGAAAAAGGTAGTATTTATAGGGGGTGGACCTAGATACGTTTGGGGGGGGCTTCAGCCCCCTAGCCCCCCCCCCCCCTGGATCTGCCCCTGCTGAGTGCGGCCGGTAAAAGATCCTGCAAGAACGGGACCAACGACAACTCAAGAGAATCGTTCAACATGATAGAAATGCAATCCTTCCGCAAATTGCTTCGGATTTCAGTGCTGGGCCATCTACAAGTGTCAGCGTGCGAACCATTCAACGAAACATCATCGATATGGGCCTTCGGAGCTCAAGGCCCAGTCGTGTACTCTTATTGAGTGCACGACACAAAGCTTTACGGCTCGCTTGCGCCCGTCAACACCGACATTTGACTGTTGATGATTGGAAACATGTTGCCTGGTCTGACGAGTCTCGTTTCCAGTTGTATCGAGCAGATGGACGTACACGGGTACAGAGAGACCTCATCAATTCATGGACCCTGCATGTCAGCAGGGGACTGTTCAAGCTGGTGGAGGCTTTGTAATGGTGTGGAGCGTGTGCATTTGGAGTGACATGGGACCCCTGATACATCTATATATGACTCTGACAGGTGATACGTACGTACGCATTCTGGCTGATCACCTGCATCCATTCACGTCCATTGTGCATTCCGACGGACTTGAGAAATTCTAGCAGAACAATGTGACACCCCACCCGTCCAGAATTGCTACAGAGTGGCTCCAGAAACACTCTTCTGAGCTGGCCACCAAACTCCCCAGACATGAACATTATTGAGCATATCTGGGATGCCTTGCAACCTTCCGTTCAGAAGAGATCCCCACCCCCTCGTACTCTTACGTATTTATGGACAGCCCTGCTGGATGCATGGTGTCAATTCCCTCCAGCACTACTTCAGATATTAGTCGAGTCCATGTCACGTGGTGTTGCGGCACTTCTGCGTGCTCGTGGGGGCCTTACACGATGTTAGGCAGGTGAACTAGTTTCTTTGGCTCTTCAGTGTAAATAATGTACAACGCCTAGTTTCGCGGTAAAATAGGGTACTTCGTTTTGATGTTAATTCGGAAAGTTAAGACGTTTCAGATAAAATCCACAAATTAGAATCCATAATTAGTAGCACGCAATTTGAGCAAAAAAAAAAAAACACTGGTTGGATTTAGTTTCGTCTCGCAGTCGACAAATTTAGCTTGATTTTAATGTATGAACGACACCGTGTTGTTTAGAGGAATGGAGTTAAAATCCTTCTTTCTCGTTGGCATTGTGTTAATTGTGTAATCGGTTTAAGAGGTAGGTCCATACATTAACAGTTCACATGAACGGAGACTTTTTCTGACTGATACCGACACAGTAGAAATTTCTCGTTTCTTTGTAACATCTAAACGGGTCTCTGTCAATTAAGTTTGAGTAACCTGAATACATTTCATGAATTCACTACAAAACAGTTTCCTAAGACATCCTCCTTGCTGTTCTACGATTTCAAATCTCTGAGTTATACGCGTTTTCCCATTTAGGCCCTTAACGAATTTTAAACGAAAAACTTATGCTTTCACATGCCTGCATCTTATATTTTATTCAGTTACAATGCCTGAAACTACTTTTTGTGCTTTTGGCGTGGAAACAAAAAATTTGATGGGTGATGTGGCATTGGTTTACCTTTAGAGAGGCTATTAGCTATTAGCCGGAACAATCGATAGATCGATATCGATCCTTACCAGAGAGAGCGGAGTATGAGTGGTGGAAGAAAAGATGGCGCGAGATGATATGGATGTGTAAGCGCGCGGAATAATAACTGGTTGTTCGATGAACTGATAAACTGTAAGTCAGCTACAGAAACTTTATTACGAGTGTCTACAGACTTGATGGCAGTGATAATTTCAGTGCAAAGTGGAGATAAGTAGGAACTGTGAGCAGTAAAGTATGTTGCCGTTGCATGTGTGTGAGTTGTGGCGATAATTATTGTCTTGTTCATTGCTTAAACGAGCCTGACAATTTTCAGATTTACGAAGCCCGATTAACATTATTCATTTGGTGGTTTCTACGGTTTGTAGTAGTTTGAGAACATTTACGTAATAAATAAGTGTGAACTGTATTCCGGAGTGATGTCTTCTTTGCATGCTAGTAGCTCCGTTGAATGACTTTATTTCGGGTAATTTGCCCGTGGCGACTGTGGTCAATATCGAACCTGCAGCATATCTAAAGCTGCTCAGAAACTGAATGCAACTGTTTGTTTAGTAAATTGATCTGAACAGACTTATTAATTTATTTATAACCATATACGCTAACAGCCATAAATCATTTACAAACCTCATAAGCGTTACATGGCTTAACCGTTTGGACAGGACAGTATATGTAAACCACGGGAGGAATTGTAGATAATTAGTCACAACCGGAGGTGGAATATACGAAATAATTAAGCAGTGAACGATCAACAATCAAAGCTGACAATCGAACAGTTGGTGCGAAGCGTGGTCAGAGAAGCTTGTTCTGCGATACAAAGAAATCGTGCGCAGTACACGGCAAAGACTATTTTTCTTAGAGGGCGGTGCATTCAGAGAAAGTATCAGTGCTACGTCGACAGCGACACGCAGCGGTTTTTTGGGAAACTGCTCAGTCTTCAGAAGGCACAGCAAGCGAGCGGAAATAGCAGACGACAACAACCTGTCGGGTCGAGATTTCAAACAGCTGATTGGCGTCCAAGAATGGTGCTGTTCGTCGCATCGAAAGGGAAGTGAAAGATTTATTTTCAGTTTTTGTAAGAAACACAAGCCGGCAAGAATAATTAATTAATTAGCAATTTTTTTTAAGAAAAAAAAAATATAAATATTTAATTGATTTGAATAATAAGTGACAAAGATTTTTTTCTGATAACTTTTTGAAGTTGAAATGCCGGACAACTGTGTTAGATTTGCTTAGCAAATTATTTTTTCAAAAAAAAAAAAAAAAAAAAAATTATTTAATTTTTGCTGTTAATTGGAATCGGGAAAAAAAAAGGATATTTAATGTGGTAGTAATAACAAACCAGATATACGCCAGCTGTAGTTAAACGGGTTTGCTTCAAGAGTTTCGATTTCATAGATAGAGATTTCTGTAGAGTTTCCGTAATTATTTTTGGTCATTGATAGTAGTTTATGTATTCAATTGAAAGTGTATTTTATGACATGGTGTATATCTTGTTTGGTAGTTAAGTTAAGAGATTTGGAAACAGAATTTTTACCTTTTTCCTGTGCTAATGTATACTGGTGTATTCTGTTTGCTGGATTGACGGCGTTGGTTACTTCTTGTCTTTTCTACAACGGAAGATTGAATTTATTGGGTGAAATATTTTTGTAATATGGCATCTGAGGGTGACGTTGGTGTGAATGGAGAGGTGGTGTTGGGAGGTGAGTCCCTTGGTGACGCAACCAGTATACCCAGTGGTCAGTCCTCCCTTACTTTGTCTAATCATTTACAGTTGATGACGAGTTTTGCCAGTGAATCAGAAGTTGACAAGTCAAGAGAAGTGTTTAGGGAAAGTAATGAGGTGTCCATGTCGGAAATGTTTCGTGCTTTCCAGGAACAATTTGTTATGTCAATTCAGTCACTTAAATCAGAATTAAATGAAAATAGGATATCACTTGAATCTAAAATGGACGGAAATAGTATTTCACTTGAATCCAGATTAAATAAAAATAGTATTTTGCTTGAATCTAAATTAAATGAAAATAAGGAGAGTATCGAATGTCTTCGGGATGCTTTTGAATCGCGACTAGGGCAGTTCAGAGAAGAATTGACCCAGTATAGGGAACTTTGTACACAACAAACTGCTGAAATATCGTGTAAATTGACTCAGTATCGTTCGGATTGCGAACAAGTAACTAGTGTTTTGCACCAAGATATGGAATCCCTAAAGAAAACAGTCGAGCTTATAGAAGATAACCATGATGAAAGATTGTCGAAGGTGGAGACTTTAGGAGAAACCCTTACCGAGAAATACACGGTAGTAAAAGAAGAAGTTGACCATTTAACAGTCGGCGTAGAGAAATTGTCGTGTCAGGTGGAAAAGGTTAAGGCTTCCACTGCAGTATGGGTGAACGAAAAGTTACAGTTACAAGAGAAGCAAGTTGAAAGAAGTCTAAAGGTTCGAGTTCCGGAAGTGGTGCGAGAAGAGGTTGCCAAATGTCAAATCTTGCCAAATGTGAATGCGCTCACTGCGTGCATGGTAGAAGAGAAAGTGGACTGGGAGGACTTTTGTGATAATGGGGGGATACACCCAGTTGATTTTGTGAAGAAGTTTGAAAATTTTGGGCCGTTCTGTAGGGCCGTAGAAAGAAAGAAGATAGAAATGTTCAGTAAACATATCAAGGGGAATGCCCGAATGTGGGGAGAACGGTTTGCAGATAATTGCGAGACTTTTGAGGAGATTAAGTCAGCCTTTTTGGAACATTTCTGGTCCATCGACCGGCAAATTGCTGTTCGGCGGAATTTAATGATGGGAAAGCCATACTCGCCGGGTAGTGGCACTCAGCAAAATTTTTTCTTGAAGTGTGCTAACTCTTGTAAACATTTAAGTTCACCTTTCAGTGAAGGTGAATATGTGCGGATGATTAGTGCGCGTTTGCCCGAGTCGACACAGCTTGTATTTGTCAGCCATAATATATGTACTATTGACGAGGCGGTAAAGATGTTGGGTCGGCTGGACGAACAAGAGAAAAGTATAAGAGCAAAAGAATATGGGGGGAGGACACCATCCCACTTCGTGGAGAAGTCGCAATCGGAAGGGGAGAGAGGTAACTCCCAACCGCAACAGGAGAGCTACCCTCATTTTGATAACAGGAATCGAGGGCGGGTACAATAACCGTGGACAGAGAGGAGGATTTGGACGTGGTCGTGGAACCGGAGTCGGAGGATTTAGAGGCGGTTATCATGGACCAACTGGAGACGATCGGCTCAGAGAAGAGTCTGTAAATCAGGTGCAGGTGGCAGTAGTGGAGAGTGCGCCACAGGTAAACTAGTGTCTGTCACCGATTCAGCCTCGGCGGGGACAGGAGACTATACGAGGCTACCGAAAGAAGAACTAGTGGTAGTAACTGGAATGTCGAAGAGTTCTTGCTTGCCGAGGAAAAAGAATATGTTCAGCGCATGGGAGAAAATTAGTGTAAACATGGATTGGAAGTCATATATGCAAGGTGATTTGGTTTTATTGAAAACGAATTCCGAACCTTATAGTAATGATGGAGACATTCAAGAATACCAGTTGTCGTATGAAGGACCTTTTAGAATAATAGGGGAGCATGAAGAGTCTGGTTACATATTAGAGTTTCCTGTGAGTGGGAGAATTAAAGGTGTTTATCCAGAGGATTCCTTAATGCCATTTCAACCAGAAACGATGGAGGATTCAATAACCAATTGTGAACAAGTAATAGAAAATTCTGACCAAGAGAACACCGAGAGGAGAAAGGAAATTAGTGGTAATCACATCTGGATATCGGAGAAAGGTGAAAGTCCAATTTCGCATGTCAGTTGGGAGGATGATAAGGAGAAAGAAGAGGAAAGATTAAGGGGAGAAGGAGGTGATGAGGTAGCTTGGCTGTTTGTCGAGCAGAACATTGATTGTGAATTGATGAATCTCCAGGAAGAAAGTTTCAAGGAAAGGTCGAGCGGGGCGCAACCGATTGCTCAAGACTCATATGGGTATAGCGAAGATTTACGAGAGCTGTTGTTGCAGGAAGGGAATACGTTGGAACGCCGAGAGTCTTTTTCTCCTCGGGTAATGGTCAAGTTTAAGGGAAGAGAAGTAGAAGCGTTATTGGATTCGGGAGCAGTGATTACGTGTTTTTCGGAAAGTCTGTATAAGCAAATTTCAAGTGAGCAGAAGATAGGAGAATGGCCGGTGAATGGAATGACCGATAACCTCTGCTACGGGGCACAAGACTAAAACTGTCAAGTGGGTGTTGCAAGTAGAAGGAGAAATAGCAGGACATGTAGTGGACATAGAGCCATACGTGATACCTGGGCTCAATGTGGACTTCATCATAGGAACGGACTTGGCTTAAAGAGGCAGGAGCGATTCTCGATTTAAAGGACGGAACGCTTACGTTTACAACGAGAGTGAGAACGCGTCAAAGCCGACCTGAAGAAGGGGATACCCGATAGGGAGGAGAAATCTACTAAAATCCAGGTGATATCGTGGGGGGATTCCCGATCGGTCAGACACAGGAAAGAGATTCTGAGCTTGGAAATGAATCACGATCTACCAGAGCATGAAAGGGGAGTACAAGACATTATCGACGAGTTCCCCGACGTGTTCTCGGATGTTCCTGGGCGCATCCGAGGTTACTGTTGTAAGTTAAAGGTAAAAGAGGGGCATACCTTTGCGGCAAAATCCTACCCTACACCGCCGGCACAAAGGGCTAAGGTGCAAGAGGCACTAGATAGTATGGAGAATGCGGGAGTAATCGAAGATCGAATAGTGAATACGTGAATCCTCTCCTAGTTGTTCAAAAGCAGGATAAGTCCGTGAGACTGGTTCTAGATGCCAGGGCACTTAACCGGATACTCATAACGGAAAGGGATCATCCTCAACCAGTGGACGAGCTGCTAAGAAGATTTCACGGAGTAAAGTATATGACATCATTAGATATGACTTCGAGTTATTGGCAAGTTCCATTAGATAAGGAATCAAGAAAGTATAACGGCTTTCCGCTTTGAAGGAAAGTGCTATCACTTTTGTGTATTACCGTTCGGCTTGAATAATGCCGTATCCAGTTTCATAAGGGCCGTAGACTATGTGTTAGGAAGGAACCTGCGAGATAAAGTATTAACCTACGTGGATGACATGGTAATAGTGTCGGAGACACTTACAGATCACAGAGAGACGTTGAGAGAGGTGCTAATGGCTATGAGAAGGGGAGGGATGACGCTTCGGAAAAAGAAGTGCGCCTTCCTGAGAGAGAGGTTGAATTTTCTTGGTCACATAATAACACCCCAAGGCATATTTGTGGATGATTCGAAGTTGGAAGCGATAGTGAAGTTTCCTCGACCAAAGAACCGGACGCAGCTCAAGAGCTTCCGCGGTTTATGCGGCTACTATAGAAAATTTATAAAGGGACAGGTCATGAACAGCATACATTTGAGTGAACTGGAGAAGATCAGCACGCCGTGGGTATGGACCACAGAGTGTGAGAGGGACTTTATGCAGATCAAGCAAGTCTTGAGAGAGCACATCGCGTTGTCACACCCCGACTGGAATCTGGAAGTATGTTTATCGGCAGATAGCTCTTCATATGGTCTAGGGGCAGAGGTATTTCAAGAAGTAGTAGAAGATGGAGAGATGGGTCATCGGACGATCGCTTTCGCGAGTCGAATGCTGGGAAAGCACGAACGTCGATACACGGTTACTGAGAAGGAATGTCTTGCCATCGTGTGGAGCTTTCAAAAGTTCCGACACATCTTTACTGGAAGAAAGACTATAGTTTACACGGATCATAAGGCACTGTCTTTCTTAATGAGTTGTAGATTGACCCATGGGAGGTTGGCCCGGTGGGCTTTGTTCATGCAAGAGTTCGAGTTTGAAGTGAAATATCTTCCAGGGAAAGAGAACCAAGTGGCAGATTGTCTCTCTAGGCTGCCGGTGGGCTTGGAAGAAGCTGGAGATGGAGTAGAGGAGCAAGACGAGTTTCAGCTCAATTTTATTAAGCAAGTGCAGTATGAGAACGATGTAGAGGAATACCTGAGAAGGATAAGAGAATTACAGGAAGATGATAGTGTGATCAAAATGATAAAGGACAAATTACTTGATAACGACTACCAGGGGAAGTGTAGAAACTTTTATTGCGTATATAAGGGCGTGGTGTTTCGACGTCAGTCAGAAAATAGCTCCGATTGGAAACTTTGGGTACCGGAAGCATGCGTGGACAAGCTCGTTATACAACATCACCTGAGCTATGGACACTATGGGCCTAGTAAATGCTACCGAGTTCTACGAGAGAGCTGCTACTTCAACAATATGGCCCGGAGGGTTGCTAGATTACTTTCAGCTTGTGATGTCTGCCAAAGAGTAAAGGCGGATAATGTTTTGAGAAGGGGGGATATGAAGAATATATTGCCCAGTAAAGCTAGAGAGTTAGTAGCAGGTGGACGTGTTCGGACCACTACCTGCATCGAGGGCAGGAGTCACACAAATTCTGGTTGTGATGGATGTGTTTTCCAAATATGTCAGATTATATCCATTGAAGAAGGCTACCGCGAAGGTATTGGCAAATAAGTTGGTGGAAGGATATTTCCGAGAGGTTGGAAGGGCTGAAAAGGTCCTTTCAGACAATGCACCTCAATTCAGGAGTAAGAGCTGGACAGAAAGATTACAGCGAGAAGGGGTGGAGGTGATAAAAACATCATTTTATCATCCCCAGGGAAATCCCTGTGAGCGAGTCATGAGGGACATAGGACGTTGGTTCCGCACCACATGCAGTGACAATCATAAAAGTTGGGCCCTAACTATAAGCGAGTGGAGGACGTTCATAACAATATTCCTCATGACTCCACCTTGTTGGTACCATCGGAGATAATGTACCATGTACCCCCAGAAAGGATAGTGAGGCAACTGGTGGAGTTCCCCGAAGGACCCCCAGTTGATTACCAGGAGAAGATAAGAGCGGCTAAGGAGAACCTGGAGAGGGCAGCTACGAGAAATAAGAGACGACATGACGGTAGAGGAAAGGCTACGACGTACGAGGTGGGGGACCTTGTTTTGGTGCAAACGCATTTTAAGTCATCCGAGTAAAGAAGGAGATACGAAAGTTCAAAGTGTTGTACGAAGGTCCCTATAGGGGTCAAAGCCTGTTTGAGGGATAATGCTTACAAGTTGGAATATGCCGATGGGAGAGAAGTTAGCGGAACTTTCAACGTAGTATCCTTGAAGCCTTACAAATATTTCGGTCAGGAGGGGAGTGTTGGCGGGGTGTCGGACACCGGTTAGAAGGGCACACCTCCCAGCATTGCCGCATCATTGATAATTAAATGTTGTCGTGATTTATGTAGGTTTTCATGAGTTTCATTTAGCAATCAGTCACGGTTGCAATTTTGGAATTTGTAAGATGTTGTGTCAATAAGTCAGAGAATAAAGTAACTTCAGTAGTTGGGCACAGGTTGGTGACCCATGTAGTATTAATACACAGTTGCTGAAGGCATTCTTGCTGGTTTGTGGTTCCCAGTAATTTTGGCCCCGAGGCCGGGGAATGTACTAGTGCTGTGATTGTGACAGTTTGGAAAAAGGATAGAAAGAAAACAATTTTACAACTGAAGCAATTTTAATTCAGTTTTGTATTCTTGATGTTTATATGTATGTTACATGATTGTGACAGTTTGGGAAAAATGGTAGAAAGAGGACAATTGTACAACGGAAGCAATTTTATTTCAGTATTGTATTCTTGATGTTTTGTATGTATTTTTTTTTATTCGTTATATGTGTTGATGGTTTGTAATGGCATTTGTGTATAGTCATAATTAATTTGCCGTGAAACCACCATGTTTATTGGTAATGTTGTGAGATGATGATGTTGCTTGAGTAAATGTTGGCGCAAGATACGCTTTGTCAACCGCATCTTTCGCCACAAACCCAGCGAGGGGGGTGTAACGGAACAATCGATAGATCGATATCGATCCTTACCAGAGAGAGCGGAGTATGAGTGGTGGAAGAAAAGATGGCGCGAGATGATATGGATGTGTAAGCGCGCGGAATAATAACTGGTTGTTCGATGAACTGATAAACTGTAAGTCAGCTACAGAAACTTTATTACGAGTGTCTACAGACTTGATGGCAGTGATAATTTCAGTGCAAAGTGGAGATAAGTAGGAACTGTGAGCAGTAAAGTATGTTGCCGTTGCATGTGTGTGAGTTGTGGCGATAATTATTGTCTTGTTCATTGCTTAAACGAGCCTGACAATTTTCAGATTTACGAAGCCCGATTAACATTATTCATTTGGTGGTTTCTACGGTTTGTAGTAGTTTGAGAACATTTACGTAATAAATAAGTGTGAACTGTATTCCGGAGTGATGTCTTCTTTGCATGCTAGTAGCTCCGTTGAATGACTTTATTTCGGGTAATTTGCCCGTGGCGACTGTGGTCAATATCGAACCTGCAGCATATCTAAAGCTGCTCAGAAACTGAATGCAACTGTTTGTTTAGTAAATTGATCTGAACAGACTTATTAATTTATTTATAACCATATACGCTAACAGCCATAAATCATTTACAAACCTCATAAGCGTTACACTGCCCACAGAACTTGATAGTGCTCTTGTTTAGGGACTGAAATAGTTTCAGTGTTCATGTTTGTCCTAACCGTAATAGATATAGCGTGTAGTTGTGAAACGGATTCCAGACTGCATTCCTTTATCGCTTTCATCAATAGCTCGCCCTATTAGCACATTTCACTGCGTAGGGCGAGCGTTATTTGATTGTTACCTGCCTCAACAAACTAGTTTGAGAAATACCTTTAATGGTCGACTGCCTGTTATCAATACATTTGTGTCCTTTCTTGCCAGCTCCCTGGAGCTTAAGACGTTAGACGACCATGCGCCGGAGTTGATTGCTCAGCGCTGTGCAAATACGTCAGGCAGGCGCTTAATGTAGTTATGTCACAGCATGCTTGGAGTGCTGCTTTCCTTGTTTGTCGCGGATGCCAAATACGTGCCGACACACGAAATTCCGGGCTGTCAACATCGGGCTCTGTCCAAAATTCCTCGCACTGTGTTGGACAGCCCTACAATCCATTCTAGAAATAGAGCATTCCCTCGGGCTGTGGCTTTAACTTCAATGGGACTTTCCACTGATCTTGGTCCCTCCGCGCAATCGCCTGCGAAGTCATGCTCCTGCCAAATGTCACTATTAGCCCATTTGAATCACCCCCAGTGACTTTATACGGCTTTGGTATTTGATTAGCTGAAGTCAGAAACCCGTCAACGCTGAGATCTGAAGTGCTCCAGCTCTCTCCTTAGACAGGTACCAGTGATGTATTTGTAACTGGAAGTGAGTGGATAGTAAATTACTATTATTCTTTGATACTAATAAAGCAATTAATAAATAAAGAACTAATAATACTTCAAAACCATTAATTAATAATAATTAACTATAAAAAATTAACTTTGAACTACCTGGTGCCACAGCACATCTACATTGACGTCAAAACAATTCTAAAGTTGTTTCCTTGCCTTACTGTTCAAGGCGTCTGACTCGAGATCTAAAGGTCCTTGGTTCAAAACCCGATTTCGGTTGGGTTTTACAAAGACCTTTAAACCTGCCTTTACGACTGGCATAGCTTTGTTTGTGTATGTCAAGCACACCAGTAAGCTTCCATGATTCAAATTCCACGTTAAACTGTATGCCGCCCATATCTGGTACGATTGCTGGGTTAGAATACGCTGCTACGACAGAGGCGTGTTGCGCAGCTGGTAAGAAACTGTATCAACCGGATCCTAAAAGGTGTTTCCACATCATGTTTGGTGACACAAGGCGATAGTCAGTCTATGTCTCTTATGCAGAATCTGAAATCTTCTTTACTCTGTATTTCTTACACATGCATCTCCTTTAAAATAACAGACGACAAGTGAATACTCATGTAACTGTTGAGCATCAGGTTTTCCCACGTTCTCTAACATATGCCAAATGAATTGAACCTAAAATTCAAGTCCAACTAAATAGTATGCTTGTTTGTGCAATACTGAGATTATTTAAGAGGTTTCTTTGTAGGTTTTCAGTTTTTATTTTAATAAGGTAGATCTAAGCGTACAGTTTTTAACGCAAATGTTGGTAGCTTTGTTATCATAACCTTAATTGTAAACCATTTCGTGCGACACATCATATTTTTGTCACTGAGTGCGCCGCATTTGGAACTTCACTGGGTGTTTTAATTGGAAATTAATGTCTGCTGTGCTCTCTCAGATTTGATTTATTGTTCGAAATAGTGGCAGTAAAAAAGTGGAGAATCAAATAAGTTTACACTTTAGGCAGCCTTATCTCAGTTTATTAAAGCAGCAAAACTTAAAAATACCTTTTAAGTCTTTATAGTCATCTCAGATATATAAATTATAATAAAAATGATACAGATTCGTTTCATAACACAAACAAAAGTAGCAAATCATCAGTGTAACACATCTCTACGTTAATTGCGTTTCAAAAGTGCATCTGCATTTCTGAAATCAAACCTTACAACAACACAAACCAACATTTCAGTTCATAACGTTATTCGTTATCATTTAAAGTTCAATCCAGAACAAAAGAACAGGGGTAGTTCTGAAGTCACTTATTAAAGCACCAAGCTTGGAAACGAAAAGTAATTTACTCACTTTTAAGTTCAATTGGAGGTTCAGAGTCAGAATTCTTGTAAGTCTGCAACAAAAAAATCAAATCAATAAAACACCTGCCAACAAATCTTATACTTGCATCACTGCTTAATTAATGAAATGCGAACCTGTTGCGCGACAGCCCTGAGCTGCCTCTCCATGCCTGACCCTGTCTGTTGGACCATGGACGTGAACACTCCTTCAGGGTTCTGCAGCAACTCGTGGGGCGGACCGTACTCCTGCGGATCATACAGTACGTGGACTGTAATGCCCTGCAGTCTGTTGACTGTCGGGCAGACTACTGTGCGCAAGTGCCACTCACCGCCACCTGCCCGGCGTCCATGACGAGCACGCGGTCCGAGTCCATGATGGTGTGCAGACGGTGCGCGATGGTCAGCACGGTGCAGTCCCGGAACTTGGTGCGGATGGTCTGCTGGATCAACGCGTCCGTCCTGAAACAAAATCGGGCCACATTAAAAACACTTTACATTCTCTTTATGACGTTTGTGTCGATCACCACTGATTAGTGGAACAGCGTGTTTCTCGCTTTCGTTACAGCGGAAAGTGGATGTTTTAACTGAAACATTCATTTTCAAATGATCCTCTAGTAGTACTTTGCAGTAAGAATCCCATACGAAGTTAATGAACGGGTCACAAATCGATTGTGAATTGTTTTATTCAGAACCAATCCGCACACTCACATTTAGCGATTTTGAGAGACCGCGAAAAACGGATATCTGCATGGTCGGAACAGAAACTGAGTTCTGTCGAATGCAATCTCTACTTTTATGGACCACACATCATGCTAGGTAAGAACAGAAAGGTAAGAACAGAACAGCTTGACTATCCAAAAGACAAATTGTTTAAAAAATTAAAATATATTTAAAGCAGCGGATCACAAATCTGAAGGTTTATCACCACCTCGCTAGAATGAAATTAACAAATCTGAACCAAAATTTGTTTTAATTGTTACATTCATCCTATTTGCATTCCACGTATATCATCAGAGCACCAAATGGTAACGTTATATTAATAAGAATATAGTTTAATTGCGATGGAGTGCTTCTCTAGTGGCATT
Source organism: Vandiemenella viatica (assembly GCA_031002005.1). NCBI lineage: Eukaryota > Metazoa > Arthropoda > Insecta > Orthoptera > Morabidae > Vandiemenella > Vandiemenella viatica. The sequence goes on along the minus strand of JARYHS010008075.1, from coordinate 57,084,190 downwards.
TTCCCAAGACACCAATTTTTCCCTTCTTGTCTTCCCAACAACTTTTTCCCTCTACTAATATCAATCTTAAATTCTGTTTGTGTTTTTTGTAAATTATTCATCATTTTCTTGGTAATTCATTCCAATCCTTGACCCCTCACCTACGAATAAAAATCTTCCTACATCCTTATGCCAAAAATCTAGTGCAAATGTTTGGTCATGGTCATCTTTTCCCTTCCATGCACATCTCCTAATTTTTCTACCAAAATCTTTCCACGCCTCGTTACCAATAAACAATATGCTATGTACACTCCCATGACTCTCTTCACCACCCTAAACTCTTTCAATGTATCACATTTCAGCTCTTTTATCATATAAGTCGCTGATTGTGCTGCGCGGTTATTTCCAGGGAATAATCTAACAGCCCTTGTTTGCACCCCCTTCAACTCTCGTATTTGATACCCCAATGCGGGTCCCGTACTACACTACCATATCCAAGTAATGGCCTGGCCATAGTTTTGTAACCCAAATCCTTTAGGTCTCTCGTACATCTCACCAACGCTCTCTCCAACATTTGAAGGATTTTGAATCCTTTACCTATTACCTGGTCAATGTGTTCTACCTAGTTGAGTTTGCTATCAAATGCTATGCCAAGGTATTTACATTTGAAGTCTTCAACAAGCAATTCCTTCCCCACGTTATAACCATACCAAATCATTAATTTTTTATCTGTGTTTGTTATCAAATGTTACGCCAAGGTATTTACAACTCTTCAACAAGCAATTCTTTCTCCACCTAATAATCGTAATCATTCTTAAGTTTTTAATATGTGTACCTAATACCCTGATTCTTCTTTGCGATTATTTTCATCCCAAGTAGAGATACCCAGCTAGATATCCTGTTCACATCACTCTACAGCTGTTCACAGTCCTCTACTGTTTTGAACATGTTATTATGTCAGTTGCAAAAACCTAACTTCTGATAATAATCCATAAAAGCAATCATTCATGAATAGCAATAGCAATAGTCCCAATACGCTACCCTTTGGCACTGCCATTTTCACTTCCACTACTTTTGATACTATATTTCCTACCCTTCCTCATCGATTATATCACATTTTTCATGGATGTCAAATAGTTTTAATAATTAATTTACATATTTATGTTGGATTTCAATAGCATAAAATTTCAAGTATTATTTCAAATTGGAAATAATTTTTTTCAATTTTAAGGAACAAACTAGCATGTACGGATATCAGCGTGTGTAGAAATGTGGGTAGTCTGCCTCTTTCTCCAACCATCCGAAACTGGTACTAACCTTTTGAATTTTGGAGTAACTGCTTCCTCAAAACATCCTCTTCACGTTTTGCACTCTCCTTTTTCGGCCACATATTAAATTAAAAATTCCTAGACTCTGTACAACCGTGAAAATTATGGGCACAGGGATCATATCAACCAATACAGACTCGTTTTGTCATAGAGGTCGTGGTTATGTTGAAATTCGGCCTAGACCACGAGAAAAAAATTTAAGGGAAATTCGTTCTGCGGCATCCATCTCGGAAGTTGGGTATTTGTTTACAACGGAAGCAATGGATTGTCTGCGATCGCTTGTTTTGATTCTAAGATGGTAATCGTTGTTGCACTACATCTCGGACAAATATTTTCTATTTGTTAATTTCTTGCGATTTTCTACAACGGAGGGAAGCGGAAACAACAAGAAAACATTAGAATAAGGGATTTAACCAACATCTCAAGAGCTATCATTAATTTTGCAGCGTCGGTGCCATCTAATAGTTGAACATTTCATCACTAACATGGCATTCCTAAAAGCAGCTTATTAATTACTAACAATAATTGAATTCCTCATGCCTTATGTTTTTGCATGAACATGCTCTCATATTTTGGCACTTTTAATTTTACTTATAGCGACTTTTCTGAAAAAGGAGAGTGCAAAACCTGAAGAGAACATTATAAAGAAGTAATTCATCCAAAATTCAAATGGTTAGTACCAGTAGTAGGCAGCCTTAACCCTCCCCCCTTCCCCAGGAAATGCTTTACGCTTTTGAATTTAATATCGAATATTAATGCAGAGAAGCAAAAAATATAAATTTCATTTAAAAATTTTCCTTTCTTTTAGTTATTACCTTTGATTCGGTTTTCATACTGATGTTAGAAAGTTTTTTTTTTTTTTTTTAATGTAAAATACAAGAAATTAAAGCTACCTGAAACATTGTCACCAACGGTCAAGTAAGGGCTTGCCGAGGTTATCCTTCAGGTCAGAAATTTGCTGAGGACATACCTTTCGATAAAAAGTGCATATCATACCAAAAAGAAATGTACCTTAGATATAACGCAACATGAAAGTTACTGTCTGCGATAGTGATGGCGGTACAGGCAGCGGCCAATTCTAAACCATCTAAGCCGCCAACGATAGCATTTGCAGCAACGAATGTACTGAGATCACTGGAAACATTTCATAATTCCATATGAATACATTCCCAAGCCGTGAGTAATAACAAGTTTTTTTCTTAATAACTTCTATGAAACATCCATATTTCGAGCCATTTTCCTTCTCCGTATCTCAAAACTGAAATAAAAAGTAGCCTGGACCAGAAACAAATTTCGCCCAAAGCCCTCAGGAAATACACACTGAACACACACAACAGGTGTTTTGTTTTCGTGAGTAACTTACTTCCCTATACGTTTCATCACTAACATGGCATTCCTGAAAACAGCTTATTAATTACTAACAATAATTGAATTCCTCATGCCTTATGTTTTTGCATGAACATTCTGGGTCAGGCTGCATTTCAACCTAACCACAACTTATACTGATATTGCCGTTACAATATCAAATAATCCAGGCACACCTAAACACATTAAATGTTTCACTAACTACAATTTTGGTAGTAACAACATTGTCTATTTTAGGAATCCAAGTACGTATAGCATAAATTATAAACATTATTTCTTAATACACCTTCATTTTGAACTGCAACAGTGCTAAAAACACGCGCAATAATAAATCCACTGTATCGCAATGTAAAGTTAGCGGTTGGGGTTAGGTTGAAATGTGGCCTGGATTTCACAATCAATTTGCAGCGACAATAAAACCCTTTAATATTTATATTAAGCACTAAGTTACTTACCGTAAATATCACAATTCTTTTATTCTTATTAAAGATTTAATATATTACATAACAGTTTGAGTGACTAATTCCGAAAACTATAATATAAACAATTCAAAGATCAGTATATTCATCTTTGGTCAAACTCTTAGACGCGTATTTTTTAGAGTAAATTAAATACGAGCCGCGTCCAGAAAGTAAGTTCCGTTTGGTAATAAAATGAAATTGTACACAGATACAGAAGAAATTTATATTGCACAAAATTCTACAACTCTTAAACTACTTTTCCACATAACTGCCGAAATTTTGCAGGCATTTGTCATAGCGTGGCACCAGGTTTTGTACACCTTCTTCATAGAAATCTGCCGCCTGTGTCTTCAACCAGTTGGAAACAGTTTCTTTCAGCTCGTCGTCATTGGTGAAGTGATTACCGCCAAGGAAAGACTTGAGATGTAAGAACAGATGAAAGTCTTGCTAGTTCTTCTGTAACCAAAGGTTCTTCATCGTGCACATCACTACGCCCGCCATTGAACTGTCGGACCCATCTTCTCACCATCGAATCACTCATCGCATTTGGTCCGTAAACATCGCAAATTTGCCGATAAATTTCACTTGGTTTCACTTTCCTCGCATTCAGAAACCGAATCACAGGCCTGATTTCACAGGCGGCGGGATTTTCAATCAACGCCGACATTTCAAACAAGCTCAACAAAGCGTACGTAACTGACAGCGATCTCCAAATGGCCGACGTTCTTCCCCTTGATACACATCGTCTACAGCACATGTGCGGAACTGCAATCGCAGCGCTGCAGCGGAGATAAATTGAAACGGAACTTACTTTCTGGACGCGCCTCGTATTAGTAACGATCATTACGTTTGATTAAGGTATGCTGTTTATTTAGTGCATTCCAGACATCTGAAAAACTAAATATTCGAAGTCAAAGTATTAAACAAAATGATTAGTTACGCTCTGTGAATTTTCATCAGATTTATGCGAAAGTAGTGCGTATCTGAAAGTGCATACTGATCTGTTACCCCCAATTTTCCATATGAAAAGGTTTTTAATTGCCTGTTACTTCCCATGATACATGTAAGTCATTGGCTATTACCGCAGATGTTGGGTCAGCCCATTAGCTCTAAAAGATTGAAAACCCCATCCAATTTGCTGAGGTAGTTTTTGCGCGGTACCCGTTCAAATAGAGAGACACACGCAGCTTGCTTACAAATTTACAATAGTATAGGTATCCCTCCATTTTAAAATTACAAAAACCAATAAACATCTAACCATAATTATTACCAATTATGTAGCGCGCTTTATAGACGATCCAACCAGAAGTTGTAAGCAAGTTTTAGCTTACAGCTAGAATTGTTTGAAACATTATTTCATCACCAGCTGTGCTCAAGTACGAATTGTGGAAAAGATTAAGATTAAACCAGACACAGCCGAACCAGTTAAAGGTGTGATATGGAAACGCACACAAAACCGAAGGTTAAAAAGCGATAAAGTTCAGTGTTTTTGCGATATTAGACAAAATGTTAGAAACCTATCCTAGACTCATCTTATAAATTACTTAACTGTCGAATTTAGCGCTTTATGGAGTAATCCATATTTTTCGTTTGATTATAAACTACACAGGTGGAAACGAAGCGCACTATTGTATGAACTCGTTTGCTAATCTTTATTCCAACAGACTGAGGAAGTGAATGACACGAATGTGAAAAGGTCACCATGCAGTCCTACAGGTGGCGAGGTACGATGGTAATACCGTGTTAAGTGTTCTGGATACGATACCACCAACGGTGCTGACCCATATCAATTAACACTTTTTTTCTTAAGGAGTATTTTCAGAATTTTCACTTAATATCTTATCTGCTTCTAGTAGCTTTTCAGGGTTCAAAATTAAATGTAATCCCACATTCCACATTTTTTCCTCAAATGTCTACTTCAAGCGGTAAATTAAACGTTAACGATGCTACGATCATTTCTTCTGAAGCACTTGATCGTAAACGTATTGTGCTGTACAATAATAGGGAGCAAGGAGTAGCTCTCACAGGTTTAGTTATTATTGGTGTAGAATAAAGTTTAAAAATTCCGCAGAAGAAAAACAATTTACAACATGAACATGTAGATTTTGGCTTCTGGTTAAACGCAGTCTGTTTTGGAAGATAGAAGACATCACCGATTACTTTTCCATGATTTATGATCATTAAGTAAATTTCAGCAATTTAAATTAATAGCAGTCCACTATGCTTGTGATCATTGAAAGTTCGTGCTTTAGAGCAGGATTTCAGTTTCTGGTAACTTCAGTGAATTGGTGATATTCGGCTTTTTGGACTTTTAGAGCACCTCCGTGGTTACCAGTAAGAACGGTTTCTGAAGTGGCACCAGTATTTCAAGGAGAATTCTCCCATCTTACTCGAATACCGTGAGAATTTTTTTATTAAAATTATTATTTACAGTCACCAAGAAAATCTGTAACCAGTGGTTTCTCAATTATCTAAAATGTCAAAGAATATTAATGACAAGGATATTGCAGACTGAACTAAAATTTGCTGTAGAATGAATGTTTGTCTGCAACCAATCGATTTCCAGAATTTAAAAGGATAAATTTCTTAATGTCCGAGAGATATTAGCCAGCGCACGATTAAGAAACGAGTTAGAGAAGCTAAACTCAATGGGGGAACAATTCCGGATCACGATGGCTTCAGTATTACTTTAGGCAATTTATTCGTATCCTACGTCTTCGGTCGAATGTTGCTGGCTCTATAATTAAAGGAGATAGCGCATGCACATCGGCTACTGCAGAGATTAGAGTGGTTATCAGGAATGAAAATGTGACACTGCAGATGTTTTTTAACTGTAAAATAAGGTCGATTACAAGCGCAAGGGAACAATCGAAGCACTTGAATGAATCCTTTAAAAAAAATCAAAAGCATCGTGTCTGATCTTCAAATAAGATGGCTGGTGATATAGATCTCTCTCAGAAATCTTCTATCCGTTTGAAAGAGAGGGAAGTGTTAGATTATCATTATGGAGTTGTGGCAGTACTCACTCTGGGTCCACATTTGCGGTGGCCTCGTCCAGCACGAGCACCTTGTTGTTCCTGAGGATGGCTCTGGCCAGGCACACCAGCTGCCGCTGACCAACACTCAGGTTGCCTCCACCCTCCGTCACTTGCGAGTCCAGAGTGGAAACCACAGACTTCAGCTCCACCTGCACACAAACAGCAAATATTTCCTTGTGATGTTCTAAAAAGAAACACTTACAACTAACGCTGTTATCTTGCGCTATATATATTAAAACGATTTTTTAGGTAGCGTGTATCAGGCTTAAATCTACAACGTTATGTCACCGTTTCTCATTGATATCAGGTTAATTATTTATCGCATGGCATTCCACATCCCTGAATTTTAATTTAATTTGATATAATTGCGATGGAACGCACGCTCCGGTAGCAATCTCACTACACATCCATCTTCCTCCTTTCCTCTTACCACCTACTTTTGCCCTCTACTAATTTTAACTTTAAATTCTTTCAGTATTTTTTGGTGGATTATTCATCAATTCTCTTGGCAATTTATTCCAATCCCTTACACCCTTCGATACAAAAGAAAATTTTCACACAGCCTTATGCCTGAAATCAAGTGCCAGCTTGTAGACATGGTCATCTCATCTTTATACTCTTCCACGCACCTCTCATAACTCTCCCACCAACATCTTTCCCAAATCACTCCAGGCAGATGCCGGGATGCTTCCTTCAAAAGGCCATGGCTGAATTCCTTCCCATTCCTTGCCCCCCATCCTTTCCCTTCTCTAAAGACCTCGCTGCTAGAGAGACGTTTTAAAAAAAAAACTTTCCATGCCTCGTCAATAAAATACTCCTTGTACACTCTCATTACTCTCTTCACCTTCCTTCTATCTTCCAATGAATTCCATCCCATCTCCTTTGTCATTTTAGTTACCGATTGTGCTCTGAGGTAATTTCTAAAGACAAATCTAGTAGCCCATCTCTGAACCCCCCCCCCTCCTCCCCCAACTCCTGTACTTCATACCCAAAATGTGGGTCCCATACTATGTCACCATATTTAAGCAGTGGTCTAACCAATGTTTTGTACCCCAATTCCCTTACTTCTCTAGTACATCCTCTCATCACTCTTTCCAACAGGTGATGGATTTTGAACTCTTTCCAATGTGTACTTCCCAGTTAAGTTTGTTATCAGATGTTATGCCAAGGCCTTTACATTTCGAGTATTCAACAAGCAATTCCTTTGCCATTTTATAATCATAATCAGCCTGTAGCTTTCTATTTGTGTAACTACTAAGCTGGCCCTTCTTTGCATTTATCTATTTATCTTCATCCTATGTTGATTCACCCAGCTAGTTAGCCTATCAAGATAACCCTACAACTATTTACAGTATTCTACCGTTTTGATTCTATTATATAACATTATGTCATCTGCAAACAATCTAACTTCTAATAGTAAACTATTAACTCAATCATTCATCAGAATAACGTATAGCAAAGGTCCCAAAACACTATTCTGCAAAACCCCCACATTCACTCCTACTTCTATTAATACTGTATTTCTTACCCTAACTTTTTGCTTCCTGCCTTTTAAGAATTCTTCTACGCAGCAAATCACCTTTGCATCAACTCCAACAGTTTTTAGCTACTTTACCACCATTCTCACTCTATCAGAAGACTTTGGAAGATCTAGTGCTACACCTTCCCTGTACATTTCAGCAGAAATATCTTCCATGTAGCTTACTAACTGTCGCATTAATATCCTTGCCTCATGCAATGTTGTCGACTTGGAAACCACTTGCGTTCCTTACAGACACGTCTGACATGGTTGCATCTTAATCTTTACACTAATTTTTGCTACCACCGATGTCAAGCTGATTAGCCTGCAGTTTTCGACCCTATTTGTCAACCCACCTTTATGTACCGGTACGACTATCGCACTTTTGCAGTCATCGTTTTCAGTCAAGTATCCAAATTCAGTTTCAAAAATGTTTCAAGATAAGATACAATGTCACATCTTGCTATTTTTCAGACGTGCGTAGTAATATTACCCACACCGGCCCCTTTACACTTTTTTAGATTCCTTAGTGCCTTCATGTTACCTTCATACTGAATATCAAATTTTCTAATCTGTTCACTTCCAGCAGTGGGAATAGGCTCGTTAGGCGATTTGCAATACTATGTGGGCGTTAAACCACACATCATTGGTTCCAGCCTAGATGAGCAGCTTAACTGAAAGAAACGAACTATCAGGTGTGTGAATGCTCAAAATTATTTCCAGATGGCTCTGCATCAAATTACATACGGGCCAGAAACAATGCAGCAACAAAGAACCTAAATAGCGTGGTGTTATATATGCATATGATGAAAATGTAAATGACAAAAATTCTGTAAATTAAAACAGAGTTTGTGGCTGTAATAGTACGTTAGAGAGTGGACAGACCCCTACACAATTGAAGAGGTCAAAAGGCTCAATGTAATCATAGGGGGGAAGAGATGAAAAACAAATATGTAACATAGTAAAAAAAACTTTGCATAGCACTTGGCGCAGAAGGTAGCAGCAACGTCACCAAGATCGCTGCAGCAGCTTATGTTTGCGATTCGCTGGCCTCAGAACTAACACAGCGGTTTTTCCTGTGTAAAGATTGTTTACTGTTCGCTATTAGCGGCAATACTACACTTGACTACCGGGGAGCCGGAATACCAACTAGAGTTCATAATGTAAAATTGAACGTCGGATTATACAGCAAAACATGGAGATTGGTAAGTTATGTACATTAAAAATATCCACAGGCGGCGAGTCATGAGCACCCAGTTATTAGATTCTATAGGGAAAGAAAAGTTCACTTCGATTGCTAGGAAGAGCGAAGGCGTGCGCTAAAACGAGAGCTCTTATGCCAAACGGATACTGTCAGCAAGTCTAACATCCATCACCTAGACTAATTGTGGCGGTGGGGACAGCCTGGAGCGGTTCCTCTTTGACAGACACCTTTCATCTAGTGCTGCTTGTGATGTGTGCGGAAATGGTGTTAGTGGCGGTTGCATATCTAATATCCTATTACGATTGGTGAATGCAGAGGCTGCGGCAGGTTTTCCAGCAGCCTCAAGCTCCTAGTCGCGAGTGAAGCAGACGCTCCGCCTAACACTGCGGCACCACGGGTTGTCTACGCGCCCCAAAGCGACGGCCATATCCAAACACCAGGACTCTCCAGCCCACGCACTCCTGCCCTCACTCGTCGGCAGCGTAGCACTCCGTCTGCTCAACCTTGTAATGAGCAAATTATCGACTAACTACATTTTTTGTGAACAACAGGTTTTAAGTGCAACGCAAAATCAGAAGTTTGGCTGCTGTAAATCGTCCCACCATAAACAATGTGAACAGCGGTAAAAGGAATGTTTGAGATGCCTGAACTCTTCACACAATAGAGCATTGTAACTTCAATATGGCCACCGAAATGTGCTATACTCAACTTCCGGTTGTGCTCTAGCACTGTTTATACATGTACTGTCACCGCTACAAGGCTTTTTAAAAATGGAATTACGCCGGTTAATTGTTGCATCTACGGGTGTCTGGCGATGTCGGTGAAAAATAACGGTCTGAGTAATCATATTTTTTCCAAAGATAAAGACCGGCAAAAGCGGTGGGTTATACAACTGTGGGATGGAAAAACTCCATCGAAATGGAACCGAGTGCGTAGCCGTCTTATTGCTAAATCGGATTTTAATTCATCGCTTGAAAGCTGTGGTAGCTTGCTTTTCACGCTTTGAAGTAACATTATGAAGTGATTGTATAAACCTCATATGCGCCTCTGCTGCAAATCAGTTATTTATGTTGTGCTTAGATTACGGCAGCATAGCCTTGTTTTCCTGTGGATTGTTTACCTTCAGTCTATGAGAAAATTAACTTTAAAAATACTTTAGATCGATTGAAAATCTAGTTAACTGACCAAAAGAATATATTAAATAGTTTGATCAAGGTAATCGTTTACACGAGATATTTTTTTTAAAAAAAATGTCCAAGATGGCAAAAATATATTGCAGTTAAGATTTTTCGCGGAAGTTGAACAATCCATAATGTGAACAGCATTTTACAGGAAAGAAAAAAAAAATTTAAAAAAAAAAAACAGTAGTTAAAACCTCAAATAGTTGTAAAACTAAATTTGTCGTCAATCGACGCACATTTTGCGGAAAATCGGCAACATGGACCGATCTTATAAACTCAACAAAATAATTTAAAAAAACTAATAGTTAATAACGTAGTGAAAGATCAAAAATATGTTTTCAGGGTCGACACGAAACAATTTCAACTCCAAATAATGTTTGACAGATATTCAGAGGTTCTTCTCTCCTATATTACCTGTAAATACAACGCAAAAACTATTATAAAAATAGTGATTAAAAAACTTTGGTTTATGATTAGACATTTATAACTGTAAAATGATTTCAAGCTGTTGAAAACGAGGAGTGAAACGCCGACAAGATGCAAAAATTAAACGATAAATTCAAGGTTTAATTGGTTTTGATAGTTTCAATTCTTACCTGTTAACCAATTCTTGCTTAGTATACTACCACAGATTACGTGCTCCGGCTTTAAACAATAATTACTTCAGCTTTTTTTAACTGTTAAATTCTTGTACACAGACTGCATCGCAAACGAAAACAAACGCACAGTGGTCAACCGGAAGTTAACAATACCACACTTTGCGTGGAGGCGCTGCAGGTGACGAAAAAATAAAATAATAAGCTACAGAGCTCTATAACGGCCCCACGTGCCCGTTCATCCAGTGTCGTCGACCTTAAAAGCACAACAGATGCAGGTAGGCTGGTATACCGTTGTTTGGTAATAGGGTCAGTGACCTTAGAAAGCATGGAGGGAGCGATAGGCGCCAAATTTTGGCGCGTATAGCAAAGATTGGTGAAAATGAACCTGGCGGAAGTTTAACTTCAACCAATGAGAAATTTTTTTTTACGGTTTCTGGTTTCGGCGCGAGTTGGAGAGAAGTCGACGGGCAGTTCGGCGGTGACCGGAACGGCGGAAGGTTCGGCTCGGACAATGGCGCCGTAACCAAGTGATATAATTACTGATATGGTACTGGTGGCCATAATGAGTGTGTTGGCCACAACTCCAGAGCATTTGGATCTTTTTTTCTGTGTTGCCAACACATACAGCGCGTCACCGTATCGACGTGAAACGTCGAAAGTTGAAGTGATCCATATCTGTCCCCGACGCATACAGTGCGTCTACATATATGTCCTGGTAACACATTAATAGTGCAACGACCTGACCTGTCTACGGTGTGAGGTGGCATTGTGAACTAGTGATGACATTGATCGGCATGCACTCAGCAGTGAAGTGACTACCACATCAAACGGTAATATATGACGTGAAATGTTTTCATTGCATTGCTTCATTTTGATCGAACGGAGCACACTCTGGCAGTTCACCCTACGCAGATATAAATTATTCTCAGTGGATCTACTTTTTGTTTTATGATAATAAATCTGATCTTTGCTGAGTGGTGCCCGACTTTTCTTTATTTGCAAGTTTATGTATTTTTGTTATTTTAGAGATAGGAAGATTTTGTATTTTGATTTTGTTCATGACTTTCATAAGACAAGCATCAATAAACGTTAAATTTTGAAACCTGAAAATTATATTTTTCAACGTAAAAATGGTAGCTATCCCATCACAGAATAATTAATGATTAATAATCCATAATTAATACCAACTTAAAAAGTTTTTTATCGTTTTATTTATTGACCATTTCAACTTGAAACCATGTCCGTGCCTTTTGGAGGACGCAGCTCAGCCTGCTCCATGTAAAAAATCTTAGGGAACTTTATTAGTAGTAGTACTTTTGTGATTTTGATGCAGATGTTTTGAGCACTGAAGATCTCTACAAGGTGTGAACATTTTTGTTTATTCCCCGTACGTAAAGCCTCGATGTTCTGAGCACGTTTGTGTAACTCAAAAAACTGTAGAACTTTTGCTATGTGTACCTTCATAAAAAGTCACAAGGCCATGAGCACTTTTAGGGAGCTCTCTAAAAGGAGGTACTAAGCTTAGAGTTCTCAAGCCTCCAGTACGTCATAGCCTTTCTGCTTTAGAAGTGGCTTCTTACGTTCTCAGAGGAATAGCACCACAGCAAAAGATTAATATGACGATATATTTTGTCCAACACGTAGAAAGTAAGACTCTTAGCTAGTAACATTGCTAATAAGTATCAGAAATATACGTATCACAACATTCTACCCAGTAGTGTATTTGTCAGGAAGCCTGTGATCTAACAGACGGTGCAAAAATGTTGTGTAATAATTTTGTTTCTATTTGTTTGTTTCTGCTTTTATACCGGTCCCATCATTCATTTATTGAAATTATTTTCTTTTCCAAATAAACCGTCTTTTATATGTTTATTATGATTACTAGTGTAAGCCCGTTACTGTTTCTTATGTATGGTCACGTATCCGCAGCGGCCAGAGAATTTACTACAGCTTACTAAATAGTAAAGCAACTCCAAAGAAATGAATTGCCAGAATATTAGTTTAGGTAACATATCTGAAATCTGATGTCCACTTTAAATAATCTAATAGCTCACGTACAGCGATCATGAACAAAGACCATTAACAGTATAATACACAAGAAGCAAGTAAACCGTAATGTGTGAACTTGGTCAACCAGCAACATTAACGAAAGTGTTAACTAAACTGAAACTTAGTCTAGGTCGGAAGAACAATTGGCATTCATTGTTACAGCAGAGACCATCAGCCGTAAAGATTTTCCATATTTTTTAGGAGGTGTAACGCCAGTCTTCGCCAAATAAGACGGTATACAATAGACTTCTCAAATTTCGCCAAGCACAAATTACTGAAGAACGTTCTTAATGAAAGTGATGAGAGCGGTGTGTGAGGGCTACCTCCTCAAGTGCCGTCCAGAGCTGGTCGTCGGTGAACTCTGCGAAGGGGTCGAGGTTGAAGCGCATGGAGGCGGAGAAGAGCACTGGCTCCTGAGGGATGATGGAGATGCGGCGCCGCAGGTCGTGTAGACCGACGCTGGCCGTGTCGACGTCATCCAGCAGCACAGAGCCCTCCAGCGGCGACAGTCGGAACAACGCCGCCAGCAGCGACGACTTGCCCGCACCCTTGCGCCCCACGATGCCCACCTGCAACCAGCAAGTTGGTTCCTTTAGGCCAAACAGTGTTGCTTGCAACGGTCCTTCATTTTTATCGTCACCGGTTATTTATTATATACTATTTAAAGACAAAATCAAAAGATATGGTGGCATATAACCCCTCTAATTTGTAAAAGAAAATGTGTATTGCTGGTAACTTAGCTAAAGTGTTTCAGCCTCAGAATTAATTCAATAAGAATGAAAGAAACGCACACATTTTTTGAAATTGTAAAAAATTTCTCTGGGAATAAATAATTCTTCTGTCATTTTTCATTTCAGAGATCAATACCATGAATATTAATTCAATAGCTGCGAGTAACTATAATATTAAAAATATCAATCAGGGTAATCCAAAAGAGTAAGAACATAATAATGTAATTACTACACAGCTTTGCAACTTTTGACGTATAACTAACAGAAATAGGGAAGGGTTCCTTTTATGCAGCTTGTTTTCATACTGCGTGCCCACGCCACCTTGCAAAACCTTATCTCCCAACATTGCGCAGTAACGCCCCGAGGCCCATATCCCAAAGATGCTGAGTAATAATTACCTACAAAGCCTCTGTCAATCAGGTATCGTGGAACATACTCGTCAGCACCAACACTGTAAAGCGTGGTAATGCAGGGTGGAATTTGACCTAAAACGAATCAGTTTTAATCTGCACTACATATTTTGATAAGACGGTAACAATTTGTCTCATAATTTATGTAAGGCATACCCAACAAAGAGTAAAATTAAGAGGTTTTTAAGAAAAAAAACTGGGAGGATTCGATCATTATTGTGTTACAGTTTTCGCAAGCGATCCGATTGACTTTTCGGAGTTCTCCGAACTCCGTAGCAGCAAGTGCGTGGAGACTTGATGCATTCTTCAGCAGCCAACGAACACCTGTTTTGAAGTTTTCAATAAAGCAGGTGACATAGCCTGCAACATTTTCTGATACTCATCGTACAAAATAGACCAGTTCCGAACGTTGAGCTTGGAGGAAAAGTTTTGATTTGACAACGTTTTCTACCCAGTAGTCAGTACTCTACTAAGAGAAACGATCATTGTGTATTATTTTCAAATAAATGTATGAAAGCATAGATGAGAAAACAAATTAGTTCTGGATCAGGTCTTGAAAACAAATTAATTAGCCGTATTGTTGCCTGTGAGCGTAATTTGTGGGTGTAACTTGTGGAAGAAGCAGTTCAACCATAACACAAATTCCCATTCCCAAAAAAGAAACTTGTTGCTTTTACACATTATGTGTACGCGTATTTCTTACGTGGTGAGTTTTTGCGTGAAGTGCAACGCACACTCACCTTGTGTGTAGGTTGAACGGAGAAGCTGACGTTCTTGAGCACCGGCGGAGCTGTTTCACCGTATCGCAACACGACTCCTCGGAACGTCACGTTGCCTTCTCCGGGCCACTCCGGCGGTGGCTTCTTGTCTGGGGACATGGCGGGCAATACAGTTACGTTTAGCCCAGATTAAATTAAATGACCCTAGAGATGTGATTCTCATGAGCCATACTCGTAGTGCGTGGTACATTCTGATCATCCCTTTAGAACCCATTTGTTCAGTACAGTATTTTTAAAGATAATAGTTCTATTTATTCGCAAATACTACAAGTTTAGTGAATTACAACGTATGATCACACAACCAGTGACTAATAATGTTTAACATAATAATATTCTCTGGTCTAATCAATAAACTTTATAAGGTTCCGTTTCAGTTAATGCTATGTTCAACTATTATTTGTCTTGAAGAGCTACCATTCACTACCCTTAAAACCCAACTTTCAGTCACACGAATTGAGACAACAGTTTCCTTTCGTCGTTCATCAGAAAGCTAAAGTTGTCTCTCCCGTCCTGTAAAATAACACGTAAGTGTTTCAAACGACATTCAAATACTCAGTGGAAATGTAGCAGTGATATAAATTTTTGTGACTTAATGTTAATAAACAACGCTAATGCAACTGTTTTTATATGGTTTAATACCATATGCATTTCGCCCGTCTTTTCGAGGCATCATACTAGCTAGAAGTAAATATTGCGCCTTGTCTCTACTCTCTTGCTTACGGTGACTATGGTACTCAATGACATATTCCAACAAATATCACACCGAACCACGAACATTTAAGAAAAAATCAATGCATTAAGATCGCTCTAGGAACAGACAACTCAGTACGGAACAGACAACTCAGTACAGAAACAAATAAAAACTCATTTGGACAGGGACAACTGTCAAAACTCAGGCATTTATTAATTTATATGTCAAAATTTCTAGCCATTATACATTGGATAGACAAGAAGACAGTTCATAACCAGATACAAAGAACAAGTGAGGGCACTAAAGTACAGTAACCACTCCACATTCGCCGAACGTCTGAAAGAAAACGATAACTCACCAATAAACATTAATACAGATATGTGAATCCTCATGATTAACAACCATAGACACAACACACTCACTATACAGGAAAACTATCAGATTCTGAAAGCAACAAACAGTGATAAACCCGTGCTGAACGATCACGTAAATCTGACAAACCAAACACTATTCAAACTAATAAACACACACTAACCTCACAGAAATAAAACTATAATAAGTACATTGAATAAATAAATGAACCTACAAACCCATATACTCATGAATCATACATAAATTGTAAACAAACTATCAAAACATAACTTTTCACACATTTTCAAAACTGGCGCTGTCAACACACCAACATGACAGCAAAAAAAACAAGATGGGCACAGTAAACGAGAGAGCAGCGATAAGGCGCAATGCTTACATCTAGCTGGCAATATTAGACAAATGGTTTTAGAGACAACTTGCTTTTGTAAAAAAGCAGAGATGTGTGGCTACAGACCCTAATAGCAGCAACGTAAATAATAAGTTTCAAAGAATCAGTAAATGTAACAAGTTTGTAAAATAAATTAAATTTCAACACAGATTCGCCTTACGGCATTAATCTGAACAGTATTGTAATTGTTGTGTAATGTTGACTTTTTTTATTTTAATGGATTAATCACTGAGGATTCCTGTTTCCGTGATGTCTATATTTGCAAGCGAGTACATCACAGAAGCGGGAAGAACGTGATGCGAAATTTCATGGGTTGATGGAGAATAGGAAAAATAATTATTTTCCTGTCGCCGAGTAGAGAACTTTAAATCTGTTTGTACAGCTCGTTAAATTCTATGCGAATTGGGACAAATGGTTAGGACCAGTGGCGGATCCAGGGGGGGGGGGCTAGGGGGCTGAAGCCCCCCCCCAAAAGCACCACGGTCACCTCTGACGACATGGATTTTGGGGACTTTTTTTTTTTTTTTAAGGGCGGCAATCTGGAGTAATGAGATTTCTGTTGGCGAACCCCTCCTCCCCCGAGTCAAGCCCCCCCCCAAACCAAATCCTAGCCCCCCCCCCCAAAAAAAAACAAAATCCTGGATCCGCCACTGGTTAGGACCTTACCAAGTGGCAAAGTGTATAGACTTAATAGAATGACTTAGTATTTTCTGTACCACCCAGCCGATGCCAAACTGCGAAGCTTTGTAGCTATAAGCAGACGACGCCTGTCCATTGAAGGAAGGAAGGAAGAGTAAGAACACCGCCCGATATCCTGACAACTTGAGTACAGGTGTTTGGTCCACCGACTGGGATGAAGCGTATGCAGTACTTGGGCCGAAGCCCTTGTTCTGCCGCCTCAATACACCACTCTGCCCCACCACTTCATTACGCCCCCGCCGCGGAATCAGGCTCTTCCGAATCACCCGCCATTACAGCAGGGGTCGTGAGGCAAGGCGCGTTTTGCCACCCATTAAGGGTGCCCGGAGAGCCGCGCGGATGCAGCAAACGCCACGAACCAGGTCGAAGATTCTTCCAAAACCTGGCCGTGTATCGAGCCTCTCTGTGGTTTGTTACGCGCACACCCGGCCTCACCCGTCCCCGCAGGGCAAGGCGGAAGCCGCAGCGACCGAGCGCCCCGCACCAACCGACTGCGCAAAGCGTCACTGAATAACGCGGCTTCCCGCACTAGGGCGCTTTACCCCGAACCCAACCGACACGCAAAGCGAAGCGTCTCTGCAGATATGGTTCGTCGTACTTCCATACAGTGCCGGCAGCAACAACATTTGTTGGTAACAACATTGAATAATTGTTCATCCATAGCGAACAAAGTGCAGTGAACAACCTATGGCACCTTGACGACTCAGCTAGTTGCTGGGATTATTAAAATCTGTCGAAAGTCTTTTAGGAAAAGCCTATTTTACAAACTCTGTTAATGATTTGGTTGCTTATGTTTAATATCATCTTGAATAACTATAGAATTTTTTCTTTAAATTAAGTAAATAAATTACGTGAGACATTAAATTAAATTCAAAGATATTTTTATTTAGTAACTTTCCTGTTATTATATTTGATGAATTTAATGATAATTGTGCTCACTTATTCGAATTATTTCCATGACGCCAAACTTAAATTGAAGTCAGCAGTTAAAATCAGCAGTCTCCATAATTATTCCTAATCACACATTAACATTCACATGTTAATTAAAATCAACCACAGGCTACACTGCACTCCCTTCTTCAACAATAAATTTCAAGTGCAGTTAAAAGCACATTTTCTTTTCATTTTGAGGCTTTTCGTCTCGCCGATGTCGATGTGATTAAAATCGGGAGACAATTGGAGAGGAAAAAAACTAGAAGGAATAACGCCCTGACCTTGCGAAGTAAGAATCCCGGAATTCAACTGTAATGGGATCAGAAATACCGAGCATGATGAATGGAGGCTAACGCTCTGGCCTAGTATTTGGGAGAAATCAGGGTCGAATCCCCGTATTACCGTCCAAATTTCGGTTTTCAATGGTTTTCCCGAATTACTCGAGGCAAATGCGGGGACTGGTTCCTCCAAAATACTATTGCCGAATACCTTCCCGTTCCCCGCCCCCATTCCTTTCCCGCCTCTAACAACTTCGACGTAGACGACTGATAAACTTACAAAAAATATTTCAGGAAATAGTGAAAAACCGAAAAACTATTGGCTGGACTGGGAACTGAAACTCTAAAATTCCTTACCGGAGCGCAAATAGTGTACTGGAAACCAGGACAAATTATCTCCAAACGTTGACTATAGTAAAGTAATATAGATAAACAGGCCTGTACATTCCACTACAGATGCAACTGAAGTGATAATGATAATTACTTAATTTTAGAAAATCGTCAGATTGCAGTGGAAGTTCTACCGCGCGACGCACCTGGTGCAGACTCCAGCTGCGGCTCTGGCTCCAGTGTGGTGTACTCGAGCACCCGCTCCACCGAGGTCGCCTGGCTGATGGTCTCGTTCAGCTGCAGGATGCCGTACTGCAGCATGTCTGTGACGAAGAGCGACTGCGAGATGGCCAGGCCGACGCTGGAGCCCTCGGAGGAGTCTGCGGACACGTCGAGACTTGGGATGAGAGCGAGCAAGGAGGAGCACGCTGCGCAGTGCGCTCGGGGTGCTCACTCACCTTGACCGAGCAGCAGGAAGCTGAAAGTGACGACGGCTACGTAGCTGACGCTGAGGATGTCCAGCCACAGTCCCAGCGCAGAGCTGCCGTAAATATAGAGGAACCACGCGGAGGTGTGGCGGTCCTGCGGGCACAACCACCACACTCCAAACTAACTGAGGCGGGTTAATTTCAAATTACCATAATAGTTCAATGTCCTGTTGGTTGGCAATCACAAAGTGTGCCAAACAGAGAAATATCGTACATTACCATGCATAGACACGTTTGCAGTGATGATATACTAAAATCAGTGCTTTTAAAGAAACGGTGAGTGAATAAATATATAAGCAGATATTACCATCAACAATAGAGTAATTTGTTGTAATTTAACTTAAATTTCGGCAAAGTTCTAACTAGAGTAGCAGCACAAAAAATAAATTGTGATGATGTCTAAACATATTAACGCAGTTTGGTCTGCTAAACAGCAGTTTTCATACTGCTGGATGACTAACAGATTAGTGGGAGGAGGAGTGTGGGCGTTGTAAGATTATGTAGTCCTGTCACGGTCGCCAAGTGTAAGATTACTTGTCGCCTATTTATTGGTGCAATCACCTCATCTCGAACTCTGTATAGCCTGCTGGTCCAGATTGTTCCGGTGAATGGCGTTTGTCTCACCCTTCATCCTGTAAAATAACTGGACGCAAGAGAGAAGAAGGGTCTGGATATCGCACTTAAAACTTTGTTTATGTCATACGCAGCATTATTTATCTCATGACGGGAGAACTGTTTTTCAGCTCTTTCTGACACCACACCGTGAGGTGGTGTCAAACAGCTTACCAGTCCTCGCCTGTATATGACTTCCGATATTCCGAGGCACTGATTTCCTTGAGTCGCCTGCTTTCGTACAGTTCATCTGAGATTCTCTGTTCAATGGTTCTTTCAGTGCCACACGAGTGAGCGAGAGTTTTGATACTTAATGGATCAAGTAAGACGATTGAAGTATGAATCCCCTACGTCCTGCGTTGATCGTGTCACGTATTAGCACTGTGTGGAAGACTCAAGAGCATTAATAATTCATTTTCTGTAAATAAGTTGTCCATTCCTCCTGATGCGACGTAGGTGTAGTGAAATTGTCTTGCTCGGAAAGAAATGTTTAAGATCTCCTGCTCGTACAGACCAATCACTGGCTGCCACTCGCGAATCAGTTGGAATCCTGTAAATACCCGTTCAACTTGTACGAGGCTGACTGGAGTATGTGGTACGGGCTTAACAAGTCTCAGGAGAACCGACAACTACTGCTTGATAACCAGTTTCAGAAATCACTCCTCAGAAATTTTGACATACTCAGTTACTGCGCCATGAAAAACTGGACTCTCTGAATCTCAAGTTACTAGCTGTAAAAATCTACCTGTTCAAAAAGCCAACTATCTGTTTTTCATCCCATCATTTGGGCTCAGTCACTCTTGCACACCACTCCCGTGTTTCCTAATCTATTCAGTTGACAGCTTGTCCCACGGATTTACTGTAATTATACTAGGTGAAACAATTCAGTATTTTTTCAATTGAGTAAAGTCATGCCTTTCACTGGACATGGTATAACTGATATGGATTCAAACATAATTTAAAAATAAATCTATCAACAAACAGAAGAAGGCTATCAATAATTAAATCGAGATATATGACAGGGATCTGATACTATGTGCTTATATAGCAGGCTATGGGCACATTAAGAAAGAAATATCAAGAGAACTGTAAAAAGAGTCACCAATCGCTAACTACGAAGAAGAAATAAGTGTAAACTCAACTACACTGTGAAGGCTTAAATAAAACATAAGTTTTTTGTTTAATAAAATGAGACTCGTAATTATAACCATTCAGTCAGCCTTCAGTGATCTTTTTCATTGTTTTGCCAACCGCATTAAGCATTTTTCATAGTAAGCATTCTTCTTCGTAAGGACGATACAACAAGAACGCAATTTTTAATGGCAACCACTTACGCTTTGGCAGGCCTCAAACCAATTACCCGCGTAGTCTCCTTCACTGTCGGGGACAACCTAAACAAAAATTAAAATAGATAGATTTTGTTCAAAATCGTAAGAATAGTGAAATGATGCGTTTCTGAAATCTAGGAGCCGATCTTGTTGAAAATTCGTTAAATTCTATGATTGTTGATCCACTCCATAAATCAATATTATGTTTTGGCAAGATTTGTGAGTGGTTTTAGTTTACTTATTTATTTATCCAGCAAAAGTCAAAAGTACAAGGCAGTTGAGTGAGTGACTCCTCAAATGTCTAGAACAGAAAGTTGGGTAAGATTACTTTAGCAAATAACGTTTTCCAAATCTTAAAAAAGGGCACGTGTCGCAAAACTTATAATCATGGAAAAGATGTATCAATTGATGCTAATCTTCGTTTGATAAAATTTAGAAAAATTCTGTAAGGTAGATAAGGAGAAACAGTAGTTTAACAGGTTTGATATAACAATAGAGGGATTCTGGTTATGAGTCGTCAGTTAAAGCTAACCATGGTGTGATAAAGGTGGAAGAATTTTTGTTCAGCTGGAAAGAGCATGCAGTTGAAAATTGTCGAACAGAGTGTGGTGGTTGAGTTTTAACGCTCTGGCCTCGCATTCGGTAGGACGCCGCGCCGGCTCTAATCCTCGTCCGGGCATCCAGATTTGGTTTTCCATGGTTTCCCCAAATCACTCCAGGCGAATGCCGGGAGGCTTCCTTCAAAAAGGCCATGGTTGAATTAATTCCCGTTCCTTGTCCCTACTCCCATCCCGCCTCTAAATGCTTGCTTAAAATAGAGAAAATGTCCCTCGTTTCCTCTCCAATACTTTTTCTGCTAAGAGTATTTACTTAAAGTGTTGTTAAACTTCAAAGTTTTGTTGAAGCTCCTTTTTTAAAGTACTCAGCACCGAAAAATCATATTAGAAGGTATTGATACATTCAATGTTATCGCCAGGCATAAACGTATTCGGACGCGATGTGTATTTAAGAGGAAATGAATGACTGAGATCCACTCAGTCGATAGCATTTAGCCCAAATTGTTCTGCAAAACTTTGCTCTCTGATTACTTCTTTCTTCCGGTGACTACGAGGCTACCCTGACGGGTGACAAGATGGCTGCAGAAGCAGAGATAAAGGGTTAAACGAAGATCAGATTTTTATGATTCTTTCCGCGTCTTTCACCCGTACAAGTCATCACATTGGTTGTCAATGCCAAATATCCCCCCAAATATAATAATTGAATGTTGTTTCAATATCGTTCTCTAAAAGCTAAATATTCCTGCATTTCAATTATTACTATAACCAGATTCTTGCACAAGTTCAATTAACCATTTGGAAAAAATCTTCGTAAAAAATTTTATATTTCCCCAGAAGACTTATGTCTACGCTCTTTTGAACTTTTCCACTTTTTGTGGTCCCGCCCTTACCTGGTGAGCGTCGAACTCTTGTGTGACTATATCCTGCACCCTGGCGGCACGCACCGTAGTCAGGCCGTTGAGCGAGTCTGACAGGTGCGAGAACACAGGGCTGCGTCCTGCCGAAGACAAGAACCGTAAACAAAACGAGGTAACCACTCTCAAGACAGCGATTAGAATCTGTAACGCCACTGTAGGATTTATACGTACATATATCTGTAAGCTATGAAGTAGAGAACATCGCAGGCAGTTGAGCAATAATAGCGCTGGACGAAGTGAGTCCCAAGTGAAAAACAGAATAGGGAACGTAATTGCATATACATGGTCCCGGGAATTTTATAGTAACACTCAGTCGTGATCCGCTCAAATAGTCGTTCGTCATTAAATGAAGGTAGTATAAACTACCGGACAACTATGATAAAGGCGCGCAGAATGCGGATATACCGTGCACCGACAAATCTTTTATTATTTTACATTTTGTATATTATATACATATGTCTACTATTCAGCCTCACTGCGAGTCTGGAACAGATATGTGGTTTGTTACTTGAATTAATGTGTCTTCGATTGACTTTCATTCAACTTTTTACACGAACCTTGCACTCCGGTGACGAAGTATTAAACATTATTTGTCTGGTGGTTCTGGCGCGTAACTGTTGTGTTCAGTGAAACTTACTTCTGGATTGCACAACTAACTACATCTGTGTGCTGAATGTTATTGGAGTTAGTTCAAGGTACCTGACATTTAATATTCCATCCATTCATCTAGAAATAGTTCATTGGACTCGTAACCGCAACACTTGAACATGAAATCTTTATGAGCACCGTGAAGGCTTCATCAATACTAATAAGAAATATTGTATGAATTATCGGAATCTGCACTCATTTATTTAATTAGTAATCAATAGTCAGCCCCAGTTAGTACATCACATGACTGCTTCCGCGAAATTGATTAATTGCGCTGTCTGCTAATTGGTACTTTAATTATGATGTTATAAGTTGTATCGATTAAAACCAGATTACTAAAGCGAACCGACGATATTCATAACCACCGGTAGAGCCTATTTTCAGTTTGATAGACCTCGAAAGATTAAAGTAAAAGTGTTATTTAATACTAGTGTTACAAATAGAGAAAACAGCATTCCTCCCTAGGTTTACTGCTTTCATATCGAGGGAAGTAAAATTCAAAATTTATAATGAAATGTTTATTTCACAGATTATCACTTCTTCTGAAAAAGAAATGTAGATAATCAAACTAATCACAAACGGTAAACGGGTCTCATGTTTCGCGAGTGTCAAAAACTACTCATAATTTTATTGCAATTACACCCATCGAATGTGTAAAGTGTGACAGTAATGAATAAAACTTCATTTAAGTTTTTATAAGTCAGAATGATGGATTATGTCCGCAGAGTTTTTTTATCTCATGTTTGATGTTACATATTGATCTCTGACTATATGAAAATATTCTAATTGGTTCATACCTATAAAAACTCTAGGAATGGCAGAATGAAACATTTATATGTAGAGGTAAATTTGTTATTTGTATAAGTGCTTTAAGACGAGTGACTTCCTCACCTTGGGTAACTTCAGAATATTTATTTCTATTACTTAAAGATTTAATATTTTAGTAAATTGATGCGTAAATTTGTTATAACGTTGGTACAAAACAGGATTGATGTGAATTGAAGAGTAGTATGCAGTATCACGTCCGAGGTCAACCCTTGTTTTCAAAGAATACAATAAAAATTACGCGTTGACACTAAGAAGTTATAGGGTGGTGAGTTGGCGCAATGGACGACACCATTTTTCTTTGATTAAATACTGATTTTTAAAATACTTTGTTGGTTACAGTCCGTTAAATTTAAACACTGAGAACATGGTGGAAATTGCTTTTATAATAGACTACTTTTTTAAATGGGGACTAAGTGGATAAAGAACTTGAGTGAGCGGTAAACCCAATAATAGTAGTAGAAATTATGACACGCTATATTTATTAATACGAACTATATCAAAACTGTATTAGAGAGGAAATTTTACAGCTACTTTAACACAAAGATGCTCAAACTCAGAAAAGCGAAATTGTAGTTAAAATTAAGTGATTTTAACAACATATATGAATATTAAAAAGTAATTAAAATGTAAATCCTGCATTGCTTAGCAGTCCAGTTAATTTATGGATGCCACACATCTCTTTCATAAATGCACTAACTGTGATGATTTTGTTTGTTATTTTATGGTTCAGTGAGAACTGTAAAGTGGTTTACTTACTTATGCCCTCCAATTTCTTAACATTCCTTCCTGTGGATATGAAGATGACTGAAAGCCAAATGAAGATGGCAGCAATGAGGAGCAAAGGGATGAGGACGAGGTACTGCACTGTAGAGACTACTATAATGATGGCGAAGATGAACATAAATATCTGGAATAACAAGAGAAATGGACGCAGTTCATTACTGTAATCCTGACATGTTTGACAAACAGTTGAAGGAAACTGATCACTGCTGTCATAAAAAATTTGGTGAGTTTTGTGTATGAGAGCTAAACAAAACAAACATTAGTACGTAAACACAAACATTAAAATTTGTTTACCAATCAAGGGCTTTTTTAAACAACAAATAGATTATATTCTTTCACTCGGAGCAATGTTTAACTACCAGTATTGTCACTACCCACTCTATTACAACTGCTCTTCTTCACTGATCACGCCTAGGCAGCGCAACGTGAAAACCATGCACCTATAATTTTCATTCAGTCGACAACATCTCCTGGCGTTCCTCTAAATCTTACAAAAGGTGAGAAGGATCTCAAAACTAATAAATAAAAACAATTAGTCAGAAGCAAAATTACACCACGTAACATTTAAATGCATAGTTTATTTTTATGCAAACTCACCAACCGGTATTAAAATATATGCTTTTATCTCTCTGAATATTCCACCACAAAAGAATTTTACCAGATATATATTACTTCTAAACGTCACAATTCTGTTACGTTCACAAATCTGAAATGACAGAAATTAAAAGTGCAACACCCAGAAAGGAATTGTAGAATTTTAGTAAACTTTGTAGATATATCCAGGGTAATACCCAGAAGAAATGATAACAAATTGAAATGGATCGGGCTATGTTTATTACTTGTAGATACAGTTGAGCACCAAATTATTCATGGATCCTTGGCGGCATTGAATCAATAGGTATTCGGATGTATTCTTTCGATATGTCTATCTACGCCTGCATGTGTTGTGCAGTCAGTTGTTGCACAGTTTGTACTGGTTGACTCCTGGAATCTTAGACACATATTGTGACTTACACCTGATTGTTCAAAAACGGGATAACGCGTGTTCTGGTAACTAGTATTTAGCCGCAAATTGTCACATCAGAACTCAAGTCAGTATGGAGAAGAACTCTAAATATAACATTAGCGTGTGTGGACTTATTGAACAGTTATTGCAAATGTGAGACATAGTGTGCAACCGTGGTATTAAGTCAGTGTGTCGGGGATAGGACGTCTAGTTATACTCCTTGTGGAAAACACAGTTTAAATTAAATCGGAACCTTCGAGCATTCATGGAGTTCTTGACATACATAAAGCAAGCTTATCATAAGTAAAGATCAAATTTATAAGGTGAAGGTAATACCGAACGCGAAGTAGATTATGCCATGGCTAAAAAACTTATCTGTATGAAATTTGTTTCGAAAGTTCATAAGTTTACCAGGAGAGCTAGTATACCTTGTTAGAAACAAGTTTCCATTTTGCAGCGAGATAAAGAGTCTTGTTTCCCTGAATCCCTTATGATATGTGTGTTTAGAAAATTAGTTTTGTAGATAAATTGTTATTACTGCCGTCAAGTGCAAAATTATTATGATGATTATGATCACCTGTATCATGTCCAACATTGGGAAGGGCAGCAGCTCGTCGATGGCGCCGATGTCCTTGGAGAAGCGGTTGAGGATCCTGCCGGACGGGTTGGTGTCGAAGAAGCGCATGGGCGCATTGAGAACGCGCTGGAACATGCGGTTGTGCAGGCGGCGGGAAGCGCGCATGCAGACGTAGAAGAAGAAGAGCGAGCGCGTGTTACACAAGACGACGAGCAGCGCCACGAGGCCTCCGTACACCGCCACGAACCACTCGCTGGCTGCAGGAGCGGGGGAGCCGGGCGGCAGGGACTGGCGAGTCTCCTCAGCGGACGACCTGCGCGTCACAGCACCAACTCAGACTACTGAATCAATACCGGATGAAAAATAAGGAATAAACGATTAATAAGCAAATGCTAATTGCAAACCTGAACCAACACACGGCAGCTCCAAAATAGTTTAATCAAGAATAATGAAGATATCGCTTAAGTAGTTCGGTGTGGACTACACACGGCAAACGACTACACAAGTGGCAGAGGCAGAGTACAATTGAGTTTTTTTTTAATAAACTAGCTGGTACCCATGACTTCGTTCGTGTTTGTAATGAATTTGGATTGACAGCTACCGACTTCTAACCACCATAGTGCACGATGGGAGACTCGATGTTATTACCACACACAAACGCCAGTCATCGGCGCTATGTAGTTCAGGCAGCAAAGTAAAATTTACGGACACACATGTGTCTTTGGTCGAAATACGAAAATATCCTTGATCAGCCACTTTCAACCACCATATCTCCCACACTCCCACAGTTACTGAAATTCGGCCAACGCTGTGATCGAAAGCTGACTCTGTGTTACTACCACACACAAACGTCAGTGATCTGCGATAGATAGTTTTCGCTGAAAAGTGATACACCAAGACACATGCGTCTTTGGCAGAAATATAAAATTGCCGCAGATTGACCACTTTCAACCCCCATATCTCCCGCACCCACATAGCTACCGACATGTAACAACCATAGCGCACGACAGGAGACACGATTCTACTACCACACACGAACACCAATGGTCTATGCCAAGGCTGCTCAACCCCAGAGCCGCACGAGCATGTTTGAAAATTCCCGTCTAGTTGAAAAATGTTCCGACGACCAAGTGATGCGCGCGGTCAAGCGATTGGCTATTTGGTCGCAAGGTCAAACACCGCCAGGTTCACGGGCCCATTGTGCTTCGAGAACCAGTTTTTAATTAATTTATCCAAAGAAAATATTGACCTTTTTTCCATACTCAAAGATTTGAAAGAGAAGCTCAATATCGTCACCATCAATTGTTCCAAGTACGGATTTAAAATTTGACGCTTATTACAGTCGTTTCAGAGCAGATTCCATGATTTTGAAAGTAAAAAACAAAATATAAAAATATTTGTGAATCCTTTCAAATCAGTTTGACTGAAATAATCAGTTATCCTGCCAATATTCAGTTGGAACTCACTGAATTGCAAAAACACTGCCCTAAAAAAACATTTTTGCAGAAACAGTATCTCCAAAGTTACAAAATTCTTCAAACAACTTTGTATATTTCTGGAAACTCGCACCAAAAGAAGACTTTCCTGCAATAACTGACCTGGCCCATCAGTTCTTAAGTAGTTCCGGATCAACATATGTTTGTGATTTTTTTTCAGATCTTAACTATGTAAAAAATAAATAATGCACGCATCTAACTGAGCAAAATATTTCTGACTGGTTACTGTCAACATCTGATCTGGCACCTGACATAGGAGAATTATTAAAAGAGAAACAATGTCAGAAATCATATTGATTGCGCCGATACCATAGGATTAATTTTTAGATTTTGATTTTTGTTGTATAGAATTTGTTTCTTTACTTGGCACAAGATGCTATTTATTGTATTATTTAAATAAACGGGAATTAAATTTAAATATATTGGACTTTCAAACTCATTGTTCATTGAAAGAAACAAAAATGGGAACTGTGGCCCGCCAGAGAATTTTGGACCGTCCATTTGGCCCGACTGTTGAAAAGGTTGAGCAACCTTGGTCCATGCTATGTAGTTGTGGCAGAAAAGTGACATATGCGGAGGCAAATGTCTTTGGTCGAAATACGAAAATATCCTTGATCGGCCACTTGCAACCACCATATCTCCCACACTCCTACAGTTACTGAAATTCGGCCAACGTTGTGATCGAAAGGTGACTCTGTGTTACTACCACACACAAACGCCAGTGATCTGCGTTTGATAGTTTTCGCTGAAAAGTGATACACCAAGACACATGCGTCTTTGGCAGAAATATGAAAGTGGCGCAGGTTGACTACTCTCAACCACCATATCTCTCACACCCACACAGCTACCGACATGTAACCACCAGAGTGCACGATGGGAGATTCACTGCTACTACCACACACAAACATCAATGGTCTATCCTATGTATTTGTGGCAGGAAAGAAGTATAAAGAGACACAAATTTTTGGTCGAAATATGAAAACGCCCTGCATTGACCAACTTTAATCATCATATCTTCCACCTCCCCACAGCTATAGGCAATCGGCCAACGTTGTGCACGATAGGAAACTCCATGCTACTTCCTCACACAAACAACAGTGATCTGTGCTATGTATTGGTGGCTGAAAAGTGAAATATAGGGAAAAACATGTCTATTTTTATACATATATAAGATGTAATATTCTGTGTAATCATACTCCAAGCAAATTTCGACAGTTAAAAAATCGCTTACTTATCTTTTTTTTTTTGTTGTCGTAGCAGAATATCGTCACCGTTTGATGACTATCGTTTCTCCTACCTGACAAGCGACAACAATTTTGTAATCTCTGTTGATGGTACTTGGCCTTTCTTCAGAAATACTAATAAGTCCACCTGAAATTTGAATGTTCTGAAGAGTGCAAAGCGTTAGTAAACCAACTTACTAAATATGAATAGTAAATTTCACGCTAATTCATAGTAATTAATTATTTATAGTGATGAGGCATTGGCGTGATTAATTAGACATATAAACTGCTTATCTCGCAATTGATTAAATGGACCACAACATTAAGTTGTAACCTCACTGCGTTTCATATTTCGACACAAATTGGCACCTCCTTCCTTCTTATACAGAACCAATCGGAAGATTCTGAGCACACGGGAAATTGCTAGGTTAAAAGTTTGTATGAGTTCTTAAGACTTCTCTCAAGTGTCTCCATTTCCCTCAACACTTAGGAATGTTAACCTGACTAAACTATTAATTTCCACTATCACATTACGTAATTTCGTTATTGTGCCAGTGACCTGTAATAAATGCAAAAGCTTCATAATAAAACGCCACAATGAACACTAACTATGAACGAGTCAGCCCAAAGGAAAATGATGAATGACTGACAAAATCGTATTGCGCAACTGACGAAACCCTCAACCCGAACAATGGATGAAAGACAAATTGACCTCACAAACAAATTATTTCCAATACTGGCTCAACAAAATGACCCTGACCGTGTAACAAAATAAAGGTGAGCATATGAGTCGTTCCATTAGAATTCAGAGTGCGCATATAGGTTTGAAATTTATCTCAACAAATGGTACAACATTTACGGAATTATTCTGCCTCTGTAGACAGCGAAAGAATTTCACTATCTAATCGTTAGTTTAGAAATTGGACAACCTGCAATCCCTGATTGTACTCCTTTATTTGTTACAAAAATTCTTGTAAAATTTCACACTGTAACAAGAAAGAAATTTGTACCACAAATCGCAATCGTAGTCGGTACAGAAATTTGCTTAGTTTTTAACTTTTTAGTAATTTCATGAAAGTTTAAGGAAAGGATAGATAGCATTCCTATTGCCGTGTTATGAAATAGATATCGATATGTTTTGCGTAATTATTTATACTAAACTAAAAGTGGCCTTTCAAAAGTTTATGTTATGTTCCTACGAACGCCATATTCCGATAATTGCTCGCGGGTTTTCCGGATTATTACCACCAAATTAACGCGTTTTTAATTACGGTACGCGGCCCACGTCGCCACGGCAAGATGAATGAAATTTAGCTTTTAGAGGCTCAAGGGCTAACGAAGTGTGCCTTTACGAAGGAATCGCCACGGCATTTCCCTAGTGCAGTTTACAGAAATCTGAATGGTCGAGAAACGAAACTGGGTCGTCCCAATTACCAAACTAATATTTCAATGTCCACCCATCAAGTTCAAATGATTGTGGAATTTTAATTAACGTATGTACATAAAATGGCAGAAATGATTCGAAAAATTATTTAATATCAAGGAACATGTTTCAGCAACAAATATGTCTGTTTAGATGTGAACAGAATACATTAATTTAATTGGATGAATTAATAATGGAATCAATTGTACATTAGGTTTTTGTAATAGATATGGCGCTGGATAAATATTTAGAACTAAAATATTTTAATATTCTTTATATATCACAATAAAATGGATTAATCGCTAGAAATAAAATCTCTCGTGGTGTAATAGAAAAATGGGATACTTCCGATTTATACCCGAGGAGTGGAAAGTGGTAGGCCTGTTAGATCCTGCCCTCATTTCAATTACCTGCAGAGCGGGGATAACGATTTCAATGTCAGCGAGAATCTACATCTACATATATACCCTGCAATTCATAAAATTGTGGGTGGCAGAGGGTGCTCAGCACCAAAGCTAATCTCTTTGCTGTGCATTCCAATCCCTAATGGTACGAGGGAAAAAAGAATTCATATAAGAATCAGTCCGGCACCTTATTTCTCTAATTTTATCTTTCCTGTCCTTCCGACTCAAATAGGTTGGTGGAAGAAGTATTTCACTACACTCAAAAGTGAAAGCGGGAGTACGCATGTTTACCAAAAAGTTTAAATGAAACGTGTGTCGTCTATCTACCAGAGACTCCCAACCTAGTCTACTAATCAGTTCTGTGACGCTTTCATAAGGACTGTAGCAAGCAGTCACGAATCGAGCGGCTCTTCTCTGTACTTTCTCTATACTTTCGATCAACCCCTTACGAAACGGATCCAAATGGCACAACAATAGTCCAAATGTGGACGCACAAGAAATTTGTACGCTATCTCCTTTGTTTGTTCATTATAATTTTTCAAGATTCGACCTATGAATCACAGCCTAGAATTTGCTCTACCTACTAACGAATTAATGTGAATGTCCCATTTCATGTTCCTTTGTACTGTTATTTCTCAAATATTTCATAGAATCGACCATATCAATAACTGTATTATATAACATATAATTAATACAGTCACGTACAAAGATAGAATAATGGATAAAATTAAATAACTGTATTGTTTAACTCGTATTTCTGAACAATTGTATTCTTTTGTTAGTTATGCTCATTGTCTTACACTTTTACAATTTAGAGTAAGTTGCCACTCAGCGCACCAAGCCAAAATAACATCCAGATCGCGCTGAATTTCTAAGCAATCGGCCAAATTTCTTACTTCCCTATAAATAACCGCATCATCAGCAAACAATCTAAAAAGGCTTTTCACTTTGTCTCCGAGATCGTTTATAAAAATTAAGAAAAGAAGTGATCCAATTACACTTCCTTCAGGTACACCCGATGTAACATCTAGATTAGAAGAACTTTCTCCTTCAACGACAACATACTGCTACCGACCAGTTAGAAAATCCTTTATCCATTCACAAAGCTGATCCGATATACCGTACGCTCGAAGCTTCGCTAAAAGGTGGTTGTGTGGCACAGAGTCAAAGGCTTACTGGAAATCTAAAAAAATTGCCTCTACTTGTGAACCTGCATCAATAACTTTCATTACGTCGTGTGTAAATAGGGCCAGCTGTGTTTCACATGATCTTTCTTCCGAAATCCGTGTTGATTTGTTGTAAGCAAATTATTATCATCTAGAAAATTCATAATGTTCGAGCGTATAATATGCTCCATAACTCTGCTACAAACAGATGTTATAGATATGGGACGATAGTTTCCAGGATCACTTCCATCACCGTTTTTGAAAATCGGAGTTACTTGCCGCGATTTTCCAGTCTGAAGGTACTTTTCGCTCTTCTAATGATTTACTGAATATATCAGACAGAAATGGCCCGATTTCCGCCGCATACTCTGAAATACTCTTACTCGAATTCCATCCGGGCCCGGTGCTTTCCCCCACTTCAGGAGCTCTAATTGCTTAATGATATCTGTAGTATCTATTTCGTAATGATTCCATCACCGACTCGCCACGGCGTGGGAAAACGGTAATACCATCCTTACGTTTCATTTGTAAATGAATTTTTTAATACAGTATTTAGTACGTTTAGCTTTATCGCGGCTTTCATTAACCTCGGAACCTTCACGAATTAGTGCTGGAATATTGCTGTTGGTACAATTAACTTTTCGTACATATGACCAAAATTTCTTTGGGTTTTCTGTGAGACTCTTAGAGAGAGAGTTGGAGTGAAAATCGTTAAAGGCCTCGAGCATTAGATTCTTATTACGTCCTCTTAAATCAGCTAAGCTTTCTAAATCGCTGCGACACCCCTTCCTTCTTGAGCGAGCGTGTATTTTCTTTTGTTTTTTTGAGTAATCTTTTGACTTCGCATGTGTACCACGGTGGATTCTCCCCCTTTATTGTCCACTTTGGGTATATGTATTTCCATGCCCTTCCCTGACTATATGTATAAAACGATGCCACATCCTCTTCAACGGTGTCCTTTGTTGACTTGAAGTTATGGTAATTATTCCTCAGGTAGGTTCTAAAACACTCCTTTGAGGCCTTATTGAATCTGTATACAATTCGCCCTTTTTTTCCTTTTTTCGCTTGGTCATTAATTTGATAGTCGCAATTACCGCTTTGTGATCGCTTATTCCTGTGGTCGTTGAAATGTCGGTGAATAATTCTGGCCTGTTGGGTAACCAGCAAGTCTAAAATGTTTTCGCTACCGTTATGATCACCGCGTAGGTTCATTAAACTTGCTGCTCGAGATGATTATCTGACAACAACTCGAGAATTACTTCAGAAGCTGCCTTATCCCTGCTACCTGTGATGTGAACGTAATTACGCCAGTCAATGTAAGGCAAATTGAAGTCGCCTCCTAGAATCATAGCATGATCCTTAAAACGACTAGCTATACAAGTCACATTATTTCTCAACTCCTCGACGATAACTATGTCGGAATCGGGTGGACGGTAGAAGGCGCCTATGATGAGTTTTGACCCAGCAACGTTGAGTTTAATCCATATGATTTCACAGATCGTATCGACGTCTATTTCAGTACATGGGAGAAATTTACTCACAGCTATAAATACCCCAGCCTCCATGATAATGTAATCTGTCTTTACGAAAAACGTTCTTGCTATCTTTAAAAGTTTCGGCGGAACTCATTTCCGGTTTCAACCAACTTTCTGTATCGATAATGATATGCGCTTCTGTACTACAAATAACTCTTTCAAGTTCCGGTTTGTTTGTTGCAAAACGCTTCTACAGTTAATTACGAGAACTTTTAACTATCGAGATTCTTTTACGTTGCTCCTACATTCCGGGTATTGCATCTGATTGGGTTGCCCGTAACTGAATTTCGTGTTTCGGGTCTTCCTCCCTCAGCCTAAAAAACCACCCAGTGCATTCCACACGGCCCCTGCCACCCGTGTAGCCGATTCACGTGTGTAGTGCACACCTGACCTATAAG
The DNA here is from genome assembly GCA_031002005.1 of Vandiemenella viatica. Lineage (NCBI taxonomy): Eukaryota > Metazoa > Arthropoda > Insecta > Orthoptera > Morabidae > Vandiemenella > Vandiemenella viatica. The sequence goes on along the minus strand of JARYHS010008075.1, from coordinate 57,050,467 downwards.
GAGAACCCTGCAAGACTCGACCCTATGGCGAAGATCGAGAAATCTGCAGCCAATGTCATTACAGAAACGTCGTAGTCTCTGGTTCAGCCCCCTCAATACGGCTCTGAACCAGAGGTCCACAATCAACTCTGTCTATGATGCTACAGATGATTAGCTCTGCCGATATCTTGCGGTCACTGGCCACAGAGTTCACCCTTCCAGCCAGCGCCGGAAGGAAGAGAGGATAACCTCCGACCCAAGGCGACAAGAATCATTGGTGCCGACATGAGCCACAATCTGTAGTTGGCTGCACCCCGTCCCTTCTATGGCATCCGGGATGGCCTGTTCCAAATCTCGGATCAGGCCACCCGGAATACACACTGAATGGACGTTGGATTTCATCCCCGAGGAATCCGCCTTTTCCCTAAGGGGCTCTAATAACCGCCTAACATTAGAGCTCCCAACTACCAGAATGCCCTTCTGCGTTTGCTCAGACCTGGCGGGCTGTGGGGCCGTCAACTCGCAGGATGACAATTGTGGGACTGAGTCAGCCTCCAACAATACATCAAACCGGTTGGACAGACGAACAAGTTCAGCGTCTTGGCCTTTAAGGCTGTTCGACTGTCCCCGTGTGCGGCTTCGAAGTCTAGAAGCCATACGCCAGTCACCGACAGGCGACCGCGACACAGCATCCAACACTTCAGCCTGGGTTGCAGGTACGACGGTCGATATGGGAGAATCTGTGATAGGCATGGCTACATCAATTTCTCCAACATCACATCTGCTGCAGCCTTTTACGGCAGCTTCCAGCTGTGTAACTTTCGCTAACACAGCTGCAAGCTGTGAGCGCAGATCAGCCACCTCAGCTCGCGTCTGCACACAGCAATCACAGTCCCTAGTCATAATGCTTTTGAAAAACGCAAAAAAAAGGAAAAAGGAACAGAAACTCGAAATAACCTGCACTTCCTACAAAATAAATACACTCGGAGATTGCACTAACCTAATCTACACCGACTACAGTTAAAGTATAAAAAACAAAATACGCTAATGCACTCGGTGACTGTTCGAACGCTACTAACTAGTACTGTCTACAAAATGTAAACACTCCGAGATTACATTAATCAAATCCCCACACCACTACAGATAAAATACAACAACAAAATACGCTACTGCACTCGGCGACTGTTCAAACACTACTAACGACCACTGTTTACAAAATGTAAACACTCAGAGATTACACTAATCAAATACCCACACCACTACAGATAAAATACAACAACAAAATACGCTACTGCACTCGGCGACTGTTCGAACGCTACTAACTAGTACTGTCTACGAGAATCGTATTAATTTCAAGGTTAGCGGGGCTACCGATTAAAAACGAACACCTATATGGGTTCTCGACTACAATGTGCAATGAAGCGTGAAGCTACTTGAAGTTGTACAGATTATCAATTACAATCGGCTATCAATTACAACGTTCACTGAAGCGTGAGGCTAGTTAAGGTTATGGAAGGTATTGATTACGATCGAGCACCTACGCCGGGGTATCATTTCAAGATCAGTGGGGAGGGTATCAGTTACAAGTAAGGAGGTATCAATTACAATGTTCATTGAAGTGTGAAGCTAGTTGAGGTTATGGGGGATATAACAACCGGCTACCAGCGCAGGGTATCGATTTCGACGAAGCGTGAAGCTAGTTGAGGTTATAGGGGGTATCGATTACAAGGAGGAAAGGGCGGAGAGAGGGGAAGGGGGTATAAATAACAAGTAGGTTTATCGATTACACTGTTTTGGTCCTGGGGTTGAGCCCGTACGCAGGTGTGGTTGTGCTACTGGATACAATATTGAGAAATTGAAGAGAAGAGCCACTGGTTAGTGACCTCTTTTTAAAATCCTTAAGAAAATGCCACAAACATGATACATCAATTGGTCTCCGAATTGTTAGCAGACAGACGTTGTAGATTCTGCTTGAATGTATCGGCAAACATGCGAGTATTTTATTTACTGATGCAGTAGAATACTTTCTACTATCAACAGATTAGGGAGCCAATGATAGTAGAAATAAGAGGAGGTAAATAGATGCATAGTCTTTGTAAATTTTTAGCATTGTTGACCCATGATCAGATTTGACTTTAATCTTAAAACTACAAGCATAACAACAGCGACAGATCCGCCATAGTTACCCAAGCGCTCAATAACAGACATGGTATTAAATTTGAAGATACTGGCTTGCTGCGGAGGGATGACCAGTGATGGCATAAACAGTAAAGGAGGCTTTGGATATTTTAAAAAAACTACAATAATTTCAACTAGAAGTGTGAATTAACGTTCCATAATGCTTGGCACTCTTTGTTGGAGAAAAGTAGGAACTTTGAAGAAGTCTGCACTATGACAATCGAAAGCATAGTAGAAAAAAGACAAAAGCGCAGCATTACCGGGAAAACCTAGATTTTTTTATCTCTTGTAGTAAGGAGCAGGAATGCACCAAGGAGAAATTGGTTTTGGTACAAAGCACCCTCTGCCACCTACAATTTTGTGAACTGCATAATATAGATGTAGGAGTGGACATAAGAAGAAAATACAAGGAATAACTATTAGCTTGTCCCCTACTGAAAACTTACTTTAAATCGCGAGCATTTGTTTCTAGTCTGTCTTCGAATTACGTAGCTTAATAAACCCCGATATAGGCGGAATGTGTGAATAACTAAAACTCTGACACTAGGTGATTATGATTACACGAAATGTTTGTCAGCTTGTAGAAAACATCTTTGATCAGCGATGTGATATTACAAATGATATTGGAAACAATTTTATTGATCTAGGTTTTACTCACGTAACTAGGTCGTAAAAATATACTCGCCCTTCTTGACCTGCGTCTCACTGGGTGGCACAACATTTGAATGTAATCTAGAAAGTGCTGACGATAATAATATGGAAACTATTTGTGTAAAGAATAGCGTTTATTCAAAGTTTTTCAACTCGAGGACCAGTAAAATGGAAAAAATAATGGTAGGGACCACTGACGTGTATGGCCTAATTGTTGACCTATAGGTATATTACTAAAATTTGTGATCACTGCAACATTATCAACCTGAAAGCATGTTATTCATACCTACAGAAACACAGTTATGAATTTGGAAGTGAAGTATTAAAAGTGAATTATGTATCAAACACTCTTAGTATTTAAGAATCATATAAATATTTACATTAAGAACTTACAAACAGGGAGAGTGAACTACAGAAAAGAAAGAAAGAAAGCTAATAATATTGTGTTATTAGTCACCGTTAATTTATTTTTTGTTCTTGTGTCTTTAATTGGATAGTATTTGTTAATATATTCCCTGCAGATCACCTGGGACTGACTCACCATGCGGAGACCCAGTAGTCGCAGAGGCTGATGAGCACCTGTCCCGCGAGGAGCGTCGTGGCGACGGCTGCCAGCGTGCAGAGCCCTCCTCCGGAGCTCCAGTAGCCGCGGCACACCCACCACAGGGAGTTGGGGGCGCCAGACCACTCCGCATACTCGTCACCCTCTGGCGGCTGCGGCATACACACACTCTACCGTCAACGGCTGTATGTGGTAGTGACTACCGAGACAAGATCCAAACCACAGAACTCTCCTGCAACCCTCGCTCTGTGAGTTGGCAAATTATATTTATTTCTTTTACTTATGGCTTTACGCCTCGTCGACATCGAGGTCATTAGATGCGGGATGGGACTGGGGACAAGGGACGGGAAGGAATTCGGCCATTGCCTTTTGAGAGAAGCAGTCCGGCATACACCTGGAGTGATTTGTGGAAACCATGTAAAACCCAAATCTGGATGCCCCGACGAGGATTAGAACCCGCGCTCTCCCGAATGCGAGGCCAGAGCGGTAATGGGTAATTCTGTTGGGACACAAGCAGACTTCGCTGTAGTGATGATTACTTCAGTTGGCTGTCACTTCTATTGACTGTTTCGAGTCAATCTGTATAATCATCTATATACTATTATGGATGGAAGCAATGGGCAATTTTTAGAAAGGGCGCGATCATTGTTTTGTTATAGAGATTCTTTTTGTTTATTTTTCGCTTTACCTTAAAAGCAGTCAAATGCTGCATTATGTCACTGGGGAATTAGGGGGCATTCATTAAGAACGTGAGGTGTTTTTCTAGTTTTTTGAGACTTTTTTTTTTAGTTCTCATGCTACCCATCCTTCAAGAATTTCAAACATCACGTGAGATTTCCGTTGACCTCCCCCTCCTCCTATTTCACTTCACGTAATTAATGGACGCTCCCTTACTACAGCCAGTCCTCCTACGACTTGATATTTAAGGACTTCCAGACTCAAAGACAGAAGAAATTCCTGTCGCTATTTTTGTGAAGGTTTTTAATGTGTGCAAGTGTTTCTTTTTAATTTTTTTCCAAGTATCGTTTTTGTAGCAGTACGTGGGCAGTGAGCACGATCCCTGAATTGAGTTGGGTAATTATTGGCTGTGTCTGAAAGCATCAATATATTCTATTTATTAGTCACATTTAGATTAATGTGTTACTGGCCGTTACACGTAATCATTATTTAATATTTTCAAAACAGCTGGCATGTTTAACATAACTTTTATAAAAGAATATGGATAATTTTTAATCACATATTTTATTTGAATATACCACTGACAAACTGAGATTAGTTGACTCATGTCATGACACATTACAAGATGAGCTAAGCTTATCGCCTGCAAAGCTAACAGAGCTTGATTTGTATCTTCAATATTGATTAATTCAGATATACCTTGGTAAATATATCGTAAGAATCTGTATTTTATGAACCCATAGTTACCATTCGTCATATCGGGCTAAAGACGTAAAAATGGGAATAAACTTGTAAATCACATACCACTTGTTCTCAAAAGTCAAATATTATTTACTAACGTGTTATTCCATAGTTAGTAACTTAGTGTATATATTTACAACATTATTTGCATAAAGCCTATTAACACTTTCCCACTTAAAAAAGTACATTATAATTAAAACGTAGGATAGTACAACGATCTTTGAAATAACTATAGTGCATACTTACAGATTTCATTACATCAGGTTTTGTGGTTTCCAAAGACTTTCTTGATACTTTTCGTGGACTGTTATCTAAAATTCAGGAAATTAAATTAATTAAGAGAAAAAATAAAATAATTTGTTGCAAAAGTTCTTGCACTATTTTAAGTACCTCTGGTTCTTCTCCCGCACCCTTTGACTCAGGTTCATCATCTTCCAATTCCGATAGAAGGTTTTCAAAGCTCTTGCTTCTTTCAGCAAGTTCATCAAACGTTCCTTGGTCTTCTATTCTACCCTGCATAAAAAAAATAATGATTGTTACTTTAATTATACTAACATTAAATGAGTTACTAGTGACGCTAATGTATTTATTTTATTATATAATAATGCTTCCAGAAATGATCACAGCATTGTTAATGTGAACTCTTTGTAATTATAATAGATACAATCAAAAACAAGATTCAGCTAACATTCAATAGGGTTTAATATACCGGAGCTGATCATTCGCTAGACACAATGACTAAACACAATTAAATTTAAAAAAGAAGATACCTCATTTTGTCGCATAGAATGCTTAATTGGCCTTATGTAATGCTAAATTCTTCTTGAAGCAAGGAAGAAAGAGGAGGAAATAGAAGACAACACAGCCACAAGTAGGATAAATGTAGAAAAGAAACGAGAAGGAATGTAATATGTAGCAACGTACGACGTCACAAATAAGACAGTTCTACTATCACTAGTCTGGGAATATTGTTTTTTTTTTATTTTTTAACTGCTTTACGTCTCTCAACAGCTAGGTCTATAGAGACGGGAAAGGATGGGGGCAAGGAATGGGAAGGAATTCGGCCATGGCCTTTTTAAGGAAGCATCGCGGCATTCACGTGGAGTGATTTGGGGAAACCATGGAAAACCCAAATCTGGATACCCGAATGGGGATTCGAACCACCGTCCTCCCGAATGCGAGGCCAGAACGCAAGCCGTTACACCACCACGCTCGGTGCCCGGCAAAAGGGGTCTCACTCGATATCATGAGGTATTTGGCACTTCATTGTATATTAGGGTGCAGAATTACTCGGATAGTGTGGAAACTACTGACTCAGATCGCGAAAGTCTTTAGAGCATCATGTTTCGTGTGGCATTGTTACCGTCTAGTTGGCACTCTTCAGACTTTTCTCCAAGCTTAGTTAAAATAAGAGTTATTCTGAGAATCTCTAGAGTGGCAGGCTCAGAGATTTCTCTGCCTAAGCACTGAAAGCTCATGAAACGGAATCCTTCTGGTAACTGCTTTAGTAATAAAACTAACCATCCAGATTTGGGTTTTCCATGGTTTCCCCAAATCACTCCACGCAAATGCCGGGATGCTTCCTTCAAAAGGCAAAGGCCATGGCCGAATTCCTTCCCATTCCTTGCCCCCATCCGTCCCTAAAGACCTCGATGTTAAAAAGAGACGTAAAGCAGTTACAAAAAAAAAAAAAAAAAATAACAAAAAAACAAAAAAACCATAATGAAGAAACGAACAGGAGTGGTATCCGCAATATGCGTACTCACCTCGCTGAGGACCATTATGTTGTCCGCGGCGTGCAGGTGCTGTATCTGGTGAGTGACCAGGATGCGAGTCTTGCCTGCCAGCAGGGAGCAGACGCACTGCTGGAACAGGTGTTTACCCACGTGAGTGTCCACTGCAGACAGAGGGTCGTCCAGCAGGTAGATGTCAGCCTCGCCATACACCGCTCTGTTAAAAAGGAAAAATGGTCCATCATTTATATAATAACTGCAATGATCCCAGATAAGCACGCAGTGTGCTTCTCGCCAGTAAAGTGGCACGTGGTGGTTAGAAAAGACCGGCAAAGCAAAATGGAAAAATGAAGTCCACCGAGTGACATAGTTTCAATTTGTTGTGTATTCGGCCTCTGTCGAGGTTGAACCTATAATTTCACGCGGAATTCAAACCACGGTGCGTTTGCAGTGTATTTATCGTACAGAAAGAATAGGTGAAGGTCATGCTAAGGGTCCGTAATAATTTCAGCCCTCTTCAGGATACGAAACCGGGGCTTTCAGTTTCTAAATAGACGTTTTAACCATGAACTACTTGGCCGGTCATAGAAAATCTGTGCTTCATATATGGGTCAATAATACGTACTAACACTGAAAAAAGCAACTGAAAACCAGCTCACTTTATCTTCCCAAGAAAGTTCCCATGGAGGGGGTAGATTCTCCATGACAGCCGCCTACATACGGAATAAGGTATCGAATCACAAGAAGAAGAGGAAAGTTGGGTGCAGGAAGGGAAACTGAAGGGACGGAAGATAAGTACAACATCGTAACTTCCCCGTCAGTTCGACATAAGCTGATTTTGGAGTCGGGGGCCGCTACAAGATTCTGTAAGATATTAGAAAGAGCTACTGTCCATTTCAATGTTATTTTTGCTAGCCATACTTTGATGGCTTACTTACAAACTGAAGAATTCTTTTAAAAAAAACTCGCTGATAATTGAATCACTCTACGTTTCGGCGGGCATATTCTCTGCCGACGTTGTCCCGAGAACATTTCATCTATATACAACGCCGAGAAAGTCTCAACTTTTATAGAATTGAATCACTAGACTGATGTTTCAGACCAGTGCTCATGAACTGCGACTTTTCTGGACCTGAGTCGTAGGTTTAGCTCGTATTCGGCACATCTATAACCATAATTCTCCGCAGTCACCGATAATGCTGTATATGCCCGAGGGTAAAGTCTTACAGTAGCTTGAATGGAAATACGTTATCGTGCTACTAAAGACCACTGTTTTGGTGATTCCTTCTCTTCTAAATAAAAAACTGTATCCTTAATAATCTCTCATTTACATGACAACCTGTCTGTTCATCTGTCTGTCTGTCCGTCTGCTCATGCTCATAAGTTCTGAATCTTTTAATTTAGAAATCTGTAACTGTGCTCTGTTTGAGTTCTTACTACTTCAAACACAGTTAAAACGTACAGTTTGGAAAAGTCGTAATGGAGAAGATATTATAAGGACTTTAGTGAGAGATTAAATGAAATTTTAATAATAACATTTGAGAATATTTGGAATTTTTTCATTTAAAAAACTTGTTAAAAAGTTATATATATATTGTAACATTTAGACACAGCTCCTGCGATACAAATATGCACATAGGAACTCATTTTTAGGTTGTATGTTAAATGGTCAAGTGATAGGGAAAATCAGTTCGGGTGGATCAGACCTCGCTGCAAGATCCACGGCGCGTACTGTGGAGAAATTGTTTGATTTCTGCACAGCTACAAAACTGAGAGCGGTACAGCCAACAGCCCAGGACTGGTTTATAAACAGCATTTCTAAGGACAAATAACGGCTGATACAATATCCATCAAGTTCAAGAATGGCTGCTGGTTTGAAACTCTGACGGAAGCATTTAAATAAATCACAGACAGTTGCGGAGTGATTAGATTGACCGCATGCGCGCTATGCTGCAAAATGCTGTGGTGAGGCGAGGCAAAAAATAGTTGAATAAACTGAAACGTTGTGTTCTCTCTCGTTCACATGACCAGTGGCGAATGACAACCAGTCAGCGTAACGTCCGCATTTAAGAATGTCAGATCCCTTGTTACAGTTCTCAGACCCTCCCAGTCTTTTATGAATTTTAGTGTTAGGAATCTAGAGTAGAGAGGTGGATGTTGAGTAATTTATTGTGGATTTGTACATTTTTTCATGTGATTGAATTTATTTATGGAAGGATAATCTGTAAATGGTCAGTAATTCGGTCAGAATAAATATAATGTGTGGAATATTAATTAAATGCTTGTAATTATAAATGTTGTATAAGCCAAGGTGTTTTCAGGACGATTTTAGCCCATTTGTAGTGTTTTATGTTGCCCATTTTATGTTTAAATGCCTTCAAATAGCTTTACTTTTCATTTTAAAGTGTTTCCTAATGAGGAGCCATCCGTAAATTACGTCACACCTTGAGGGGGGGAGGGGGTCAACAAAGTGTGGCACCGTGTGACAAGGGGAAGGGGAGAAACGTGTCATAAACTTTGTGACATCACATGCATAATTTGTATCAATTTTTGGCTCATGGCGGAAGATGAAGATAATGTTGACACATCGAATGTTCCCAACACTATCGAAATCAAGAATGAAGTGACTATTATGCCACTAATAAAGAGTATCAAGGAATGGGTTCAAAATCCATGGATATGATGACTGAATTTTGTATCATTAATTCGATTTTTATGTTTTTTTTTAATATTTTCTTAAATTTTTGATTTATTGTTGATATTATTTTTTAACTAGAAATACATAAATCAGTTTGGAAGTGCTGTTTTAATTTATAAATTTAAAATTGCAAATATGTGGTCACACGAGGAGTGGGGGGGGGGGGGGGGGATCCCACAAATGTGACAAGCTGTGACATGGGGGGAGGGAGGTGTCAAAAAATCATGAAATTCGTGTGACGTAATTTGTGGATGGCCCCTGATTGTAAGTGATTCTGTACTAATTCTAATTGTTTTCCGTATTATTTTGACAATCGGTGGAATTGTTAGCGCTCCAGAAACGTCTGTCGGCACTTTGTTGTGTTCTGAATGTATCTATGGCGTTTATTTAAAAGAGCCGAGATGGCGAGCATAGTATGCCGCTGTCAGTAGTTTTGATACTTGCTTGTGGCTCGTCAAGCAGCTTTGTTCGCCGAAGTTTAATCGCTAGAATTGTTTTCTAATGTGGTTTAGTGTCTCTAAACGAAATTATTGCCGTATCCGCCTATGTGTGTTATGAAGATTTCATCAAAAAAAGTGAGATGAAAGGTGTATTCGTCCGTCTTGTTATTTCACTGAACACTTAATTCAATTTAGAGGTTGTGTTTATCATCCTTTGGTGAAAGGAGAAAAAAAATCGCCTGGCGACCGCACGGTAAGAAAACCTGTCAACTAAAGAACAAATTAATGAAGTTGAAATCAGCATTATTTGAAAGGACTATTCCACATAACTTGACATCCGGTCCTAGAAATCACTGGCAACAAGACATTCTAATTCTGTTTCTCTCGGTGATTCCTTATACATTTTGATTCTGTTTATGATGCTATCCCATTCTGAATCAGATACTGTTGTTATTCGGTGATTTGAAGTCCTGCTAACAGATCCGATCTGGACTTACTATTCTATGAGTAAAATGCATTGATACGAACACTGTCTAATGCAAACGGTGCTTCTCACCCAATAATGGCCCTGTTTTGATGCGATCCAATTACATCGTATAAAATTTGCATTCATCTTGTTTTGTTATGCCAAGATTTGATTTTTTCTTAATAAACCAAAAATTTTCGCATGCTTAGCATTGTTAACAAAAAATTTGAGATTAACTTACGTTTCCTATTGCGAGTCTTCTTTTCATAGTAATATCATCCTTAACTGTTATAAAAAGACATTTTAAAATAATGAATAATTATTAAATAAGAATAACAATCATCATATATATTATTTCTATAAGGTATTTTTTTGTCACAAGCCTGTATCTTCCTTCAAACTTAAACGAAATCAATGAATGAGGTGTCATTTTAAAGCATATGGTCTCCACTTTGGTTACATCATATTTTAAGAAATAAAGTTTTCGGAATTAGACCCCTTAAGGGCAAAAATGTCAATATTTCTAAAATGCTGTTTTCTGTGTTATGAATCATTTATCTCCCTTGATACCTATCTGAAATCGTTTGATGAAGTATCATTTTAAAGATTAAGATCTACGATTTAGTGAAGTCATATACTAAGACGGAAATTTTTCGGAATTCGACCCTTAAAGGGCAAAAGTATCAGTATTTTTTAAATGCGTTTCTGTGTCACGAGCGATTTATCTCCCTTAACATCTAACAGATATAGATAAATTAGGTATCATATTAAAGACTGAAGTCTCCGCCGTGGTAACATTATATTTCAAGAAAGGAATTTTTCGTAATTCGACCCTTAAATTAAAAAATGTCAATTTTTCTAAAATGCGTTTTTTGTATCTCGAGCCATTTTTCTCCCTGGATATCTAACCAAAATCGGTAAACGACGTAGGATTATGAGGAATATTGTCTCAGCTTTGGTGACATCATATTTTAAGAAAGAATGTTTTTTGAATTCATCCCATAAAGGGAAAAAGTATAAATTTTCCTATAACACATTTTTGTGTCACGAGCGATTTATCTCCCTTAATAACTAACAGATATAGATAAATGAGGTATCATATTAAAGAATAAGGTCACCGCTGTCGTAACATTATATTTTAAGGAAGGAATTTTTCGTAATTCGACACTTAAAGGCCAAAAATGTCAATTTTTCTAAAATAGGTTTTTGTGTCTCGCGCCACTTATCTCCCTGGATATCTATCCAAAATCGATAAATCAAGTAAGATTATGAAAAATATTGCCTCAGCCTTATGACATCATATTTTAAGAAAGAACGTTTTTGGAATTCAACCCTTAAAGGGAAAAAGTATAATTTTTTCTATAACGCATTTTTGTGTCACGAGCGATTTATCTCCCTTAATATCTAACAGATATAGATAAATGAGGTATCATTTTACAGAATAAGATATCCGCCGTGGTAACATTATATTTTAAGAAAGGAATGTTTCGTAATTCGACCCTTAAAGGGCAAAAATGTCAATTTTTCTAAAATGCGTTTTTTGTATTTCGATATTTTTTGTATTTGGATATCTAACCAAAATCGATAAATGAAGAAGGATTATAAGGAGTAATGTTTCAGATTTGTGACATCATATTTTAAGAAAGAATGTTTTTTGAATTCATCCCATAAAGGGAAAAAGTATAAATTTTTTTTTACGCATTTTTGTGTCACGAGCGATTTATCTCCCTTAATATCTAACATATATAGATAAATGAGGTATCATATAAAAGAATAAGGTCACCGCCGTGGTAACATTATATTTTAAGAAAGGATTTTTTTTTGTAATTTGAACCTTAAAGGGTAAAAATGTCAATTTTTCTAAAATGCGTTTTTTGTATCTGGAGCCATTTATCTCCCTAAACAATTAAACAAAATTGATAAACGAGGTATCATTTTAAAGATTGAGGTTTTCGTAATGTATTCGGTTCCGTTACCACATTTTAAGAAAGAAATTTTTCAAAATTCTGACCTTAGAGGGCAAAAGTATTAGTATTTTTACAACGCATTTTTCTGTCACCAGGTATTTATTTTCCTCGCACAGCAACAAATATTTCAGAGATATTGATACGTTGTGTGCATTTTGTTCAGGTTTAATTTATTCTGCTAAGGTCAGTGACAGTTTGTCATAAATACAGAGTGTTTTAAATTTTCCTAACTGTTTCGTAATATATTGCAAGTATTTTGATGTGTACCTATTACACACACACACACAAAATCAAAAATTGCTACAAAAGTACGGTTCTACTTTTCATTATATTACAAGCATTCAACCTCACTAATCATCGCATTTTATTCGCGAAATTTTCGCAAGGGTAGTCTAGTTTGTATAAATTAATATTGTAGCGTGAAAATTCCACAATATCGTTTGGTAGGCAATTTTAGCAATTGAATAATAAATACATAGCGAAAAAAACTTAAATTTTCTATTTCACAGTTTTTGTTTTTGTTTTTTTTTTAACACATTAACCTTTTTCGTGCGTTCAATTTGTAATTGAATGACGAAAATGGGTGATTCTGTACATTTTTATACTAACAATATAAAAAGACTAATCCTTGGAAAGGCTTGCGAGATCACCCAAACTGACGCGCCACAATGGTGGGCGTCGGCCAGGCCGGTGCATACAATGGACAGCCTCACTCGTGTAGATCTAACGGGTTAACTCAGGCGAAAGACCGCCCGCTTTGGGGAAATTCTCCCGCCCAGGTCAATGGACTGTCGCCGACCTGTATGCAACCGGACCTGGCGAAGAGCGATGTTCCGAACTTTGCCGGCTCGCTCCGAGCTCGCGGGCGTCTGCTGAAGTCAATTTTGGCCAATCGCTTAAGCTGGAGTATATGAGACCTATAGCACGAGCCAATTAACAGTGGATAATTCTCCGCGCTTTCTAATTCCACGCATGTTAAAAACGCGCCCTGGCAAGAGCCATGGCTACCACGAGCGACGCGAAGGGACGGTTCCTGGAGGACTGCGTGAAGACTACTTCGTGTTAAACCCTCAGAGGTGGAGGGTGTACTTTGGAATCCGACCTCCGAAATTGGAACTGCGAACAACGTGCCAAAACTTCCAAGGTTGGAGGCTGTTCTGACTTTCCACCGAACCACCAAGGGTTCGAGAAAACGTACTGCAGAGTGCACCTGCAGCGAGATCGCGTTGCAGACAGTTTGTATATTACCTAAAGTGCATACTGCACTTCACCGTTGTAGCTAACAAACTATAACTCTTAAGCCGCGTTCCCACGACGTCTTGTAACGAAGGCGGGACGGGACGGGACTTCATTAGCCGAAGTGTAGGGACGAGCGCGCGCCGCAGGTTTAAGGGGGCAGCCACAAATTACGTGAGGTGTTTTTCAGGATTTCCGGACACCCTCCCCCCTCTGGTGAGACTTCCTGAGATCTGCCCTCCCCCCCTTCTCTGTAGTGGTCTGGTCCGTGAGACCACCCCCCTAGAAATCGCCCTCGCCTTTTTTTAGGTCTCACCCTTCCAAAATGCGGTTACACCCCCACTTTTACACGAAATACCCCGATAAAATCGACTTTCGTGTCATTTGTAGACCTTTTTTTGCAGGCCGCATATAAAATTATATAGTGTATATTAGATGTTCCGAGATGCGCGCGTAGGGCCTATTATGAGTTCGCAGAATATAACATAATTATTCTGGAACTGATAACTGCAAACTCATAAATAAAACAGGCAATATTTGTCATATATTCGCAAAAACATTATTTTAAAATCAAAGAATTTTTTTCCCATAATTTAGACAGTTAATTTTGAAATATATGGATGCACAAATAATGTTTTTTTTTTTTTTTTTTTTTTTTTTTTTTTTTTAATACACTGGTATTGACTTCATTGGCAATTATAAACTAAATATAATTTGAAAAAGTGTGATGAATCACGCGGGGCGAAAAAATCAGAGTACGATGCTTATTTTTATTAATTTTCATGATTGAAAAAAGCTGCTCACATTTATACGTGCTTCCGAATGTGCAAATTATTTTTCGTGCGAAAACTATCAGCTTTGGATATTTTTCTTCGGAAAGGTATGTTCTGTATATGAAATTTCTGAACCTCTCGCGGGCCGGATTGAAGCTGGTGGAGGGCCGGATATGCTCTAGATAAACACGACTTCCTAGTAGACCTACCGCCATGTCCAGACCATGAAGACGCCCCTGGATCTACCACACCCAAGCTGATGATTACACTGGAGAACAAGGTTCGGTACGTTCTCCATTACCGAGTTCTCCAGCAATCTTTAGGCTTGGGGTTGAAGTTGGGCAAGATACTCCGCGTTATATCCTTCGATAAGTCACCGCGGATAAAAGAGTATATCTCTCTCAATGCGAGTAAGCGCCGTTTTAGCCACATCTGAGACTTTTACAAATTGATGAACAATTTTTTTTTTTTTTTTTTTTTTTTTTTAACAGTTTAACGTCCCTTTTTAACGACGTGGTCTTCAGAGACGGGAAAGGATGGGGGCAAGGAATGGGAAGGAATTCGGCCATGGCCTTTTGAAGGAAGCATCCCGGCATTCACCTGGAGTGATTTGGGGAAACCATGGAAAACCCAAATCTGGATGCCCGGACGGGGATTCGAACCACCGTCCTCCCGAATGCGAGGCCAGAACGCTATCCGTTACACCACCACGCTCGGTGATGAACAATTCAATATTCGGTAAAACAATGGACAACATTAGTAAACACCGCGACGTGAAATTGTGTACAGTTTGGGTGGGGCGCCACGGTGCCCCCAAACACGTAACATCACCACACTTTAAACGCATGACGGTTTTCAGCAAAGACTTTGTGGCTCTGGAGACGTCGAGTGTAAGGATACTTTTTAATAAGCCTGTCTATGTCAGAATATGCATTCTCGACCTATCTAAACTGAGGATGTACCGGTTTCATTATGAATTCGCAATTCCTCGGTACAGATGCCCGAAACTGTTTTATATGGACACCGACAGTTTCATCTATTTGGTGAACGACTGCGATCCATATAAGGTAATAAGAGACAACAAGGGGGAATTCGACACATCAGGATATAAGATTGACAATCGTTTCGGGATGGAACCATACAACGAGAAGGTTGTTGGTGTTATGAAAGATGAAGCGAATGGCTCCTTGATTGCTGAGTTTGCGGGTTTGCGTTCGAAAATGAATGCATTCCGCAAAGAAACCAGTTAAACTTCCAGACGGGCTAAAATTTAGCTGGTTCCGTCACAAGATCGCTAAAGATGGAGGACTATGTTAACTGTTTGAAAGGGGATCCTATAAAACATCATGTACAACACCGGTTCCAATCAAGCCTCCATCACATAACAACTGTTGAAGAATTCAAGCTGGGTCTTTCTAGGTTGGACGATAAGTGGTATATTTTCTCCGATGGGATAGGGTCCCTACCATGGGGGCACATATCTGTTCCTGAACGAAGAAGAAATATAGCGCTTATTCGTATTAGTTTGTAAATACAGTGGAATGAACACATTGTAAAAAAACACAAATGTTTATAACTTTATTAAAAAAAATATATTTTACATTTTTTTACATTTTTCTCAATAAATCTTTTTTATGGATCCATGTTTTATGTGATTTATCAAAACTAGCCACTTCACCAAGATCATATTTTTCCTTCTCTTTATTGCTCGCTCAACCAAAAACGCACTTGTAATTTTTGTTAACTGTAATTCTTTTTGATAAAATGCTCCAGCAATATCTTTGCCTTGATAGTCTTTAAGTAAATAAGTAACAGGATTTGTTAATTTTCTTTACTTATGGTAAACACTTCAGTTGACCAGTTTGGCATGTAACCTTTCTAAAATTGTTCTTTAAACCTATTACTTCTAAAGAAGGGCTGCTAGATTTGTTTCTGGAAATTATCGCAGAATGCAATCAGTGACGGATATGATAAAGGAGCTGGAATGGGATTCATTGCAAGACAGGAGGAGGGTCATGGGAGTGTACAGGGCATATACTGGTGATGAGGCATGGAAAGATATTGCAATAGGTATGAAAAGTAGTGCATGGAAGGGAAAAGATGACCATGACCACAAGCTGGCACTCGATTTCAGGCACAAGGGTGTGGGAAGATTCTCTTTTTTAGGTAAGGGTGTCAGGGATTGGAATGAGTTACCAAGAGAAACGATGAATAATTTACCGAAAACTTTGAAGGAATTTAAAGATAAAATTTGTAGAGGGCAAATGTAGGTGGGTGCAGGATAGGGGGAAGATGGGTGTGTAGGGATATTGCCACCGGAGCCTGTGCTCCATTGCAATTAAATTAAATTAAACATGGTCGCCAACTTTGAATTTTGCACGAGTAGTAAGTTTGATATGACTATGCACTGTTGAAAGTAGTGAGTTGGCTTTAACGTCACAAGGTTTCATCTTGATGCTCCTGTGCCACTTATTATTGTAATTAGATATTAACTGAGGAAGAAGTTGAATCCAACGATGTGAACCACGTCTACTGAATTCTTGCCACATCGCATTCTTGATAGTTCTGTTGAGTCGTTCAACTATTGATGCTTTCAGATGAGTATATGTCGAGTAATGATTAATACCATTATCAGTCATGAGTGTTTTGAACTTTGAATTGTAAAACTCCTTTCCGTGGTCAGTTTGCAAATTTTTAGGAACACGATTATCACTTAGTATATTCTTCATAGCATCGACAACAACACTAGCCGTCTTGGTCTTGAGAGGCACTGCCCATGCAATCTTTGAATATGTATCGATCACCATCAGTATATACTTGAAGCCGCTGTTTTTACGGGAGTAAGGGATCATTTCTACAATATCAGCTTGCCACAGATCGTCAAGTCCTTTGATGATTACACGTCGTCTTGAAAATTCTTTCTTGCAGGTCTATGGAGTTCTGCTGCAACTTGATCCATGTTACAATATGATTTCTCTCTCACGAAGTTCTTTAATCACTGACAAAATTTCATTGGTGTGTGCTGTATGTCCTGCCGATGTGGATGATGTATCTTCAGTCGTTCAACGAGCTCATTCGGGTCGTCCCGATACACATATTCCTTCATGTGGAGAAGGCCTGAACCAGACTGACTGACAAGTTTAGAGATTATGTTTTTATACTTGTTATTGTTTGCGAGGTTCCGAACTTTACCGGATGGATTAAATTTTACTCTGTGGGCACTTGTGATGTTTAATATTTCTGAATAACTTTTCAAGTCCTTGTTGGTATATATTTTAGGTTTTTTTTAAAAAAAAAAAAACAGTTCCATTAACCCTTGTGTTCTCTCATATTCAGTGCCATCTAGTATAATAACATCTTCTCCAATAGACATGGGTGAATTTCCAATCAATAGAGAATCTTTCTTATTTCGAACACCATACACTGAATCATAGTCTCGTTGACTTCGCTTTAGAGAACTCAGAAGACTGCTGCTGCTGCTGCTGAAGTCGCTGAGGTAAGAAAACTTTTTCCATAGTATCCGTCACAGGTCTTAACGAATCCACGGAAAACTTTTCAGTATCGATCTGACCAGTCTTCAGTTCGAGTAACTTGTGTCTAATAGCATTCCTGGCTTTTATAATGCCATGTTTAGTTGTTGCCGTATCCATGTTTATACACCAAATGAAGCTTATGGGAGATTACTGCATTATTTCATGTGTTAAAGTCACGTGTGCTGTAAACGGCTCGTGGGACTCATATGCGGGGAAAAAACTAAGTTTATGACCACGACTCACATGGAGTAGTACTCCTTGATAGTTAACGTATACCCAATTCAGTTTTACGTCAACCATTTTCGGTTTGTCTACTGAGAAGGTCACACCATTGAGATGGATTTCACGATAATTTCGGCCCGTATCTAGTACGTATGCATTGTCTTGAAACATGCCCGTTGCAATTATATTCTAAACCATAGTCATTTCCATCGATTTTAAAAACATTATACCTTCATTAATAGTTTTGTTAGCATATCGTTTTGTTACCACGTCATCATCATCGATGGGGTCAGCTACATGTTTTAATATTCGACCCTGACAATCGAAACTTCCTTCTTTCGTAAAAAGTATGTGTTGGGGAGGGTGCACTAACACTCTCTTGCTCTGTATCAATGATGTTCTACCAAACTTGTCCATGGTTGTAATGATGATAGTACCTAGTGTGCTTGACTATTTACCTAAAAAAGAATCAAATCCGTTGCGGTACCGTCCGTGATACATGTCATAGTCTTTGGCAATAACCACAAATCCATATTTATTTGCATTCCAGCAGTATCCACATAAATCTTTAAACTCGTTGAACGATATATCGGTATTAACGTGGTCATTATAAATGTGTTTGAGGTTCATATCATTCTGTTTAAAGAGTACAATCAAGTTGGCGTTGTCTCGGTATCCGAATATATGTCTGAAACAAGTAGAAGGAATCAACTAACCCAGGTCTACCCATACAAAAGTAGTCTCGTATATTATTCTGCTTTTCACATGAAACATCGTCAAACACAAACACAGAATTTGGGAGGGCTTCACTGTGTGGCAGTACACTTTGATTATCGTTAAAAGTTAAATACCGAATTCCTTTAAGGGGTTTCAGTATTTCTTCTAGCAACTGGTACTTTGGTTGGTACAGTGACTTGGAAAATACATATACATTTTCAAATCTAAGCCCATTGGGGTGTTCCAGCAGGGAAAGCACTAAGTTGCTTTTTCCACAATTTGAAGGGACGCACATTATTGCCCTCACTGTCTCGGGGAACAGAGGTCCATTCTTCATCTTTTTCTGCTTGGTGTCTGCAACATCTGCATTACTCACAGGTAATGTTGCTTGCAGTTTGATGAAGCGCATATTGACAAGGTTTTAAAGCCGCTCTGACTATATATAGGCGAGCTGAAATATAGTCAGTCAGTCAATAACAATGCCGCCTACGAAGAAGAAGAAGAAGAAGGGTCGTGCCTTCTTAAACAAACTCATCTATAAAAGGCATTTGAGGCACACATTCCCACATACCAGTTTTGTGGGCCTGCAACGAAACTGGAAAAGCGGTGGAAATTTGGTCAAACTGGAATAAATCTATTAGATACTGCACATAGAGAACATTACACTACATACGCACAGGATGTGGATAGACATAATGCCCATCGTATTCTCGTGGAGAAGGCTTCATACAGAATGAAGGCTAAAGATGCAAAGTTTGGAGAACATGTTGCTACATTTCTAGTAAACAGAACTATGCGTGCTAAGATAAGGCTGGGTGCAGTTATCAAAAAGAAGGAAAAAAAAGGGTGGTATCCTTCCTTTAATACCAATTTTTGCAGGATTGTCGGCTGGTGGAGCTCTTGCAGGAGGAGTCTAGTCAGAGCTGTCAAAGCAGCTAAAGAAGCTAAAAAACAGTTGCCTGAAGAGAAACGGCACAATGAAACTATGGAATCAATATCAATGAAAGGCAAAGGTATATATTTGAAACCATATAGAAAAGGCGGATCAGGACTGAACAAAAAAAAAAAAAAAGGTCGATCCAACCGCTGACAAACGAGGATATAATTAGATATGTAAAATGTCTGCATATACCTCATTTTCGTGGTGTTTTTATGCGTGATGTATTACCTGAAAAAATTCTTGATCTTGAATGTGGAATAGTGAACTTGGACAGTGCTGAAAATGCTGGAACACATTGGGTTGTGTACATCAAGTACAACGATAGCGTGGTTAAGTATTTCGACAGTTTTGGTGACTTACCACCACCACTGGAATTGCAGCGATACATCTACATCTACATCTATACTCTGCAGGGATCTATACATTGTAGGGAACAGAATACTGTACAATGTACAACGTCATCAGGAATATGGTACACACATATGTGGTCACTTGTGTTTAAAGTTCTTGTACGAAAATGTTTAACATCAGTCTTGCATGAACCTCGGTCAGAGTAACACATGTCTGTGACGCCCTGCCTGTCTGGTAAAAGCTCAGTGTTGAGTTGTGATTACTTTCCGCCGATCGATTTGAGTCAAGGCGAGTATTCGGTCGAACTAGTGGATTTTCAAACATAGAACTCGATACCAAACGTTGACGAGTCAAATTGTAAATTTCACTACTTGAAGAAAATAATAACTGATATACCCACAGGATCTTACGACATTGACGACTTTGCAAATTATTTAGTTAAGCAGACTAATAACGAGAAATTGATTATTAGAGCGAACAATAATTCACTCAAATGCGAGATACAAATGCCTGTGGAAATTGACTTCAGTAAACCAAACTCAACTGGATCGCTCCTCGCATTTTCGAAACGTGTGTTAAAAGCTGGATTTCATACTTCAGACTACACCTTGCAGGTTTTCAAAGTTAACGCCATATGTATAGAGTGCAGTGTATGTACGGTAATTACGTCAACGATAAGTTGGGACACACACTACACGAGTTTTTTCCAAGAGTGCCGCCAGGGTACAAGATTGTGGAAGTACCACAAATGTCATCTACCTCCCCATCACTGTGAAAACGCTCAACAATATTCACATTGTCGATCAGGACGGCGAATTGGTTGATTTCAGAGGAGAAACCATTACTCTGAGACTACATATAAAGAATGGCCGCTCGTTATAACAGCAAGCGACAATCTCGTATAGTTGTCAGTCGTGAACCGACAGTGAAACGGTTAACACCTGCTAACGTGCTCTTCCTACAGTCGTTAGGCAATACCGTAAAAAATGGATGAGCTACTTGATACAAATTCTAATGTGGAATTTGATGAGTTGGTGACTCGTAAACAGTTTTTGAGTCATCAACCACATACGCCATCCACATTTAATAACAACGATGAGACTCGGATACCTATTCAGATACATATACAGTGCCGCCCGAAAGTTACCTGCATACTGAAGGAAGATTCCTCAAAGAAGATGGAACTGGAGCGACAAATTCACTTTTCACAAGCAATGCTATTGCATTCCTGTTTGAGGAAATTGGCCTAGAAATTAATGGAAATGAAATTGACCGAAATAGAAACGTTGGCATCACCAGCTCAATTAAGGCACTAATTTCTGGCGACCCACAAGAAATTGGGGTGCTGAACAACGCAGGATGGAGCGCACGCGATCTTGGGGATGGGCACTTTGATGTATGTATACCATTAAGTATGATTTTAGGCTTTTGTGAAGACTATAAAAGGATACTTGCTAATGTGAAACAAGAACTAGTATTGATTCGTGCTAGGGATGACACAAATTCATACATACAAGCCAATGCAAAATAGCAAATTCAGACTGAATAATGTCGTGTGGGTGTTACCGCACGTGCAAGTAGGTGACAGAGAAAAATTGACTTTGCTTAAGATTGTGGAAAGTGGGAAGCCAATACGCATTCACTTAAGAAGTTGTCACCTGCTTGATTATCCAGTACTTCCCGTAAGCAAGATACAAGTTAGGACTTTGAAGACAACAACGTAATTGGAGAAACCTAGGACTATAGTTCTGTGTTTTCAAACAAACAGGAAACATAACACGGAAAAAAGTGCAGCTGAGTTTGATCACTGCCATCTCCGTAATGCCTAAGTGTTCCTAAACGAAGTAGCGTTCCCCTATGAGAACATGAATTAAGACTTTAAGAAAAACAGAACAACCGTACTGTATAACCAGTATGCAAGATTCAAGCAGTCTTACTATGAACAAGATCATCCCTCACCACTACTAAAACGTGAAGAATTTGTTGCAACTGCACCTCTAGTTGTAATAGACTGTTCACAACAAAATGAAACAGTTAAGACAGGTCCTGTAGATATACTTATGGAATTTTATTGCAGTGAGAATTTCCCTGCCTACACATTTGCATACTGTCTGATCCTGCATGATCGTGTTGTAGAATACGTACCTCTAACTGGTGTGGTGCGGAAGCTCACATAAAACAGGATATCACCATTCACCGCCATGCATTATCATGCCAACAATCTTCCTGGACGCACAGGGATTCAAGACGAAGGAAGGCGTCTTCGTTTTCAAAGAAGTTGCTGTATGTGTAATACGATCTGACAACATTATAGCTACACATTGTATAAGTGTATTGTCACCAAGACGTAGAGGAGATGAACCATCAGTTACTTGGTTGACACATTATTACCATGGAATACCTTGGAACACTGATGGAGTGACTTTCAAGTAAACTATGTACTATTCTACATGCAATCACCAATGAAGACGATTCAATTATCTATGTGAAAGGACGGGAGAAGGTGCAATGGTTCCAGAGGATTATCAGGAAGAAGGTCTGCTACAACATAGAAGACTTCGGATGTCCTCCACTAGGAGAACTCATGAAAAATAATGAAATAAAACTTTGTAAAGCACTTTTATTTTGTAATTCTATGTGTGCTGTGGAAAATGTATTTTTAATTGCCCAATGGTGGGTGAAATAAAAACAATTAAATGAAAATTCATGTATTTTTTTATTTATCAACCACCTACATCTTGGTTACATTGTTCTTGAAATCATTAAACACAATAAAAATTTTGTATGCGATGATTTCATTTCTTAGTTGCACAAAGTCAATTGGAGTACTGTATGACATATTATTAGGATGAACGTTTGTGCATATCGATTAACTTTGACACTGACGCCATATAGTAATCACGCAGCCTGTCTCAAATAGCTTGTAGTATGTGCAGGAGCTGTAGTTCCACAATTTCCTGACGGACAACGATGTGGCCACTGCACGTATTGCGTCGATGAGAATCTGCCATGTAGACTCTGCGAGGAAGATGCCGCTGGCAGGATCAGCACTATGGTGAAAACATAACACCGTCCGGCAGGAAACAGCATGCTCGCCGAGTGGAATATTGGTCTGGCCGCCACCGGTGAACATGTTGGACACAGCATCCAACTCCCTGATCAGCACGCACCATTCCTCAAACGAGAGTGTAATCTTGTTGTAGCCCGCTTTTTCAAGTACCACTACAGGCTTAAATTACGTTGGGATGAAAAGCCCAAAGTCAGCCTCTTGGAATCGCTGGCGTTAAGCTGGTACACTGACATGAAGAGCAGTACTTGGCGAGACTTGGTGACACGCGTTGCTTCTTCGGGACGAGGAGGGAGACTGAAGGGTAACTCACACGTTCATGAGTCATAAGGATGGGCAGCGACACGTGCGGAGGGGTGGGGGGAGATGCGCAGAACGCGTGATAGGTGACTCATGCAGGCGGCAGCTGCGGGCGCCATAGGGGTGAGTCATGCCGGCGAGGCATGGGATCCACGTGTGGTGACGTGACCCCGGAACGACACGTGCAGTGGGGTGCGGAAGACGCGTGGAGCGCCACGTGTGGCGACACGTGCAGTGGGGTGAGGGAAGGCGAGCGGAAAACGTTTATGTGCACTCAGGTGGAAACGGGAAGTCGTTAAAGTGCATTCATGTGGAAACCGGAGTGGGGTGGGACGCCACGTGTTGTGGGTTGAGCCGTTAAAGTGCACTCATGTGGAAACGGGAAGTCGTTAATGTGCATTTATGCGGAAACCGGAAGTGACCTGTCAACCCTAATGGTGATTAATACAGTTAGAACCTCCAAAGTCACACTACTAATCCGGACGCGCACCTCTATCAGCGCAGGTGTAGTTGCCGGAGAAATCTGGTATTCACTAACAGAATTTAGGTAAAGTTGCTCACCTGGCGAGGTTGATACGTGCTCGCTGCCCGCCGCTTAAGGCAGATCCCTTCTGGCCGACAAAGGTGGAGTCTCCGTTGGGCAGCAGCTTGAAGTCCCTCTCCAGTGCACAGGCACCCACTACTTTGTGGTACCAGTCTTTCCTGTAGGGCCGCCCCAGTAGGATGTTGTCGCGCACGCTGCCCACGAACACCCACGGCTCCTGGCTGGCGTACGACACTCGACCGTGCACGCTCACAGACCCAGAGGACGGCTGCAGCTCACCCAGCAGCGCCTGAAGGACAGAGCTCTGCAACAGGCGAACAACAAACATGTCTAGCTGTAGTGTATATACTACTAGAGCATTTGACTTAAAAGGTTGTTCTGCTAAAGATAAATACAGTATTAACAACATAAATGAATAAACGAAGAGTTAATGTAGAAGGAATGAAGCAACTTTCTGCATAGTGGTCAGCGATTCCTATGAGAGTCAGTGCGACTACGGATAGTTCAAGCACGCTCTGGCCTCGCATTCGGGAGGACTCCGGTTCAAATCACCGTCCGGGCATCTAGATTTGGGTTTCCCATGGTTTTCCCAAATCATTCCAGGCGAATGCCTGGATGCTTTCTTCAAAAGGCATAGCCGACTTCCTTTCCCTTCCTTTTCGCCAGTCCCATCCCGCCTTCAATGACCTCGACATCGACGAGGCGTAAAGCCATAAGTAAAAAACAAAGGTCAAATATGTCAGCAAAGAAGACTTGGCAATGATATCATTAGTTCAGCCTCTCAGATAAAATTTCTAGATCTTAAATGTTTCTATACTTCCTTCTAAACCACTTCTTTTATTTCTTTCCTTCACTAACACTCTTTTCCCCAGTCTGTTCACTGGTCACGTGGAGAATATAACAAACTGACTACGAGCTCGATCTACATGAGCACGGAGTGACTGAGCTACGAGCTCTCAATACAAAATCTGTAGTTTTTGGTTTATAACAACCGTATGCAGAATGACATCGCAATGGTCCATTAAGGATATCGCCGCAAATCAACAACCGACCGCCGATCTCGACACGTAGATACACTATCACTTCGGACCACCAAAGCAACAATACTGGTTCAGGGACAATTAGGAGTTGCGGGCTTTCAAGATTAAATCCGTTTCTAAAAAAATGCAAGTTACTGTTGCATCTTGAGCGATCTTTGTGACCGTGGTACAAAAAAGTTGTCTATATATATTTTTTTAACCCACATATCGTCTGGTATTTTAGCTCAAAAAATCAACTTTTTATGATAACATTCTAACTTACGTTTATGTGGAATTATAAAAATCCAGTCAATAGTTCTTTTTCGAACCCTAGTTCTCCACTTAGGGCGCTGAAGACCTCGATGTCAGAGAGTCCTAAAATCCTAATAGCAATAACTTCAACAACAGTCTTATTCACATGCTTCAAATCTTCTTTTCTCTCTTTTTTTATTGATTCACCAAACTTGTAACATGGGGAAGACGTGTATGAACAGGAAATAACATTTCAGTGAATTACGTCACTGGAAAACATCGTAAGCGCCTTGGAAACTGTAAAACAGAAGTGTGGTTCAGTATTTGTTTCTGAGACTCACCTCTGGGTTGTGTTGGTAACATGTCCATTCATAAATGAAACATATCCTCGACATAATTTTTCAAGTAGTTATAACATCCATGCAAAATTATATTTGGTGTCGGAATTTGCTTGTAACAAATTGCAACTTGAACGTCAAAGTGGCTTCAAGTGGGCAAAGTTGGATCAAAATTCATGCCTTCAGGTGTCAGCAATATTGTGGCTAAGCAATCGCAAGCACCGATAAAGCAAATACTTTGTCGCTGTTGATATTATACAATAATACTTGTACGAAATTATAGTGTAGTTTTTTTTTAAATGGAAAATAAAGTAGTATGGTAGTTCTTAAGGCCTTGCCTTGATCTTATGGTCTGTAGCATAGGTTCAGCTAGCACAGGAACTAAAAGAGGAATATCTAATTAATTTAATTATGAGTTAATGGTATAAGCCCGGATCGTTGTCTCAAATCGTTGCTCCCCATTATTTTTCAAGCGCCTAGCACGTGATCAGTTGGTTCAAACACAGGTGGTGCAGGAAATTATCAACTTTCGGAACATTAAAAAAAAAAAGATTTGGCGCCAAAACTCCGAATTCATGTGCGTGGAGTGAAAGCATACGATACTGTTGGTAGCGTGGAGTGAAAGTATACGATACTGTTGATGGCGTGGAGTGAAAGCATACGATACTGTTGGTGGCGTGGATTGAAAGCATAGGATGCTGTTGATGGCGTGGATTGAAAGCATACGATACTGTTGATGGAGTGGAGTGAAAGCATACGATACTGTTGGTGGCATGGATTGAAAGCATACGATACTGTTGATGGCGTGGAGTGAAAGCATACGATACTGTTGATGGCTGATGGCGTGGAGTGAAAGCATACGATACTGTTGGTGGCATGGATTGAAAGCATACAATACTGTTGATGCCGTGGAGTGAAAGCATACGATACTGTTGGTGGCGTGGATTGAAAGCATAGGATGCTGTTGATGCCGTGGAGTGAAAGCATACGATACTGTTGATGGAGTGGAGTGAAAGCATACGATACTGTTGGTGGCATGGATTGAAAGCATACGATACTGTTGATGCCGTGGAGTGAAAGCATACGATACTGTTGGTGGCGTGGATTGAAAGCATAGGATGCTGTTGATGGCGTGGATTGAAAGCAAACGATACTGTTGGTGGTATGGATTGAAAGCATACGATACTGTTGATGGCGTGGAGTGAAAGCATATGATACTGTTGATGGCGTGGAGTGAAAGCATACCATACTGTTGATGGCCTGGATTGAAAGCATACGATACTGTTGATGGCGTGGATTGAAAGCATAGTATACTGTTGATGGCGTGGATTGAAAGCATAGTATACTGTTGATGGCGTGGATTGAAAGCATACGATACTGTTGATGGCGTGGATTGAAAGCATACGATACTGTTGATGGCGTGGAGTAAAAGCATACGATACTGTTGGTGGCGTGGATTGAAAGCATACGATACTGTTGAAGGCGTGGAGTGAAAGCATACGATACTGTTGGTGGCGTGGAGTGAAAGCATACGATACTGTTGATGGCGTGGAGTGAAAGCATACGATACTGTTGGTGGCGTGGATTGAAAGCATAGGATGCTGTTGATGGCGTGGATTGAAAGCATACGATACTGTTGATGGCGTGGAGTGAAAGCATACAATACTGTTGATGGCGTGGAGTGAAAGCATACGATACTGTTGATGGCGTGGATTGAAAGCATACGATACTGTTGATGGCGTGGATTGAAAGCATACGATAGTGTTGATGGCATGGAGTGAAAGCATACGATACTGTTGGTGGCATGGATTGAAAGCATACGATACTGTTGATGCCGTGGAGTGAAAGCATACGATACTGTTGGTGGCTTGGATTGAAAGCATAGGATGCTGTTGATGGCGTGGATTGAAAGCATACGATACTGTTGATGGCGTGGATTGAAAGCATACGATACTGTTGGTGGTATGGATTGAAAGCATACGATACTGTTGATGGCGTGGAGTGAAAGCATACGATACTGTTGATGGCGTGGAGTGAAGCATACGATACTGTTGATGGCGTGGATTGAAAGCATACGATACTGTTGATGGCGTGGATTGAAAGCATAGGATACTGTTGGTGGCGTGGATTGAAAGCATAGGATATTGTTGGTGGCGTGGAGTGAAAGCATACGATACTGTTGATGGCGTGGATTGAAAGCATACGATACTGTTGATGGCGTGGATTGAAAGCATACGATACTGTTGGTGGCGTGGAGTGAAAGCATACGATACTGTTGGTGGTGTTCCTCCGTCGGATGGGGACATCAAGCTTGGTGGTCCCCTGATGTGTTGGAATGGATAGGCTACCACCAGGGTTCACCTTCTTCTTTCAATCATGTTCACACATGCCACACACAAACAACATACAACAGTTCCCTACACATAGACAACAACAGTCACGCACATGGAGGGAAGGAACTGGCTACCATATATCCAGGTAGCAGTACTTCTGTAGGACTATTGGAACTGCCTCAGGGAAAAGACCACACTTCTAGTGATGTAAAGAATTTATTATTATTTTAAAATCATTTGCCAAGCCAGTCTCCGAACGGTAGCTAACAGGGCCACAGGAGTAATTGGCAACAGACACCGGAGAATTTTGGTTGGCGATAATATATTGTTTCGGCGGATCTGGAAGCATTGTGGTGGATTTGTCAACGTGACAAGTTGACTTTAAATTCTCACTATGAACCATCTTTTATACACTTTCTGTTGGCGGATCTTTAAGATTTTTCTGCAATTGATGTTCTGTGGCCAATACACTACACGAGTATATTTATCTGTTTGCATTTGTTATGCTAAAATAATTTCACGAAGAATTTCTTGTTAGCG
Source organism: Vandiemenella viatica (assembly GCA_031002005.1). NCBI lineage: Eukaryota > Metazoa > Arthropoda > Insecta > Orthoptera > Morabidae > Vandiemenella > Vandiemenella viatica. Next base: position 57,022,209 of record JARYHS010008075.1, on the reverse strand, counting down.
TATTAATTAAATTAACTGTTATTCCTGCCACTTTTTTTAAACAAGACTAAGAGTTCTCCTTTTTGCTTCTGGCTTTACGCCTCGTCGAAGTTGTTACAGGCGGGAAAGAACTGTAGGCAAGGAACGGGAAGGAATTTGGCAATGGTCTTTTGAAGGAACCATGCCAAAGTTCGCCTGAGGTGATTTGGTTGAACCATGAAAAGCTGAAATCTATATTCCCGGACGACGATTTGAACCCGCGTCCTCCCGAGTGCGAGGCCAGAGCTTAGCGCTCACCCACAACGTTCGGTTTGACTTTAGCGATATTATTCACACCACACTTGTCGGATACTTTGCTAAGGTAATAACATTTGGCAATTCGAACCCTGGTGTAGATCTGAAACATGCAGCCATACAACTTGCTCTTGTTCATGGGAACTCCATGTCTTTGCAGTTAGAACAACAATAACTTATTACTAAGTTTCATTAAACTTAAAATTACGAGACTGAAACAGCGCTAAATTATCAATATGTGTGGAAAACAGTGAAAAAGTATCGATATTTCTTGGTATCGAGTATTTCCTTTTGCTACCGATACTTTTGTTCTCGACACATTTCATACGATATTTTTCTCATATCAGCAGTTTTTTGGAGGTATCGATGCCAAAATGAGGCTGAAAAAATTTGTGGAAATACTACAAAGCCACGAAAAGAAAAAGTGTAAATACGATTACAACATGTCACACTACAGCAGGCCAGCGACCCTATATTTCAGCTGGCAATACGTAATTTTGCTAAGATTTAGGTAAGTATCGATGACAAGTGAGGTAGCGATTCGATTCATCAAATTGCACACAGCTATGGAGGTCGTGCAGAACAGTAGTCGTAGTTTTTGGTGAGTGGGACATGTAAGTGCAGTGAAACGTGTCGGGTCACTTTGAGGACGTTTCACGGTCGTCCGCGCCGGTAAAATCAGAGGCAGCCATTCTCGGAAAGTACGAAAATTCCAAACTGTCAGATGAACAGCAAGATCATTTACGGCGAATTATACGAAGTTGTGTTTGTTATAGTGTACTAACTAATCGATTTTACAGACTTAAATAAGCCTACATTTCACACTTGATAGCGCTTGTGATCTTCGGAGTATTATTGTGTTCAATTAGAATATGATTAACTTCATAAATTTCGGTTGGTGGTTGGGTGTAACATGTGCCATCTAAACTGCAACAGTAAAAATGTGTTTCGTATTTCAAATTCAGGTGCTTGTGATGTTACGTTTTCCTGTTACACATTTATAACTTGACACCATGATATTGAGCAGATTAATATTACACAGACCAACCAACCGTGGCTACCGCATTTAATGAACAGAACGAAGTCTAGATACCCATCGATTGGCAAATAAATTAATGGAAGAAAACTGATTAACAATTTTAAACAGTATTCTGACGGACAGACTTGGGGTGTATGATGGATGGCGCCTTAGACAAGAATATGTACCCTGTACATCTCAAGACGAGAATCAAGATGTCTTTTTACATTCGTAGCATTGTCATTTTTAGAATTTGAGAATGATATAAGAACTTATTTTTGACATTTCTCTAGCTTTTAGTTTTAAAATGGAAGGATTCTCACACTCTCGACTATAAAACATTGGTTACATTATCTTTAGTTATCAGCATTGTCGCCTACTTTGTTTATTTGAAGTGTGTGAAACTTTGTTTTCTAGTAGAAAACAAAGTTTCTCGAGTACAGTAGAAAATTTCTACTGTACTCGAGGAACGGTCATTGGTGTCGTAATTGCAGCTGTGAATTAATTATTCATTAATCCTTTATTATTTTATAATAATAATACGTATAAATGAAAGTCAGCACATACGAAACAAAAAAGAAAAACTCAAACGTTAGGCTCATTTTTACAGGTTGCTTTGGCTAGTGAGAAAGAAAGAAGTGAGCCTTTATTTGGCAACACCAGAGTCACTATTGTCGACCGACCCTTTGGAGCAATGAGAAGATATGAAAGCAGTATTCCCTTACACGTATAAGTTAGCACTTGTATACCTGACAGTTCCAGCAAAGTCAGTCCCCGCACACGTTTTTTGTAGAAGATAGTCAGTACAATGTCAAAGACAATAAACAGATTATAATCGAAACGATCGGATAAATCACTGTTTTTAAATGACTGTACAGACGAATAGTGGAAAGAGTAATATTAATATCTACATATTTTAGTTACTTACTGCCACATTTTAATTAGTCATAGCATTAAGCTGTTGAATTGATTTGTAATTAAAATAAAAAATGAGCTGCAAATTTCGTCATCATAAAAAGTATTGGTCAATTCAAAATATTTAATAAAAAGGTCTAAAATTTGAAATAAGCGCAGGATCAGGCATTTAATAATAAATTAAAATAAATAATGAAAATCTCAATCCCAATGAATGATTTGAAAAAATCATGTTATCGATACTTTTCCTTCGATACCTCAAGGTTTACATAATTTTTTCAGTACTTTAGTGAGTACGATACTTTTCTTGTACCGATACTACTCCTGAGTACAGCATCGATACGTTTATACGATACCGTATCCTTATTCAGAGCTATTTAAATAGTTTCACAGCTGCTGGAAAAACTGGTAAGTTTGCACGTTCCTTCTGAAAGTCTCGTAAATGTGAGGAAAGAAAAACTTAAGCTACCCTTAGGAGAACACAAAAAGTAGAAGGAGAATTATTGTGCAATTTATGCAAAATATCGAACAAAACTACAAGTAATAGAAGCTGATTTTTTTTTTTATGTATGTTCAGCGATATCTTCGCCAATTTTGAACCGATTTAAATGATATTTTTTTAGTGGCTGCATTATACCTCCAAAGTAGTCCCATATGATTTTCATTGAGAAATCACCCCTCCTACCCCTTTACATCCCTTAATTTTTATACAAATCCACATCTTTTATCCGATTTCAACTGAACTTTGGACATGTATAGTCAAAAATAAAGAGAAAAAATACTGTAAACTTTTGGTTTGAAAAACTAAACCCCTTATCCACCCCCTTAATTTTTGTCAATGTTCTTTATACAAATCTACAGTCGACACCATTTAACTGATCTCCATTAAATTTGGTATATACCTGTAATTTTTCATCGAGAAGGTTTCTGACAAAAAACTAAAAAAAACCACCCACCTCCCCCTTTACACCCCTCAATTTTATACAAACCTACATTTGTTATCTGATTTTGTTCGAACTTTGCACTCGTATACTTTAAAATAAAGAGAAAAATCCTGTCAACATTTGGTCTGCCAAAGCGCAACCCCTCTACCTCCTTCCTCTCCCTTAATTTTTGTCATTGTTCTTTGTAAAAATAAGCTACAGTCGACACGGTTTGACCGATTACCATGAATGTTGGCACTTGTATGTATTTTTCAAGGAGAAGGTTTCTGACCAAGAAATCCAAAATCACCCGCTCTCCCCATTAAGCTGCTTAATTTATATACAAACCCACAGTTTTTAACCGGTTTAGATAGAACTTAGCACACTTTTACTATAAAACAAAGAGAAAAATAATGTCAACCTTCGGTTTGCAAAAATAGAACCCCTCTCCCCGTTTTAATCCCTTTGATTATGTCAATTTTCTTTTAAAAAGGTATGTTCAACACCACTTGACCGACATTTATGAAAGTTGGCACATATATGTATGTTTTTATGCAGAAGATTTCTGCCCTCGCTCCCCTTTACACCCCTTAATTTTTGTACAAACCTACATTTTAATTCGATTTCGATGGAACTTCGCATGTGTATACTTTAAAACAAAGAGAAGAAGGAATATACTGTTCACATTACTTTCACAAAAACGTAAACCCTATCCCCCTTTCTACCCCTTTATTACTGTCAATGTTATTTATATAAAGCTACAGTTTCTATCTGATTTTGAAGGAATTAGGCACATGTTGACTTCAAAACAAACAGAAAAATACTGTATACATTTGGTTTAGAGAAGCCAAACATCTCTCCCCCTTCCCATCCCCTTAGTCTACACAAAGCTACAGTTTCTATCCGATTCTGAAGAAAATTTGTGCACGTATACTTTAAAATATACAGAACAATTGTGTTCAAATTTTATTGAAGAAGCCCAGTAGTGTCTGAAGGCCGGTCGGTGGACAGTTTTTTCCCCATGTATTCTTATGGGAGGGGGAGTGAGCCCACATATTCTTTTTCCCCATGTATTTCTTATGGACGGGGGAGTGAGCCCACTTTTTTTTCCCCATGTATTTCTTATGGGAGGGGGAGTGAGCCCACTTTTTTCCCCATGTATTTCTTATGGACGGGGGAGTGAGCCCACTTTTTCCCTTATGGACGGGGGAGTGAGCCCACTTTTTTCCCTTATGGGAGGGGGAGTGAGCCCACTTTTTTCCCCATGTATTCTTATGGACGGGGGAGTGAGCCCACTTTTTTCCCTTATGGACCTGTGTGTGAGCCCACTTTTTCCCCCTCCCCCCCCTCCCCGCCGCGCACGTTCCGGTAACTAATTGAATTAAGTTAGGGGAGCTGTAATTGAATGCGCACAGCTGCGCCACACCCCGGAAGCCATTAATTATCGCTCCCCTCGCAGCTGCAGGATGCGGGTTCGTAATTGAATGCGCCACACCCGGAAGCCATTAATTATCGCTCCCCTCGCAGCTGCAGGGGAGTATTTAATAAATGTTTGCTTTCTGCACATACTACAGAACCTTTGTAAGGCCTTTGCTACATTATGTGGGACCCTCATCATGTGTATCAGATAAAGTAGTTAGAGGGTTAAAGTAGAACAGCTAGATTTGTTTGCGGCTGTCAACTTAGACCAAAACAATGTGTATGAATAAAGGAGCTGAGTTGTCTTTGGATGACAGGAATGTGGATAAAGAGTCGTGGTATATGTAAGGTATACATCGATGTGACCTGGACTGATGCTGGGAGAAGAAATGAGAACAATGTTTCACCGAGCGTGGTGGTTTAAAGGTTAACGTTCTCGCCTCGCATTCGGGAGGACGCGGGTTGGAATCCCCGTCCGGGCATCCAGATTTGGGTTTTACATGGTTTCCTTGTCCCCAGTCCCATCTCGCCTCTAATGACCTTAGCCGTCGACGAGGCGTAAAGCAATAAAAAAAAAGCAATGTTTCAGGTACAAAGTGAAAAGTTTTTATACGTAAGGGAGTCGAGGAAAGGGGAAAAACTTGTCGTGCGATGTGAACAATTTATTTCAAACGGTGAAAGAATTTCTAGTAAAAATTCTAATGAGGACGAACGCTTGTAACGTGAGCTCCATTGAAAATTATTTTAGTACAAAACGCGCGGAGGCAATGTGTCGGGGCTTCGTCGTATGCGTGGCGGACTGTTTCGTTAAATTTGCATCGTCTATACGCGCTCTCGCTTTCTATGCAGTTTCAATTTGGGAAGTTTCCAGCAGGCTTAATTTGACATTACCCTCGGCTTCTGACTACATTCAACACAAATATTTCATTATGGCTAAGAATGCTTGTACCATTTGCAGCAAAAGTGCCTTCCAAAGCATTGCACCAAACGTAATTCTGAAGTCTAGAACGTGTTCATAAATGTATAGTTTACAGGGCACCATCTCACTCCAACTTTACGAGATGCGACAAGAAATATGTAGGCCAGTTTGTTTAAATTTTGCAAACTGTTAGATGTCACGCGGCCACGAACTCTTAATCTTTTATTATTAGGAAGCTGCCAACCGTCAAATGGGACGTCACAAAACGGTGGTCAGGGGATAGGCGCTGCTGCATGGGAAATATGTAGCCATACAAAAATTGCGCGACTTTCGGTGATGTATCATACTGTGGTGAGTAAGTCAATAGTCGTGGTGGTACTGAATACTTCAAAATGGTATCCCTGTGCCACCACATCCACCTGTTGCCTATATACAACGGTCATATTCGCCAGCTGCCTAGTTCAACCTGCTGTAATGACTCTGAAGTGCTTCTGTTTTCTGTCATAAATGTTAGTTATACCAAGCCGCTCACTATCGGACTTGTAACGGAAACAGAAATTTCAAGTGGTCTACTCGAAAAAGTTACACAATATAATCGTGCTTATGCATGAAGAATGGAAAGTGCTGCTCCAGGCAGTGAATAGTTTCCGGATTATTTAACAGTGAGCTTTTAAAAACGGTTTCACTTGGGGACAATTCTGTCTCTTCCCGAGCAGTGTTTGAGGGCGAAAATGACATAGGTTTTTAACGGCACTGTTCTTGGCATTGGTATTTCTTGACAATTCAACGTAAAAAAATCTGATGCACACTCAGCCTGAAGGGATCAGCACAATCAACGCTAAGAAGTCGTGGCGTCTTCAGATTTATAAAGAAAGCATTATAATGGGTTTGGTTTTTAAAACTTTTCTGTGGTACAATATCGTTTAAAGTGTGTGTGCGTCTTTCTTTGTCTTGAAAGTCTTAAAACTCCACGTTATGTCAAATTCTGCGCACAATACAAAGTTTCTAAATCAATCGAAATATTGTTTAGCATTTAGTCTTATAGGTCATGCGACCAGTCTTAATTTTAGAACTAATAGTTTAAAAAGGAGTAAAAATTCGGAGGACGTGAACATGTTATGAATTTAAGACGTCACGTAAGAAATAATGAACAATCTCGTGTTTTATCATGCGTTAAAATATAAGGGCAAGCTGTCAACGAGAAACGCTCAAGACCAATTCGGTTTAAACGCCTATGAAAAAGTTAATGTAGTAGAAACAGCTTTTTGAATTGCACGTGATGTTAACATTCCGCTTATAATACCACAATATAATTAAAATTGCTATTTTAATTTGAATCGTTAGTTTCTTTTATTTTCAATGTGGTACCAACTAAATGACATCGATATTGAAGATTCAGAATAATTATTTTAAAACTTACAGCATGAGGGAAATCGCACATTTCAGGGTTTTTTAAAATTCCTTTCTGGGATTAGTGCTGCGTCAGTGTTGCTACTGCCAACGTTTTCGGCGTACTAACCCGGGTCTTCCGCAGGGCTATTTCGCGCTGATGCATCAGCTGCTGACGGCTGGTTACTCCACCTCGTTTGCTGCTCCAGAGATGTTGATAGTTAGACTGCTTTTGTCCGCGGGTGCACACTTTTACATTTGACTTAAATCTTAGCCGCCGTGATTATTGAAGTTCCTCGAGTGTTTGAAAATTTCTAGATTCCATATTTTTTTCGTTCTAAAAAGCACTTCGATATTGCAATAATTTTTTTCTTCCATATAATTCTATGCCCTTCCAGGCGGTGATCTTCCACTGTAGATTTGGTTGTATGATCGAGTCTTGCGTGACAATGTTCTTCCGGTATAAACAGCATTGAAACGACGATGAATCGCAGTAGGAATCACTTTGTCAGCAGTTAAAAATTCGATAACAGCACGATGTTTAACTCGCGTTGACACAACACTAGAACACTTCTCCATAATTCCGGACAACAAATCCTTACTTCTCAGTACTTTCAAATAAAATGTAATGTCGCTTGGTATGTATGATCTGGCGTCAGAGTTTTTCAGTCGTAACAGCCTTACCTAAGGACATGACTGAACACGTTTACCTCCACCACCACGGACTAGACCTGATTACTACCCAAATGGACTGCTAGTGCCAGTGTACAGAGATGGCCAGCCCGGTACTGTTATTTTTCGTCTGTGTATCAGCTCAATGCTGGTGATTCTAAGCGTTTGACGATAGGTTTATCGTCCAAACACGACGTCAAAATCGTTGCTTCCTTCAAAAAGGCGATGGTCGAATACCTTCCCGTTCCTTGTCTCCAGTCACATCCCGCCTCTAATTACCTCGACTTCAACGAGGCGTAAAACCATAAGTAAAAAGAAAAAAAAATATTAAGCCCAGTACGTTTTCATTTACTTTAGAATTACCGTTAATATTTTCTATTGCAGAGACTAAATGCTGATCAGTGCAGAAATGATTACATTCGTCCACGTTTCAGACGATGCAGGTTTAATTTTTGAGACTGGTTGGCGAATTTTTAATGTTCTGCAGTGTCATGCAGGTGATTCCATGTTCTTTCTTCAATGCATTCCACTCGTCTTCTTTTCAGAGTTATTGCTTGTATGCCGGTCTGAATATCTACCCTGATGTGTGAGTTTTTAAAGCAAAGTAATGAATCAGCAGTTGTTGGAGATGTAGGTTATATTGAATGCGTAGAGACGACTGGCTTATCACAACATCAGCAAAGTCAGTTCTGAACAAGGGAAGTTAGAGTAATATCTCCTCCACAAACCAGTCTAAAAAACGTTACGAGACAAAGTTTTATATTCGTGCTGTAGTATCCCCCAAGATTACTACGAAAGATTTTACACAATTTCTAACAGTCTGAACGTTAGCTATATAACAGTGACGATGTTATTATTATTATCATCGAAAACGTGCATCGGATGTCGAAAGTCAAGAGGATCATAGAATACCGAGCCTGGTGGGTGAGCAGTAACGTTCGGATATATCGTTCGTGAGGATATGCAGCACTCGTTTTAGAGTCAGATTTTCTTTTCGTTTCCCAAAAATCACTCGAGGCTAGTGTCGGGATCGCCCCCGTGCAGTACTCCTTTCAGATTAATTTTTTTATATGCCGATATAACTACCGTGCCCGGTAGGTGAGTTTTTTTTAGGATTGGGACTGTAAGTGTGGAGGTGGAGAGTTCAATTCCCGATCCGGCTGTTCATTAGAATCTGTTGTAGTACCACTTTAGACGCATATAGCCGTTTATCGCCTATAGTAGCTGCGACAGCGAAAAAACACGGCTAGTGGTGTTTTTGTCCGTAGGAAGGGATGTTTTTTTTATTCCTAGCCATTTAAGGCAATTTTTCTTGTATTTTTGACCGAGAGTCCTCGATAAGTTATTGACATTCAAAAGTAACAGAGTTTCGACTTGCCGCGCACTCTGCCTATGTCGCGGCTAACAAGTCTATGGTATTGCGTTTCGACGTGGGCAACGGCCAAGGCGCCGGTCACTGCGAGTTTCACGCTGATGAGGTTCCTCTAAAATGAATCACCGTTGGTTGTTAGGCTCAGTATTTGGGTAAAAAGATACTATTTTAACCCCAGCAACCGTTCGGCAGGCGACTGTGTGTTTGTCGCCGTGGAACTACGATCTGGGGCATGCGGTGTTGATAAGTCGGACACAACGTCCCAACTTGGATTAGCACGTTTCATTCTTCATAAGTCAGTGTAACTCTGGTGATGTGTCCTAACTTTTTGAGTACCACAACCGGCTTCAAAATCATGCTTAGACGTTAACTCTATCGAAATTGTTATATGCAAGGGGCGGGATGCTTCAAAAGGCCATGGAAAAGACGTAAATTGTATGAATTACATGTTTGCTCACGCTTTATTTTCATGACAATAACATGCAGAGTCTAAACACACATAACGTTACCATCATTATAGACACGTCAGAGGAAGTGCACAGGGTGATAACTATACATACTAGCCTAGTGTTTGTACCCTCCACAAGGCCGAACTTAATGGGCTCAATACCAGATGAAACATAAATATGTTAGATATCAGTTAGTATGTGCCACTTTCGATGAATTTCATTTAAAAAGTGCAAAAATAGATAAAAATTCGCGAATACTGGTCAAATATAGGAAAAATATTGTTTAAAAAAATTATGGCACTTTCTGAGACAGAACTTATGTTGAAGTCTGGTTAATACAGAATGTTAAAGTGTTTGTTATAGTTGGTTAGAGTAAATTCAGGTTAGGTTATTTCAATTCACCTTCTCATGGTGCCACTGATACATGGAAATCCAAAAAAAAAAAGTGTTTGCTGAGGCGGCTTGGGCCCCACCGCGGCCTAAGAGACCGGTGTTTTGCGCGGCCTAAAAAGACCGATATTTTGCGCGACGGTTATCCGGCTACAACGCGTTTGTATTTTTCTACGCAGCAGCTGCTTACTGTGGGGCCCAAGCAACGTTTTTTTCTATTTTGGTGGATGCACTCAATACACATCGTATGGCATGATGGACACCTTCTAACCATCTAAACCGATGACATCTTTCGTATAGTGAAGTGATATAATTGTGGTGATGTTTTACCTGTTTTCATGATCTTTTTCCGACTGTGCACTTCCTCTGACTGTGTCTATAATGATGGTAACGTTATGCGTGTATGTGAGAGAGAGCGAGAGCCAATGTCTTTAAACGCAGACTGCCTTCCTGTGTACCTGCGTTAAGTCAGTTTCTGCATGCATATACCGTTGTTTCACCTCTTTTGGTACAAACACTAGGCTAGTATGTATAGTTATCACCCTGTGCACTTCCTCTGACGTGTCTATAATGATGGTAACGTATGTGTGTTTAGACTCTGCATGTTATTGTCATGAAAATAAAGCGTGAGCAAACATGTAATTCATACATTTACGTCTTTTCCATGGCCTTTTGAATGAGCATCCCGCCCCTTGATATAACAATTTCGATAGAAGTTAACGTCTAAGCATGATTTTGAACCGGTTGTGGTACTCAAAAAAGTAGGACACATCACCAGAGTTACACTGACTTATGAAGAATGAAACGTGCTAATCCAAGTTGGACGTTGTGTCCGACTTATTCAACACCGCATGCCCCAGATCGTAGTTCCACGCGACAAACACACAGTCGCCTGCCGAACGGTTGCTGGGGTTAAAAATAGTATCTTTTTACCCAAATACTGAGCCTAACAACCAACGGTGATTCATTTTAGAGGAACCTCATCAGCGTGAAACTCGCAGTGACCGGCGCCTTGGCCGTTGCCCACGTCGAAACGCAATACCATAGACTTGTTAGCCGCGACATAGGCAGAGTGCGCGGCAAGTCGAAACTCTGTTACTTTTGAATGTCAATAACTTATCGAGGACTCTCGGTCAAAAATACAAGAAAAAATTGCCTTAAATGGCTAGGAATAAAAAAAACATCCCTTCCTACGGACAAAAACACCACTAGCCGTGTTTTTCGCTGTCGCAGCTACTATAGGCGATAAACGGCTATATGCGTCTAAAGTGGTACTACAACAGATTCTAATGAACAGCCGGATCGGGAATTGAACTCTCCACCTCCACATTACAGTCCCAATCCTAAAAAAAAAAACTCACCTACCGGGCACGGTAGTTATATCGGCATATAAAAAAATTAATCTGAAAGGAGTACTGCACGGGGGCGATCCCGACACTAGCCTCGAGTGATTTTTGGGAAACGAAAGAAAATCTGACTCTAAAACGGTGCTGCATATCCTCACGAACGATATATCCGAACGTTACTGCTCACCCACCAGGCTCGGTATTCTATGATCCTCTTGACTTTCGACATCCGATGCACGTTTTCGATGATAATAATAATAACATCGTCACTGTTATATAGACTAACGTTCAGACTGTTAGAAATGTGTGTAAAATCTTTCGTAGTAATCTTGGGGGATACTACAGCACGAATATAAAACTTTGTCTCGTAACGTTTTTTTAAGACTGGTTTGTGGAGGAGATATTACTCTAACCTTCCCTTGTTCAGAACTGACTTTGCTGATGTTGTGATAAGCCAGTCGTCTCTACGCATTCAATATAACCTACATCCCAACAACTGGCTGATTCATACTTTGCTTTAAAAACTCACACACAGGGTAGATATTCAGACCGGCATACAAGCAATAACTCTGAAAAGAAGACTGAGTGGAATGAATTGAAGAAAGAACATGGAATCACCTGCATGACACTGCAGAACATTAAAATTCGCCAACCAGTCTCAAAAATTAAACCTGCATCGTCTGAAACGTGGAGAATGTAATCATTTCTGCACTGATCAGCATTAGTCTCTGCAATAGAAAATATAACGGTAATTCTAATGTAAATTGAAACGTACTGGGCTTAATATTTTTTTTCTTTTTACTTATGGTTTTACGCCTCGTTGAAGTCGAGGTAATTAGAGGCGGATGTGACTGGAGACAAGGAACGGGAAGGTATCGACCATCGCCTTTTTGAAGGAAGCAACGATTTTGGACGTCGTGTTGGACGATAAACCTACTCGTCAAAACGCTTAGAATCACCAGCATTGAGCTGATACACAGACGAAAATAACAGTACCGGGCTGGCCATCTCTGTACACTGGCACTAGCAGTCCATTTGGGTAGTAATCAGTCTAGTCCGTGGTGGTGGAGGTAAACGTGTTCAGTCATGTGCCTTAGGTAAGGCTGTTACGACTGAAAAACTCTGACGCCAGGACCATACATACCAAGCGACATTACATTTTATTTGAAAGTACTGAGAAGTAAGGATTTGTTGTCCGGAATTATGGAGAAGTGTTCTAGTGTTGTGTCAACGCGAGTTAAACATCGTGCTGTTATCGAATTTTTAACTGCTGACAAAGTGATTCCTACTGCGATTCATCGTCGTTTCAATTGCTGTTTATACCGGAAGAACATTGTCACGCAAGACTCGATCATACAACCAAATCTACAGTGGAGATCACCGCCTGGAAGGGCATAGAATTATATGGAAGAAAAAAAATTATTGCAATATCGAAGTGCTTTTTAGAACGAAAAAATATGGAATCTAGAAATTTTCAAACACTCGAGGAACTTCAATAATCACGGCGGCTAAGATTTAAGTCAAATGTAAAAGTGTGCACCCGCGACAAAAGCAGTCTAACATCAACATCTCTGGAGCAGCAAACGAGGTGGAGTAACCAGCCGTCAGCAGCTGATGCATCAGCGCGAAATAGCCTGCGGAGGACCCGGGTAGTACGCCGAAAACGTTGGCAGTAGCAACACTGACGCAGCACTAATCCCAGAAAGGAATTTTAAAAAACCCTGAAATGTGCGATTTCCCTCATGCTGTAAGTTTTAAAATACTTATTCTGAATCTTCAATATCGATGTCATTTAGTTGGTACCACATTTGAAAATAAAGAAACTACGATTCAAATTAAAATAGCAATTTTAATTATATTGTGGTATTATAAGCGGAATGTTAACATCACGTGCAATTCAAAAAGCTGTTTCTACTACATTAACTTTTCATAGGCGGTTTAAACCGAATTGGTCTTGAGCGTTTCTCGTTGACAGCTTGCCCTTATATTTTAACGCATGATAAAAACACGAGATTGTTCATTATTTCTTACGTGACGTCTTAAATTCATAACATGTTTCACGTCCTCCGAATTTTTACTCCTTTTTAAACTGTTAGTTCTAAAATTAAGGACTGGTCGCATGACCTATAAGACTAAATGCTAAACAATATTTCGATTGATTTAGAAACTTTGTATTGTGCGCAGAATTTTGACATAACGTGGAGTTTTAAGACTTTCAAGACAAAGAAAGACGCACACACACTTTAAACGATATTGTACCACAGAAAAGTTTTAAAAACCAAACCCATTATAATGCTTTCTTTATAAATCTGAAGACGCCACGACTTCTTAGCGTTGATTGTGCTGATCCCTTCAGGCTGAGTGTGTATCAGATTTTTTTACGTTGAATTGTCAAGAAATACCAATGCCAAGAACAGTGCCGTTAAAAAACCTATGTCATTTTCGCCTCAAACACTGCTCGGGAAGAGACAGAATTGTCCCAAGTGAAACCGTTTTAAAAGCTCACTGTTAAATAATCCGGAAACTATTCACTGCCTGGAGCAGCACTTTCCATTCTTCATGCATAAGCACGATTATATTGTGTAACTTTTTCGAGTAGACCACTTGAAATTTCTGTTTCGTTACAAGTCCGATAGTGAGCGGCTTGGTATAACTAACATTTATGACAGAAAACAGAAGCACTTCAGAGTCATTACAGCAGGTTGAACTAGGCAGCTGGCGAATATGACCGTTGTATATAGGCAACAGGTGGATGTGGTGGCACAGGGATACCATTTTGAAGTATTCAGTACCACCACGACTATTGACTTACTCACCACAGTATGATACATCACCGAAAGTCGCGCAATTTTTGTATGGCTACATATTTCCCATGCAGCAGCGCCTATCCCCTGACCACCGTTTTGTGACGTCCCATTTGACGGTTGGCAGCTTCCTAATAATAAAAGATTAAGAGTTCGTGGCCGCGTGACATCTAACAGTTTGCAAAATTTAAACAAACTGGCTACATATTTCTTGTCGCATCTCGTAAAGTTGGAGTGAGATGGTGCCCTGTAAACTATACATTTATGAACACGTTCTAGACTTCAGAATTACGTTTGGTGCAATGCTTTGGAAGGCACTTTTGCTGCAAATGGTACAAGCATTCTTAGCCATAATGAAATATTTGTGTTGAATGTAGTCAGAAGCCGAGGGTAATGTCAAATTAAGCCTGCTGGAAACTTCCCAAATTGAAACTGCATAGAAAGCGAGAGCGCGTAGAGACGATGCAAATTTAACGAAACAGTCCGCCACGCATACGACGAAGCCCCGACACATTGCCTCCGCGCGTTTTGTACTAAAATAATTTTCAATGGAGCTCACGTTACAAGCGTTCGTCCTCATTAGAATTTTTACTAGAAATTCTTTCACCGTTTGAAATAAATTGTTCACATCGCACGACAAGTTTTTCCCTTTCCTCGACTCCCTTACGTATAAAAACTTTTCACTTTGTACCTGAAACATTGCTTTTTTTTATTGCTTTACGCCTCGTCGACGGCTAAGGTCATTAGAGGCGAGATGGGACTGGGGACAAGGAAACCATGGAAAACCCAAATCTGGATGCCCGGACGGGGATTCCAACCGCGTCCTCCCGAATGCGAGGCGAGAACGTTAACCTTTAACCCACCACGCTCGGTGAAACATTGTTCTCATTTCTTCTCCCAGCATCAGTCCAGGTCACATCGATGTATACCTTACATATACCACGACTCTTTATCCACATTCCTGTCTTCCAAAGACAACTCAGCTCCTTTATTCATACACATTGTTTTGGTCTAAGTTGACAGCCGCAAACAAATCTAGCTGTTCTACTTAAGGGGAGACGGAAGGCAGCTGGGCTCAAAAATTCGATTTTTAGATTTTAGCGTATTTGAACTGCCTGGTATTTCTGAGTAAAACAGTTTTTGTTTTATAAAAATCCGACAATTTTTTCGTGAGTTATGATGGTTTCCTGACGCTCTGTGCAATCTCGCATTTAAACGCCACGCCTTCGTTTGGCGCCATGCAGAGATATTATTTCTGTCTATTGTTTTTATCGCTTCAATGTTTTCTTACCCTGTATCTTTATTGATACTCATGAAGGAAGCAGCTGAAGAAGCACTAAATGAAAGTGATGACAGTGAAAGTGGTGATATTTGTGCATGTTTCAATGGCAGCTGGCAGAAACGTGGCCACACCTTCACTAAATGGTGTTGTGACAGCTACATCATTTGATACTGGCAAGGTACTTGATGTAGAGATTCTAAGCAAGTACTGTAAAACTTGTGGCAGTGGAACTGAGAAACAGGATGGTAATTACTGTCATATGAATTACTGGTCCAAGTGGTGGCATGGAAGTAGCAGGGGTTCTCAGGATTTTTAATCGTTCGGTTGCAAAAGAGGTGTCAGATACACCAGTATTTAGGGGATGGTGACAGCAAGGCTTTTGACCGGGTATGTGCAGAACAACCCTATGGTCCTAATGTCACAATTTCTAATTAGAGTGCATTGGGTATGTCCAGAAAAGAATGGGTTCCAGGTTGAGAAGATTATTAAAAGAAAAGTCAAAAATTGTATTGGAAGATGGTAAGAAGCTAGGTGGTAAAGGTCGCCTGACAAATGTTGAAATAGATAGATTACAGAATTATTATGGCTTGGCCATCAGAAGAATGTAGAGAATTTAGAAAACATGATAAAAGCTGTATGGGCTATCTTTTTCCATAAGCTATCCACAAATGAAAATCCTGTGCACTCTCTTTGCCCGAATGATCCTGACACTTGGTGCAAGTACAGGAGAAGTGACAGATATGACACAAACATTCTTTACCTGAAGCAGTAATGAATGAAATTAATCCTATATTTAGAGACCTGTGAAAGATACATTGTGAAGAAATGTATTCATGGGAAAACCCAAAATTTAAATGAATGTGTGAATTCTTCATTTGGACCCGGTTACCAAAAACTGTATTTGTGCAGATTACAACCCTCAAATTTGGTGTTTATGATGCTATTTTATGCTTCAATGATGGTGTAACTAGAAAATTGGATGTCTTGGAATTATTGGGCATAAAATCCAGTGGAAATACTGCAAACTCCTTGGTACAAATAGATAAAGAGAGAATCCGCAAAGCCGATATTGCTAATTTAAAATGCACAAAAGAAGCTAGACAGAAAAGAAGAGGGACCAAGAGAAGAAAAGAAGATCAGTATGATTCAGATGATGCTCAGTATGGTGCAGGAAATATTAGGTTAGTAAATCTCATTAATAATTATACTAGAATTAATATTAAACTTTAAATTGATTTTTCTCAAAACTACATTTTTTATTTCAGGTACCATTATTTGATAAACTAATGGGTTAAAGATGAAATTTGGTCTATTTGTACTTATAATGGTAATAAATCATTACAAGTAAATTGAAATCACCAAAACAATCAGCAAGTTTATAAAATTAAATGTACTAAAAAAGTTAAATTTACTTCTGAAAGAATAAAAAAAATTTCCTTCAAAACCATAAGAGGTATTATGTTAATTTTACTGGTAAATTCAGACATATATGTTTTATATATTCAGTAAAAATTTCATTGTTTTTATTCACTTATAGTTCTTCTTGAAAGTGTACCTATTCAAAGGATAAAATAGCATTGGTAGATAGGATAAAAATGCCTTCCGTCTCCCTTAACCCTCTAACTACTTTATCTGATACACATGATGAGGGTCCCACTAATGTAGCAAAGGCCTTACAAAGGTTCTGTAGTATGTGCAGAAAGCAAACATTTATTAAATACTCCCTGCAGCTGCGAGGGGAGCGATAATTAATGGCTTCGGGTGTGGCGCAGTTGTGCGCATTCAATTACGAACCGCATCCTTCAGCTGCGAGGAGCGAAATTATGGCTTCCGGGTGTGGCGCAGCTGTGCGCATTCAATTACAGCCCCTAAAATTCAATTAGTTACCGGAACGTGCGCGGCGGGGAGGGGGGAGGGGGGAGGGGGGAAAAGTGGGCCTCACACAGGTCCATAAGGGAAAAGTGGGGCTCACACAAGGTCCATAAGGGAAAAAGTGGG
>JARYHS010008075.1:56979478-57004040 GCA_031002005.1 Vandiemenella viatica | reverse complement strand
CATCGTTCATTGTCATTCATTATTGATTAGTATCAGCTTCTAAAATTTTCGCACTTGTTAAACTTCTGGTTGTATTCTGGGTTACCAGTTGACTGGTAACAATTTCACCCCTCAAATCAGTGCAGGTTCTTTACGGACTACTGTCGGAAGAGTTCACCATAGTATTAACATCAGAATGGAGTGAAAAGTTGGCCTACTATAATAACTTCAAGTAGCAAAAAGCGTATAAATCGCGAAATAAACTGATTTCAAACGTGTTCGCTAGCAATCGCAGCAGTTCGTTAATTACCAAATGTTTTAAATCCACGTCCTTGGATACTTACCAATAACGTTTAAAGTAAGAACATCAAACCAACGTTTCACCTGTCGTTTGAGTTTTAACAGCACCACCCACAGAATATTGCTATAGCTAAAAAGGCGTATTAGATTTTTGTTCTTTGCCTGTTTATGAAACACCCATAAAACCACAAAGGTGACAACAATTTGTGAAATTGTGTCTTCAACTACTGACCCCTCATCATGTTTTGTTTTTGTTTTGAAAAGAGTGTTCATTTCGCCTTAAGCAGCTTTCGTTATTAATGGTAGGTGAAAATTAGGGTTTTTTTTACGCTAAAATACTGTCAACTCAGAATGCGTTGACGACATCTCATGTCACCGACAACAGTCATTTAGTTATAATTTTTTCCGTATGTTTCTAAAATAATTTTAAATGTGGTAGTAAGGGAACAACATGTCTTCATAGCACACCGCAAAATTAACTAACTTCAAAAATCTGCAATTATTTGTCAACGCACTCACCTAAAACTATCTTTACATGGCAAATATTGATTTTTTCATTAATAGTCAGTTATTTTAAGTGAAAGATGATCGGTATAACGTCTTCCCTTCTTTTGACGCTAGCGTGTCTTCAAAAGTTAACATTTTTTTAAAAAAAGTTAACTTTTAATGTTCTGTATGGACACGTAATTTCTCTTGAATGTTTAAAAAACTAAAATGAAGTGCTTTCAAGGTCTGCACAACTCTTTTATTAACGAAATACAATCCATATTTTCGTTTCTATAACGAATATGTTAAAATATGTCACGTTTTTTTGTGAGGTGGGTGAGTCTCAATTTTGTATATTAACATGAATGTACCACCTACCAGGTATAGTACTGTCTTGGTAGATGTGTATAATGGGTTGAATAAGTCCCAGGATGAAATGTAGCGATGTGCAATTCAGGTCGTTCGGATTAATATGAGCATGGTAGTACCTCCTCAAGTGCGGCCCAGAGCTTATCGTCGGTGAACTCTGAGAACGGGTCGAGGTTGAAGCGCATAGAGGCGGAGAAGAGCACTGGCTCCTGAGGGATGATGGAGATGCGGCGCCGCAGGTCGTGTAGACCGACGCTGGCCGTGTCGACGTCATCCAGCAGCACAGAGCCCTCTATCGGTGACAGTCGGAACAACGCCGCCAGCAGCGACGACTTGCCCGCACCCGTGCGCCCCACGATGCCCACCTGCAACCAGTAAGACATCTCTGTACGTGTTATGGCGAGAGTTCGTGCTGTCTAATTTTGTTTTCATGAAGTATATTCGTAGGTGATATTGGCTAAAACCGCCCGTGCCGCACATCGGACTTTCGGGCAAGATCTTTTTCATACCATGAAGTTTGGAATGATCATGATACAGATTTAATTTTCAGTGGTTCCTTCCTCTGTCGTGGACTTAATTTAACCACGCAATTATTTTAGAGAGTAACTACAGATTAACGTGAAATATTAGTAATTTTGCACAAAAAAGATAAAATAAAAAATAAAAAAATAAAGCAGTTGGTCGGTTCGAAGTCTACTCACAGTCCTTTATGATACTGGAAGCAAAGAATTCAAAAATAAACGTAATCCTTACGCCATTAGTGTCGCTGAAGGGTTGTGGTAAAAATTCGTGGCTATTAAATTCATTTCCATATGTTCGACATCCTTGAGAAATCGTTTGGTAATGGCGATAATGTGCGAACTAATCTGTGACTGCACAGCTCATATACGCGTGATAACCTGACAGCTCAGTACAAGATTGTTTAGTGTCTGGAAAAAAACCTTGTGTGCTGACACCTTGGGTGAAGCGGTTGCGACTGCGCGTTATGTGTATTTGCGACATAGTCAGGATGACACAGAAAACACACCAGGGTGGCATTATGGGCAGATTAGAGGCCAGGTGCACCAGGAAGGCTGTGGAAAGGATACCATGAGTAATGAAACATTCAAAGACAGTAAGGGGAAGGCCAGCTACGTGCTACAACACTGCTTTTAAGTTGCTATTAGATACCGAAAAATTTTAACCTGCACAGTACATCTACTCGCCAGATAGATAATTCACAGCAGCCTCTGGGTCACATATCTTCTTTCAGAGAGAATATAATCGGCCTCAAAAGGTTGTTCTGTACTGTCGTCGACCCGTCAGATGCAATCCCCTCACTTAAAGACACCGAATGTCTAACCGAATGTAGTGTCTTGCTCACCGTGATTGGATCCATGAACAGTGGGACAGTGTCCTGTTCACGGATGTGTCACGGTTTAGCCTGGAGAGTAATTTTCGGCGTCTCTTCATCTGGCGCTCACATGATACTCGTTACAACCCTGCCAATACTGTGGACAGGGACCAGTGTGGAGGTGCCAGTGTGCTCATCTGATGTAGCGTTAAGCTACGAACACGTACCCCACTGGATGTGTTTTCTGGGAGACTGATGTCTATAGGGATCACATCTTTTTGGTGGTGCGTGTGAACCGGAGATTCATCTGATCGATGTTAACGTCCGCCCACAAAAGACTGGCCTCGTTGTCGAGTACCTGCAACATGACGACATCAGTCGAGTGGCCAGCCCGCTCCTCGAACTTAATCCGACTGAACATGCATGGGACGCTATAGCCAGAAGGACTGCAACCCTAACACCGCCACCACCGATCATTATTTATACCCAGCGGGTGCCATTCTAGACTTTCTGATCAACAGTATGGGAAGCCGTTGTGCATACTGTATTTCCACAAGAGGTCGTTTCACCCCGCAATGATAATCTGTATGCCTCCGATGGATGAACAGAAAACAGGTCTAGTGCAATTCACTAATCATGTCAGGTTTTCCTGTATCAAATTGTTTCCAGGACACATTTTAGTGGACACATTTTCATTGAGTCTTAATTTTTCCGTGGATCTCGAAGATCGCTTAAGCTACTGCCATTGTAAGGTTAATGTTATCACAGAATTTATGTCCTATAGTGTCAGTCAATATGTTGGTAGTAATGGCATGCGGTTTTACTTAGTTTCATAATTATATAGCATTTTTGATGCAAAGATTGTTCAGTATGAAGTGTAACTATTGGTATACGTCATGGAGGAAGTAATATATGGAGACGACGCAAGGGACCTTCACCACGCACTGGAATGAAATGGGGTAGAGAGAAGTGGGGTGGGGAGGCCGCCATATTGCTCAGCCGTAGAAACACGGGGAATAGGCACAAAAACTTCAAGGGAATCATAATACAACCGTGGCACCGCAATTTGATAATGGATTATTATGTAACTCGACGAGACACATCAAAAGTTAAGAATAAAATGTTTTTATATGTGCTTAGTTCTCGAGATATATTGTCTCAAAAGTTATGTTTTGGGTTGAAATTCAGAAGAAACATTTTCCCAAGGTCAAATTTGATGACAAATTCTTATGGATCACGACGATACAAATCGAAAATAAAAAATAATTTTTTTCGACATCTCGCGAGATATAATGTCTCCAAATTGAGTTTGTTAGGTTATGATGCGGACTGGACCAAAAGATAATTTTGCTGCACTTGCAGACTGGGTGTTTAATTTTTTTACTAATCCTTGTGGATAGGTTGAAACGCGGCCTGGATTAGAATAAAAACGTCACCAAAGGCACAAGGAACTATACCTGTACCTAATTTTTGATAGTTGATATCTAGAGAAATAAGGGAGATATCAAAAAATCAGTAATTGACAAGAAAGATTTCAAAATCTAGAAAAATAGTTGTAGAAATATGTTCAAACAGAAACAAGTCAAATCTGAAATTTTAAGAATAGCATAAGTCAATGTTTAGAACTTTTTTAAAAAATTAACACTTCAAAAAACTCCATAGTTTCTGAGCTTACTTAGAAGATATTGTACTGTTAGTGGCCTATATAATTTTGCTAGAAAAATCAGTGCATTCATAAATCAGAAGCTAACAACTAATAATAAATAAATTGTTTGTTCTCTTCTGGTACACACCGCATTTCAACCTGCCAACATTTCCATTAATATTGCCGCTACAGAATCTATGGGGACACATCTAAACACAAGAAATACATCGCGAACTGCATTTCGGACTACAAAGTTTATTTCATCACGTTTATTAGTTTGCACAGCAAAAATTATCACAATTAATTTCATCGTACACTCTCAGTGTAAACTTAAACTTGAGTAAAGCATGCAGAATACCATATTCACTGTGTCGCGATGTAATGTTGACCCGCTTAAATTAAACTTTCAGCACTTGTCTACAATAAGGCTAGCTGTTCAGGTGCAAAGTGGTAACATATGCTAATTGTCTACACTACACCAACAAAAATTTGAGAACGATGTAATCCTGTTGAGAGCAATGAATAAATATATAGCCATAGGCCCTAATGTTGTAGTTACCTATCAGATACTTCAAGAACGATAGTTACAATGTGACTGAGTTATGAAATGTTATTCCAGGTTGTTTCCTATCTTGTCAGTTTGTGCAACCATATGCAAAACAACTTGGCATCATAGAAAACTTTAGAATATTAGAAAATGAAATGTTCACAGCAGCATACACAGTGCAAACAGCCAAATGTTTTGGGGTTCCTATGGCCGCCAGTGGTCGCCGCGCATGCGCAGTAAGAGACGAGGTTTCTTTTTTATTATTATTACGTTTCATCGATTTGGCGTTTTTTCGTCTCCATATATTCCTTCGTCCATGGTATATGTGTATTTTGTTGTTATTCACCAGAGACTGTCAGCAACAAGAAAATGAATTATCGGTTTTGCGTGGAATTAATGTTGTGTACAAATTGATTTGTTGTAGACTATATAATTTACAATCGAATAATCCTCCTCATTTTAGTGTGTAACTTAATTGTGACCGTATATAAATGTGTCGCAGATAGCAGTTTAAGGGGGGAAAAAATACTCACGCGATCCGATTGTCGTATGCATCCCATGTGGCGACTATTCCGAGGACAACAGACGATAATTTACAAATCAATTATTATATAAAAAAATTAACTTTTTTTTTCCTCCGGTTTGGTAAGGATATCATTAAAAATCTTATTTCCAACACTAGGCATATTTTTCTTCTCGATACGAACAGCAGCAGCAAACGACAGTATTGGTGATTTAATAAACAGTTAAATATAACAATCTAAAAATGATTTCGAATGAATTGCAAAAATGATCGGTATATGGATCATAACAACAGTTTCGTTTTGTAATAGAGTTCTTGGTTAGGTGGAATTCGGCCTGGACCAAGAGAAATTTTTTTTCGGAAAATTCGTTCTGCGTCAGCCTTTTCGTAAATGGCGTATTTGTTTACGAAGGAAGCAAACGATTGTCTCCGATTGCTTGTATCGATATAAAGATGGCGAGCGTTGTTGTACTGCACCTCAGACAAATATTTTCTATTTGTTGTTTCCGTGCCACGTTTTACAACGGAGGGAAGCTGAAACGGCAAGAAAACAAAAAAGGATTTAACCAACATTTCAGCGATTATAATTGATTTTGCAGCGCCGGTGGCATCTAATAGCTGTGAGTTACATCATATTTTGGCATTTTTAATTTAATTTGCGGCGATTTTTCCGAAAATGGAGAGTTCAAATCTAGAAGAGGACATCGTGTGGAAGCAGTTAATGCAAATTTTAAATGTTAGTTCAGATGGGTGGAGATTGAGGCAGCCCCCTGCCCTTCCAACTTCGTTTTTGTCAAATTTGTAACAGTTACTGTTAAATATAAACTTAAAATTATAACAATAAATTAAATTAAATTTGAAATGGAACACATGCTCCGGTGGCAATTTTCCTAAACACCCATCCTCCCCTTTTTCTGCACAGTACCGTATAAGTACAATAAAGTAGCCGAGCCGGAAACTACATTTCTTGATAGATATGCAGAAATTCTGTAATCGTAGGTTATCGGTAAATGTAATTAGTAATAATGGCAGACCTTGGATCGGACTTATTGTGTATGTATTTTCAGGGGACGGAAGCTGACTTTTCCATGATTACATGAATGTATTATATGCAGTTTTGTGCAGTAGTTGCAGTGTGTTATCTTTGACTTGTGACGTTGCAAGCAGCTCTTTGTTGCAAGAAAGTATGAAGTATGAACGGCGTTGTTAAGTTTGCTTTTCCTTTGTGTGAACCGTAGTTATAAATATGTGTGTCACATTCAGGCTATACAATACACTATCGCTTACTAAGAGGAGTCGAAGTTATTAAAGAAACTATTCGCTTTGTTGACGAAGAGAAAATGAGTGGCATTCAAGCTGAAGCCAATCTAAATGATTCAGTATTTAGTGGTTTTTACGTAGGTAGAATTCGCCTACTCTTTCTTATGATTGTTGTGGAAGTGGGGATAACAGAGTTATGCTGTAGGAAATCAGACGATGTGTAATAGCAAGCAAAGGCCACGGAGAAAATTCAGGGACAGCAGACAGAGAAAAATCAAATTTTACTAACGATGATGAAACACCAACAAGGATCTGATGCAAGAAGTCAATAAACAGATTAGGCAGACATACAAAAATTTACAGAGAGATTTGAGTGATTTGAAGGGAGCGTTACATGAAACCAGAAAGTCATTAAAATAGGAATTTTAAGTTTTTGGAAGAAAATTTTAAAAAGCAAGCGAAAGATATGTTACATCATATTGCAGAGAAGGAAGTAAAAATTAAGAATGCGGTCGATACGCGAGTCCCAGAGTGAAAACGAGACCTGAGTCACAAAATTATCGCTCTAGAAGAGCAGCAAGATGAATCTTGAAAATTGTTTTGTAGGAAAAGATAGAGAAAAAGAAATATGTAGATGGGCGCACAGGTATAAGAGATTTCAAAGAAGAATAAATCGAACTCGAGAGGGCATGAGGAATAATAGAAAAAGAAGATGATGAGAATGAAGTGGAAGAAATAGATGGAGAAGGGAGTGAATTGAAGAGAAGAATAATTCAAGAGCTGTTGAGAAAATAGGAAGCAGAGATGAGCAGACGATATAGGAGTGTGAAGTGGGTGAAGAGGGTCATGGGAGTGTACAAGTCGTATATTGATGATGAGGCATTGGTGTAAGAATTAAAAGTAATGCATAGAAAGGAAAAGATGACCATGACCAGAAGCTGGCACTCGATTTCAGGCACAGGGATGTAGGGAGATTCTCTTTTTTGGATAAAGGTACAAGGGATTGGAATAAGTTACCAATAGAAATGATGAATAATTTACCAAAAACGTTAGGGCTAGGACGAAAAATCTCTTATTTAAGTTTGTGTTTTGTGACTACCTTGTGATCAACGTGGCAGCCGGCAGGCCTTTTTTTCATTATAATATTTCTTCTACTGTTTACTTTTTATTATTGTCGTCTCTTCTAGAAGAAAATGTAAAACAATTGAGCATAAGTGCTGACATACTTTAACACCAGGAAAGATTATAGCATCCGTATATATTGCAAGTGATTTTCAATTGCACGGAAAGGCATGATTCTCTGTAGCTACTTTCTTGAATTTAATTATACAGAAAATAAAATGATATCTTTAAAAATATGTCATGTTTGAATTTAAACTGAATATTTGTGAAACAATATTCTTCTTGGAATTTGGTGAGCAAAAAGGACTGAGAAAATAGAAGTATGGAATGTGAAACAGATAAAATTCTCACGCCCACTGAAGCGTGGCACGATTTTTTTAATGATATGCAAATATAGCATTTAACATGAATCTTTTAGAATGTTTGTTCATTTATAATAATATGCGGCGTTTGATGTATCAAGTCAACAGCAGGAATTTTATGAATGCTGTGTAACTATCTATAGTGCGTAGTTTTCCTTATATTACTTCACATGGGTCTAACTTGTGATCTTTAGCGTTTAACTCATCACTTGAAATGTTTATTTCAGTTTATTTAATTTATTGTATATTACATATTTTCTTTTTGTTTCTTAAGTCTGAAAGCCGTGCGATGTAACCGTACGAGAAGTTATGTGCTAAAACTTTATATGTCATCTCAAAATGAACGTAATTCATAGAGTAGTTGTTGGTTGAATATGATGAGTCACTTTATACCTTCTCAGTTTTAAAAGAAAATGAGCTAATTCATAAAAGATTAAAGTTCTACTTTTTGTTTTTTTGTGGAATGGTAATTTGGTCAATACCTTGTGTGTCGGCTCAATTTTGAAGCTGACGTCCTTGAGAACAGCTGGTGCTTCCTTGCCGTACTTCAGCGTCACGTCCTTGAAGATGAGGGATCCCTCGGACGGCCATTTTGCCGGTGGCTCCTTGCCTGCAGACAACGTTCGACATTTAATGTACTGGCGTATGCTCTGTGTCCAATGAGATAGGCGTCTGTTGGCTGATGCCATAGCACCTACCTGGCTCTGAGTCGAGGTGAGGCTCGGGCTGAAGCCTGGTGTACTCGAGGACTCGCTCCACAGATGTGGCCTGGCTGAGGGTCTCGTTCAGCTGGAGAATTGTCACCTGGATCAACCCCGTCAGCATCAGTGACTGGGAGATAGCCAGTCCCACGCTGGATCCACCGGTGGAACCTGTAGCAAACGGCGATCTACAGAGATCCGTCTGAAGTTAACACGTTCCTAGTTGTTACCGAGATGCTTATGTTGGTACGTAGGAATGTAAGATCTTTTTGTTATAATGGCTATAACAGGGATTGGGAAATACAGAGATTTTTTCGTAGCACTCAATGGACGTTATGGCATAGAAGCAGAACAGCAGCTGAATAGTTTTGCATATAATATGAGAAGTTCTATGATACTGTCTGCCATGGTGAAGATTTAAAAACTTCGAGACATGAGTAATAATATTATTAGAAAACTGATATTCATATACAAGCAATGTTAAGTACTGCATGTTGTGGAAAAATTTATATTCTAAACCATGGCTTGCGTAAATTATTGTAGCATTCACACATAGAAATCATATTGTGACCAACTCACCTGGATTAATTATCAGAAAGCTGAAGGAGACCAGTGCCACATAGATAATGCTGAGGACGTCAAGCCACAAACCCAGGGTGGCACCGTTACATAGGTATAAAAACCACGCAGACGTGTGGCGATCCTGCAGAAAAACATTACTTCAGATTTTGATTAAACAATTCTGTTAGATTGAGAATTTGATGTCACTGTTTCTGTAGAATTCTATCAACTAGTCCGGAAAGTGAAAGACGGAACCCATTAAAGGAAACAGTAAAGAGCAAATAGTACTGAGAAGAGATAGAAGTTTTTATGTTACCTGATAGAAGTCCTTCACATTTTGCTACGGGCTCCGCGCTGCCTTAATTCGGCCCTGACTTTGTCATTGAATTCCTGAGAAGTACATAATTGAAGTTTTATTCTCAGGCCAACTGATTTCATCGCTGCTAGTTATCGGACATTGTTATAATACGCCTTGGTTTGGGCTTTCTTTTCGTTATGTAGAAATGTATGGAGGTATTGTTCGTCACGTGAGCTTCGAACAGCTGCCTAGGAAAGCGCGACGCGGGATAAGCCGAATGTTGGGTCATGACTCGCTATGAGACTGCTCAGTCTTCGATATCTTGACTGTGTTGAGGTGTTTTCGTGGAAATAATCTATGCTGGGTAGGCAGCGATAGAAAACAGTTAATTTCGGTAGGCCAATACCATAAGTATTCGTTCTGTCTTCTGCAACTGAGTTCATTTAAGAAAAAATAATATGGAACAATGAGATTGCAGTTTCACACGTTGTTGATGGGAGTTAAGTATCCAGCAGCAGTTTTGAGCTTGTTGTACGGAGAGACGTTGGCACGAGTTTGAGAAGTTAGCAATTTCACCATACGAGAATCACTTATGATCCAGACTGGGTGGAATAGGACATCCACCTGTCTGTAGTGGATCTACTGTGTAAGAGCTCAGTTGCAATAAAGAATTTCTTGTGATAAAAGAAAAATAAATGATATGAATAACCTCATTTATTTGCATCATAAAACGTGTCGCTGATTGGCGAATAAGGTGACCGTTGTCGTAATAAGAGAGAGGAACCAATAGTTTAACAATATCAAGGCTATCTCGGTAATTATAACTTCTGATACTATACTTCTGACTGTTTATTAAACGTTATGCGATTTTTGTATAGGGACACATACGACTGGGACAGTGAGAGTAATTCGAGTTGACTCTTCACGTTTGTGATACGGAACCAAGTAATAAAAACAAACTGGACCATTCATTATAAGTAATTATTGCTTCAGCTGAATATATTTTTTGAACTTAAACTAACTCTGTTGCTAATTAGATGGAGAGGGATTTGAACATGTTTCGCTTCGAATTTCTCTTTAATGTATCATTTGCAACGATGCAATTACACGAGCGATACAGTGAAATATAGGGACACTCAGTTGCCTGCAAATTCTAGCTGGGATGTGTACTGCGATGATGGCCTGGCAGCCTTGTTTGTTTAAACAGGTGAACATTGGGGATTAGAACAGTAACGCAGCCAAGTGTACCTGGGCCTCGAGGAGGTACTCCAGTATTATGTGACTTTAGAGCTAAAAAAAATTTCCAAAGCTGGGAGGACGGGCAACAACGACGATACATCGAAAAGCGAAACACAGATCACAGTTATAAATACCGGAGTAAAATTCCGAATATACGAAAGCCACATGTCATTTAGAGCCAATAGATATATTAGGACCAATAAACAATCGTCTATAACTTTGTTAAGGACTGATGTTTATATTTTTATTTTTGTATGGCGAATAGGAGAAATGAACCGACTGATCGCTCATGAGGAGAGAAGGGAGATATCAACAGCTGCAGTACACTATAGCAGATCGAGAGACAGGGGTCACCACACTTGATCTACCCGGTTAACTCAACTGAGAACTTATACTGAGTCAGAACTATATGACAAGTTTCAATCGAATGCTCTAAGGTGCTGTTTATAGATTCGATCGGAGGTCTGAGCTCGCCTGACAAGCAAGCCGGCGAAATCTGTCAGATGTACAGTCTGATGCATTTGCTTAGACGCTAATCGACGTCAAAAGGAAGAGAACCGTACTTTCAGCCGATACTCGCTGTGTCTAATTACAGCGATATAATCGACGGTTATAGCCAATACTAAGTTGCCTGAAACAATTAACGCATTTGATGTAAGAATGGAAACTATCCCTTGAAATAAAGTCTTCAAGATTGTACCGCCGCATTATGATCTGAAAACATGATATTTCGACGACTAGCTCGTCTTCCTCATGCGCAAAAACATCTGTACTAGACCGCTGACGGCTCAGGTGAACATCAAGGAGGGTTCTGATGGCGAACAGAGTCGACGCCCGACCGATCCCACGCTGCCAGCCACCCAACAAGCAAAGAAACGGGCAAACCAAGCACACAAAGTAGCTTCAAAAAAGAAGGTCAACGTTGTACAGTGCTTTAGGTGTTAGGATTGTCGACATCAGGCGGAGGACTGCCGCACGCAAATACGATGCGTCCGCTGCGGAGAGAACCAGAGTCTTTAGTTATAAACGACTGCGAGAAGCCACGCCACCGTGTGAAAACTGCGGAGCTGAACACATGGCCTCCTATGGAGGATACACTATTAGGAGGAAGTTACAAGCTGCCGCCAACAGGAATCGATCCAAACTAACCAAACCTGGACAGCAAAAGGTATGGAACACCCAGAGAAGGTGAACAGCAATTCCATACACGGTTAAGCGAGCCATTAATCACCAACCAACCCAAGCTGTTACAGACCACAACAGCCGATCAAAACAACCGATCACCGATGCTGCAGCTTAAATTAAACATTCAGCACTTGTCTACAATAAGGCTAGCTATTCAGGTGCTAAGTAGTAACATATGCTAATTGTCTATACTACACCAACAAATATTTGAGAACAACATTACACTGTTGAGAGCAATGAATAAATTTATAATAATAGGCCTCAATGTTGCAGTTACCGATCAGACACTTCAAGAACAATAATTACAATGTGACTTACTTATGAAACGTTATTCCAGGTGGTTTCCTCTCTTGTCTGTTTGTGCAACCATATGCAATTTAACTTGGAATTATAGAAAACCTTTGAATATTATAAAATGAAATATTCTCATCAGCAGACACTGTGCAAACAGCCCAATGTTTTGTGGAGATTCCTATGGCCGCCGGGCATGCGCAGTAGCAGACAAGTTTTTTTATGTGGTTTCACAGATCAGCGTTATTTCGTCTCCATATATTCCTTCCTTCATGGTAGCAGACACTATTACGGGAAAAAAAACCCTGATGCTTTGGAAGCAAACAGAATTCCTTCAAATTTTGCAGAGTGAACTTTAAGGGTCAAATACAAGTCTAAGACCTTCGAAACAATTATACGATAGCACGATCATCCCTGTCCGTGTCTATTAATACTTCTGAATTTTTCAAGCTCAAGAGAGTTTATTCACAGGTCAAGTTTGTATTTGGTCAGATCAGGTCAACCTGTCATAATCTTTGACCTTAAAAACTGAAACTATTCTAGGCCCGTGACGATTCACAAAAAACGGTCACGGGATTACACTAATATATATATATATATATATATATATATATATATACGGCAATATCGAGTTGTTACGTGTTTCGTAGTTTCTATAGTAAACATATTGTTTCTTATTTCGTGTATAACAATGTGAAACTAAGTTATTTATTCACTAAAAGGGTTAAATTGAGATTATAGCGGATCTTCACTTATTTTGGAACTTTTGTTTCAAAACGGTTAATGTACTTGTTATGTGGTCGGGATTGCAGTTTTGAGGTATACAATTTATTAGATTTGGTCGGCTTCTTTTTGTTAAATGCACTTGAAGATTTTGGCAATGTTAGTCCCAGAGACGTCCACAAGAGTGCCTTAGGTAATAGTTGTTAAACTGATGTACTAGTTTAGTGAACGGAGAAAGTAATGATTTCTCGGTGTCTTGATGTATTAAATATCTGTTTATTCATTTTCAGGCTTCTCAACTTTTACATCCAACAAGAGGAACTACCTAGAGCTTGTGAAAACATTAAAACCTGTTGTGGTCGTACATAAAATAATGAAACGAAAAATTTAATGAAATGATAGGAGTCAATTTATGATGTGATGGCTGAGGTAAATATAAAATATGGGATTTGCGAAAATTGTTCTAGTAGGAAATAGCGATCACAATACAGCTTTGAGTATGAGAAAGAAATGAGCGAGTAAATTGGCTTCTAAACCATTCTTAAAGTTTTAGAAACATTTTAAAATACAAAATTTCTTAGGAATTCCATTAAAGTATCTTTCACTGGCAGAATGCTATATTTTTAATGATGTTTAGTCAAAAAGGATCAGTTAGTACAAGATGTAATGTAAGATGATGTGTGAAGGGAGCGAAGATTAGCGTGCGACTCACCTGGTGATTGTCGAATTCCAGTGTGACGAGATCCTGGACACGAGAGGATCGCACCGTCGCCAGGCCATTGAGGGTGTCGGACAGATGAGAAAACACAGGGCTGCGCCCTGGAAAACACACACATAAACCGTTTGCAAAATCGCCAAGTGCTGTTATTGTATTGTAAACTGATGCTGTTGTGCGAGCCGGAGAAATCTGGGAGCCAGTTGTAGGAACTTTTTGGTGCAATCCGACCAGAGACGAGGAAAGGATTTTTGGACTGAATCGTACTCAGTATTTTATTAATTCTTCTAAATTTCTTTAGTAAATTGTTTCTAGATACACATAAAGTGGTTTACATTTTTCATGAACACAGTTTGAAATGAAAAACTTCTCTTCGTGTTTATTCCACATGTGGCAGTCAACTGGAGAAGGAAGCCGCGTATCCTTCTCAACTACTGCCCAGGGACACGCGAGCTGTTCCGTATTGGCCGAAGGGGGTGAAATGTTTTTAGAACACATTTGAGGCTGCCTGGAGCAGAAAAAATCACTATACGTTACACTGATCAGTAAAACGGTGGTACCAGATCATGGGGAAAGACTATTGTGAAGGAATATTACCTTAAGTCAACAGCGACAAAGAATGGATAAGGAATTTATATACATTTAAAGTAGAATCCGAGACAGATTTGCCGCACACAGATGTGGGTCTATAATTGAACTGTAGTTTGATACATCACTCAAAGAAGTATACGACAGAATTCCGCCTGTTGATGTATTTTTAGCTGTTGTGTCGTCCGCTTTAAAATTTCTGATGGCTTTTGTAACTACCTATAAGAATGAAGCCATAGTTTCAACACAAGTATTCCTCAGAAATAAATATAGAAATACAATGGAAGTTAACCGGACTTGTGTTATCATCTTTTTCTTCAAACGTGAATTTTTTAGTTTGCAAGAAACATATTTATACTACTCATTAATATTTTGAACGTATTTCAATTTCGTTTTTGAAATTATTGTGTAGTAATTTTACATGAGACTTATATTATAAGTAATTATTAAAGTAATGTTTTGTTTTACGTACACATCTCAAAAGATGCAATAAACTTTTAATAGGTAAGGTGGAAGAATCATAAAAATAACCCTGTCGCAAAAAAAACAAGTTTGTTAAACATTGTCTTAAAGTATCAAATGAAATCAAGCAAAAAAAATGGCTTATTTGACTCTCTAAAAATAAATTAAGTCATTTTAGAACCCTTGGGATATAGCAATCGCCACAGATATTCTGTGATACAGTTTCTCTTTTCTGCGGCGAACCGATTTTGAACCGATCTGAGCGTGGTGACTATGACAAATTATGGCACTAAACAGGAACAAGTTAAACTGTGTTATAGCTTTAATGAAGAATTTCACCAGGTTTTTAGTAATACGATTGTTTATTTAAATTGAGCTTCAGAGACCAGAGGAATTTGTCTGACATGACAACTTGTGTAATGAGTAACATAAGAATGAGAAGAAGACGTAAGTTTTCTGACAGCTTCCAGTTATTTTAGGTAAGGAAGCTTTTGTTCAATAACTTCTGTTAACTTTATAAAAGGGTTTTTATGTATCTTATTAGATTTTACAGCGTTTGCCCGACATTTTTTTGTTCTTAACGAGAAAGACAGTTATGTTTGAGCCTCTCTGCTGGTCAAAGAGCGAACTATCAGTTACTAACCCACGTTTTATGTTTCCAGAAAGTTGAAAACCTTATCTTCGAAATAAATTTCCATTTTAGACGGAAAAAAATTTAACTAATACTTCAAGTACCATTTTGTAACAACAGATGTTACGAGAGTCATCATGAAAAAACTGTCGCTAGAACTAACTTGAGACCATTCTACCATGGAAAAGCTTGAATCGTTGCCTAGTATTATCGATGGATTTCCAAGTTCACGTAAATAAATCGACAATAAATTTTTATTTTGAGAGAAATTGGAGGAGTGAATCAACATTGCATATATCTTCTCTTATTTTGGTTTAAAACAAGTGGAGTAATGTGTAATACAAAAATCTTGACAATACTGTAAATCCAGAAAATAAAAAATTGGTAATGTTGATCGGTTTCAACAAAAAGTCAAGGTCAATAGTAACATGTGCTGTTCCTGGCTAACAAGTAACCTCTGTTAGGAAGGTACCACTGATGATTCCTCACATTACAAGGGCGAAACGCTCGTTAAGAATTATTTTTAGCACACGGTCTTTAACTGTAAAAAATTGAAATACACATGCGAAAAAAGGCTAACAACCAAGTTAAATAAAATAACGTTTGCCTTGAGTTGAAGTCATGCGTATCTTAAATGGGAATTTCCAAATTGTTGATTAAGGGGAAATTGAAATAGTTCTACACAGCTCACCCCCGTGCAAAATGAGCAAGACGGAATAATGCAGTAGTCACTGGATGAAAATTAAAAACGGAGATACAAGCAACTAAATGTTTAATATTCGTTTGATGTAAGCAATAACCAGAACAGATGATAAATTTCAAGAAAAACCTTTCCACAACGAAGTAAGAGAAATACAGAAATGAAGAGATTTTCTCAGCATAGGAACAAGTGGAGAACTGCAAGAAATTAGCCAAGAAAATTATGGAGTGGGAAAGACACAGGAAAGGGGGGGGGGGAGAAATGGGTGTGTAGGAAATTTGCGGACTGGAATTTCGACGTGCCATGAATAGCAAACAATGTTTTTATGATTAATCAAGAAATAAATTATATAAGAACGAAGTCTTTCTCATTGCCGCCATCTTTAGATTCATTGCCGCCGTCTTCACCAGAAGATGGCGGCAATGAATCTAGTCGCCGAAATATCGTGTGACAACGCACTCTTGACTCGGCTAGTCACCCGATAGCAGTTTATACAAGAAATAAATTAGTTGTATAAATAATTTAGTTGGGATTAGCTTTTAGTATAAGCGAAAATTGTATCTTTCGTTTGAAGTTTGAATTTATTGATCATCTTCTAATCACCATCTTCGTTTGTATTAAAATTATTGTTACAAATTAATGTACCTTCATAAATAACTTGTACATCGAATACCTATCGAAAAACATAATGTTTCCAGTTTCAACACGTAGTGTTTTCTTGCCGAACTGATGTAATATATGTTTTAAGTGTAAGGATTGGGGGCAAGAAGCGAGTAGAAATTCGATCATGGCCTTCTGAAGGAACTTCCCCCTGTGAAGTGATTTGAGGAAATAATGGGATAGCCAAACTGTAGATGGCGGGGTTGGGATCGAACCCACACGTCCTGAACGCTAGGTTCGAGGTTAACCGCTCAGACACCAGCCTCCTTGATATTAGTCTTTTCGTTACCAGACAGTATCTTTATGGTTTCATTGGCGAATCATCCTGTTCAAAATTTGTTTTCTGCACTGATCTTCACAAATCACCTACTCATTTTAATTTTGTTGATTGAAATTTTTAGATATGTCTGCCGCCAGTAGTGTCGAGAGAATTTAAACAATGATAGAAAGTACAAATTTCTTTCTTCACTAAAAATAATATAGAAAATTTGAATGCAGGCTGACCGTTAACAATGACCGAGGTGTTACAGCAGCATTCCTCAATAAATGGGTCAATGTTTCGTTGATTAGATTGTGGTAACTTTTACCTGAATTAATAATTAAATTATTCCGACATTGATTCATTAGCTTAATAGCTAAGAGTTAAACTGATAGCAATAATGATATAAAATGTATAAGAGTCGTAACTGCATCTGTCTGCTTGTGTCACTGCTTGAAACTTGGTTAATTTGGCAAATTCCTCGATGGCCAATGAGCATCTGCCCATGTAGGACCTGAACTCCCGATCGATGTCGGGAGTACAGGTCACAGAAGAACTACAACATAACGTGACGTGAGATTACGTATCCCCAGCGACGTTATTTGACGGGCTGATTGTGCGTGGTGTTTTTCATAGTTCTTTCATATGTTGTTTACCTTAAAATCTGGCGATGCCAATGGGAGCTTTATTAATACTGTCGTGATTTATCCAAATAATCAGAGTGTTTGATGTTTGTGTGTATGAGGGTTCGTTTTCCAAGGAGACGAGAAGTAAGATGTCTTGTAAATTTATACTGTTTGGGAGATGATAGCCAATGGAATTGGAAATCTGTTCAGTTGAAGAGACTGGAAGTGCCGGTGTTAGGAGAGGCGAGAAAAGCAAGAGCATTTATTATTGCTTAAGTACACAGACGGAAAAAAAAATCCCAACACCAAGAAAAAATTATTGTAGAGTAATGAAATTTGGACAATGCATTTGTCAAGTTAACATGTTTAATTGATTAAATTTTCAAGATCACAGGTTAATTTAAGCTCAAGAAAATGCATTTCAAATGTGAAATACTGTTAAATTAATAGCCGGTGTAACCTCCAGAATTTTGAATGCAAGCCTGCAAACGTGAATGCATTGTGTCATACAGGTTTCGAATGTCACTTTGTGGTATGGAGTTCCATGCTTGTTGTACTTGTGCTGTCAATACTGGGACGGTCAGTGCTGGCTGTGGATGATGCTGGAGTTGTCGTCCAATGATATCCCATACGTGTTCAATTGGAGACAGATCTGGTGATCTCGCAGGCCAAGGTAACATGTCGACACTCTGTAGAGCACGTTGCGAGACAACAGCGGTATGAGGGCGAGCGTTATCCTGTTGAAAAACTCCCCCTTGAATGCTGTTCATGAATGGCATCACTACAGGTTGAATTACCAGACTGACGTACAAATTTGCAGTCAGTGTGTTTGGTATAACCACAAGAGTGCTCCTGCTGTCATAGGAAATTGCTCCCCAGACCATGACTCCAGGTGTAGGTCCAGTGTGTCTAGGCCGCAGACAGTTTGGTTGCAGGCGTTCCCCTGGCCTCCTTCTGACCAACACTCGGCCATCACTGGCACCAAGGCAGAACCTGCTTTCATCAGAAAACACAACAGATCTCCACTCCGTCCTCCAATGAGCTCTGGCTTGACACCACTGGAGTCGCAAACGGCGATGGCTTGTAGTCAGTGGAATGCACGCTACAGGGCTGGAGTCATGGTCTGGGGAGCAATTTCCTATGACAGCAGGAGCACTCTTGTGGTTATACCAAACACACTGACTGCAAATTTGTACGTCAGTCTGGTAATTCAACCTGTAGTGCTGCCATTCATGAACAGCATTCAAGGGGGAGTTTTTCAACAGGATAACGCTCGCCCTCATACCGCTGTTGTCTCGCAACGTGCTCTACAGAGTGTCGACATGTTACCTTGGCCTGCGAGATCACCAGATCTGTCTCCAATTGAACACGTATGGGATATCATTGGACGACAACTCCAGCATCATCCACAGCCAGCACTGACCGTCCCAGTATTGACAGCACAAGTACAACAAGCATGGAACTCCATACCACAAAGTGACATTCGAAACCTGTATGACACAATGCATTCACGTTTGCAGGCTTGCATTCAAAATTCTGGAGGTTACACCGGCTATTAATTTAACAGTATTTCACATTTGAAATGCATTTTCTTGAGCTTAAATTAACCTGTGATCTTGAAAATTTAATCAATTAAACATGTTAACTTGACAAATGCATTGTCCAAATTTCATTACTCTACAATAATTTTTTCTTGGTGTTGGGATTTTTTTTTCCGTCTGTGTATTTAGTATACAAACTATATTCTGTTTCCTGTTTA
The DNA here is from genome assembly GCA_031002005.1 of Vandiemenella viatica. Classification (NCBI taxonomy): domain Eukaryota; kingdom Metazoa; phylum Arthropoda; class Insecta; order Orthoptera; family Morabidae; genus Vandiemenella; species Vandiemenella viatica. The sequence goes on along the minus strand of JARYHS010008075.1, from coordinate 56,984,716 downwards.
AGTAAACAAATAAATAAATCAGAATATAACCACTTGTTCTTATTTCGCCTCCATACAAAGATAAATAAGAATTTACATACAAAAATGACTGAACAAATTGGTATCATATATCACTCAGAACTCTTGTCTTTGCGAGAGTCACAGCTCACTGTTAGACGTTGGGAGGGTCTTTGAAAAGGGGTTGATTTCTTGCAAATGAATGATGACATCCTGCAAGTGTGCAAATGAAGCACTGAAATCTTAGTCCAAGTATAAGCGGCAGGGGTTATTGGCTAGATGCCAGTGTGTATTTCACTGTGGTTTGCATGCAGATTCATAAAAAAACCTCGGAATGTTAAAAGGATTGTACGTAATTTCGCACGTGTCTAGTCTTGGTTCGGTGCTAGCATTAAACATAAGTTTCGGTGATGTCGCTCTAGAGCAACTCTTTCCTTATTTCGTTCGGAGCCAATGTTTTAACTTCGCAGACGTTTTTAAGTGCCTTAGGTGTGGGCGAGTTATGGGACATGTTTCGGCTTGTCCAACGAAGCTTCTTTCAACGCCGATTGTGTACGATCTGGCTTTTACAAGTAAAATTGTTTACAGGATTAAGGGAACAAAACATAAATATTTAAAGATTTTCACGTCAGAAACGAATAATTTTTAAATTTCATTAGCACTTCCCTCATGTCTTACCAAAATAAAGTTTTAATTAAGCCAACTCTCAGAATGTTATATCATAAGGCAATGATACTATCAAGAAATTCCTGTAATGTTGTGAATGCTTGATTAAAGTCGTGATGGCAATGATATTGTAACATACTCTCAAGAAACCTTAAAAATTAATATTTTTTGGTATGAATTGAAAGAAAATTTATTTTTTGTCGGAATTATAGCTAGATGCTGTTTATGTTAGTGTCTATTCTCAGTGAATGATAGCTTCTAAAAGCCGCCACCCAGCCTGTTTGGTGAGTGATAATGCTCGGGACTAGTATTCAAAAGGACGTGAGTTCGAATCCCCGACACTCAATCCTGATATAAAAGGGTGGTAGTAAATAAGGTAAAATCTATTGGAGTGGATCAGAAAGTGATTTGTTGGATAGAAGAATTTTTGAAAGGTAGAAAACAGAAAGTTAGGGTAGGAAATGCTGTATCAAAAGAAGTGGAAGTAAAAATGGGAGTGCCACAGGGTAGCGTATTGGGACTGTTGCTATTTATTATTCTAATGAATAATTGTGTTGATTGTTTACTATCAGAAATTAGATTGTTTACAGATGACATAATGCTATATAAAAGGATAAAAACGGTTGAGGATTGTAAACAGTTCCAGGGTGATCTGTACAGGATATCTAGTTGGGTTGGTAAACATGGTATGAAGATAAATGCAAGGAAGAGTCAGCTTATTAGATACACAAATAAAAAACTAAAGGTTTATTATGATTATAAGGTGGGGAAAGAATTGCTTATTGAAGACTTGAAATATAAATATCATGGCATTATATTTGATAACAAGCTTAAATGGGCAGATCAAATTGGACAGGTAGTAGGAAAAGGTTTCACAATTCTGCATTTGTTGAAGAGGGTGAAGAGGGGATGTACGAGAGAAGTAAAGGAATTGGGTTACAAAACTTTGGTCAGGCCATTGCTTGAATATGGTAGTGTAGTATGGGATCCACATTTTGAGTATCAAATACAGGAGTTGTAGAAGGTGCAGAGAAGGGCTGTTTGATTTGTTTCTGGAAATTATCGCAGATCGCAATCAGTAACAGATATGATAAAAGAGCTGGAATGAGACTCATTGGAAGACAGAAGGAGGGTGAAAAGGGTCATGGGAGTGTACAAGGCGTATATTGGTGATAAGGCATGGAAAGATATTGGTGTAAGAATTGAAAGTAATGCATGGAAGGGAAAAGATGACCATGACCACAAGCTGGCACTCGATTTCAGGAACAAGGGTGTTAGGGTTTGGAATAATTTACTAAGAGAAATGATGGATAATTTGCTAAAAACGTTGAAGGAATTTAAAGTTGAAATTTGTAAAGGTTAAATGTGGGTGGATGCAGAAAAGGGAGGAGATGGGTGTTTAGGGAATTTGCCAATTTAATTTAATTTTCCATTATATCCCGAATTTCTCTAGGTGAATGCCAGCATGATTCTTTCAAAAGACCAAGGGCAAATTCGTTCACATTCCTTGTCCCAACCATTTTTTGCCTCCAATGACCTTGAGGTAGACGGAGCATGAATCCCGAACCAAACAAATAGGTAGGAAGTCCACGTTAGGTCGCCGCTATTCCATGCGCCATTCGGGGTCAGGCTTCAAACAATGCGCCTGACGTACCCAATGTCCTGATTACAGGTTTTAGGCGTGTACCGATAATCCTCAAAGCCGAGTGCCAGGCAGTAAAAGTGTGTTGATATTTTAGAAATGTTGTGGTGTACTTACTTATTCCTTCAAGATGCTTGACGTTTCTTCCAGCAGTTATTACCATCCTAGATAGCCACACGAAGAGAACGGTTACGAAAACCAATGGCACAATTGTCAGATACTGTGTGATCAATACCAAGATAGCGATTGCAGAAATACAAAGAGATAACTGGAAGAGAAAAGGTACGGTAAATTGTAAAAAATGACTCACGGAATGATGTAAAAGTTGTCAGGAAATTGATAACATTGTGTGGGTAATAACCTGTATCAAGTCCAGCATGGGGAAGGGCAGCAGCTCGTCGATGGCGCCGATGTCCTTGGAGAAGCGGTTGAGGATCCTGCCCGACGGGTTGGTGTCGAAGAAGAGCATGGGAGCTCGCAGAACCTGCTCGAACATGGTGTTGTGCAGGCGGCGGGAGGCGCGCATGCACAAGGCGACGAAGGTGCCGGCTCGGGCAGTTGTGAGGATGGCTACGAGCAGGATGAGGACGCCGTACACGGTGACCAGCCAGGAACTGGTCGGGGCGCCCTCCGGCTCGACGAGGCGCGTGTCTTCCCACTGGGTCCTGCGGGCAACAGGCAACTGAGTCAACTTCGAGTGCTGTCAAAGGTCATAGCGTATACAATTAATAAACTCATACAATAATATGGTTGTAGGTAAAGTTATTCCTATTGGTTGGTTAATTACTACTACGTTAACAAAGTCAATGCAACAGTTTTTATATCTGTGTACTCTCGCACGTATTTCACCTCTCGTTGAGGAATCATTAGCAATGAATCTTTTATATTTGTGTTAAAATGGTTGGTAGCTGCTTTTTCAACAAAACGCGTTCCGATTATAGAAATATGACAAACTATTACCAACTAGATGTGGTGCGGACTTTGGCTTTTGACAAGAAAGCAGGGCATCTTATTTAGCATCTAAGTAGTAAGGATATGTACGTTTGGTATTAAATAGGTCCCGCCCCCTGCGGTCGCTTCCCCTATAATTAGGCGCCACCGCCCTGTCATTATCTACCTGGCTGCCGGCGCCGCTTACCGTCATTATCTTTGTAGGTCACGCGCCCCGCCCCCTGCAGACACGACGGCGCCTCTTCTTGGTGTGCAGGCCGCTTCCCCTATAATTAGGCGCCCGGCCGACTGTGCGGCCTCTGGCCTATAATTATCTACCTGGCTGCCGCCCCGACGGCGCCGCTTACCGTCATTATCTTTGTAGGTCACGCGCCCCGCCCCTGCAGACACGCCGGCGCCTCTCACCGTAATTATCTTTGTAGGTCACGCGCCCCGCCCCTGCAGCCACGATGGCGCTGCTCACAGTCATTATCTTTGTAGGTCACGCGCCCCGCCCCTGCAGCCACGATGGCGCTGCTCACAGTCATTATCTTGGGGTGCAGGCCGCTTTATTAACCACCCGCCTACCGCTTTCTCATCAGTTTGCAGCTATGCCTCGTCTAGTGTTGTTGTTCTCCTCTGTGTACCAACTCAACGCTGGGGACTCGAAACGTTTGACGATAGGGTTATCGTCCAAACACGAGTTTGAACCTGTTGTTGTTCTGGAAAAAGTGGGACACAATAAAATTGTTTTAACATACTACGAATGGAACGTCCTGATCCAGGAATTGGACGTAGAGTCCCAGTTATTCAACGCCGGCACCGACAGCATCTCACTTGGTGAGCACACCGTCTCCTGCCGAACGATTGCCGGGGTGAAGCCTGTTTGTTTCCACCTTAATGACGATCCTGCCAGCGGTGTCTTCTTCGGCCAGTCTACTTGGAGGAACTTCGTCGACGCGCAGCCGGCCGTGACCAACGCCTTGACCATCAAGCAGAAGTGGGGCTACTTGGTGGCACGATATTATACTGAGTTTGTGGACATTCTAGCTAATAAAGTGCTACGAGACTTCAATATGGCTACAGTGCAAAAACTGATTGACATGCACATTAATAATGTTCGAGTAGCTCAAGTGACACCCAGTTCATCATTGGATTATGCGCAATTAAGACTTGAACTCATTGCATATAAAAATTTGTTAGTATCTGATGATGTAAATAATATTGTAATTAAGAATTATGAACCTGGATATGATGTTTGTGGACCTTATTAACTACATGTATGTGAAATGTCTGAATAAAATAACATATATTATTTGATATTATTTCTTTTTATTTCACCCACCATTGGGCAATTAAAAATACATTTTCAGCTGCGCACACAGCATTACAAAATAAATGAGCTTTACAAAGTTTGATCAAATTATTTTTCTTGAGTTCTTGTAGTGGCGGGCATCCTAAATCATCTATGTTGTAGCAGACTTTCTTGCGGATAATTTTCTGGAACCATCGAGCCTTCTCTCGTCCTTTAACGTAAATAATGGAGTCATCTTCATTGGTGATTGCATGTAGAATAGTACATAGTTTACTAAAGGTTACACCATCAGTGTTCCAAGGTATTCCATGGTAATTATTTGTCAACCATCTGACTGTTGGCTCATCACCTCCACGTGATGGTGAAGATACAGAATAGCAATGTGTAGCGATGATATTGTCAGATCGTATTACACACACAGCAACTTCCTTGAAAATGAAGACACCGTCCTTCGTCTTGAAGCCCTGTGCATCCAGGAAGATGGTCGGCATGGTAATGAGCTGGAACGTCGGGGTGCTATCCTATTTTATGTCAGCTTCCGCACCACACCAGTTAGAGGTACGTATTCTACAACACGATCGTGCAAGATCAAGTAGTATGCAGACGTGTAGGCAGGGAAATTTTCACTGCTATCAAATTCCATACGTATATCTACAGGTCCTGTCTTAACCGTTTCATTTTGTTGTAA
>JARYHS010008075.1:56944478-56978478 GCA_031002005.1 Vandiemenella viatica | reverse complement strand
GATGAATGAAATTATATCGGTTTTCCAGTACAGGAATAGTAATGAAGGAACGAAAATGTCAGCATTGTACGGGCTTTCATGAATTCATTGTGAGAAATATTTTTTCGTTTTACGGTCCGAAAAGGAAAGTTTGAATTAATATTTAAGGTAATTGTGACCAATCTGTATTTATTTTCATAGCAAAATTTTCGTACCTTACTTCTATCTTAAAGGAAAGCCTGACTGATCAAAAGAAATTTCTTTCTCAAAAAATCTTTTTTTACCTAAAGCGATGCAAACCTGAAAGTGCAATTATTGTTAATCATTTTAAACACCTTTTAACTGAAGGATTACGTATGTTCATTACAGTATGGAGAACGTTTGCCTGAAAAAAAAAAATCAAAGAATTGAATTCTGGATAGCGTATCCAACTCGTGTCCTATGTAAGTGGAGAATCATAAAAAAAACTAACTTAGTCCACAATCCGAAGGTTGGTTGGATCCTCCCGAAGGAGGCATACTAAGCCATTGTGTCAGAGGTAGGACGGCCAGTTCCTTTCCTCTGGGACCTACAGTTAACTGGGAATCCGAACCACGGAGCGACCTGGCATAGCTCAGATGATCAAAAACAATTCTTAAAAATTCCTGCGCCTGCCGGGACTCCAACCCGGGACCGGGAAAACGAAGTTTTTAAAAGCAAGCGCCTTAACCAGTGGGCTACCAGACCGATCTTGTAGAGTTATAGAACGTGTGTAATATGAACCACGAACACAAGAGAAAATGCAACAGATGAACGAAATTTTATAACACCAATTCAACTACTTACAAAAATTTAACTTCAGTTCTGTTCAGAAATTTCCTAAAGTTTTCAGTTGCTTTCACCTTCAAACATTTTGTTCACTAGATACGGAACGTGTAACCTTATTTTAATGCATATTTACTGTCACCTAAACGAAATTTCCTACCGAATGATCTATACGTTTTCTTGTAGGAAAAGTACAGATACCTTGTAGCCTACTGAACTAACTGTGGACGCGTATTATTTTTCTGTTATTTTTTTTTTACCTGCTTAACGTCTCTCTAACAGCAAGGTCTTTCGAGACGGGAAAGGATGGGGGGCAAGGAATGGGAAGGAATGCGAAGGAATTCGGCCATGGCCTTTTGAAGGAAGCATCCCGGCATTTGCCTATAGTGATTTGGGAAGGCGAGTGAGAATTTTCGTTTCGAATGTAGGGGCAAGGGCAGAGGAGTGGAGATAAAGCATACTGACCTTTAGCCGCCTTTTTAGCTGAACGCACTACAGTTTAATAGAGCTGTAAAAGTAACGATGTATTCGTTACTGAGTAACGGGTTCGTCGCCTGACTTGAAGTACCGAATCGTTATTCACAAACATTTCGTTACTCGCATGTTTCGTTAATCGCATTTGTGGCATAGATACGAACACGTTCCATCTCCCTCAGGTAACTAGTTTTGACAAAGTTAATGCTAATTTTGTAGATTTTATTTTGTTTAACATTAAAATTTACAGTGTATAATTTGTAAATAGAAAATTTGTATGGGTAATTTGAGATAGTTACTGTTTTTTCATTGATCGGTCATTAGTGATGTTTATTGATTTGAAACATTTATGAAATTTGTTTAAGATTCGGTACCTTCTATTTTATTTTATAGGGTAACTTACGAAATAAAAGAGTTGTCTAATGGTTTGTGGTATACATCTCTGCACTTTTTATGTTCTAATAATATTTGATTAAATTGCAATGGAGTGCACGCTCAGGTGGCAATTTCCTTACACACTCAACTTCCCCCCCTATCCCGCATCCACCTACATTTGCGCTCTACAAATTTTTACTTTAAATTCTTTCTACGTTTTTGGTAAATTACTCATAAATTCTCTTGGTAACTTATTCCAATCCCTGACACCCTTACTTAAAAAAAAGAGAATCTTCCTACACCCTTGTGCCTGAAATCGAGTGCCAGCTTGTAGTCATGGTCATCTTTTCCATTCCATGCATTACTTTTAATTCTTACTCCAATATCTTTCCATGCCTCATCATCAATTACGTTTTGTACACTCCCATGACCCACTTCACGTTCCTCCTGTCATCCACTGAATCCCATTCCAGCACTTTTATCATATCTGTTACTGATTGAGCTCTTCCATAATTTCCAGAAACAAATATAGCAGCCCTTTTTTGCAGTTCCAGAATTCCATAAAGAAAGAATAAGGTACAATGGATTTATTCCTTTTGCCTGGTGTTAGTTATTGTATTATTACCGCAGGAACCATGTGATCAGTGCGGTACTGGCTTTGATGTTGAATGTTTGTTGTAACCGTGACGCAACAACAATTACGTATCTAATCGCATGTTTGTCCTGTACCTTTGTTATTGATTTAAAAGTTCTGAATATTGATATTTTTAAAATGAAACAATTAAAGTGGGAGTCAGTAACACTCCACCTGCAGGCCCGATTTGAATATATGTCCACATTTATTTTAATAAATTTATCACGAAAAAGATGAAGAATTTACTAAACTAAATGAAAAGTAAGACAGTAAAGGAAGACAGTGGTGAAACCTCCTATTCAAAAACTAAAAACTTTGATGAAATTATAATATTTGTTAAATAAGTCCCATTATCATATCAGGCTTCTATTCAGGGTTTTCAGTAGGCTACTTTAAAAAATAACCGTCATTAGTTGTTGTCACTAGATATGTCACAGTCAGGTGAAGGTTTTGTCTCTTTTTGTATGCACACAGTTGTTTGTTTTGAAATTAGATTATTCTGTCGTATATAATATTCATTGCAGTAGATCAAGTGTTTATTTAGAGATTTTCCGTAAGATCTATGTGCTAATTACTTTAAGTTTTATCCAAACAAACAACTTACCTAAACTTATTTTACTAAATAAACAATTTACTTAACCTTTACCAAGTACGAACGAAGTCGTCCCGTATGCGACCCAATTCGATGCATATGCGATGCTTCATGCTATTTTGTATTGTATCAAAAGTAACGAGTAACAAATCGATACGATAGTAACAAAGTTTCTCCCGTACGCGACGAGACTCGATGCGATGCATCATGCTAGTGTTCGATTGTATCAAAAGTAACGTTTTCCAATCTGCTCAATCCAACCCTTAATATTACATATACACATCTTAATATAATTATAACACGAACTGCAGTTCTTAATTATTGTTATCAATGAGCTATTGTGCTTCGAATGTACTGTAATGTTATACGTGTTTTATACCATCTAAAATGTATGAACACCATCAAGTTTCACTTAGAAGGTGAGTTTACGAGGAGATCTAAGACGTTTTCAGAATGGTCTAAAGGTGGTCGTGTTATATAGGTAATACATAAAATGAAAAATTGCTGACAAATACTAATAAATTTTTTATCTCTAAAAATAGAACAACCATTGGTTACTGCCGTATGTGGCCACAGTAAATGCCTGGCCCGTATGTTTTCAGAGGTGGAAATCTTTGTGTGTTGGAGTCTGACTGACTACAAGTGGCAGAAAATTTTGCTGTTTTACGGACATTATGAGGCAGAAGGCACACTCGACTCTTAATGGGATTAGCCCTGCACGACGAAGGCACGTCTCGCCGGGCTTCGCCATTCCTGATAATCACGCCTTTCCTGCAATTAACGGTGAAAACTTCGCACCTGCCTTTAACGATTGCCTTCGCAGGTCCCATCTGACCAAAACAGAATAAGATTTATCATCGACTGACGTGGTGCGCGGTAGGCTAAGAGAAAATTTTAAACAAATGGCATCATTAACAATGTAGATTCTTGCATAATTCATGCAGTTTTTTCGTTGTTTGCCCCTGGTTTGTTGACATAATATGATAAAAGTTCCTTTATGTTTAGTAATTGGCAACGCAGTGTAACATTGCACTAGATTCGAGAAGCTATTGTTGTTATAGTCCGTTCAGTTTAACAGAGGCGACTCAAGGTCATTCTGCTCTATCCCCACTCCCTTGCCCTTTCTCCTACATACGAAGGGGAAGTTTACCACTCACCTATATGAACATGCGATAAGCAAGGAGAGGTGGGGATGGGAGGGGGTGCAAAGGTGAGGAATAGAGTTAGGTGAGTACGACCTTGAGCCGCCAGTTTAGAGTGAACAGGGTATATTAAGGGGATAAGAGAGCAGATGGGGGATTGATATAGTAGGCGGACAACTTGCTTTGCTGATTGGAGGGGGTAAGCCCGGACCTGTGACACCGAGATGTCCTTGACGTCGACCAACCTTGTAGAACGAAAAACACCCTAGTGGAGCGATCACAAGGCACTTCTGAACGAAGGAAGAAAGCCACGATTGGAGGGAATAGATGAGTTCCCATAATATTTATATCTATAAAACCCCACCACAGATATAGACCATTCTACTACGTTTTCTGCCGTTTAAGTATTCACTTCGAATCTGTGCTTTACGATGTTACAACTCATGGATGCAGTCTAACAGTGAGGCGGCTGTCATTACTTCGTAACACTGAGAAATATGTCTTACAGTCATGTGGTTGATAAAATTAATATTTTACGAGTAATGTTGTTTGCAAAATCTGTCAACGTTTACGCGATCAATGATAAGAAATTGTAGTGCAATAGAATTGTGTGGTATTCTTCATCTTTTAGTTATCAATTCGAAGATTGGTTTGTAGCAATTATTGATGTATGCCGCTTCTCTGCCTTCCTTTTTAATTCTACACAGCTGCTGCATTTTCATGTCATTCTTAATTTGATTCACATGACTTAATCTTTCTCTTCCTTTGTGTTTTTTTTAAAATTTTTCTTCAATAATAACCTTAAGCGAACCATTTAACGCAAAACATGGCCTATAATTTTGTCTCTTCTTTTCTGCAATTCCTTCCAGAATTTTCTTTCCTCAGAAACTCTTCTGAATACTTCATCATTAGAGACATAATCCATCCAGGCTTATCTCCAGCATTCGTCTGTAACATCAAACAACAAATGGCTCCATTCGGTTCCTTTCTGCCATACCTATTGAAGTGAACTACACTTAATGGTTCCTTGAGGTTTATTACTATGTACACAAAACACTGGTAAACAATAACAAATGTGGTACAGTTAGCGGATGACCGTCGAGAAATTTAGCCTGGTCCTGATCCGGGGTAGAGAGACGGCTTCTACTTCTCGCGAACTTCCGGTGGTCTTCTGTAGTTGAAGCTGGTTCCGCGGTCAGGCCGGAACTGGCGGTGGAGCGGCCGGCTACGCTTATATAGGCGGCCTGGCGCAGGAATTCCGTTGTGTGGTAGTACGGCGACCTCTGTAAGAAATAGTCCCACTTAGCTTCTAGATGATTCTATTTGTTTTCCTGGTATGTTTTGATGTCTCTGCGCCTGTTTGGAGTCGTATATGTATCCCGGCGTGCAGGCGCGTTGTGTGTGAGGTCTGCCTGGCAGGGGCCTTTACTGGCAGACTGAACATACCTCCCTCCCGGGGGGGGAGGGGGGGAAGCGATGTCTGCGACGTCTGCGAGGTCGTCTGCCGCGGCGCCCTGGAGCAGACTATGAAGGCTACCTCCAGGGGAGTACGGAGCTGTTCCCCTGGCGATGCGTGCCGACCTGCGTCGTGGTGCAGGTTGTGGTGGAGGTACTTGTGGAGCTAACGGCATCGGTTCGTCGGCGTCGATGGCCGGGGGCTGTACGGGGGGCGCTGAAGATGGTCCCCGCAGGTGGTCGAGAGGCTGCGGCTGAAGGGTGTCGGAGCGACCGACAGGTTGTGGCGTCGTTGGTGGCGCTGTAACTGTCCCTGAGCAACGGTTAGACGGCAGGAGTGGTGGAGGTGGCAGGGAAGGAGAGGAAGAAGTGGATGGCCGTGCCGTGGTGGAAGAGGACGGTGCCGTGGGGTAGCGGGGACGTAGTTGGTTTCGATGGCGTCGCACTATCCGGCCATCCAGGCTGACGTCGAACAGTTGGCGGCCCCGGGGCCGCTGGATGACCCCCGGAAGCCAACCGGCCCGGGAGCCAAACCCGCGGGCCCAGACTAGGGAGCCCGGGGTGAAACGGAATGGGCCCGAAGGTACCTGTACTTTGGGAGGGGGTAAGAGGAGATGGAGGAGAGTGCGAGGTTGGCGGCCATGTAGCAATTCCGCCGGGCTTTTGGCCCCCACTGGAGTGGTTCGATAGGAACTGAGGAAGAGTGTCAATGCCTCTTCGAGTTTGTGACTTGTGGTGTATTTGGTCATTTGAGTTTTGAATGTTCTGACTAGCCGTTCCGCCTCCCCGTTAGATTGGGGGTGGAAGGGCGGGGTGAGGAGGTGTTGGATATTGTTGGCGGTACAGAAGGATAGGAATTCCCGACTTCGAAATTGCGGTCCGTTATCTGTGACGATAGCGTATGGTAATCCTTCGATGGAAAAGATCTTCGTGAGGGCTGAAATGGTGACCTCTGTAGTGATTGTGGAGCAACGGACGACATATGGGAAGTGGGAAAAGGCATCCGTCACTAGGAGCCACTGGTGGCCTAGGAATGGGCCAGCGAAGTCGAGGTGAATGCGTTCCCAGGGTCCGGACGGTGCCGGCCAGGAAAGGAACTTTTGAGGGGGGCGGGGCAGTTGTTGGGCACAGATGGTACAGCGCCGCACCATCTTCGTGACATCCGTGGTAAGGCCGATCCAGAATACATGGCGTCTGGCAAGGGATTTGGTGCGGGCAATTCCCCAGTGTCCTTGGTGGAGAGTTTGGAGGATTGTCGGTTGTAGGGATCTCGGAACGACGACCCTCGGGGTGGAATTTGGTTCTGTGCGGAGGAGCACTCCCTCTACTACTGCGAGCTGGTGGCGGATGGAGTAGTAGAACTTGAGGTCTTGATGATGGCGTGGAGGGGAACGTGTTTGCCACCCGTGTTGGATGTGGTGTCGGATGACACGGAGGAGGGGGTCCTCCCCTGTGGCTGCCGCGACTTTTTGAGGCCGTGACTGGAAATGTCTTCAGTGCTTCTTGTATGTCATCGTCGATCTGGAACACCAGAAGTTCCGACTTGTCGAAGGCAAGGTCTGGTCCCTGCGGTAGTCTGGATAAGGCGTCTGCATTGGCATGCCTGGAGGTGGTACGGAAATGCATGGTATATCTGAACTGGGACAGGAATAGTGCCCAACGCTGGATGCGGTGGGATGTTTTGGTAGGCAGACGTGTGGACGGATCAAATAGTATAGGAGTGGCTTGTGGTCGGTAATGAGATGAAAAGAAATCCCATATAAAAGGGAATAGAATTTGGAGCAGGCAAAAACAATAGCTAGCGCCTCTTTCTCGATTGAGAATATTTAAGCTGAGCAGCCGACAGGGCTTTGGAGATGTAGGCTACGGGGCGTTCCGTGCCATCTGGTAATTTATGAGACAGAACTGCCCCCACACCGTAATCGGATGCATCTGTGGCAAGTATCAAGGGGAGGTTTGGAGTATATGGCATGAGGCATGCTGCGGACTTGAGCTGCTGTTTAAGGGTGTGGAATGCGGTCTCGCAAGCTGGGGTCCAACGGAACGGGACATTCTTGCGACAGAGGTGGTACAGGGGTGCTGCCACTTGTGCTGCTGAGGGTATAAATTTTCTGTAGTATGAAATTTTGCCTAAAAAAGATTTCAACTGATGTAGATCCTGAGGCCGAGGTAAGTTGGAAATAGCGTCCACATAGGAAAATGCTGGGGAGATGCCTTCCTGAGCGATGATGTGACCCAGGTAGGAAATGGATTGTTGAAAAAATTGACACTTGGAAAGGTTGCATTTTAATCCTGCTGCACGGAGGCGGAGGAAGAGTAGGCGGAGGTTGGTCATGTGTTCGGCAGCGGAGGGTCCCGTGACGACTATGTCGTCGAGATAGTTGATGCATCCCGGAATATCCTGGAGAAGTTGTTCGAGATACCGTTGAAAAATCGCTGGAGCGCTGGCCAAGCCGTACATGAGCCGGTTGAGTTGGAAGAGGCCAGAGGGAGTGTTGATGACTGTGTATTGTCGGGACTGGATATCCAAAGGGATTTGAAGGTATGCTTCTGCCAGGTTAATTTTTGTAAAGTAGGTACCTCCTGCTAGTTTACGGAAGAGGTCGTCCGGTCTCGGAAGTGGATAGTCGTCTACCAGCAGATGCGGGTTGACGGTGGTCTTAAGTCACCACAGAGACGTAAGCGGCGTCCTGGCTTCTGAACTATGACCAACGGCGTGGCCCAGGGGCTGAACCGCACCGGCTGGAGGATCCCTTCGTCTTGGAGACGTTGAAGTTCTTCCTGAAATGGTTGTTGAAGCGCTACGGGTACCTGGCGTGCCCGGAAGTATCGAGGCCGTACGTCCGGCCGGAGTTGGAGTGATGCTTCGAAGTCCTTTGCACAGCCGACGCCTGGTGAGAACAGGTCCTGAAACTCGGTGCAAAGGGCGTCCACTTCAGGAAAAGGAACATGCTGAGATACGAGGTGTATGTTATCCTCAATTGAAAATCCGAATAAGCGGAAAGCGTCCAGTCCAAATAAGTCTGCTGTGAGAGAACTGTTAACTACTAAAAAGGGGACTGAACGATGTACAGACTTATACATGACGTTTGCTGTGAACTGTCCCAGGAGTGCTATTTCCTGTTTGTTGTATGTCAGGAGGCGCTTGGGGGCCGGCGAGAGGGGGGGCGAGCCAATTTGCACATAAGTAGTATAATTAAGCAATGAGACTGCTGCTCCTGTGTCGACTTGTAGGCGTAGGGGCTTGCCATTGACCGTAACGTCAATAAAAAGTTTGGATGCTGTGGAAGTGTCTACCTGATTGATATCCATAGGTGCGCCGCTCAACCTGTCTTGGTAAGACCCTGGGCGGCGAGAGCCGGGATTGGCATTGGTGGTGTTGGTGCGGCAGACGGACGCCAGGTGTCCTTCCTTGCCGCAACGTGAGCATTCAGCCCAACGATCCGGACAATTTTCCTTCTCATGTGCTGAATAACAGGCAGGGGCATGAGGGTAGGCGGAGCGGGCTGCGGCGTCGGCGCTGCGGGATCCGCTGCTGCTGCCGAGACTTGGTGCCCCTGCCGGAACGGGCCGGTTCGATGTCCTTCTGAGGAAGCGGTCCCCGGTTGTGGTGTCGGGAGGAGCGCGACTGGGAGCTCTGGATGGCGGCGACGTCCTGTGTGTCCTCTACGTCGGTTCGGATTGCGGCCACATCCGCCCAGGACTCCAGGCGGCGATCTGCGGCCGTAGATATTTCAAATTTGTAGGCAAGTTCGATGACCTGCTCCAGGGATGGGTCCTCTAACTTGAGGGCGTCATGCCGGAGTGCGGCATCTGGTGCAGCCTGTATGATGTGATCACGCACCATGTCGTCGGCGTAGGATTCGTGGGAACAACGAGTTTGAAACTTACATTTTCTGCTAAGGCCTTGGAGTTCGGCCGCCCACTGGCGATACGTCTGATCGGGCTTCTTCCGGCATTGATAGAAGTCGACGCGGGCCGCGACGACATGGTACCGGCGTCTGTAGTATGCATTCAGTGTCGTACAGATGGTCGTGAAGGTGAGGGTGTCGGGGTCTTGTGGCTGAAGTTTGGTGAGCAAGACATACATCTTTGATTGGTTCCAGGAAAGGAAATATGCACGCTGGTCTTCTTCTTTGGATATGTGATGAATTGCGAAGTGTTGTTTTATGCGCTTCTCGTAGGTCTCCCATTCTTCGACGTCGTCGTTGAATGCTGGGAATGGAGGCGGGGCCGTGGGTTGGCGGAGATTCCTGACTTCCGCAATCAGTTGTCTCTGAGATTCGAAGAACTGATGTAGAAGTCCTTGGAGGAACTGTTGCCATTCCGTAGGTGCTGCTGGCGTAGCCATGATGGTCGAGAGTTCTTATCCCAACCTTGTCGCCACTGAAGTGAACTACACTTAATGGTTCCTTGAGGTTTATTACTATGTACACAAAACACTGGTAAACAATAACAAATGTGGTACAGTTAGCGGATGACCGTCGAGAAATTTAGCCTGGTCCTGATCCGGGGTAGAGAGAGACGGCTTCTACTTCTCGCGAACTTCCGGTGGTCTTCTGTAGTTGAAGCTGGTTCCGCGGTCAGGCCGGAACTGGCGGTGGAGCGGCCGGCTACGCTTATATAGGCGGCCTGGCGCAGGAATTCCGTTGTGTGGTAGTACGGCGACCTCTGTAAGAAATAGTCCCACTTAGCTTCTAGATGATTCTATTTGTTTTCCTGGTTTGTTTTGATGTCTCTGCGCCTGTTTGGAGTCGTATATGTATCCCGGCGTGCAGGCGCGTTGTGTGTGAGGTCTGCCTGGCAGGGGCCTTTACTGGCAGACTGAACAGTAACGTATCTCGATAAGCAACTGAAACTATCAAGTGAAAATATTCTTTTCTTATCGTTTCTTCAGCCTTAGGTTAAGAATGGACTCAGCTTGTAGTGGAACTGATACCGTTTCAGTAGCAATGCAAACAATGCATATAGTCTGAATTTCTGTGACTGCACTTGTGAGTCTCTGTGTTGATCTAGTTCGTGTTTTTTTGATGTTGGACTCAAGTTGACGGATATGTTCAGTTACAATCAAAGTGGGTGCCCTTTCAAGTGTCAATTCTGCTGCGATTGAGTTGATTTTAATTGCACTGGAGCGCATACTCCGGTGGCAATTTACCTAGTCATCTGATTCCACTTTTCTTAGTATTTTTTATTATTACTTTATATACTTTCAGTGTTAAATTCCTCCCCCGTCTACTTTTGTGGTTTATGAATTTTAAATTCCTTCGGAGTTTTTGGTACATTATTAATCATTTCGCTTGGTCAACGTCCTCACCCACAACAGAAAATTTGCCCACTCCCTTTTGCGTCAAATCGAGTCCAGCTCGTGTCCATGGTCATCTATTCCCTTCCATGCATATTCCTAATTCTTCGACAAATGTACTTCCAGAATATGCCTTGTACACTCCAAGCGCCCTGTTCACCGTCCTCCTGTCTTTCAATAACCCCCAGTCCAGCTCATTATCATATCAGTTACTGAGTAGATCCTGCAGTAATTTCCACAAACGAATCTAGCTGCTCTCCTTTGCACACTCTATATTTGATACCAAAAATCTAACCACCATATTCAAACAATGGTCTGACTAAAGTTTTATAACCCTTCTCTCAAATTTCGCTATTGAATTCTGATACATACTGACAATGCGTAATTAAATAAACAATTGAAATTAGAAGGAATTAGCTACCTTCCATAACTTCGCCTTAAACACAGCAAACCTACAGCGACAGGTAACACAAAAATTAAACGGTATAAAAGTTAATTTAGTGATATGTATTAACCTGATTACAACAAAAGATTGCTGTCAGACTTTTCAGGTAAAGGATTACGGAGTCGTGTTACGCCGAGTCCTTAAAAACCTGTCTACATTTAAACTTCACTCCAGATAGGACCATAGTTGCTGCTTTAACGTTTTTACCGTCATAAAAATTGTAGGTTCCTTCTTTCATCACTGTTCATTGACTGTACAGTTGTAATGAGAAATGATGGCACTAATCTTGTTTTGATGAAACTGAGAACGCTTTCTATTTTTATTGTAACGTGAAATCTGTGATGTATTAATAAAATGAAAATTTTCTCTAAGAATATCTGTTGCGAACATGCATCTTGAACAGATGTTCGATAGCCACTGGAACTGTCAATGCGGCCCGTCAGCGCTGACCTTGACGTGCTATCAGCGACAGCAGCTGTTTGCAGTCCTGTCCAGTCAAAGCACCACTGCTCACTCAAATAAGCATCACAAAACTGACGCTCAAACTGATACATATTTGCACGAAATTAACTATCTCTGTGCAACGTTGTTTTCTATATCTGATTTTAACGGCTTCAGAAAATCAGATCAGTTTTTCTGCCTCTGTGTTTTGCTGTGATATTAATTGTAATGCCTACATCGAATAGATTAAGGCCAGGTCTTAAACAGCAACAAAAATGTTGCTATGAGTCAGAATTCAGACTAGCACACTTTTTTATTTCATGGAAGACCAGATATGGTGCAGTGATTAAAGTTTGTTTAGAAGAAATGTGAATAATAATTTCTTTTAGTTGGTTACTATATAACTCATCCAATACTTACGTAGTTTCTACTCTACACTCAATTTACATATTAGTGGTCATAACAGAGCTACAGATCTCCCTTCTTTTCCTACATTATTTCAAACCCTTTTTACTTTGAAGTCATAGCAACAACTGATAATATATAGAATGTAATGAAGTGTAAATTCCTTTATGTCATTGAGCTTTACGCCAATGAAATTATAGCCCGAAAGGATATTGAAATGGAAAGAAATTCGGCCATGGCTTCCAGGAAGAACCATCCCGGCATTTACCTACAATGATCTATGAAAACCATGAAAAATCCAGATCAGTTTGTTGAGACATATTCCTGTTAGATTCTAAGTTTTCTCGTTCAATAAATCCTTCCTGTTGCATTTCCTAATCGCTCGTGAAAAATAATCTGTTCTGGTCCTGATTTCTTTTATCTTATTATTTCGGTCATTCCTAGATGTCAATGTTGCTGGTAGTAAAATGTGTATGCTGTCATCCTGGAATGAGTAGATTTGTCATGGACTTCCAAATATACTGCTGACGGGAGAAATACCTATGTCACTTCAGATCTTTCCAACGCAATCCATACAGCATCACGCTTGCGCTTTCTTTCCAGCTATATAAACCTGTCAAAAATCATGTGGCTCTTCTTTAAACCTTCTCTCTAATGCCTCTTTTTAATGAGGGCCCAATACAGAAGCACAAAATTCTGGGCTTTGTATGCAATCGATTTAACCTCTGGCGAATGTTATTTCAAAAAAACGGCTTAACAAACGGAGCATATAGTTTGCTTTCTCAATTACATTCTCAATATCTTCATTCCACAATAAATTATTATCAATTGCTTTTACTCCTGGGTATTTATCTGAATCTACCATAGAAAGGACGGTGTCATTAATTGAATATTCAAAGCATTCGTCTGGAGTGATTTTGCGAAACCATGGAAAACCAAAATCTGGGAGCCGGGATGGGTATTTACACATTACTGCTTGTGTTTCCATTTAAAGAAGCTTCTAGATATGAAAATGTTGTTTTTAGGAATACTTGTTGTTTGTTGATAATCCTGAAAAATTTATTTCATTTACTGACGCAGAACAAAGAGGCTGCATGAAGAACTCAATATACAAGTTCACAGAAAATATTTGATGAAACTGAGTAATTATTGTGAACGAAAAATGAAACAAAGTAGCTAAATATTTATGTTAGACGCCAGTCGGCATTTTTAATATTTTCTGTGAACATTTACTATTACTATTACTCCGCGATTTACTAAAAGTGTGTGGCAGAGGGTCCGAAAGGGTAGGCCCTAATAGTTTGGAAGGGATATACGGGCTATGGCAGGAGGCACCCATGGGCTATTGTGAGGAACCATCCCAGCATTCGCATGAAGTGATCTGGGAAAGCCATGGTAAACCCAGATCAGAATGGCCGGACATTTAGTGGCGTGTTGTCTAACGTTACAAATGGTGCAACTAGGCACCAGCATCACGTCTTACAGCGAGTGAGTGTTATCCACCTCGGGTGGAGGTAAAAAGACTACTGTCCTTACACATGAATTTTAATTACTGGAATCGAGGAATTTTTTAACTTATGTGCCGTATTGTGAATAAAATAAGTAAAGCAGAGTGTCAAAGACGGTTTTCCTCAAATAGTTAATTCATATCCAGAAGGACGATACAAATTTTCGAAACTGTAGTACAAACATTATGGCAATTAAGAACTTCGAAAACATATTGCTACATACCCTGTGCCGATAGAGAAAATGCAGAATTTTCTTTAATACTAAACGAATATCGCACAAGATGTTAGATTAGCGAATCATCGATCTTAAGCTTCAAACTGATTGGTACTGTACAGTACATAAGCCGTTTTCAATCACCTATTTGGAGATACGTACGTATTCGAACTGTGGCTGCTAAATTGGCAGTTTTGTGGTGTGAGCTCTTTGTTCTTCTTTTGCTGATGATGCGGAATGGCACTGCGAGCAACATGGGCCACTCAGAGCTTAACAAAATTAGCATGCTGTCGGGGAAGGACGGGTACCCCGGACACTTAAATCAATCGTAAATAAAAATACAGCTAACAAACTTTCTTTCTTTATTTTACACTTAAAATCAAACAAGAAACTTCTGCAATCATATTAATTAAAAAGTTGGTAATCACAATATTTTTTTAACGAATTACATCGAAAATACCTTGGTCTCAATTTTTTTGGAAACACAAAAGTTGACGGGTAGCACCGGACATACTTGTAATAATCAATGGTGGACCAATCGCTTTTCGGCTTTACAGAAACCACGATAATAATAGTAATGGATATATGAAGAATTTATATAAGTACAACATTCATTGGCCGGGTCTTTGCGTTAATAGTACTGAATCCAGTCTTCCTCCAAAGTTTCTCCACGTTTCTTTTCCTCGATTTTTTCGGAAAAGCTTTGAACATTTTTCAATGTCTTCAACGTCTTTTTAGGGTTTTTTTCCTTTCGGCCTTTTTAGTGCCTTTACTTTTCTACCCGACCTCTACACCTTTTTTATTTGGTGAAGATGTTAAAATCTCGCTCTTTTGGGTTTTTCGTGCCCGCAATACTAAGGTTTCTTTTTGACACATCTGGAAATGGTGACAATTGTTTTAATAAATCTGTCGTGCTCGCTGACAGCATCGGTTCATTTACAGGCAATGTAAGACTATGGAGGGCATTGGCTGCTCAAGACTGATTGGGAATATTTTCTTTTCAAACAACTTCTTGTGCAACGTCTGTCATCAAACATGTTAAAAAAATCAATATCAGTAAAGATTTCTAGGTTGACTGGATAAATTTCTAGGAATGTCAAACCTAGCTGCTTTGTTATAGGCTCTAGTAAATATCTTATCTGGATCCAGAGTTGGGTGACATTTTGGACAATACTGGCGAATACGTTATAGTTATCACTCATAAATTTATTATTAACGTTAATAAAGGGGATTTTAATTTTGTTTTTATGAAGGAGTGAAAATATGGATTTCGCAAGAATCTCGATGATATCTGGAATACAGGAAAACTGTCACAACATGACATTTATTTAGTATCATTGGCAATTGCAAGTCTGAGAGAATTTACCGTAAACATTGACAAAAGTAGGCAAAATCACAAAAGCAACGCTCAGATGTACAGTCGGGGACAGAATTCGCGAGACCCTTCGCCTTTCGATTATGCTTCGTTCTAGACACGAATACCACATGGGACAGCATAACTGGTAGGTGGTACACTAAATTCATGATAAAATAGACCTCTCATAGCCAGCACTTTACTCAAGACTAAAAAACTGAGCCCGCGCGGCAAGATACTCGCAGACGCTCAGAGACAAAGTTCGGAGTTCTACAGTAAAAATAATCACGAATATCACCATTTTAGTCATAATAATTATTGAAATAACCAAATAGATTGATCATAGAGAGATGATAACACTTTTTTCGTAATTTTGATAACCATTGTGTATTTTTTCCCCGTCGAGTAAACAGTTAACAATTCGTTAGCAAACGCAATTATATGGCGAATACCGAAAAAAATCACTAAATTACGCACGGAAAACCAGTAAGAGAGTTTGAATGGACTTAGTTACACTTTCTAGAGCTGCATCGTTACAGAACTGTGTGTGACAAATACACACAAAGGTTAAGGGTTAGTAGAAAGAGCATTTACGAAAGAACTCTAATGGTAAACTATGTCACGAAATATAAATAAACTATTTCTAGAAAATTAAATGATGCGGAATATTAACATCTGAATTTTGTTTTCATCATACCATATTTAGAAGGTAAGCTAAATTTTAACGCAGTAGCAACAGTTTTAGTAGTCATAATAATAATTAAGAACAATAAATAAATCCACCTGCAATGTGAATTAGAGGATCCACATTTTAAATCTGGAAGATGGAAATAGGAAAACTTTCATATCTCTCTTTGTTTCTAACACTGATAACACTATAAAATTTTCTGTCAAGCTTTACTTCCTGCCTTCCAAGCCCGATGGGTTATAGGTAACACTGTTGCCTGGCATTCGGGAGGACGCGAATTCAAATCCCGTTGGGCATCCAATTTCAGTATTCCATCATTTTCGAAAATCTCTCCAGCTGAACTCCAGAAAAGTTCTTAAATTATTACCCGATCCTAGTTTCCAACACCATCAGCATTCATATCGCATTGGTGTCGAAGATATGAAGAAGACGGAAAAAAATAACGTGGTAGGTATGTGGTATCACTCTAATCCGGCTTTCGGGAGGACGCGTTTTAGATGGTTTCCCCAAATCACTCCAGACAAATGCCGGGATTGTTCCTTCAAAAGGCCATGGCCGAATTCCTCTCCATTACTTGGCCCCAGTCCTTGCCTGCCTCTAATGACCTCAATTAGATGTGAAGCTAGAAGCAAAAAATAATTTCTCAAATAAAAATAATTACATCTCTGTGGTGTGTTTTGGAGCTTTTCGTTGTTGGATTTATCTTATTCAACGGCCGAGCATGGTATCGAAGGGATTAGAGTGCTATTTCCACATGTGGAGAGTCTCTAGTTCGGTGGTGTTTTAGGGCTGGTCGACGTCGAAATCATTATAGAGGAAAGAGGACTGGGGGCATATTTCTGGAAGGAATTCAGCCATGGCCATACCAGAGAATCATCCCAGCACTCACGGAGTGATTTCGATTAATCATGCAATATCTAAATACGGATGGCTGCACGAAGATTTCAACCCCTGTCCTTCCGAATGGGATGGCTTGAGCGTTACCGGGACTCTCGGTCACTGGTGCGATTCCGGCCAGGGGCATGGGTGTTAAAGTAGGTGTTGCTGTATGTCTTGTGTCGTCTTTCAATTGTATGAGCAAAATGCATTTGGAAATACATCAGTACACAGGATAAACACACTAAAACGGCTTAGCTGGATGGATGGCTATCGGGAGGAATGCTATTAAAAATTTAAAGACAATTTTTTTGAACCAAAAGACCGCCTTCAAAAATATCTCACAGGTCCACCTCATCTCACAGAAAATATTCTTTGTTTGGTGCCAACTAGTAACATGATAACATGCTAAGTTCTCAAAACGTATTAGGATAAAAAATTTGGAAAGTAGGCGTACTGTACTGAAGCTCTTTAGTGCACACGGGAGGGGTATTTAATTTCAGTTGAGTGTATAGGATTTAATCTCTTTAACATTATGTGTGGTTATTTCGTAAGGAGAAAATCTTCCTGCTGGCTCAGTTCAGACGCAAGGAGGAAGTAACCGATCTGGCAAACATTTCGAGGAAGTTGCTATTTACCAGTGGCTCTGAGAAAGTGAAGAACACTTGTGCAGTAGAATTTTCTCTTATACGGTTTGTGAACATGACCATCCGTACTCGAAATGTGCACATTTTCGAATCACGAGCACCTACAAATACAGTGACAGCCATTTGCCGAAGATTACAGAAACCACTTCATATAACATATTATTAAAGTTACTTGATCATAGTTAGAAGACCGATGAAAATGTTGAAAAAACATTGAACTAATATGTATTAATCATTGAAAATTTCTGAGAATTGCTTCTCGAGGATCTTGACTTCAGCATACCCTCATTGAATCATACAATGTTCTACTTGCACTATTTGATTACGAAATGAATTGATCAATATTCCGTAATAATGGAGCTATGTTAAAAAAAAAAAAAAAAAAACCTGTGCACGTTATTGAAAACTGACCTGCCTCCATCTGCTGATCCAAATATTTTATGACCTTCGGTGCCTTTGAACATTTAACCAGCTGACTATTGTTTCAGCCTTTGTTGAGGTAAGGTGGCATTGTATTGTGAAATCAACACAAGGCGAACACTACACTCATTCAAAAGTAGCCATATGCGAGGAAGAACTCGAATCCGTGGCCTTTATTATTATTATTACTCCGCGAATCACTAAAAGTGTGTGGCGGAGGGTGCATTGCACCTATCCGAAAGGGTAATGGTTTGGAAGGGATATGGCAGAAGGCCTTTACAATGCGATGACAGTGTTCTAGCCCCTACATTGCTAGCGCCAGCTTAAGTATCTTGGTCGGGACTCTAGCGAAGGATTTTGTGAATGTGTCTGCTGTCGTGGTTTGCTAACACGGAAGACAATTCCGTAGGCCCACAGAACAAGGAAATTATCAGACATTTCAGGCATGCGATTTTCCTCTCCTCGTTCAACTAACTTGCTTATAATTGCTACCTGAGGCTCACACAGTTAACAGACGAAAGAATTATACAGGAGTAGAACCAGGGGCGTAGCTACTATGGGGCTAGGCGGTGCAGTGCACCGGGGCCCTCACGCTCAGGGGGCCCCCAAGCATACCTCAAGGGGCCTTCAAGCGCAGTTTAGAGGGCCCCACGAGCCTTCACGGCAAACTGGCGACCTTTTTTTTTTTTTTAGCTCTACCGTCGCCTAAGGGGCCCCTGAGAGTACAAGAGCCCCTCACTAAGGGCCCTCGCTGTGCTCAGGGGGGCCCCAACCACTGCTCAGGGGCCCCTAAAGAATAATTCAAGGGCCCTCATCCTCAGTTCAGGGGGCCCCTACCAGCACACAAAGCAAAAAAAAAGGTCGCCCGTCTGACCTGAGGGCCCAAAATAAATTTTTTGCACCGGGGCCCTTGTTGACCTAGCTACGCCACTGAGTAGAACCGTATATCCTCGAGGAACCAGGGCTTTCTGAACTTTTTTAAATGTGTTTCCAGCTTGACTTCTCGACTTCGAGGTCATGGGAGACGGGAATATGGGCTTTTTGATGGAACTATCTCGACGTTCGCTTGCAGTGATATGGAAAAACCGTAGAAAATCTAAATCTGGATGACCAGAAGGGGATTTGAACACGCATCCTCTCGAATGCGAGGCCAGAACATTATCGCTCGTCAACTACGCACAGTTTATTTAATTGACCGTAACATATAGATATATAGGAACAATAATTACAGACTGACTCGGCCATAAATCTTTTTTCTAATATATATATTAGACGAACAAATATTTGATCAACTAAAGATGTCATATCTTAATCACATCGTTTCTCATGAACCCGGAAACAACCATAATACACCCACTTTTATAACCACATATGTAACCTTTCAATTAGTTTTTCGAAGATAAAATCATTTTCCTTTTACAAATCCAGCTTATTCCAGTTTCACTATCAATCATCCATTTCCTTCAGAATGCAGGCATAAGAATTTAAAAAGCTCGACTGCATATGAAATTAGCCAACGTCATTAACTGTAAGGCTGACAGCGGTCTTTTTCCAAGACCATTCTTGCTTGCAGAAAATGCCATGTTTCTGCATACTCTCACCAATATATACAAGATAAGAAAAAAAAATCTTCTACGTGATGTGATGTTTGTGAGACCCCGTTTTTACGACCCCGTTACTGGACTATACCTCCAACGAAGTTTGATAGGAGCGGCAAAAAATTTCTGCCGGGAACAAGACACATACTAGCGTGGAACTCACTTGGCGCCCACCCCGCAGCTCAATTGCATTTGTTTTTAGGCTACAGGGGACACATTCACAATAAAGTTTTACCGATACAGCCTGGTTGGTTTCTTAGAAATTTAAATGTTCTGTTTTACCCGCCGACCAGGGCTACCCGACCTTCCCCTACATGTTTTACGTTGTTGCAACATTCCAATTAAAAAAAATAAATGAGGTAATGAGATACGACAGTAATTGGAAGGACGTACGTAAATAAAAGATTTTCAGTGGTATTAGGGTGGTAGTTATATTTCAGCCTCATTATATTTTTTGTCTCACTAACTCAATTTTTCCTAATAGACCTAAAACTAATATCAGAAAAAAGTTGGGTCATTTGCATATTTCCAAATGGCGTCCCAGGGTGAATGAAAATTACTATTTTTTCACTAATTGAACGAAAAAATTGAATACTATATTATGTACCGTTAATAAATAATTAAAAAATATACCAAATACACAGTAAATCAGAGTTTTTCAATTGATCACCAATTCTTAGACGTCTTGATTTGTGGTAGATGGTGGTGGTTATAGATACCAAACATGTTTTTTCTTGAGTCATTTTTTTTTTGTAACTGCTTTACGTCTCTTTTTAACATCGAGGTCTTTAGAGACGGGAAAGGATGGGGGGCAAGGATGGGGGAAAGGAATGGGAAGGAATTCGGCCATGTCCTTTTGAAGGAAGCATCCCGGCATTTGCCTGGAGTGGTTTGGGGAAACCATGGAAAACCCAAATCTGGATGCCCGGACGGGGATTCGAACCGCCGTCCTCCTGAATGCGAGGGGAGAACGCTAACCATTACACCGCCCCGCTCGGTGAGTCATTTTCAGTACTGTGTTTGCTCACATACGAGCTGCTAGCACCTTGATGGCTATTAGGTAATAATGACATTAAGAAGCAAAGTGCAATATGTTGGAAATAAAAGCAATTACATATTATTTAGCAAATTAACTTCTAATAAATAAGTGATTCCAGTATTATTATATAACATGAGATACGTAAAATTGAGTCAGTGTGAAAGTCCTTACAAAAAGGCAAGAACTATTGAGAGAATTTTATCACTGCACTACTATTTCCGCCCTCTGTCAAAAATCTACTTCCACAAGCCATTAGATATCTAACTATAATAAATAACACACGTCTCGACCTGAGTTATTTTCCGGCGACTTGGAAAATAGCTAAAGTAGTAGCTATTCCCAAGCTAACAGGAGCAGGTTAGTGCCGGGAAACTACAGACCATCTCACTACTACCAGTCTTAGGTAGAATCTTTGAACGAGTCATACAAATAAGGCTAAACAAATTTTTAGAAATTAATAATATAATAACACTTCGGCAGTTTGGTTTCAGAAAGGAGCGTAGTACTGTTCATCAATGTACAAGGCTTGTCGAGCACATCTGCAAAGAAAAGCGGACAGGCAGCGGTACTGTTGCGATATTTACTGACATAGAGGAAGCTTTCGACAGAGTTTGGCTTGAAGGCATACTCTACAAACTCCATGAATATAACGTGCCAGATAATACTATTTCATCTACTGCATTCCTATCCAACCAGCAGACAACTCTTTGGGTGAAAACATGCCGAGCAGCTCGCGGTGAAGGTCGCGGTAGCGAAGGTGGTAGATTTTTCATCCACGTGAAACAAAAGCATTGTTAGCAATGAGACAGCGCACGCCGAGACGGTCGCGGCCGCCGCCGCTGCTCGCCGCTCACCGCGATGTCGATGAAAGAACAAACTATTTTGTTTTCACCTTGCGGCCTAGCGCGCCGCTTGAGGTCTGATTGGCTCTGATTGGATGAGCTACGTCAAGGCCACGCGATCCAGCTCCTACAATTGATTATGCAGGTCGGCTTTCGTATTGTACAGAGAGGTGTTGTTTGATTTTGTCTTGTTCTAAATATTGATTTATTTAATGGATATCATTTCGTTTTACACAACTGCAGATTGAAATTAACAATGTACTGACATTGACAATTGTACATTCTGTTTTAAATAATTTATTGATGAAATAATAAGTACATATTTTTATGAATTGGTCAACTACGGAAAAGTTAATGTTTCAGGCATTTAGACAGTCAGCGGTAGATAAATTAAAACAAATTTTATAATAATAATAATTCTATTTAATTAAATTGCAATGGAGCGCACGCTCCGATGGCAACCTACACACCCATCTGTCCCCCTTTCCTGCACCCAACTACATTTGCCCTAATTGAAATAATTATGTATTGTTAGTGACTTGATTGACTATTCAGAAATTATTACACATCATATACCGACGAAAATTAATCATCAGACAATTCAGTCCAACAACAGTAAAAAAAACAAAAAAATTGTAAAAATAAAAATAGTAAAAAATATATATATATAGTGCTAATTATTATTTAAAATACTGTTGACTGAATTTGAAATGGAAAATTCTTATTTTTAAATAGAAATTCTGATTTTGGATTGAAAATTTTTAGATTTGACTTGAAAATCTTTGTCAATCGGAACATTACTTTGTTTACAATAATTACCATTATTTTATGGTCACGACGAGTTTTCCTTCAGCATGTATTGGATTGTTGTGGTAACTGTTATAAACATTTGACTTCAGTTTGTCCAGGATTTTACCGTAAAGTTTGTGATGTCTTTCGTAGGTGGGCGTGGAATCAGTGTGGATGATTTTTCAGATCCTGACTTAAATGGTAAAATTCACCAAGCGTTTGTCTCCGTTCATTTATTTGCTGTTAACTGAACCTTCCGATACCAGCCGTAGAAAGTAGCCACCACTTTTTTTCTTTTTAATTAATGGCATTCGGCTACTGAGGCCACACAACCAGCTCAATGTGATTCTGATTCTTTCAATGTATTAGTTTCTCCAGTGTACATATTTCCAAGTGTAATCACAAGGACACTACAACACAAACACGACATTCACAGACACAACACTTTAACACCCATGCCCGCGGCCGGACTCGAACCGACGACCATCGGCAACCATGCAGGCAACAGAAATTTTGAATACGCCATGGGCAAAGTGCAGATGCATCTGGAAAAGTTAACACAGTGGTGCAACGTGTGACACATGAAAATCAACGAAACCAAATGCCAGCCTATAATACGAGGGTTGGAACTTAAATAGTGCCAATTATTTATTCACAACCGATACCTGTTACTGCCCTTCAAAGTAGTCACCAGCATTGTGTAGAAGCCATTGCCAGCGATGTGGAAGGCGTAGTATACAGTTAGCAGAGCCTGTTCTGTTGATGGTGCAAATGGAGTGGTCAACTGCCTGTCGAATCTCTGGAACAGTTCTGAAGAGATTGCCACGAAGTGGTTCCTTCATCTTCGGAATCAAATCAAAGTCACAAGGACTTAATTCCGCGGAGTATGGTGGATGGTACAGTACTTCCCAGTCCCATCTACCGAACAGAGCAGCCACAGCTTGCGCTGTATGCGCCCGCGTATTGTCGTGCAAAATGATGGGTGGGTTGCGCAGAAAGTGTTGCCGCTTCTTTCGCAAAGCTGGTCGCAGGTGATGCTCCAGAAACTAACAGTGATACTGTGCATTGACGGTCTGCCGTGGAGGAACGTAATGTGTTAGGATAACACCATCACAGTCGTACACGAGAATCACCATAACTTTCACCATACTGGGGCTCTGACGCACTTTAGACTTTCGCGGCGACCCATAATGACGCCATTCGTTGGATTGGCGTTTCAGTTTTGGCTCGTACGATGTGGCCCATGTCTCATCCAGTGTTACGATGCGGCGTAAGAAAGCCTCACTTTCGCGCTCATAGCGCTCCAAGTGCGTCTGAGCAGCGTCGTAACGCATCCATTTCTGCATTTCCGTCAATTCATGCGTAACCCATCGTGTTGCAATTTTTCGCATCCAGGCGTTCCTTCAGGATGCGAAGCACAGTCGTATGCGCTAATCCTGTTTCATAGGCGAGCTTACGAATCGTCTGGCGTCGATCACTGACCACTAACGCGGCAACAGTATGCATGTCTTCTTCAGACACGCTAGGACGACCTGCACGATGCATGTTTGCCACAGTTTACCGACCTTCGTTGAAGGCTTTTACCCAACGTGCCACTGTTCTGTAGGGCAATTGCCGACTCCTCGCACGCCTCTTGAAGACCTTGATGACACTGTCGTGCTGTACGACCTCTGGCGCATTCAATCTTGATCCAACTTCGTTGTTCCTGATTCTAAAACATAGTGACACCGTTACGTTAGACCGCTCGCTCACAAGTGTCTGCGTTTCCCTCGATTGTGCGCACGCCGGAGACGTGGGAAGGGCGAGTTAATTTGCTCGGAGGTAAGGTAGGTATGTCAACAACATGTGCTATCAGTGAAAATAGTAGATTCCATTGCATAGTGTCTCCAAAGCAATGTTTTCATTATTTAAGTTTCAACACTGGTTAATTGATGTCGACTGTAGCTTTGTATAAAGAACATTGGTATAAATTTAGGGGGTGGATAGGCGGAGAGCGCTTTTTTTTTCAAATCATAAGTTGACAGTATTTTTCTCTTTATTTTTGACTATACATGTCCAAAGTTTCATCGAAATCGGATAAAAATGTGGGTTTTTATAAAAATTAAGGGGTGTAAAAGGGAGAGGGGTGGTTATTTATTTATTTTTTGGTCAGATTCTCCATAAAAAATTACATGTATATGCCATCGTTGAAGATAATCGGACAAACGGTGTCGAGTTTAGCTTTCTATGAAGAACATTGACAATAATTAAAGGGGTGGAAGGAGGGAGGGGGTTGAGCTTTGGCAGACCAAATGTTGACAGGATTTTGCTGTTTGTTTTAAAGTATACATGTGCAAAGTTCAATAAAAATCACAAAAGAAATGCAGATTTCTATAAAATTAAGGGGTGTAGAGGGGTGGTTTTTATTTTTGTTTTTTGGTCAGATACCTTCTCCATGAAAAACTACATGTAATTGCCAACTTTAATGGAGATCAGTTAAATGGTGTCGACTGTAGCTTTGAATAAAGAAAATTGTCAAAAATTAAGGGGGTGGATAGGGGGAGAGGGGTTCAGATTTTTTAAACCAAAAGTTGACAGTATTTTTCTCTTTATTTTTGGGTATAAATGTCCAAAGTTTCGTCGAGATCGAATAAAAAATGTGGATTTGTATAAAAATTAAGGGGTGGAAGGGGGTAGAAAGGGTGGTTTCTCAATGAAATTCATATGGGACCACTTTGGAGGTATACCCTACGCACTAAAAAAATTTCATTTAAATCGGTTCAAAATTGGCGAAGATATCGCTGAACATACATACAAAAAAATACAGACGAATTGAGAACCTCCTCCTTTTTTTGAAGTCGGTTAATAAAATATAAATGAACCAAAAACACAGTAGAATTATGGAAAAATGATACTTAAAATGTTAACTAAAATTAGATATGTTTGAATGAGTAGGAACTCTGGCTTAAGAAAGGTAGACGGGCTTTGCCGAAACAGATGACTTGAAATAAACAAAAACTCATGCCAAAAAACAAACAACCGACAACAGTAGGAGGCACGCTGGGACTGTCAACAACATCGTAGCTACGGTAAGTCAGACGACCATACAGATGCAGCTGCCTCAGTATCCGTCGGTCAGTCGACCACTACAGATGTTCCCGCACCTGAGAAAGACGACGGAGGTAGTCATCGAAATATCGTGATTTCATAATACATTCCTGCGATACACCCGTGGAGACTTCATTGCAATCATACGCCGGGAAAGTCTCAGTTCTTACATGAATTAACATGTCTCGGCAGGAATTACAAGGACTGTGGGTATTTGTATGTTTATAGTAAAAATATCCCTAAAAGCTTGGTACAATATTCCTTCAACCAGAAAAGCGCCATCCCAGGATTAGGTATTTTTAAAAGGACTTTCCATTTCCAAGCGATTTAAAATCTCATTTGGAAGAGTACTGTAACAACCTTATAAACAAATATGAAGAGCAAATACAATATCTAGTGCCAGGAGAAAAAAATATAGCGGCCATTTTTTCTCAAAGCAATTGTTATAAAAAAATTAAACTTTTTTATAGACCAATTTAATTCAGGTAAAAAATAAATTATTATGCTACTTATTTATGTTGTTCTAAGCCTTATTTTAATTGTTCCTATGTTTAAAAAAATTTAAATTAAAAAATTAATAAGAAATTGTGAAATTTTCTAAATACCGTATTTATTGGGAATTTCACTCATGTTGAGGAACATGTTAGGTTTGAGTAATTATTCTGAAATTTTTACCACTTACCTATGTAAGGCACCCTTTAGTTCAACAAAACCATTTCCACTAGCAATCCCCAGCAGTAAAATATTCTGTAGATCGATTTTGAAGTCGCTTATGTTGGAATTACAAATTTTATGTAAGGTAATTGTCAACTTGAAGTGATTTTCCTGCATTCATTTCCACAGTGAAAACTCATCATAAGAATCATTTTAAAGTGGACTCGTTATATCTGGAAAAATTTATTTTAAGAGATAATTCAGTTTGTTCACGTTTTGAGACACGCGATTAGAAAAGCAAAAATTTAAGATTTGAAATAACTTTTAATTGAGTTAAGCTACAGATGAACTTTTATCACCAGCTATAGTTAGCACTGCCCCAAATATTTTTATAGTAAAATTAACTAATTTGGCAAAGTTTAATTAGCAGTTTTAATTAAGAGAAGAAAAGAACTTTTTAACTAAAAGTAATACAATTTTGAAATTTATATCGGTAGATAGCCTAAATTGAGACGATTACTAATATATAATGGTTTCGGCAAAAAGTTTAAGCATTTGTAAGATAATTAAGATTTTAGAGAGAGATTTAGATCCTGCTAAACAACTGTATTATATGGATTAGATCATGATTTCTGCTTAAATAATACCAAATGTAAAATAAACAAATTGTTTCCGACTGAACTCCGTGTACTTAGCTCGAAGACGGTAGATGCAAGTGAATTTTAGAAGAGGTCAGTACAAAACTGGAGATGCAAAGTGATACGATTCCCGTACTTCCAACTGACTTCGTAGTATATCTTACAGTGTGCATAAAATTCACACGATGAAACAAAAAAAGGACACACGTTGGATAAAGGACGAAAGTTAGTTGCTCATATTTAATTTAGCGATATGATATGTTTGCAATACTGACTTTTGAACGTTAAAACCAGGGTGGAAAAAAAAAAAAATTAAGTTCGAACTTACGTAACTTTTAACTTATTTTTTTGACATCATTGGACGAAAAGAAATTTATTTCATTTTTTAGATAACATGTAGCTGCTTTACTCCAGTAAAGATAAATGCGTATGGCATTGTTGGCAGAGATATCCCTGAAAGGTTCCGCTTCTTAGAGGCCAGTTCCAATTTGTCACATAATCCGTGGCTATTAAAGTAATTTAAGCCGATAATCCTACCGGGTAAAGAAGACCTAAAGTTCTATGTGGAATCCGAATGATGTGGCGTCGTAGCGTATGTAACCTGAATATAAAACTTTGCCGCAGGTGAAGGTCGGTTTAAGATCCCTCAAAAGTTCAGCTGAGACCGGAGATTCGAACCTAGGACATTCTGATCAACCACTAGGCGCCTTAGCCAATTGAGTCAATTTACTCCTCTTTCAGTTTACATGAATTATTTGGTACACGATGTTACTAAACCATTCGATACAAGCCTTATGAATTTCTTTTTTAGACATGTTTGAAATGTGTCTAGGGAGGAGGGGTGGTAACATTTTGTTAATTAAAAATGTTTGAAAAGTGTAATTTGTTTATTACTATGATCTCCGAAGAATATTAGGAATCTGAAAAATAAAAATCGTCCCTTGAAGAGCCTGAGTACCCCCGGCAACAATTTGTTTCATCTTGTCGAACCCTCCAAGTGAAAGAGCAACTGACTTTAAAAATAAAATAAAATAAAATAAGTGAAATAAAACCAATTATTCCGGGAGACTTTTACTCATGTTTGCTAAAATGTGTCTTTCTTATGTGTATTCGCCAGGAGTTCCTTTTGAAGCCGGAGGTGGACGAGATGCCTCAGAACGAATCTGCGCCACTCGGAGAGGTGACGTTTCGGAAAGCAACGGCTTCCTGGGACGGCAGCCTCCATGCGCTCAAGGACTTAACCCTGCGCGTTCAGCCGGGGTGGCTGTGCGCTATAGTCGGACAAGTTGGTTCGGGCAAGGTGAGGCTCCTATCCTACAGCATGCTAATGGTGAGCTTTTTGACAGCTTCTTTATCTGATAAGTAACAATCGTCTTTTCTGGCTGAGTAATACCATCCATTTGGTATAAACTAGTCCTTCCTGTTCTGAAAAATTATTATTGGTGACCACTATCTAACAAAAAAATTATCAGGATTATAATTTACAGCTCAAGCACATTTTTTTTTTTTTTTTTTTTTTTTTACAATTTCATTCCGGTTTGCTGGATGGTCTCGAGGCCTTGTAGGGAACTATCCCAGCATTCACCTTGAGTGAATGAGGAAAACCCCAGTCAGGATGGCCGTACGGGGTTTGATCCCCGTCCTCCCGAAAGTCAGGTAAGGGGGGCAAGAAGATAATCCCTTTTCTTTCTTGTCTTGATTCTCTCTTGTGACTTGATGCAGCCTTGTTATCTCTTCAAATCTACATAATAATTGAAACTGTCATCCTTAGTGGATGCCCCTCTTCAGTTTCCTCCAAAGCTTTCATCAATCTGTTCTATTTTTCTCCTCTGCTTTAGTTTCCAGAATGAATTATTTCGTACTGCATCTTTCCGCATTATAACTACTGCTATTTTTCTCTTTCCAAGCATGTCAAACATTCGATTCTCCAATATTCTGCTCATTGTTCTTCATTTAGTATTTTTTACCAACAGCGACCTCCTTCTAAGCAACGATTCTTTATGGGTTATCAACAAGCTCTTTATATTATCTTTCCTTCTTCCTTTAATACCAGTTTTGTTTCTTAAATAATGAAATCCATACTCTTTCTCCTATCAGTTAATGCTAAAATATTATTAACAAATCAGAAACTCTTTATTTCTCACCTTTGTTTTCTGTTCACTGTTTTCATTGTTTCCCACATTTATGGGATGAAAATAACTGGTGACATGATAGAGCCTTGCTTGTTAGAATGATAGTCTGCTTTTATTGCAGTTATGTGATTCTTGTTAACATTGGAAATAATTGCTGTAAATTGCTGTGCTACGTTAGGCTAAATTTCTTTAAAATTTTGAAGTTTGTGTTCCATATAATGTTATGAAAATTTTTTCAAGTCGATAAATACCGCTTCGTCACATTTTCAATCACTTCTTACGAATCAGCAAAACGTGATCCGTTTAATGTTATTTTCAGCTGTGTAAACAGGTAAAAATCCGTTGGTGCAAGATCGGAAAAATTTAGAATGTTTTCCAGACTGGTAAAATTGTTTTTGGCTAGGTATTGTTTCACAATTGCGATCGATGTGACGGGACATTGTCATGCAACAAAAACCAATCTTTCCTTGCCTATTGTTCAGCTCGTTTTCGTCGAATTGCATCCCGTAACCGTTTTAAGATCTCTGTGTAGAATTGTTTGTTGACTGTTTTCCCTTCAAGGAATAAATTCATGATGAATCAAGCCCCGGTAATAAAAAAACTCTTCCAGCATTACTTTACACCGGCTTCTGTCCAAGCAAAATCTTTGTTTTCTTGGTGATGTTTTTGACTTCCATTTTTGTCAGAGGGTCATACAGAAAGAACCACGTCTCATCACCTGTTACAGTTTTGCGCAGGAAGCTGTCGTCTGCATCAGCCATTTCAATTAAGTCCCTGCACACGGCCACTCTCATTTCTTTTTGCTCAAGGGATAACATTTTAGGAACCAGTACACACAAATACGATGTATGTTTAAATCATTATGAAGAATGCTGTGAACACTGTCATGTGAGATACCAACATCGGAGGCAAAATTTCGATGCCTGTTCGCCTGTCCGCACGCACAAGTTGTCGAACGCGCTCAAAATTCTCATCTGTCGTGGAAGTCCGGACGCATCCTCAATTGTTGTGCGACCATCGCGAAAACGCTTGTGCTACTCGTAAACTGCCGTTTTCTTCATAGCATAGTTTCCGTATGTCTTCTTCAGCATCTCTAGTGTCTCAGAGGGTGATTTCTCTAGCCACCCCCGTCCGGCCATCCTGACCTGGGTTTTCCACGGTTTTCTCAGATCGCTCCA
The DNA here is from genome assembly GCA_031002005.1 of Vandiemenella viatica. Lineage (NCBI taxonomy): Eukaryota > Metazoa > Arthropoda > Insecta > Orthoptera > Morabidae > Vandiemenella > Vandiemenella viatica. Next base: position 56,948,766 of record JARYHS010008075.1, on the reverse strand, counting down.
GGTAAATGCCGGGATGGTTCCTAAAAATAGTACATATCCCGGGTATACCTGCCTAAGCACAGATGGTTACACGTTAGGATTGGTGCAATTCACCCTCCGCCACCCACTTTTAACGAATCTTAAAGTAATAATAATAACACACAGAATCTGATATTGCCATGCTGCTAGGAATCCGACGAAAGAAAGAAATTACGTCTAAAATATCATGCACCGCACGCACGAAATCAACTACAACTGCCTACCGCACGGCATAGCACCTTCCTTAGTAGTGTTCCAAACCGCCAAACAAAACTTTCACTTCCGGCAAACAAGAGCTTGACTGTACACGACAATACCGGGAACTCGTTGACCCGCCTGGTAGAAATAATGATATTTTTTCCTTTTAAGAGTAGAATTCAGAAAAAATCCTTTCTTAAAATATGACGTGACCAAAGTGGATACCGTAAGATTTAAAATGATACCTCATTTATCGATTTCGATTAGGTATGAAGTGAGATAATGGCTTGTGACATAAAAATTCCTTGAGAAATAATATATATGATGATTTTATGAGATTCTTCCTGAAAATTGTATAAAAATCCAATACTATACCATCATCTTCCGATTATACTCCGTTTCGTAGTGGTTTGGGAGCAAACGATCTGCATTTGTTTCAGATGTAATGCTTTCCCTAAAAGCATGGTATCTTTGAGAGAATTTATTTTGGTTTAAGATTTTAAGAACGACCGTCTGCGATAGCTTAACAGAAAATTGCTGGTAAAGCAGAGCTTAGGAATGGTGGTTTTTAGTTACATGTTTTTTATCTTGTGATTCTGCAAGTATAGACACAATAAACATCAATAAACTCACATTACGATACAACGCAAGAACGTAATTACAGCCAAGTTCGTGGAGACATTTATTTGAAGAAAACTTATTCTTACAGAATTGTTCTTACAACGATTTGTAAGTTCCTTGCCTTATATAGGTGTCTCCAGTAACTGTTAATTTTTTTAAACAGTTTTAAAAAAAATTCATTTATGACATGTTTTTGTTTTTTAGCCTGAAAATACTTCGTTTGCAATACCGCCAGCAGTTACAGCGTTACCTCACTTAACATCCAATATTTACTTACACACTATGCTACGGCAAAGGATACTTATTGCAGAGGCATTTTCTTTTCCATGCCAACAGAGAGCAGTTTCAATAATCTGGAAAATATCGTCACAAATCAGAAAAAGAAATCTTGGTTAGGTTGGGGATTTCGTAAATACTATGATCGAAATTTGCCAGAATCTCTCTTTTTTTTTTTTGTCCTTTGTATTTTTTTCATATCAATCTCTTTATTTTTTAAAATTTTTTTTTTAAATTGATACAGTCAACAGTTCTCTGAATTTGACATGTATTTTATTTTATTTCTGCGCGTTCACCCTGATGCAGAAGGCTGGTTATTAGCAGCACCGTTTGAATTTGTGTGATTTAGGCACTTTTCGTTTCCCACGTCGAGACATTTTCTGATTTAAATTGCTTTAATTTTTGAAGATTTTTTGTAGAAGAATCCAATTTGTATTATTTTGCAGCTATGATTTGTATCTTCCAGTTTAAATTGTTTCAACTCACAAGAACACCTTTACATACTAAATAAACTTCAACCACCGCCCTCTTTACTCGGATCCTCCAATACAGTAAGCCTACTCTAGTATTTGTATGTATCACAATTATCGTGCATAGTGAAACACATTTACAATAATATTTCAAACCTGACGTGATGTATGTCTGGTGTAATGTTCATAGTGTTCACGTGAATAAATTGTGATGTTTGATAATTAATGCCTTGAAGTGGGATTAGTGAAGGCCTGCATTCATTGTACTGTTGTAATCTTTAATACCTTGAGTTCATGTTATCAACCGGCAAGCTGCCTGCATAAGATATGGAGAACTTTTTCATGAGTCCAAGAGAATGATACATTTCTTCATGATATGATGCAATTTTACTTACGTTTTATAGCCTATTTGCACTGTACTTACTGTGTTTAGAAAGAACTTCTGAACGGTTGGCGTAGTGTTTGTTGTAAATTACCATACGAAAACAGATAACATCATCTACTGTAGTAATTTACAACTAGTCTCAACTTTTACTTACTCTGTCTTCCGAATCTTCCATTTATTTTACAGAGTGATAAGTACAAAGTGGGATACTTCTCTGAGTACATGTAATGTAATAACAGTAACGGTAGATGAGTCAGGTGACTCCGAGCATCAGACAAATAATTCCTACTCTCGAAAATACATTGATCTAACAATAAGTGAAAAAGTTCTTGATTTGAATTTGAAAGGTACGGGCCGACGAGAAAATAATAATACCTTTGCAGAAATATTTTAGCCTTAATCACAATAAACACAAATATGGCGTCTACAGCTGAGGCTGCATCATTTCTTAATTATTACTAAGTAATTGTCTGATAAGAAATTACAATGTTTCACATTCATTTAAATATTAGCCATACTTAACGCTCATCGGAGTGTAGTGCCCCCACCTGGACACCGGTAAACCTATGGGGACCTATGGCGAACCTGGCAGCAGGCCGAGCGGAGACTTGGCCAGATTCGATGAGAGGAATGAGCGAATGGGTAAGGATCGATCATAGTAGTCGATCTGGGATCGGAGGGAGACATCCGTGGTAGGATCATCAGGGTGAATAATTTCATAAACATGTCATATATACAATATTTACTATCACGACTGTACAAAATTTACAAGTGGTATGCTGAATACGCAAGGTATTATTGGTATAACTTCAGACATCCTACTTATACAATATTTACTATCACGACTGTACAAAATTTACAAGTGGTATGCTGAATACGCAAGGTATTATTGGGCTACCTTCAGACATCCTACTATGACATATACTGAAAATAGGTTGATTATTGTAACTGCATGGGTGTGACATTTACTTGGAGGACAGCAAGAGCTTCTTCGACTGTGGGCGATTATCTATACCAGAAATCCCCAGCTATTAGACATTGTAGAGGACCCTAGCTCCCTATCTACAATTCAACGACGGCTTTCCATGTCCAACCATAACCTACAGCAGAGCCAACCTGTTATGCGCTGTTCATCTTCTTCGTGTGCGACGCCACCCCGCGGCCACGGCCGCCAGACGCGGCTCGACGTCTGCGTCCCCTCTGCTCCGACTGTTGCTGGCTGCGACTGATTGATGAAGACAAAACAAGACACTCGCCGATACCTCCCACTACGGTCCTAAAGTGGAGGGGCAAATGGTAGACCAATGATGAGGCCGATGCATGCCATCATCTGTCCTCCTTAGCTTGACCATTGCGTACTTTTTCCTAACTGTCAGCGCTCTAAATCCCCGGTCGATGCCTCTGTATGGTTTCTTAACATGCTACTTGCCGTCCTCATTTCATAATTAACAAATATGTAATGATGAACCAAGCGAACAACTGCGTTCGCTACAGGAGAACATGTGTTCGGTTCTCTGTCTGATCATCTAGATTTTGTTTACCCGTTGTTTCCCCAAACCTCTCCAAGCGATTGGCTGTGCGATTCCTTTTTTTTCTTTTTAATTGCTTTACATCTCTCAACAGCGAGGTCTTTAGAGACAGGAAAGGATGGGGGGCAAGGAATGGGAAGGAATTCGACCACGGCCTTTTTAAGGAAGCATCCCGGCATTTGCCTGGAGTGATTTGGAAAACCATGGAAAACCCAAATCTGGATGCCTGGACGGGGATTCGAACCGCCATCCTCCCGAATGCTAGGCCAGAACGCTAACCGTTACACCACCACGCTCAGTGCGATTCCATGGCTCTACTCACCTTGTAGTAGAAGAGTCGCATAGCCTTAATAATAATAATGATAAAGAAAATTTCGGAAATAAAATACGATGAATAGAGAGTGGTGGCTTTTAGCTGACTGAAAGAATAACCGGCTCAATTGTAGCAATATCTTTCTGATTTCACCTGATCTACAGTAAGCCATGTATTGCAGAACACAAATGTTTCCTTAACAGACTGTCTTTTCCGATCGATTTAAAGAATACATGTGTAAGTTTCTTTTGATATCAGATAAAGACTGTACATATGTTAAAAAATTAAGGGGTGTAGAGGCGAAGAGTAGGTAGTTTGGTTTTTGTAAAGCTAGTGTGGACAATATTTTCCTCTTTGTTTTAAAGTATACATGTGCAAAATTCCATCGAACTAGATGAAAACTGTAGCTTTGTGTAAAGAACATTTGTAAAAATTAAATGGGGTAAGGCAGTAAGCGGTTGGGCTTTGTAAACAGAAT
>JARYHS010008075.1:56673932-56943478 GCA_031002005.1 Vandiemenella viatica | reverse complement strand
AATCATGTATGGCTACTCAAAGCTTTTATTCGATCCGCGAAATTCCCTATTGATTCAGCTGGTAACCGCTTCAAATTTCTTAATCTTTCCCGGTATGAACGTGCACTGGACTTGTCTTTATATCGTTTCAACAGCTCGTATTTCAACCCTTCAAAACTTTCAGAATTTTTAAAATCTTCATCGTGCAACAATTGTCGAAACGCGTCTCCCTTTAAACGACACTTCAAAATTCTTAATCTCTCCTCAGGTGACAATTGCAATAAATCTAGGAGATTTTCGATTCTTAGGATGAATTCTTGAACATCTTCCCCAGGACTACCACCAAACACCACATCCTGTCCCAAGAATGAACCTAGGAACTGCAATTTACTACTCCCGTTCCCGTCTTTAACATTACCATTGCTTTTTCCGTTCGCGTTTGCGTCCGTAGCATTACTACTATTTCCTTTTCTGCTGCTAAACTAGCTACTTTCTTGGCCAAATCCGTGACAACATCCTGGACTGTTTGCTGAGACTCTGCCATAATAAATAGAGTTGGAATTTACTCACCAAACTGCTATGACTGCCGACGCCGCTCGCGCGCCTGGAGACTGCTACCCGCACGACACCTCGCAGCCCGCGTAGAGACCCGCCTTGTTGTCCCGCCTGGAGCGGAATGTGAAGCCTGGAACTGCAACTGCCTCGCCGCTGTCACCCGTTGTCACCCGCTGGCCGCTACGTGCGCTGCTGTTCGCTCCGCCCGCTGCTCGCCGCTTCGATGCCCGCTGCCGCTGCCGCCGCTGCCTTTTCCGAAGTCGGTAGCCGTGGAGTCGTGATGCCTTGACGTCGACCCTCCGTTGGCTCCAGCAGTTGTCCCGTCTCGAATCCGCACGTCGAATCGTCTCTCCCAATTCTTGGAACGAATCTCTAGAGTCCCGGGTTCGAAGCCACTCTGACACCAATCTGTACGGGACGTTTCTGCAGTATACGTGCAGGTCCCGGTAGTGGTCAGGAAGGCGAGTGGTGAGAGTGGAACTTACTTGCACAGGCCGCTCTCGTCAATGATCAGGTCTGACACCAGCCGTCTCGACGGCAGAGAGGGTCCTAGCGCTACTACAAGAATAAGACGTACTGTGATGTACTGTGAGTTTATTCGTAGAAGCTACAAGTAAGTTACGCCCGGAAGGTAAGGTCCACACCGCGACAGGAACTACTGCTGTTTCTGACTATCGGAAGTATTGGCAGGATAGCGGCGTAGCGCGGGGTCGGTGGCCGTGCCCGAGGCGAATGTGTCGGTCTCGAATCACAAGTTCAAGTCACTAGCAACTGGCGATTAGCTATTAAGAAACCTCGCTGCCCTCATTCTCCTGCAGCGTTGCTTGCGTGCGTCGCGTCGCAAAGTCAGCGATCTCGATCAGCAATTCTAGCGACCTGGTTTCCCAAGCCGCGTCGTGATGCAAGCCCGCATCAGCCAACGCCTTATGCCATATTCCATTTGAATTAATAATTTATTTATTGTTCATTTACACCCCTGACACAGTGTTGTATCTGACCCCAGTAATGTGTATATAAAGTTTCCCATTCCTGGGACAATGAATTCACGGTGTTCTTATTTCAATTTCCAGGAGTGTACTTTAAAATAAAGAGAAAAATCCTGTCAACATTTGGTCTGCCAAAGCTCAACCCCTCTACCTCCTTCGTCTCCCTTAATTTTTGTCATGGTTCTTTGTAAAAAAAAGCTACAGTCGACACGGTTTGACCGATTACCATGAATGTTGGCACTTGTATGTATTTTCAAGGAGAAGGTTTCTGACCAAGAAATCCAAAATCACCCGCTCTCCTCATTAAGCTGCTTAATTTTTATACAAACCCACAGTTTTTATCCGGTTTAGATAGAACTTAGCACACTTTTACTACAAAACAAAGAGAAAAAATAATGTCAATCTTCGGTTTGCAAAAATAGAAGCCCTCTCCCCGTTTTAATCCCTTTGATTATGTCAATTTTCTTTTTAAAAAGCTATGTTCAACACTACTTGACCGATATTTATGAAAGTTGGCACATACATGAATGTTTTTATGCAGAAGATTTCTGCCCTCGCTCCCCTTTACACCCCTTAATTTTTGTACAAACCTACATTTTAATCCGATTTCGATGGAACTTCGCATGTGTATACTTTAAAACAAAGAGAAGAAGGAAAATACTGTTCACATTACTTTCACAAAACCGTAAACCCTATTCCCCTTTCTACCCCTTTATTACTGTCAATGTTATTTAGATAAAGCTACAGTTTCTATCTGATTTTGAAGGGATTAGGCACATGTTGACTTCAAAACAAACAGAAAAATACTGTATACATTTGGTTTTGAGAAGCCAAACATCTCTCCCCCTTCCCATCCCCTTAGTCTACACCAAAGCTACAGTTTCTATCCGATTCTGAAGAAAATTTGCGCACGTATACTTTAAAATATACAGAACAATTGTGTTCAAATGTGATTGCAGAAGCCCAACCCCTCTTCCCTCCTACCCCCTTCTCTCCTAATTTCCAATGTTCTTTATAGATACCCACAGTTTTTATCAGATTTCGATAGAACACTGAACATGTATACTTAAAAACAAAGAATATCATAGTGTCTACATTCTGTTTATAAAGCCCAACCGCTTACTGCCTTACCCCATTTAATTTTTACAAATGTTCTTTACACAAAGCTACAGTTTTTATCTAGTTCGATGGAATTTTGCACACGTATACTTTAAAACAAAGAGGAAAATATTGTCCACACTAGCTTTACAAAAACCAAACTACTCTTCGCCTCTACACTCCTTAATTTTTTAACATATGTACAGTCTTTATCTGATATCAATAGAAACTTACACATGTATTCTTTAAATCGATCGGAAAAGACAGTCTGTTAAGGAAACATTTGTGTTCTGCAATACATGGCTTACTGTAGATCAGGTGAAATCAGAAATATATTGCTACAATTGAGCCGGTTATTCTTTCAGTCTGCTAAAAGCCACCACTCTCTATTCATCGTATTTTATTTGCGAAATTTTCTTTATCATTATTATTATTAGGGCTATGCTACTCTTCTACTACGAGGTGAGTAGAGCCATGGAATCGCACCTAGAATGGTGGTGTAACGGTTAGCGTTCTGGCCTCGCATTCGGGAGGATGGCGGTTCGAATCCCCGTCCGGGCATCCAGATTTGGGTTTTCCATGGTTTTCCAAATCACTCCAGGCAAATGCCGGGATGCTTCCTTAAAAAGGCCGTGGTCGAATTCCTTCCCATTCCTTGCCCCCCATCCTTTCCCGTCTCTAAAGACCTCGCTGTTGAGAGACGTAAAGCAATTTTAAAAAAAAAAAAGGAATCGCACAGCCAATCGCTTGGAGATGTTTGGGGAAACAACGGGTAAACAAAATCTAGATGGTCAGACAGAGAACCGAACACATGTTCTCCGATGAGCGTTAAGTATGGCTAATATTTAAATGAATGTGAAACATTGTAATTTCTTATCAGACAATTACTTAGTAATAATTAAGAAATGATGCAGCCTCAGCTGTAGACGCCATATTTTTGTTTATTGTGATTAAGGCTAAAATATTTCTGCAAAGGTATTATTATTTTCTCGTCGGCCCGTACCTTTCAAATTCAAATCAAGAACTTTTTCAGTTATTGTTAGATCAATGTATTTTCGAGAGTAGGCATTATTTGTCTGATGCTCGGAGTCACCTGACTCATCTACCGTTACTGTTATTACATTACATGTACTCAGAGAAGTATCCCAATTTGTACTTATCACTCTGTAAAATAAATGGAAGATTCCGAAGACAGAGTAAGGAAAAGTTGAGACTAGTTGTAAATATACTACAGTAGATGATGTTATCTGTTTTCGTATGGTAATTTACAACAAACACTATGCCAACCGTTCAGAAGTTCTTTCTAAACACAGTAAGTACAGTGTAAATAGGCACGTGATCAACATGTAGGCTATAAAATGTAAGTAAAATTGCAACATATCATGAAGGAATGTATCATTCTCTTGGACTCATGAAAAAGTTCTCCATATCTTATGCAGGCAGCTTGTCGGTTGATAACATGAACTCAAGGTATTAAAGATTATAACAGTACAATGAATGCAGGCCTGTCACTAATCCTACTTCAAGGAATTCATTATCAAACATCACAATTTTTTCGCGTGAATACTATGAACATTATACCAGACATACATTACGTCAGGTTTGAAATATGATTGTAAATATGTTTCACTATGCACGATAATTGTGATAAACACAAATACTAGAGTAGGCCTACTGTATTGGAGGATCCGAGTAAAGAGGGCGGTGGTTGAAGTTTATTTAGTATGTAACGGTGTTCTTGTGAGTTTAAACAATTTAAACTGGAAGATACAAATCATAGCTGCAAAATAATCCAAATTGGATTCTTCTACAAAAATCATCAAAAAAATTAAAGCCATTTAAATCAGAAAATGTCTCGACGTGGGAAACGAAAAGTGTCTAAATCCCACAGTATGTGAGCAAAGGTAAACAATATGCATGCGGAGCAAAATGGGAGCAACAGACTTAGAAAAATTTTCCAGAAGAAAACCATGGAAATTGACCAATTTCAAACGGTGCTGCTAATAACCAGTCTTCTATAACAGGATGAACGCACAGAAATAAGATAAAATCCGTGTCAAATTCAGAGAACTGTCGGCTGTATAAATAAAAAAAAAGGAAAGAGATTGATATGTAAAAGAACACGGAAGGAAAAAAAGAGATTCTGGCAAATTTCGATCATAGTATTTACGAAATCCCCAACGTAACCAAGAGTTTTTTTTCTGATTTGTGGCGATATTTTCCAGATTATTGAAACAGCTTTCTGTTGGCATGGAAAAGAAAATGCCTCTGCAATAAATATCCTTTGCGTAGTATAGTGTGATAGTGTGTAAGTAAATATTGATGTTAAGTGAGGTAACGCTGTAACTGCTGGCGGTATTGCAAACGAAGTATTTTCAGGCTAAAAACCAAAAGCATGTGATAACTGAAATTTTTCTAAAACTGTTTAAAAAAATTAATTGTTACTGGAGACACTGATATAAGGCAAGGAACTTACAAATCCTCCACGAACTAGGCTGTAATTACATTCTTGCGTTGTATGTTTATATAAGTTTAATGATGTTTATTGTGTCTTTACTTGCATGTAAGACAAGAATCACAAGATAAAAAATACGTAACTAAAAACTACCAATCGTAAGCTCAGCTTTACCAGCAGGTTTCTGTTAAGCTACCGCGGACGGTAGTTCTAGCTTTTACTCCCAAACCACTACGAAACGGTGTATAATCAGAAGTCGATGGTATAGTATTGGATTTTTATACAATTTTCAGAAAGAATATCATAAAATCGTCATTATTTCTCAAGGAATTTTTATGTCACAAGCCATTATCTCGCTTCATACCTAATCGAAATCGATAAATGAGGTATCATTTTAAATTTTACGGTATCCTCTTCGGTCACATCATATTTTAAGAAACTACTTTTTCCAAATTTGACCCTTAAAGGGCAAAAATTTCAATATTTCTAAAATGCGCTTTGTTGTGTCACGAGTCATTTATCTCCCTAGATTCCTAACCGAAATCGATATATGAAGTAGCATTATAAAGATTAAGATCTCCGCTTTGGTGACATCCAATGTTTAGATAGGAATTTTTCTGAATTCAACCCTAACAGGAAAAAAGTATTAATAGTTCTACATTGCACTATTGTGTCAAGAGCCATTTAACTCCCTCGATATCTAACCGAAATAGATAAATGAGGTATCATGTTAAAGATATTTTATGAAAATAATTTCTTTGAATTTGACCCTTAAAGGGCAAAAGTATCCTTATTTCCATAACTTATTTTTTTGTCATGAGCCATTTTTTTCCTTTGATATCCAAAAGAAATCAAGAAATTAGATATTATTTTAGAGATTAAGGCCTCCTCTTTGGTTACATCATATTTTAAGAAAAGAATTTCTTGGAATTTGACTATTAAAGGGCAAAAGTATCCTTATTTCCACAAAGTTTTTTTATTTCACATCATATTTTAAGAAAGGATTTTTTCTGAATTCTACCCTTAAAAGGAAAAAAAAAATCATTATTTCTACCAGGCGGATCAACGAGTTCCCGGTATTGTCGTGTACAGTTAAGCTCTTGTTTGCCGGAAGTGAAAGTTTTGTTTGGAGGTTTCGAACACTACTAAGGAAGGTGGTACGCCGTGCGGTAGGCAGTTGTAGTTGATTTCGTGCGTGCGGTGCATGATATTTTAGACGTAATTTCTTTCTTTCGTCGGATTCTAGCAGCGTGGCAATATCAGATTCTGTGTGTTATTATTATTACTCTACGATTCACTAAAAGTGGGTGGTGGCGGGTGAATTGCACCAATCCTAATGTGTAACCATTCGTGCTTAGGCAGGTATACCCGGGATATGGACTATTTTTAGGAACCATCCCGGCATTTACCTGGAGCGATCTGAGAAAACCGTGGAAAACCCAGGTCAGGATGGCCGTAGGGGGTTGCTGGAGAAATCACCCTCAGAGACACTAGAAATTCTGAAGAAGATAAACCGAAACTATGCTATGAAGAAAACGGCAGTTTACGAGTGGCACAAGCGTTTTCGCGATTGAGGATGCGTCCGGACTTCCACGACAGATGAGAATTTTTAGCGCGTTCGACAACTTGTGCGTGCGAACAGGCGAACAGCCATCGATATTATTGCCTCCAATATTCGTATTTCACATGACAGTGTTCACAGCATTCTTCATAATGATTTGAACGTACATCGTATTTCCGTGTACTGGTTCCAAAAATGTTACCCCTTGAGCAAAAAGAAATGAGAGTGACCATGTGCAGGGACTTAATTGAAATGGCTGATGCAGACGACAGCTACCTGCACAAAATAATTGTAAAAGGTGATGAGATGTGGTGCTTTCTTTTCGACCCTCAGACGACACGGTAGTCTTCTGAATGGAAATCAAAATCATTACCAAGAAAACAAAGATTTTGCTTGGACAGAAGCCGGTGTAAAGAAATGCTGGAAGAGTTTTTTTATTACCGGGGCTTGATTCATTATGAATTTATTCCTGAAGCGAAAACAGTCAACAAACAATTCTACACAGAGATCTTAAAACGGTTACGGGATGCAATTCGACGAAAACGAGCTGAACAATAGGCAGGGAAAGATTGGTTTTTGTTGCATGACAAAGTCCCGTTACATCGATCGTAATAATGAAACAATTCCTAGCCAAAAACAATTTTACCAGTCTGGAAAACCCTCCATTTTCTCCTGATCTTACACCAGCGGATTTTTACCTGTTTCCACAGCTGAAAATGACATTAAACGGAACACGTTTTGCTGATTCGTCAGAAGTGATTGAAAATGTGACGAAGCGGTATTTATCGACTTGAAAACATTTTTATAACATTATATGGAACGCAAACTTCAAAATTTTAAAGAAATTAAGCCTAACATAGTACAGCAATTATTTGCAATGTTTACAAGAATCACATAACTGCAATAAAAGCAGACCATCATTTTAACAAGTCAAGCTTCATCATGTCACCAGTTATTTTCATCCCATAAATGTGGGAAACAATGAAAACAGTGAACAGAAAACAAAGGTGAGAAATAAAGAGTCTCTGATTTGTTAAAATAGTTTAGCTTTAACTGATAGGAGAAAGAGTAAGGATTTTAGTACAGTATTTGAGAAACAAAACTGGTATCAACGGAAGAAGAAAAGATAATATAAAGAGCTTGTTGATAATAAAGAATCTTTGCTTAGAAGGAGGTCGCTGTTGGTAAAATATACTAAAAGAAGAACAATGAGCAGAATATTGGAGAATCGAATGTTTGACATGCTTGGAAAGAGAAAAATAGGAGTAGTTACAATGCGGAAAGATGCAGTACGAAATAATTCGTCCTGGAAACTAAAGCAGAGGAGAAAAATAGAACAGATGGATGAAAGCTTTGGAGGAAACTGAAGAGGGGCATCCACTAAGGATGACAGTTCCAATTATTATGTAGATTTGAAGAGATAACAAGGCTGCATCAAGTCACAAGAGAGAATCAAGACAAGAAAGAAAAAGGATTATCGTCTTGCCCCCCTTACCTGACATTCGGGAGGACGGGGATCAAACCCCGTTCGGTCATCCTGACTGGGGTTTTCCTCATTCACTCAAGGTGAATGCTGGGATAGTTCCCTACAAGGCCACGGCTTACTTCCATCCCTCCTCCCTCCCCTTTAGGTTAGTCGGCTGAAATGGGTGCTCGAGACCCTCCATCAAACCGGAATGAAATTGTAAAAAAAAATTGTGCTTGAGCTGGAAATTATAATCCTGATAATTTTTTTGTTAGATAGTGGTCACCAATAATAATTTTTCAGAACAGGAAGGACTAGTTTATACCAAATGGATGATATTACTCAGCCAGAAAAGACGATTGTTACTTATCAGATAAAGAAGCTGTCAAAAAGCCCACCATTAGCATGCTGTAGGATAGGAGCCTCACCTTGCCCGAACCAACTTGTCCGACTATAGCGCACAGCCACCCCGGCTGAACGCGCAGGGTTAAGTCCTTGAGCGCTTGGAGGCTGCCGTCCCAGGAAGCCGTCGCTTTCAGAAATGTCGCCTCTCCGAGTGGCGCAGATTCGTTCTGAGGCATCTCGTCCACCTCCGGCTTCAAAAGGAACTCCTGGCGAATACACACAAAAAAGACACATTTCAGCAAACATGAGTAAAAGTCTCCCGGCTCATAAATGGAATAATTGGTTTTATTTCACTTATTTTATTTTATTTTTAAAGTCAGTTGCTCTTTCACTTGGAGGGTTCGACAAGATGAAACAAATTGTTGCCGGGGGTACTCAGGCTCTTCAAGGGACGATTTTTATTTTTCAGATTCTTAATATTCTTCGGAGATCATAGTAATAAACAAATTACACTTTTCAAACATTTTTAATTAACAAAATGTTACCACCCCTCCTCCCTAGACACATTTCAAACATGTCTAAAAAAAGAAATTCATAAGGCTTGTATCGAATGGTTTAGTAACATCGTGTACCAAATAATTCATGTAAACTGAAAGAGGAGTAAATTGACTCAATTGGCTAAGGCGCCTAGTGGTGGATCAGAATGTCCCAGGTTCGAATCTCCGGTCTCAGCTGAACTTTTGAGGGATCTTAAACCGACCTTCACCTGCGGCAAAGTTTTATATTCAGGTTACATACGCTACGACGCCACATCTTTCGGATTCCACATAGAACTTTAGGTCTTCTTTACCCGGTAGGATTATCGGCTTATATTACTTTAATAGCCACGGATTATGTGACAAATTGGAACTGGCCTCTAAGAAGCGGAACCTTTCAGGGATATCTCTGTCAACAATGCCATACGCATTTATCTTTACTGAAGCAGCTACATGTTATCTAAAAAATGAAATAAATTTCTTTTCGTCCAATGATGTCAAAAAAATAAGTTAAAAGTTACGTAAGTTCGAACTTAATTTATTTTTTTTTCCACTGGTTTTAACGTTCAAAAGTCAGTATTGCAAACATATCATATCGCTAAATTAAATATGAGCAACTAACTTTCGTCCTTAATCCAACGTGTGTCCTTTTTTGTTTCATCGTGTGAATTTTATGCACACTGTAAGATATACTACGAAGTCAGTTGGAAGTACGGGAATCGTATCACTTTGCATCTCCAGTTTTGTACTGACCTCTTCTAAAATTCACTTGCATCTACCGTCTTCGAGTTAAGTACACGGAGTTCAGTCGGAAACAATTTTTTTATTTTACATTTGGTATTATTTAAGCAGAAATCATGGTCTAATCCATATAATACAATTGTTTAGCAGGATCTAAATCTCTCTCTAAAATCTTAATTATCTTACAAATGCTTAAACTTTTTGCCGAAACCATTATATATTAGTAATCGTCTCAATTTAGGGTATCTACCGATATAAATTTCAAAATTGTATTACTTTTAGTTAAAAAGTTCTTTTCTTCTCTTAATTAAAACTGCTAATTAAACTTTGCCAAATTAGTTAATTTTACTATAAAAATATTTGGGGCAGTGCTAACTGTAGCTGGTGATAAAAGTTCATCTGTAGCTTAACTCAATTAAAAGTTATTTCAAATCTTAAATTTTTGCTTTTCTAATCGCGTGTCTCAAAACGTGAACAAACTGAATTATCTCTTAAAATAAATTTTTCCAGATATAACGAGTCCACTTTAAAAGGATTCTTATGATGAGTTTTCACTGTGGAAATGAATGCAGGAAAATCACTTCAAGTTGACAATTACCTTACATAAAATTTGTAATTCCAACATAAGCGACTTCAAAATCGATCTACAGAATATTTTACTGCTGGGGATGGCTAGTGGAAATGGTTTTGTTGAACTAAAGGGTGCCTTACATAGGTAAGTGGTAAAAATTTCAGAATAATTACTCAAACCTAACATGTTCATCAACATGAGTGAAATTCCCAATAAATACGGTATTTAGAAAATTTCACAATTTCTTATTAATTTTTTTATTTACATTTTTTTTAAACATAGGAACAATTAAAATAAGGCTTAGAACAACATAAATAAGTAGCATAATAATTTATTTTTACCTAAATTAAATTGGTCTATAAAAAAGTTTAATTTTTTTATAACAATTGCTTTGAGAAAAAATGGCCGCTATATTTTTTTCTCCTGGCACTAGATATTGTATTTGCTCTTCATATTTGTTTATAAGATTGTTACAGTACTCTTCCAAATGAGATTTTAAATCGCTTGGAAATGGAAAGTCCTTTTAAAAATACCTAATCCTGGGATGGCGCTTTTCTGGTTGAAGGAATATTGTACCAAGCTTTTAGGGATATTTTTACTATAAACATACAAATACCCACAGTCCTTGTAATTCCTGCCGAGACAAGTTAATTCATGTAAGAACTGAGACTTTCCCGGCGTATGATTGCAATGAAGTCTCCACGGGTGTATCGCAGGATTGTATTATGAAATCACGATATTTCGATGACTACCTCCGTCGTCTTTCTCAGGTGCGGGAACATCTGTAATGGTCGACTGACCGACGGATACTGAGGCAGCTGCATCTGTATGGTTGTCTGACTTACCGTATCTACGATGTTGTTGACAGTCCCAGCGTCTCTCCTACTGTTGTCAGTTGTTTGTTTTTTGGCATGAGTTTTTGTTTATTTCAAGTCATCTGTTTCGGCAAAGCCCGTCTACCTTTCTTAAGCCAGAGTTCCTACTCATTCAAACATATCTAATTTTAGTTAACATTTTAAGTATCATTTTTCCATAATTCTACTGTGTTTTTGGTTCATTTATATTTTATTAACCGACTTCAAAAAAAGGAGGAGGTTCTCAATTCGTCTGTATTTTTTTGTATGTATGTTCAGCGATATCTTCACCAATTTTGAACCGATTTAAATGAAATTTTTTTAGTGTGTAGGGTATACCTCCAAAGTGGTCCCATATGAATTTCATTGAGAAACCACCCCTTCTACCCCCTTCCACCCCTTAATTTTTATACAAATCCACATTTTTTATTCGATCTCGACGAAACTTTGGACATTTATACCCAAAAATAAAGAGAAAAATACTGTCAACTTTTGGTTTAAAAAATCTGAACCCCTCTCCCCCTATCCATCCACTTAATTTTTGCCAATTTTCTTTATTCAAAGCTACAGTCGACACCATTTAACTGATCTCCATTAAAGTTGGCAATTACATGTAGTTTTTCATGGAGAAGGTATCTGACCAAAAAACAAATATAAAAACCACCCCTCTCCCCTCTACACCCCTTAATTTTATAGAAATCTGCATTTCTTTTGTGATTTTTATTGAACTTTGCACATGTATACCTTAAAACAAACAGCAAAATCCTGTCAACATTTGGTCTGCCAAAGCTCAACCCCCTCCCTCCTTCCACCCCTTTAATTATTGTCAATGTTCTTCATAGAAAGCTACACTCGACACCGTTTGTCCGATTATCTTCAACGATGGCATATACATGTAATTTTTCATGGAGAATCTGACCAAAAAATAAATAAATAACCACCCCTCTCCCCTTTACAACCCTTAATTTTTATAAGAACCCACATTTTTATCCGATTTCGATGAAACTTTGGACATGTATAGTCAAAAATAAAGAGAAAAATGCTGTCAACTTATGATTTGAAAAAAAAAAAGCCCTCTCCGCCTATCCACCCCCTAAATTATACCAATGTTCTTTATACAAAGCTACAGTCGACACCAATTAACCAGTGTTGAAACTTAAATAATGAAAACACTGCTGTGGAGACACTATGCAATGGAATCTACTATTTTCGCTGATAGCACACGTTGTTGACATACCTACCTTACCTCCGAGCAAATTAACTCGCCCTTCCCACGTCTCCGGCGTGCGCACAATCGAGGGAAACGCAGTCACTTGTGAGCGAGCGGTCTAACGTAACGGTGTCACTATGTTTTCGAATCAGGAACAACGAAGTTGGATCAAGATTGAATGCGCCAGAGGTCGTACAGCACGACAGTGTCATCAAGGTCTTCAAGAGGCGTGCGAGGAGTCGGCAATTGCCGTACAGAACAGTGGCACGTTGGGTAAAAGCCTTCAACGAAGGTCGGCAAACTGTGGCAAACATGCATCTGGCAGGTCGTCCTAGCGTGTCTGAAGAAGACGTGCATACTGTTGCCGCGTTAGTGGTCAGTGATCGACGCCAGACGATTCGTGAGCTCGCCTATGCAACAGGATTAGCGCATACGACTGTGCTTCGCATCCTGAAGGAACGCCTGGATGCGAAAAATTGCATCACGATGGGTTACGCATGAATTGACGGAAATGCAGAAATGGATGCGTTACGACGCTGCTCAGACGCACTTGGAGCACTATGAGCGCGTAAGTGAGGCCTTCTTACGCCGTATCGTAACACTGGATGAGACATGGGCCACATCATACGAACCAAAACTGAAACACCAACCCAGCGAATGGCTTCATTATGGGTCGCCGTGAAAGTAGAAAGTGCGTCAGAGCCCCAGTATGGTGAAAGTTATGGTGATTCTCGTGTACGATTGTGATGGTGATATCCTAACGCATTACGTTCCTCCACGGCAGACCGTCAGTGCACAGTATTACTATTAGTTTCTGGAGCATCACCTGCGACCAGCTTTGCGAAAGAAGCGGCAACACTTTCTGCGCAACCCACCCATCATTTTGCACGACAGTGCGCGGGCGTATACAGCTCAAGCTGTGGCTGCTCTGTTCGGTCGATGGGACTGGGAAGTACTGTACCATCCACCATACTCCGCGGAATTAAGTCCTTGTGACTTTGATTTGATTCCGAAGATGAAGGAACCACTTCGTGGCAATCTCTTCAGAACTGTTCCAGAGATTCGACAGGGAGTTGACCACTCCATTCGCACCATCAACAGAACAGGCTCTGCTAACTGTATACTACGCCTTCCACATCGCTGGCAATGGCTTCTGCACAACGCTGGTGACTACTTTGAAGGACAGTAACAGGTATCGGTTGTGTATAAATAATTGGCACTATTTAAGTTCCAACCCTCGTATTATAGGCTGGCATTTGGTTTCGTTGATTTTCATGTGTCACACGTTGCACCACTGTGTTAACTTTTCCAGATGCATCTGCACTTTGCCCATGGCGTATTCAAAATTTCTGTTGCCTGCATATGTAGTGGTATCATCTGTGTATTGGGACAATTTACTTTCTGCCGTCTGTGGAGAATCGTTTCCATATGAAATGAACAATGGAGGTCCAAGCCTACTTCCCTGAGGGACACCGGCTTCTATGTCCTTAAGCGTGCTGTTACCTTTATCATGACACACAAGGGATGAAAACATGCCGAGCAGATCGCCGTGAAGGTGGCTGTGGGGGTCGCGCTGTAGGTCGATGTCGCGGTCGATGGGTAAAAACATGCCGCGCAGCTCGCGATGGAGATGAAGCAGATGTCGACGTATAGCTGCTTTTGAAAATCTTTGTAGGTGGCAAATGTTGTAAATTGTTCATATTTTGTGTTTAACGGGAGTATCATTTACTTTATTTAACCTGCAATGATTTTTGGAAGCGATAACGATAGGGATGATGATGGTCTGTCAGTAGCCACGAAGTGATGGCTATGCCGGCCTCGGTAGCGTAGGGGCTAGAGTGCTAGCTCCACGCGCCGATGGTCGTCGGTTCGAGTCCGGCCGCGGGCATGGGTGTTAAAGTGTTGTGTCTGTGAATGTCGTGTTTGTGTTGTAGTGTCCTTGTGATTACACTTGGAAATATGTACACTGGAGAAACTAATACATTGAAAGAATAAGAATCACATTGAGCTGGTTGTGTGTCCTCAGTAGCCGAATGCCATTAATTAAAAAGAAAAAAAGTGGTGGCTACTTTCTACGGCTGGTATCGGAAGGTTCAGTTAACAGCAAATAAATGAACGGAGACAAACGCTTGGTGAATTTTACCATTTAAATCAGGATCTGAAAAATCATCCACACTGATTCCATGCCCACCTACGAAAGACTCCACAAACTTTACGGTAAAATCCTGGACAAACTGAAGTCAAATGTTTAAACAGTTACCACAACAATCCAATACATGCTGAAGGAAAACTCGTCGTGACTATAAAATAATGGTAATTATTGTAAACAAAGTAATGTTCCGTTTGACAAAGATTTTCAAGTCAAATCTAAAATTTTTCAATCCAAAATCAGAATTTCTATTTAAAAATAAGAATTTTCCATTTCAAATTCAGTCAACAGTATTTTAAATAATAATTAGCACTATATATATATTATTTTTTAATATTTTTTTTTACTATTTTTTTTTATTGTTGGACTGAATTGTCTGATGATTAATTTTCGTCGGTATATGATGTGTAATAATTTCTGAATAGTCAATCAAGTCACTAACAATACATAATTATTTCAATTAGGGCAAATGTAGTTGGGTGCAGGAAAGGGGGACAGATGGGTGTGTAGGTTGCCATCGGAACGTGCGCTCCATTGCAATTTAATTAAATAGAATTATTATTATTATCATAAAATTTGTTTTAATTTATCTACCGTTGACTGTCTAAATGCTTGAAACATTAACTTTTCCGTAGTTGACCAATTCATAAAAATATGTACTAATTATTTCATCAATAATTTATTTAAAACAGAATGTAGCATTGTCAATGTCAGTACATTGTTAATTTCTATCTGCAGTTGTGTAAAACGAAATGATATCCATTAAATAAATCAATATTTAGAACAAGACAAAATCAAACAACACCTCTCTGTACAATACGAAAGCCGACCTGCATAATCAATTGTAGGAGCTGGATCGCGTGGCCTTGACGTAGCTCATCCAATCAGACCTCCAGCGGCACGCTAGGCCGCAAGGTGAAAACAAAATAGTTTGTTCTTTCATCGACATCGCGGTGAGCGGCGAGCAGCGGCGGCGGCCGCGACCGCCTCGGCGTGCGCTGTCTCATTGCTAACAATGCTTTTGTTTCACGTGCATGAAAAATCTACCACCTTCGCTACCGCGACCTTCACCGCGAGCTGCTCGGCATGTTTTCACCCAAAGAGTTGTCTGCTGGTTGGATAGGAATGCAGTAGATGAAATAGTATTATCTGGCACGTTATATTCATGGAGTTTGTAGAGTATGCCTTCAAGCCAAACTCTGTCGAAAGCTTCCTCTATGTCAGTAAATATCAAAACAGTACCGCTGCCTGTCCGCTTTTCTTTGCAGATGTGCTCGACAAGCCTTGTACATTGATGAACAGTACTACGCTCCTTTCTGAAACCAAACTGCCGAAGTGTTATTATATTATTAATTTCTAAAAATTTGTTTAGCCTTATTTGTATGACTCGTTCAAAGATTCTACCTAAGACTGGTAGTAGTGAGATGGTCTGTAGTTTCCCGGCACTAACCTGCTCCTGTTAGCTTGGGAATAGCTACTACTTTAGCTATTTTCCAAGTCGCCGGAAAATAACTCAGGTCGAGACGTGTTATTTATTATAGTTAGATATCTAATGGCTTGTGGAAGTAGATTTTTGACAGAGGGCGGAAATAGTAGTGCAGTGATAAAATTCTCTCAATAGTTCTTGCCTTTTTGTAAGCACTTTCACGCTGACTCAATTTTACGTATCTCATGTTATATAATAATACTGGAATCACTTATTTATTAGAAGTTAATTTGCTAAATAATATGTAATTGCTTTTATTTCCAACATATTGCACTTTGCTTCTTAATGTCATTATTACCTAATAGCCATCAAGGTGCTAGCAGCTCGTATGTGAGCAAACACAGTACTGAAAACTGACTCGCATTCGGGAGGACGGCGGTTCGAATCCCCGTCCGGGCATCCAGATTTGGGTTTTCCATGGTTTCCCCAAATCACTCCAGGCAAATGCCGGGATGCTTCCTTCAAAAGGCCATGGCCGAATTCCTTCCCATTCCTTGCCCCCCATCCTTTCCCGTCTCTAAAGATCTCGATGTTAAAAAGAGACGTAAAGCAGTTACAAAAAAAAAAAAAAAAAAAAAAAATGACTCAAGAAAAAACATGTTTGGTATCTATAACCACCACCATCTACCACAACTCAAGACGTCTAAGAATTGGTGATCAATTGAAAAACTCTGATTTACTGTGTATTTGGTATATTTTTTAATTATTTATTAATGGTACATAATATAGTATTCAATTTTTTCGTTCAATTAGTGGAAAAATAGTAATTTTCATTCACCCTGGGACGCCATTTGGAAATATGCAAATGACCCAACTTTTTTCTGATATTAGTTTTAGGTCTATTAGGAAAAATTGAGTTAGTGAGACAAAAAATATAATGAGGCTGAAATATAATTACCACCTTAATACCACTGAAAATCTTTTATTTACGTACGTCCTTCCAATTACTGTCGTATCTCATTACCTCATTATTTTTTTTAATGGAATGTTGCAACAACGTAAAACATGTAGGGGAAGGTCGGGTAGCCCTGGTCGGCGGGTAAAACAGAACATTTAAATTTCTAAGAAACCAACCAGGCTGTATCGGTAAAACTTTATTGTGAATGTGTCCCCTGTAGCCTAAAAACAAATGCGATTGAGCTGCGGGGTGGGCACCAAGTGAGTTCCACGCTAGTATGTGTTTTGTTCCCGGCAGAAATTTTTTGCCGCTCCTAACAAACTTCGTTGGAGGTAATCAAATATAATAAATAAGTGTTCCTATTTGCCTGTTGTTTAAAGTTGTAGACAATTTGATGTATTTAAAGTCTGTACTAACGTTCGTAACATTTCTTGTACAATTTAAGAGCTGTGCCTAAAAATTTTGCATGATAGCGATCGGGTACCCCGGACGCGAAAATGGCGGGTAGCCCCGGAAAATGTTGTATGTTTTGATAGAGGACAAAACATTACATTAACTGTTGCAATAGATATCATTGGTCATTTTATACCTCCGCTTTTCATTTATCGTCGGAAAAAAAATGAATAAGGACGGTCGCTTGTGACAGGAACTCCACCAGAAAATATTATTGTTCCACATGAGAATGGATTGATGAACGGTGAAGTGTACTTGCAATGGTGCAAGATTTTAAACAGCATGTTCATCATCAGAAACAAATCCTGTTCACTTAATTTGGAAGCCCATTGTACTAATCAAGAGCTGGCAATTGTGAAATATGCACGTAAACATCAGATTCGTATGCAAAGCACATCACAGCAGAAGCCTACAATTCATATGTTACAGTCTTTGTACAGGACATTTTTTAAAAACATTTTAAGGCTGCATTTGCAACTGCAAATTCAGGATGGATGAAATTCTGCGGCTAGAATCACTCACTATGATATTGCTGCACTTATAGACGAAGCGTTTATAATATGACGCTTGTCGCCACATTCTAAGGCGCTTTTTTATTATATAAATCAAACCGTTATATTAATTTTCATAAAGCTTTGTCCACCACCTATATCTTTGTTTGATAATTACCTTAAAATACAGAAGATTCCATGTGAATATTCAGTGTATCTTGGACTACGAATGTTAAACATTTATTGAGCTGTGTAGGCTTGAAGAGAATCTTGGCCTTCCCGGCAGAAATTTTTTGCCGCTCCTATCAAACTTCGTTGGAGGTAATCAAATATAATAAGTAAGTGTTCGTATTTGCCTATTGTTTAAAGTTGTAGACAATTTGATTTATTTAAAGTCTGTACTAACGATCGTAACATTTCTTGTACAATTTAAGAGCTGTGCCAACTGAGCCAACCGTTAGCCACTGCGTCAGGATGTCACCCACTGACAAAGCACTGGAATAAAGGGTTTTGGCGGACAACACGTCCAGTCAACTTGAGGTGGGCAGTCAACAAGAGGCCGCTGACCTGGTGTGAAAACCCGCCACCCGAATACGCTCTGCTCTCACCCCGCGAGGGCTGTCGCGGTAGCTGATTTTTGTATAGATTTTAGTATAGAGTTTAGCGGTAATGAAGGCGGAGTGCTTCCAAGCCAACGCAGTAGTGTGCAGATTACACCGCTCATATACGACACCAGGCTCAAGGCCGCTGATCTTGCGGTCCGTACTGTGGGAAACTCAGCCAACACGGCTAGTACACGAGGCTTACACACTATGAGCACGTGAACCACACGCGTGTTCATAGTGACAAACAGCCAATGAGAGGAAGGCTTTCCCCACCTTCCGGAATCGAGGGCGCCTCTTTGCGCGCACGATTCGCCCAGTCCGCGATGTGATCTTTAATAGTGAGAACCTGTTACGGTATAATCAAGCCATTTTGGGCATTTTCCCAATAATCCTCCCTCTGCTGGCTTGCGAGACACTCTGTCTCAACATCGGATCCTATGATCCATCATTCTAATACCAGGAATGCTGATTTTATGTACCAGTCTATTGTAATTGTACCATACAACTGCTCTCGCCGAATAAATCAAGTAACCGCAATTCTTTACATTATTCAAGGAGCACCTACGTCCCAATTTTAGACCAGCTAAGTCTCTGTGCATGTATTTTATCCCAGCTAGGAACTTACAGATGCCGGCTGGAAACCGGAAGTACCTCAGTTGACAGTAAGTAGACGCTGGAACGGACCCACAGTGGGTAAGTTCGGCTCTCGCTCGGTCAATACGCGACAGGGCGACCAAATGTTTCCGAACTCTGTGATATACACGCGGAGCTAATAAGATATCGGGAATATCGCGTGACATCAGGTGGCCAACCTAAGACCCAATCCAGGTGCTGCATATAACCAAAATTCCGGAAATTTTCTGTTGAATGTGATGTGATCTTCGAGACTGCAAGGGCGGCGCAAAAGTTTGCCTCGGAGGTGGAAGAGCGACGAAATTCATTCTGCTGCGGGACGCAGAGCCCGACATAAATACTGGTGCGGGACGACGTTCCCCACATAGATTCTGATGTGAGCCGCGGTGCCTAGCTGCTCTGGCTGATTTCCTGCTGAGGCCCGACTCATGGCAGCGGGCTTGTGAGACAAGTCTCATATACTGTGGGTCATCTCCGAACATCGCAGACTTCAGATGCTGAACTACAAATGGTAAAGTGTTACGACCGAGCCATATGATTGTGCATTCCGTGAAACTGAACCCTTAAGCGTCTTTGTTCAAACTTGGTAGCTGAAAACCCAACTGAGCTAGCGGAATAATTTGCCAGAACTATTTCAATTATTTTCCAATATAATAAGTGTTCATTCGTGGCACCCTTGCATATTAATTCTGAGATGGATTTAAAAGTAAATTACAATTGTTTGCTTGCTCATAACGGCCAATTGTACATCTGAGCGTTGCTTTTGTGATTTTTCCTACTTTTATCAATGTTTACGGTAAATTCTCTCAGACTTGCAATTGCCAATGATACTAAATAAATGTTATGTTGTGACAGTTTTCCTGTATTCCAGATATCATCGAGATTCTTGCGAAATCCATATTTTCACTCCTTCATAAAAAATTAAAATTAAAATCCACTTTATTAACGTTAATAATAAATTTATGAGTGATAACTATAACGTATTCGCCAGTATTGTCCAAAATGTCACCCAACTCTGGATCCAGATAAGATATTTACTAGAGCCTATAACAAAGCAGCTAGGTTTGACATTCCTAGAAATTTATCCAGTCAACCTAGAAATCTTTACTGATATTGATTTTTTTAACATGTTTGATGACAGACGTTGCACAAGAAGTTGTTTGAAAAGAAAATATTCCCAATCAGTCTTGAGCAGCCAGTGCCCTCCATAGTCTTACATTGCCTGTAAATGAACCGATGCTGTCAGCAAGCACGACAGATTTATTAAAACAATTGTCACCATTTCCAGATGTGTCAAAAAGAAACCTTAGTATTGCGGGCACGAAAAACCCAAAAGAGCGAGATTTTAACATCTTCACCAAATAAAAAAGGTGTAGAGGTCGGGTAGAAAAGTAAAGGCACTAAAAAGGACGAAAGGAAAAAAAACTAAAAAGACGTTGAAGACATTGAAAAATGTTCAAAGCTTTTCCGAAAAAATCGAGGAAAAGAAACGTGTAGAAACTTTGGAGGAAGACTGGATTCAGTACTGTTAATGCAAATACCCGGCCCATGAATGTTGTACTTATATAAATTCTTCATATATCCATTACTATTATTATCGTGGTTTCTGTAAAGCCGAAAAGCGATTGGGCCACCATTGATTATTACAAGTATGTCCGGTGCTACCCGTCAACTTTTGTGTTTCCAAAAAATTGAGACCAAGGTATTTTCGATGTAATTCGTTAAAAAAATATTGTGATTACCAACTTTTTAATTAATATGATTGCAGAAGTTTCTTGTTTGATTTTAAGAGTAAAATAAAGACAGAAAGTTTGTTAGCTGTATTTTTATTTACGATTGAGTTAAGTGTCCGGGGTACCCGTCCTTCTCCGACAGCATGCTAATTTTGTTAAGCTCTGAGTGGCCCACGTTGCGCGCAGTGCCATTCCGCATCATCAGCAAAAGAAGAACAAAGAGCTCACACCACAAAACTGCCAATTTAGCAGCCACAGTTGGAATACGTACGTATCTCCAAATAGGTGATTGAAAACGGCTTATGTACTGTACAGTACCAATCAGTTTGAAGCTTAAGATCGATGATTCGCTAATCTGACATCTTGTGCGATATTCGTTTAGTATTAAAGAAAATTCTGCATTTTTTCTATCGGCACAGGGTATGTAGCAATATGTTTTCGAAGTTCTTAATTGCCATAATGTTTGTACTACAGTTTCGAAAATTTGTATCGTCCTTCTGGATATGAATGAACTATTTGAGGAAAACCGTCTTTGACACTCTGCTTTACTTATTTTATTCACAATACGGCACATAAGTTAAAAAATTCCTCGATTCCAGTAATTAAAATTCATGTGTAAGGACAGTAGTCTTTTTACCTCCACCCGAGGTGGATGACACTCACTCGCTGTAAGACGTGATGCTGGTGCCTAGTTGCAGCATTTGTAACGTTAGACAACACGCCACTAAATGTCCGGCCATTCTGATCTGGGTTTACCATGGCTTTCCCAGATCACTTCATGCGAATGCTGGGATGGTTCCTCACAATAGCCCATGGGTGCCTCCTGCCATAGCCCGTATATCCCTTCCAAACTATTAGGGCCTACCCTTTCGGACCCTCTGTCACACACTTTTAGTAAATCGCGGAGTAATAGTAATAGTAAATGTTCACAGAAAATATTAAAAATGCCGACTGGCGTCTAACATAAATATTTAGCTACTTTGTTTCATTTTTCCTTCACAATAATTACTCAGTTTCATCAAATATTTTCTGTGAACTTGTATATTGAGTTCTTCATGCAGCCTCTTTGTTCTGCTTCAGTAAATGAAATAAATTTTTCAGGATTATCAACAAACAACAAGTATTCCGAAAAACAACATTTTCATATCTAGAAGCTTCTTTAAATGGAAACACAAGCAGTAATGTGTAAATACCCATCCCGGCTCCCAGATTTTGGTTTTCCATGGTTTCGCAAAATCACTCCAGACGAATGCTTTGAATATTCAATTAATGACACCGTCCTTTCTATGGTAGATTCAGATAAATACCCAGGAGTAAAAGCAATTGATAATAATTTATTGTGGAATGAAGATATTGAGAATGTAATTGAGAAAGCAAACTATATGCTCCGTTTGTTAAGCCGTTTTTTGAAATAACGTTCGCCAGAGGTTAAATCGATTGCATACAAAGCCCAGAATTTTGTGCTTCTGTATTGGGCCCTCATTAAAAAGAGGCATTAGAGAGAAGGTTTAAAGAAGAGCCACATGATTTTTGACAGGTTTATATAGCTGGAAAGAAAGCGCAAGCGTGATGCTGTAGGGATTGCGTTGGAAAGATCTGAAGTGACATAGGTATTTCTCCCGTCAGCAGTATATTTGGAAGTCCATGACAAATCTACTCATTCCAGGATGACAGCATACACATTTTACTACCAGCAACATTGACATCTAGGAATGACCGAAATAATAAGATAAAAGAAATCAGGACCAGAACAGATTATTTTTCACGAGCGATTAGGAAATGCAACAGGAAGGATTTATTGAACGAGAAAACTTAGAATCTAACAGGAATATGTCT
The DNA here is from genome assembly GCA_031002005.1 of Vandiemenella viatica. Lineage (NCBI taxonomy): Eukaryota > Metazoa > Arthropoda > Insecta > Orthoptera > Morabidae > Vandiemenella > Vandiemenella viatica. The sequence continues at coordinate 56,920,838 of JARYHS010008075.1, read as the reverse complement.
CAACAAACTGATCTGTATTTTTCATGGTTTCCATAGATCATTGTAGGTAAATGCCGGGATGGTTCTTCCTGGAAGCCATGGCCGAATTTCTTTCCATTTCAATATCCTTTCGGGCTATAATTTCATTGGCGTAAAGCTCAATGACATAAAGGAATTTACACTTCATTACATTCTATATATTATCAGTTGTTGCTATGACTTCAAAGTAAAAAGGGTTTGAAATAATGTAGGAAAAGAAGGGAGATCTGTAGCTCAGTTATGACCACTAATATGTAAATTGAGTGTAGAGTAGAAACTACGTAAGTATTGGATGAGTTATATAGTTACCAACTAAAAGAAATTATTATTCACATTTCTTCTAAACAAACTTTAATCACTGCACCATATCTAGTCTCCCATGAAATAAAAAAGTGTGCTAGTCTGAATTCTGACTCATAGCAACATTTTTGTTGCTGTTTAAGACCTGGCCTTAATCTATTCGATGTAGGCATTACAATTAATATCACAGCAAAACACAGAGGCAGAAAAACTGATCTGATTTTCTGAAGCCGTTAAAATCAGATATAGAAAACAACGTTGCACAGAGATAGTTAATTTCGTCCAAATATGTATCACTTTGAGCGTCAGTTTTGTGATGCTTATTTGAGTGAGCAGTGGTGCTTTGACTGAACAGGACTGCAAACAGCTGCTGTCACTGATAGCACGTCAAGGTCAGCGCTGACGGGCCGCATTGACAGTTCCAGTGGCTATCGAACATCTGTTCAAGATGCATGTTCGCAACAGATTTTCTTAGAGAAAATTTTCATTTTATTAATACATCACAGATTTCACGTTACAATAAAAATAGAAAGCATTCTCAGTTTCATCAAAACAAGATTAGTGCCATCATTTCTCATTACAACTGTACAGTCAATGAACAGTGATGAAAGAAGAACCTACAATTTTTATGACGGTAAAAACGTTAAAGCAGCAACTATGGCCCTATCTGGAGTGAAGTTTAAATGTAGACAGGTTTTTAAGGACTCGGCGTAACACGACTCCGTAATCCTTTACCTGAAAAGTCTGACAGCAATCTTTTGTTGTAATCAGGTTAATACATATCACTAAATTAACTTTTATACCGTTTAATTTTTGTGTTACCTGTCGCTGTAGGTTTGCTGTGTTTAAGACGAAGTTATGGAAGGTAGCTAATTCCTTCTAATTTCACTTGTTTATTTAATTACGCATTGTCAGTATGTATCAGAATTCAATAGCGAAATTTGAGAGAAGGGTTATAAAACTTTGGTCAGACCATTGTTTGAATATGGTGGTTAGATTTTTGGTATCAAATATAGAGTGTGCAAAGGAGAGCAGCTAGATTCGTTTGTGGAAATTACTGCAGGATCTACTCAGTAACTGATATGATAATGAGCTGGACTGGGGGTTATTGAAAGACAGGAGGACGGTGAACAGGGCGCTTGGAGTGTACAAGGCATATTCTGGAAGTACGTACATTTGTCGAAGAATTAGGAATATGCATGGAAGGGAATAGATGACCATGGACACGAGCTGGACTCGATTTGACGCAAAAGGGAGTGGGCAAATTTTCTGTTGTGGGTGAGGACGTTGACCAAGCGAAATGATTAATAATGTACCAAAAACACCGAAGGAATTTAAAATTCATAAACCACAAAAGTAGACGGGGGAGGAATTTAACACTGAAAGTATATAAAGTAATAAAAAATACTAAGAAAAGTGGAATCAGATGACTAGGTAAATTGCCACCGGAGTATGCGCTCCAGTGCAATTAAAATCAACTCAATCGCAGCAGAATTGACACTTGAAAGGGCACCCACTTTGAATGTAACTGAACATATCCGTCAACTTGAGTCCAACATCCAAAAAAACACGAACTAGATCAACACAGAGACGCACAAGTGCAGTCACAGAAATTCTGACTATATGCATTGTTTGCATTGCTACTGAAACGGTATCAGTTCCACTACAAGCTGAGTCCATTCTTAACCTAAGGCTGAAGAAACGATAAGAAAAGAACATTTTCACTTGATAGTTTCAGTTGCTTATCGAGATACGTTACATATAACGAGAAGCCGTGGAACAATCAAACTGGTCACCAGAAACGCTTCTGAAAATTTGTTTTTCGTATTGTATTTGTTCTTATCAGTTAAATCGTAATAAGAATTGTTTTGTGCCCAATGCGTTGGCGTAACTGCGTTTGGTATTAAGTTTGTGATACATGTATCTGTAACCGAAACCTTGCCCATCCGAGCATCAGTTTGGAAATAAATAAAAATTATTTTTGTTCTTGACAGTGTACTCAACGGGATCCAGCAACCGTCGAGTCAAGTGCCGCATTTTCTGAGTATTTTATTTTAAATTGTTGTAGGTAGATTTTATCTTTGAATATCTTCTGTCGTCGCAGAGGAGGTGCTAGTTGAGTTCCAGCAACCGTCGAGTCAAGTGCCGCATTTTCTGAGTATTTTATTTTAAAGTGTTGTAGGTAGATTTTATCTTTGAATATCTTCTGTCGTCGCAGAGGAGATGCTAGTTTTTTTTTTTTTTTTTTTTTTTTTTTTTTAAAATGGCATTTGGCAACGAAGGCCATACAGCCAGCTCAATGTAATTTTTTTAGTGTATATGCCGTCATCAAGTAAATTGTATTTTTCCATTGTATGGACGCCACAGGACGGACAGGACACTTACACAGACACACAACACTTAAACATCCATGCCCGCGGCCGGATTCGAACCGGCGGCCTTCGGCACGCGGAGCCAGCACTCTAGCCCCTACGCTACCGAGGCCGGCAAGGTGCTAGTTGAGTTCCAGCAACCGTCGAGTCAAGTGCCGCATTTTCTGAGTACTTTATTTTAAAGTGTTGTAGGTAGATTTTATCTTTGAATATCTTCTGTCTTCGCAGAGGAGGTGCTAGTTGAGTTCCAGCAACCGTCGTGACGAGTGTCGCCTTCTGTTTACCTATTTTAAAGTGTTGTGATAGCGTTTGATTTATTTGCTTTAATTGAATTATAACAGCGTGCTCTAATCGTGATCGCATTTATTTGATTTTTCTATAGGGAAGTATATAGAGCTTATTTGTTTTTTATTTAGTACATTGGTTTGCTAACACCGTTTATCAGTACGTCCTATTAACTACTAAGTGCAGTCGTCTGGTCTAAATTCATCTCCTCAGTAGGTTCTCTTTAGGTCGTGCCTAGCGGTTGGTAGTAAGTTGTGAACAGTTTATTTGGATCACTCGGTTAGTTCAACTTTCATCCTCTCCGTAGTTTTTGCTTTCAAAGTAATATGTGTAGGGACTGTGACTGCTGTGTGCAGACGCGGGCTGAGGTGGCTGATCTTCGCTCTCAGCTTGCAGCTTTGCTAACGAAAGTTACGAGGCTGGAAGCTGCCGTAGGTGGCTGCAGCAGATGTGGAAGGGGTGACCCTGACGAAGCTAGTGTTCTCACAGGTTCTCCCCTACCAAATATCGTACCTGCAGTCCAGGCTGAGACTTCGGAGGCTGTGCGGCAGTCACCTGATGATGTCTGGCGCGTGGTTTCCGGACGTCGACGCCGCATGCGGGGGCAGGCGTACAGGTCTGAATCCCAGGAGTGCAAGCCTGTACCACTGTCCAATAGGATTGATGTGTTGTCTGGATCTGATTCAGATCCACAATCGTCAATCAGCGAGTTGCCAGCCCCTCCGCCCGCTAGGTCTGGGCGATCACAGAAGGGGATTCTGGTGATAGGTAGCTCCAACGTTAGGCGTTTCATTGAGCCCCTTAGGGACATGGTGGACAGGTCTGGGATGAAGTCCAATGTCCATTCATTGTGCATTCCGGGAGGTCTGATCCGTGATGTGGAACAGGCTATCCCGGATGCAATTGAGCGGACGAGGTGTAGCCAGCTGCGGATTGTAGCTCATGTCGGCACCAATGATGCTTGCCGCCTTGGGTCGGAGGGTATCCTCTCTTCCTTTCGGCGGCTTGCTCATACGGTGAGCTCTGTGGTTGATGACCGCAAGATTTCAGCTGAGCTAACCATCTGCAGCATTGTCCATAGAACAGACTGTGGACCTCTGGTTCAGAGCCGAGTCGAGGGTCTGAACCAGAGATTGCGTCGTTTCTGCGATAATCATGGCTGCAGATTCCTTGATCTTCGCCCTGGGGTCGAGTCGTGTAGGGTTCCCTTGGATAGATCAGGTGTGCACTACACACGTGAATCGGCTACACGGGTGGCAGGGGCCGTGTGGAGTGCATTGGGGGATTTTTTAGGCTGAGGGAGGAAGACCCGAAACTGTGATTACAGTCACGGGCAGCCCAATTAAATTCGGCACCATATATTAGGAGTAGCGAAAATCAATCCCGACCATTGAAAGTACTCGTTATAAACTGTAGAAGTGTTTGTAATAAGTAGCCTGAGCTTGAAAGCGTTATTAGTAGCACAGAAGCTGATATTGTATTAGGTACTGAAAGCTGGTTAAAACCGGAGATAAGTTTAGCAGAAATTTTTAACAATATCATGAATGTTTTCCGTAAGGATAGGTTACATTCAAATGGAGGTGGTGTATTTATAGCTGTTCGTAAACACCTGTCGTGTAACGAAATAAATATTGATACGGTCTGTGAAATCCTATGGATTAGACTAAAAGTAGCTAGGACAAAACTTGTAATAGGGTCTTTCTATCGTCCACCAGATGCAGATGGAGGAGTTGCTGAGGCCTTAAGAAATAATGTAAGTAATATAGCTCGGCAATTTCCGGATCATGAAATAATAATAGGAGGCGACTTCAACTTGCCGTATATTGACTGGAGTAATTACGCCCACGTTACTGGTGGCAGGGATAAAATATCATGTGAGATTATTCTCGACCTTTTCTCAGAAGCCTTTTTAGATTGTTTGCTGATGATGCGGTTATTTATAGGGAAGTAAGAAATTTGGCCGATTGCTTAGAAATTCAGCGCGACCTGGATGTTATTTTGGCTTGGTGCGCTGAGTGGCAACTTACTCTAAATTGTAAAAAGTGCAAGACAATGAGCATAACTAACAAAAAGAATCCAATTGTTCAGAATACGAGTTAAACAATACAGTTATTGATATGGTCGATTCTATGAAATATTTGGGAGTAACAGTGCAAAGGAACATGAAAAGGGACATACACATTACTTCGTTAGTAGGTAGAGCAAATTCTAGGCTGCGATTCATAGGTCGAATCTTGAAAAATTGTAATGAACACACAAAGGAGATAGCGTACAAATCTCTTGTGCGTCCACATTTGGACTACTGTTGTGCCATTTGGGACCCGTTTCGTAAGGGGTTGATTGAAAGTATAGAGAAAGTACAGAGAAGAGCCGCTCGATTCGTGACCGCTTGCTACAGTCCTCATGAAAGCGTCACAGAACTGATTAGTAGACTAGGTTGGGAGTCTCTGGTAGATAGACGACACACGTTTCGTTTAAACTTATTGGTAAACATGCGTACTCCCACTTTTACTTTAGAGTGTAGTGAAATACTTCTTCCACCAATCTGAGTCGGAAGGACAGGAAAGATAAAATTAGAAAAATAAGGTGCCGGACTGATTCTTATATGAATTCTTTTTTCCCTCGTACGATTAGGGATTGGAATGCACAAAAAAAGATTAGCTTTGGTGCTGAGCACCCTCTGCCAACCACAATTTTGTGAATTACAGAGTATATATGTAGATGTAGATCTTAATCTTGAGCAGCTCACTGAACCAACGCGGTGCGACAACAATAACTAAAACAATTTAGATATTCTCGTTACAAATAGGCCTGAATTATTTACGGACATTTCTACCACCACGGGAATAAGTGATCATAAAGCTGGAATTGCTACAGTAAAATTAAAAGTCGAGCGTAAAAAGAAAAAAGAAAGGGTGGTTTACAGGTTCGAAAAGGCCCCAAATGAGAGTTTAAGAACGTATTTGTGGGATAAATACATTACCTTTATAGAAGGAATTGGCTCGGTTGAAGAGATGTGGCTTCGATTCATAAATATAGTCAGGGAATGTATGGACTTACATATACCGAAAAGGACAATCAGGGACGGGAACGATCCCCCGTGGTATATGCGTGAAGTTAAAAGGTTACTTAAAAAGCAAAGGAAGGTTCATGCACACTCAAGAAGGACGATGTATAAGAGTGATTTAGAAAAGCTAGCTGAGACAAGAGGACAGGTCAAGAATGCGATGCGCGAGGCCTTTAATGACTTTCGATGCAACTCACTTTCCAAGAGCCTCATTGAAAATCCAAAGAAATTTTGGTCGTATGTAAAAAAAGTAAGTGGTTGTGACAACAATATGCCAGTTCTACTACAAGACGGTTGGGAAGTTAATGACAGCCGCGACAAGGCTACCGTATTTAACGCCGAATTTAAAAATTCCTTCACTGACGAAAACATGAAAAACATTCATGTTTTTCCACGGCGTGTTGAATTTGAGATGGATCCAGTACAAATTGATAGTGTAGGTATCATAAAGCAATTAAAGCTCCTGAAGTGGGGGAAAGCGCCGTGTCCCGATGGTAAACCAGTAAGAGTATTTTCGGAATACGCGGAAGAAATAGAACCATTTCTGTCAGATATATTTCGTAAATCTTTAGAGGAAAGGAAAGTACCTTCTGACTGGAAAATTGCGCAGGTGATTCCCGTTTTCAAGAAAGGAGATCGGAGAGATCCTAGGAATTATCGACCGATATCGCTAACATCTGTTTGCAGTAGAATTCTGGAGCATGTCATATGCTCTAATATTATGAAGTTTCTAGATGAAAACGAGCTACTTACAGCATACCAACACGGATTTCGGAAGAACCGATCATGTGAAACGCAACTGGCTTTATTTTCGCATGATGTAATGAAAGTTATTGATGCAGGATCACAAGTTGATGCTATTTTCTTGGATTTTCAGAAAGCTTTTGACTCTGTACCACACAACCGACTGTTAGCGAAGATCCGAGCGTACGGTATATCTGATCAGATTTTCGAATGGATACGCGATTTTCTAACTGGTTGGTCACAGTATGTCGTTGTAGACGGGGAAGCCTCTTCTAAACTAGATGTTACTTCGGGCGTTCCTCAAGGAAGTGTAATAGGACCACTTCTTTTCTTAATTTTTATAAACGATCTCGGTGACAACGTTAATTGCAGGATGCGATTTTTTGCTGATGATGCACTTATTTATAGGGAAGTGAGGTGCTCCGACGATTGCTTAGAAATTCAGCGCGATCTGGATGTTATTTCGGAATGGTGCCGTGAATGGCAGCTTACACTTAGCTGTAAAAAGTGCAAGGCAATGCACATAAGTAATAAAAAGACACCGCTTGCTCAGGAGTACAAAGTTAACAATTCAGTTGTTGACACTGTGGATTCCCTGAAGTATCTAGGCGTAACAGTACAAAGCAACATGAAATGGGACTTCCACATAACTTCCGTTGTAGGCAAAGCTAATTCCAAACTAAGATTCATAGGACGTATTTTGAGAAGTTGTAATGCTCACACAAAGGAAATTGCGTACAAAACACTAGTGCGTCCGCATTTGGAATACTGTTGTGGAATTTGGGATCCGTATTGACAGGGATTGATTGACACATTAGAGAAAGTACAGAGGAGAGCCGCTCGATTCGTGACTGCTAGTTACAGTCCTTACGTAAGTGTCACAGAGCTGATTCGTGGGTTGGGCTGGGATTGTTTGGTGGACAGACGACGTCGTTTTCGTTTGAATTTGCTGGAGAATATGCGAAAATCTTTAAGTTACGAGTGCAACGAAATACTTCTTCCGCCAACCTATATAGGTCGCAATGACAGGAGGGATAAGATTAGAGAAATAAGATGCCGTACTGATTCATTTATATATTCCTTCTTTCCTCGATCTGTTCGGGATTGGAATGCGCAGAATTAGGATTGTTGCTTAGCACCCTCTGCCACCCACAGTATTTGTGATTTGCAGCAGGGCCGCATTTAGGCTCTGTGGGCCCCTAGGCTATACATGTGGTGCGGGCCCCCTGTCGGCAGTGGCTGGATTCTTAAATTTCGAAATATTCGAAATTCGACCTAAAAAATTTATGGGCGACCTTTTTTTAGCTCTTCTACTTGCCCTGCCCAGGCGAGGGTTGTGGTGAGGGGCCCCTCTTTGTGGTGCGGGCCCCCTTTGTGGTGCGGGCCCCTAGGCTACAGCCTATGTAGCCTATGCTTAAATGCGGCCTTGATTTGCAGAGTATAGATGTAGATGTAGATCCTAGGCGTGCTGTAACTGTAGTCCTGATATTTGTTTGTTTGTCACTGGCGTCCAGCTAAGAGGATAGCAAGTTTCAAACAAAATTTACACATGTTAGCTTTGTCAAACCAAAACCAAATATCGTATTAAAACATTTGAAAAATTATATTTCAAACGAGGTCTGGAGAAGGAGGCTGCCAGGGTAATATGAGAAAAAAATAAATGTTGTGATTTAAGGTTTTGGTAGTTGCTGACGGATTATTGAGAAGAAATGTCCACAACGGTCGGGCAACAGCATCGCCTCCCCATGAGACTGAGGCGCCACCTTCATGTAACTCAGTTCACCCGAAAATGGTACCAAATTACTGTTTACTGCCATTTAAAACAGTAGCTATTTATAACCACTAAAAAAATACTGCCACCAACTTCATTCCGTAAAAATTTGCTAAGACTCCAACTACCTCAAAAGGAAATCCTTTCATTCATTCCGAAATATCACTACTGCAGAACATTCAGTCAGCGTAGCTTGTAAAACGATATCTCTGTTGTCTATATCTTGCACCCTAGACCTTAGACAGATTAATAATCTTCTTTAGCACGTCTTAAATTCACTAATTCGTAATAATTCTTTAAGGTTTTTTCACGAAATAATGGCCGTTAGTGCGAGGTATTACTACGCCCTCCTTCTCCGAATACTTTTGCTGAGTGTACCTGTGCAGTGTGCATATAAAACGGCGATTGTTCCCCTCTCAAATGTTCAGACCTATATATACCATTCCCGTCGTCGACAAAATTATACTTTTCCATACCAGCTTGTGGGGTATAGAGGTTTAGAGCTCTACAGTTAGAGGACTAAGTTTTTTGACCATTTTTCCTAATATTACTGTTACTACACGATTCACTATGAAGCGGATGAAGTAAGATGACACACAGCTATCCTAATGTGTAAACGTGTATTAATGGGAAGCTGAATACAGGATATAGGTAATAGAAAATGCCAAAGGGTTATCGTAAAAAAACTGTCCCGGCATTCGCCTAGAGTGACCTAGACAAACACGGAAAATCCCGAGCAGGTTGACTGGAGTTGTTACTCGACCCCAGCTCCTGTCGGATTCAAAGTTTTCTCAATTAATAAGCCCTTCGTTCCATTCCCTAATCGCTCGTGAGAAAATATAGTGTAGAAAAAAAAATGACTCTTGTCCTAATTTCTCTTATTTTGACGGTCACTTATGGATATGAATGTTTCAGTAAAATGTGTAATAAATCTGGCTTGAACATCTCAATTAGAAAAACATCCCAATTAACTTCTAACGAGAGAAACTCTCCCAATCAATTTTCCAGATCTTTCCATCTCTACTCGTTCAACTTCCACTTACGCTTTTGTTCCAGCTGTATATACGTGACACGAATTGGACGGCTTTTCTTTGGATCCTCTCCAATACCTATGATGGGACCGCAACGAACGGTATAATAGTCCAAGTGAGATCGCACTAGTGCTTTGTATGTAATCGAATTAACTCCCGGGGTATACAGAATATATGTATTGCTTTCTTAATTACTTTTACTCCACAACAAATTATTATACATTATTATGAACTGGAACATATAGCCCCACGTGAAGAATCTATCGTGCTAAGAGTTGCGTTATTAATTGAATATTCAAAGTTAAATGTTGTCAGCTTTATACTTTTACTGGCACGTTATAGCGTTTAGCTCTATTATTTTCAAAATATTGTTTTGTAAAAAATCGCAATACTGCGCTTTTATTTCACAATTAATATTAGCATCATCACAAGTACCCCCTTTTTACGTCGCACAAATCATTAATGCATATGAGGAACAGCAGGGGACTATTGAACTTCCCTGATAGGCGGTCGGTTACTAAATTCATCACATTGTGTTCTCTCCTTCAGGAGGATGGCAACCCAGTTACATATTTGTCTCGATATGACATAACCATCAAGTTCATGAGTAACCTAGTATTATTCACAGTGTCGAAATCTTTTACAAAATCTAATAAAACTAAGACAAAATTGTCAGGATTAGATCATCTTCATTATTGGATCTATTTCAAAAACTCTATTACCTAGAAAATTGAACTTTGTCTCCAATACATATTATGTCCTGTAATCAAACGACAAGTCGCACAAAAACTTACATCTAATACAGTTTTTAAGTTGCAAGCAAACTGATGAATTACAATTATTTTTTGATTTTTTTATCATATTTAATACCACTTTGTTGAAGGTGTTCTCGATTCAAAGTACATACATAGAATTTTGATGTATCTACAGTGAAAATGAGAGAACTAGTGGCGATGGCAGCAACGTGATGCGGCGTTTGAGATCCGCGGAGCTAAGCTTAAAGTATTTCATGTATTGATTTTGTGCTAAGCGACTACGTAGCTCCAATTTGACCTCCTGTGAAACTCTCTCTACCCCCCCCCCCCCGCTTCCACTCCCATCCTATGTAGCCTGACGTGGCAAATAATACGAATGAAAGCTACGTGGCTTGAATCGGAAACCTCCCTTCCCCTGCGCCGCCCAGCGTAGCTTTCTACCCAACCTCGAATCACGTAGTTAATGGACGCTCCATTATGAGCCACCACATTTGTATTTGTGAAATTCATTAGGGTACGGAACCCTAATTTCACAGTGTTTGACTCTCACTTGCTCGGCGTTTGTTTACATCTAGCATGTAAATCACATTGCAGATCTTCGTCCAGAAGCAAATTCACTTTGATACTGGAACAAGGATCTAAACGACCACTTAACAACGAGGTGTGTTTGGAATTTGCTGCATTTTCAATTTGAGAAGCTGATTCTAAACTGGAAACACATAGACCAACCCAAGGACGCATTGTGAAGTTTTAATCTGCAGTCGACGTACCTGTATCCTGTTCACGGACACGTACGTCTCAGCAACGTAGCTAGCCGCCAGGGGCGCTGATATGCCCATCGTCATGTTCAGCTGGTAGAAGAACTGCGTCAGGGCGAAAACCTACACCAAGGTAATGCGGTATTTAATCGTCGGTACTTGCTATGCTTGCATTGAAATCATGCTGATGTTTACCATGAAGGAAACAAAATGTGGACCACGTGGGCATACGTTGGTCCAATAAAGAAAATTCTTTCACACTGCCAAAAGTCTGGACATTTTTTTTTTTTTTTCAAAAATAAAAATAAACTTTTCATATGTTTTAAATGAAAAAATAACAACTCCCAGAAACGAAAACGTTTGAACTACTTGATTTCTACATTTATTTTTTAACAAAGTGAAGCTGAAGTTTCAGTCCGTTCCAGTGACCATTGATCCACCCTCCTCATTCACTTACAGTCTATGTAATATCTGATAACATTGCTCCGGAATGACAAAAACAGTGCTCCGTGATACTACTTAATGGAGCGCACATATTAGAGCAGTATTCACCTGCTGCGCAGAGGCGACGCCTCCCATGAGCCAGTAGGTGAGCAGAGTGGCGAAGAGAGCCGTCCTGTCCACGAAGAACTCGATGGCCAACACGAAACTGCGCAGGTAAGCTGTGCGGGATACCTTGGAGATTTCAGACCTGTCAAGCAAAACGAAGATGCTCACTGGGTAAGTTAAACATCTCCAGAGAAAAACACGTTAACATTGGGAATGTATGCACTGCTCTGCCATCACCACTAGTACAATCAATGGTGTAACAGGCTAGCAGATCATTTATGAATTTAAATGCTATTCACCGTACGGGCGTAAATTTTCTTGAACCGAAATTTGCTTTTTGGTGACTGAAAATATGTAAATCAGTTTTGCACTAAATTGTAATCAACCCACCGAGCGGGGTGGGCGAACGGTTAACGTTCTGGCCTCGCATTCGGGAGGACGCGGGTTCGAATTCCCGTCCGGGCATCCAGATTTGGGTTTTCCATGGTTTCCCCAAATCATTCCAGGCGAATCCCGGGATGCTTTCTTAAAAAAGGCCATGGCCGAAATCCTTCCCATTCCTTGCCCCAATCCCATCCCGCCTCTAATGACCTCGCCGTCGACGAGGCGTAAAGCCCAAGTGAAAAAATATAATCAACCAGATACAAAAAAAGTGAACAGTTCTTCGTTCCGCAAAAGCAGATTCTCTTACATCGATTCAAAGCAATCGCTACTCAATTACTGCCTCCGTCAATAGAAGAAGTATGATCCGAAAAAGACGGCGTTGTCGCGAAAGCAAATAATGTAATTCAATTTAATTACGATGTAGCACACGCTACGGTGGAAATTTCCCTACACACCCATTTTTCCCCATTTCTGCACCCGCCTATTTTTTCCCTCTATAAATGTCAAATTTAAATTCCTTCAGCGTTTTTGTTAAATTATTCATCTCGCTTGGTAATTTATTCCAATCCCTGACCCCGTTACCAACGACGGAAAATCTTCCCACACCCTTATGCCTGAAATCGAATACCAACTTGTGGTCATGTCATCTTTTCTCTCCCACGCCCCTCTCCTAATTCTGAACTGCTGCTGTGGAAATTGTTTCACACACAAGTTGCTTCCTGAAGTGCTTCAGCCAATTTTAGGTCTTTGTTTCTTAAATTATTTTTTCTCTCAGCTTAACCAAATTATTCCATTTTCAGTGGCTTAAACTGTGCTTAATACTAAAATAGCATGTATAATGTCACGCGATGATAAAGTAAATTACTTTGGATAATTATGCACGTTTTCGCGGCGGCAATGCTTGATAAAAACTTCTCGGGTTTCAAGCCGCGTCAGAATTGAGCCGTCTGGCGACGTTTCGGAAGCTTGCACTGCTTCCATTGTCAAGCCCCCGCTTACTTTGTTTTTTGAACAAATGGGATAAATTAGAATAGTGTTAGCGTGAAGCAAAGAATCTTAATGCGACAATGAATGCTGGTATTGTGAGAGTTAATTTCAGCACCTGCGGGTGATGGCGACGAGTTTGGCGAAGGGCTTCTCCCACACGTACATCTTGATGGCCCTGATGCCCGCCACCACCTCGCTCATCATCCTCATCCTGTCGTCCGTACGCTGGGCCACCTCTCCGCGGTACTTCGCAGACAGCTTGCCGGTGATCTCTGCACACAATTACGCAATACACTTCATTTGTTCAGAACCAAATCATGAAAACAGCGTCGTGTGCATCATCCAGCAAGGGCAGGTGCAAGTCGTATTTTCGAGACGTAATAGTCAACGTATAGTGCTGTTCAATACCCAACGCACAACGCGCATAATTTCACAAAAACAAAACGCCCGTAAATTGGTGCTGTCGTTTTTAGTCTATAGCGGACATACGAACATTGCCTTATATAAATATCGTTATGCTTTCTTTCTGTTGGTTAAATCAAGGATTTCATTTGCTTTAAACCTTCTCCAGACAACGCGGATGATTCAGCAGCACCTGACCGTGACATATGTAATTTGTGTGTGTGTACTTTCTGTCTACTGTCGATACTTTCGATAGCTTTAAACCTTCTCCGGATAACGCGCTCAATTTTGCAAAAAAAAAACGCGGGTAAACCAATCCAGGAATTTTTATCTGTAGCGGAGACACATACGGACATTGCCTACATGGTTTTATAATTTTTATCTGGTTCCACCGCAGTAAGTTTTAACATTGGAGAATTATGAATAATTTTCCATGGGCAGTTTTTTTCTGCCCATTTGAATGACTAGAACTTACTATAAATTAATCACGAATCAAGCTACGACGGTGAGTAAAATGAAAACCTTAAATATTTTTTTAAATATTATTTATTGTGCAGAAGTGGTACAAAGCTGTATCACTTCTTAACATAATCTCCCCCACGCTCAATAAAAGTCCTCCAGCGCTTACAAAGTGCATAAATTCCTTTAGAAAAAAATTATTTTGCTAGTCCGCGCAACCATTCATGCACCGCGTGGCGTACCTCTTCATCACAACGGAACTTCTTTCTTCCCATTGCTTCTTTGAGAGGTCCAAACATATGGAAATCACTTGGGACAAGTTCTGGTGAGTATGGTGGATGAGGAAGACACTCAAAATGCAGTTCGATGATTGTTGCAACTGTTGTACGGGCAGTGTGGGGCCTTGCATTGTCATGTTGCAAAAGGACACCTGATGACAGCAATCCACGTCGCTTTGATTTGATTGCAGGCCGAAGATGATTTTTTAGGAGATCTGTGTGACAGTGGTTCCTCTAGGCATGTAATGCTCCAAAATGACGCCTTTTTCGTCCCAAAAGAGAGTCAGCATAACCTTCCCTGCTGATGGTCCTTTGGTTTTGGTGATGTTGAATGGCGTCATTCTTTGCTCGCTATCTTCGTTTCCGGTTGGTGGAGGTGAACCCAGGTTTCGTCCCCAGTAACGATTCTTGCAAGGAAGCCATCACCTTCTCGTTCAAAGCGCCGAAGAAGTTCTTCACAAGCATCAACACGTCATTCTCTCATTTCAGGAGTCAGCTGCCGTGGCACCCATCTTGCAGACACTTTGTGAAACTGGAGCACATCATGCACAATGTGGTGTGCTAAACCATGACTTATCTTTAAACATGCTGCAATGTCATTCAGTGTCACTCGGCAGTTTTCCATCACTATGGCTTCAACTGCTGCAATGTTCTGTGGAGTTACAACTCATTGTGCCTGACCTGGACGAGGAGCATCTTCCACTGAAGTCACACCATTTGCGAACTTCCTACTCCATTCGTAGACTTGCTGCTGTGACAAACATGCATCACCGTACTGAACCTACATTCTTCGATGAATTTCAATAGGTTTCACACCTTCACTACTCACAAACCGAATAACAGAACGCTGTTCTTCCCTGGTGCAAGTCTCAAGTATCTTTATACTGATACTGCGACGGTATTTGTGCATCTGCAATATGCTACTACCTACAGGCCATTCTACATGCTGCTTGTAGCACGCTTACCAACTTACAGGATAACGGCGCGAAATTTCGATTTTTTATTACAAATTTAAGGTTTTCATTTGACTCACTCTCGTATAAACAGTATCCGTTGAAATGAACCTCGATGCAATATAATACCGAAGACGAAACTTATGTGTTTTAAGGAAATCAGAAGGTGTTCGCTGGTAGATTGCTCCATTCACTTTTTCATAAGGGTTTTACGCCCTGTCGAGAGTTTATATAACCTACTATTTCCAAGTCAGAAACTAAAGTTAAATCACTATTCAGAGGAAAAGAGAAAAAAAAGGACTGATTTATTTAGCATCGAGAAGGCAGTTTTATACATTGTGTTTACCTGCAACGCAGCCCTCAGTAATAACAGAGAGAAACGCGTTAGGTACTTACGCTGGGACGGGATTGTGACGAAGGCGACAAAGGCGCAGCCCACGAAGGCGGACCAACCAACCTGCAGATACAGCAAGTAGATGACTACGGGCACCTGCAGCACGGCGCACCACATGGCGTGGCCCCACAACACCACGCGGTCGAACCGACTCACGTCGTTGGTCATCAGGTTGACTATACCTCCAGTCGCCGTGTTCTCAGGCGTCTGCCGGCTCAGTTTCAACACCTGTTGACATAACCAAGCGCCTCTCTAGTTTACCTCCTCAATCGCGTAACTCGCGTTTCCAAAAACAAATGGAGATGATCATCATACTGTCATAAATATTAACATGTTTGATCATATGAAGAAGTTGGTATACCATCATTAACAGCAACGATGATTTCGATAGCATAAAAGTTGATGTTATAATGAATGTTGAAGCCATAAATCACGAAAACGAACTACTCCGTAATAAGCTACGGTTGGATGTTCTAAATCACAACCTTATCAAGTAGACACTGCCAGTGAAGCCGTCCGTGTGGAAAATACGATATTTCCGTAGTTTTATCGACGATCAGTAAAATACGAAGATTATATTGCAGTTGCACGCCGGGAAAGCCTTCGTTCACACAACTGATAGTTGTCTTTAGGATAGGGTCACATGTATTTTTTTTGTTAATGTTAAGATTAGGTTTTAATTTATTACTCAGTTCCAATTAAGATAGCGTGATGATAATAAATTTCGGTTTTTAAGCCCAACCCTAACGTTTCGAACTGTGAAAACTCCGTCAAAACTGAAAAGTAATTTTAAGTTTTGCCAAACTATAATATCGAAAAGATTTTTTTTTCTCTTTTGTAAACTTACAAAACTGTGAATGCATTCACAGTTTTGTAAGTTTACATAGCAGCTAACCTGATGAAGCTAACGATGGTAGTTGCCGAAACGTTGTGTAAAGAATTAAGTAAAGAAACTAACCGGCAATAAAACCCGAGAATTATTAAATATTAATTATTTTAAAATCATGTACTCGCAACATGTTTGTACTTACACATTTTCCTTTGTAACGAAACGAATCCAAATCAAAATTCCCAGAAATACCCGACGCACGATGTTCAAATGTTGATTCCCTTACTCAGATTAATTTAGACATTGGCCGTACCATTCCAGCTACCGCATACTGCGTGGTATTTGTTCCTTTATCCATACTACATATACGAGTAACGAAATGAATTTGTGAGTAACGTTTCGGTACTTCCGAGTCAGGTGATGTATGTGTTAACCTGTGACAAATTCGTTACTCATTAACTTTACATACGGTTTGCTACAGCTCTACTCTCCTAGGTCGTTGACTGTCCTTTCAAGACAATTCTAAAAGCCTGATGCCTTGCTCGTATGCACATGAGTAATTATATTAATTCCACTGTTAGTAATTCCTTGATACAGACAATGTAGTTTCATCTCAATACCACCACTCCTAAAATATACTTGTCCTGCTTTAACAGCTCATATACGTAGGTTATCTGTGTTTATTAAAAACAAGAATTGGTAATAAGAGGATCGCAGTATATGTTTTCCTTGATTTTATGACCTCTCTGTATCCAGCTCAGTAAGGTCGAAGAGGCATATCACAACTCCACCCATAAAAATTGTTTAAAATTTTTAGTTTAAAATTAATCCATATTGCGAACAGGTCAAAAGTGAAAACTTGGTTAAACGAAACTGGACGTGCTCTCTAGTGGTACCTTTTTGTATAGATACGTGACTCTATCAATAATATTTTGCAATGGTGGTCGTGGATATATAATTTTCTTGTAGATTATGACGCAACTATCTATATTAGCAAAAACCATTAAAAAATATAATGCACGACAGTGATCAACAATGATAATTTGAAATTATCAGTTTTATTAATGCATTTGGTCCTCTCCTCACGATTGCCTCTTGCTAAAGTGGCGCGCAATAACTAATATATCTGCTGAACCTTGGTTTGAATAGGAAATTCTGCACAGGTAATTCTAAAAGCTTCATGAAATCGTATAATCACGACACGAGTATCGCGAGCAAGCATCCATTCACTTTATAATGGAATGTTATGCATAAAATAAACCTCAGAAGATGATCAATAGCACACAAATAACTTATTGAAGTATTTATTCATGCAAAATAGTATAAATTACATGTATGAAAATCCCTCCATTGTTGATGCTTGAAGTCGTCACATTGAATCCAGATGTGCGCACATCTGAAAAAAAAGTTTGTGTAGTTGATACGTTACGAGGATGAGACAACAGTCTACTTGTAGTACGTAACGAAGACGATGCCGCACACCTCATGCATGCTTAATATGCCAAGTTGGTATTTGTTCATGGGTACTGTAATGGGAATGCTGTAATTGTAATGCATAGCATTCCAACACCTGTGTCTCCCAAAACGAATGGAAATAGTACAAAATGTTTATACGAACTTTTTTACTCAATTTTATTCATACTACCAACTCCTTTAAATTTAACATTCCTTCTAAATCACCCTTTTTGATAGTACCCATCAACTTTATAAATTCTGTGAAATTCTCGTCCTTTACATTTCTCAATATGAAGCTAAAGAGAAAGCAAATAGTAAAATTCTAATTAACGGATTATTTTAAAGAAATTCAACTAGAGCACGAAGGTGGGTGCTCACTATTTATAATGCCTCTTATTTTGGAAAACTGTGATGTAACGTGTTCCAAGTGCGTAGACGGCCCACTCTTTTGTGGCGGTTATCTAAAGCCCCTCTGGTTGTATTTGAAGGAAATTTTGTGGTGTTACAGTAGTAAATAAGGGAAAAATTTACTAAAAAGAAAGGGATCATCCTTGTTCAGGCATACACATGTTCCATGAACCCATCGAAATTCAATAGAAAAGAAAAAAAGAAATCAATGTATTTTATAAGGGATACTGTTCCCCCCCCCCTTTTTCTATCATTGAGTCTAATGTATGAAGAAGATCGTGTGTATATTTACTTCATAGACTCGTAGAATTCCGATATATATGTAGATAAAGTTGAATGATTTTCTATTTGTGTTCGTTGACGGTCCAATTTCTACAGATTCGATTCTGATTGACTGAAATTCAGTAACGGCGTGTAATGAGCACCTTAAATCCATGACCACGCGTCAAAAGTCTTCGAGGAGTCGAAAAAAAAAATTGTTTCAAATTTTGAGTCGGGTGAAAGTTTTATAACATTTTATTTTTGTTTAATACCATCAAACACGATTACATGCTATAGGCAAGAGATTTCCAACGAGGACGGTACCACCCACCTGTGGGCGTTGACGAGATCATAGGGAGCGTCCAAGGCAAATTTAGGTGGCGTTGAGGACCAACCACCACCGCCAGCATTCCAGTATTATATCCAACTTTAAGTGTTGCATCAAGGAAGTTTATAATTGCATTTCAATGATCATATGGA
Organism: Vandiemenella viatica; assembly: GCA_031002005.1. NCBI lineage: Eukaryota > Metazoa > Arthropoda > Insecta > Orthoptera > Morabidae > Vandiemenella > Vandiemenella viatica. Next base: position 56,901,898 of record JARYHS010008075.1, on the reverse strand, counting down.
ACCAAAAAAGTATTTAGCGTGGTCACCAATATATTAAACAAGGAAAGAGACAGATTGTCCACAGTTGAACGCGGCAAATTAAGGTTGCTGATAACAAATAAGGCATCAGATATCGAAGAATTAGTGCCGTTACACCGAGCTCAGTCCTCTAATTAATAATATTTTTTCGTAATATCTATTCGTTAATTAAACTTTGAACAATACACCAATGTTATTAATATGTTTTAATAGGGCAATTTTAGAAATCTGGTCTTGTTTCTCCAAATATATGTTACTGTACACTTCACTTAAGAGGAACACCATCAAATCACTGTTTGAAAAATGTTAGATCACTATGGGTAACATTATTTATGTTTCAGAGATAATTCACTGGCGTCTTCAGTCTAGATGTGTACCATGAAATGATTCGGTAGCAGCCAATGGATAAGGCAGAAAGTGGATTAGGTGGTTTTCCACATTTATTAATAGATGTGTAACGCTACTTTAAGGATGTATCCAGGCATGGGCGGATACAGGATTTTGGTTTGGGAGGGGCTTGAGCGGACTTTGGTTTGGGGGTGGGGGGCTTGGCTTGAGTGGATTTTGGTTTGGGGGGGGGGCTTGAGTCGGGCAAGGAGTAGTCTTTATAGTCTCCTCGGACCTCGGATCAGTAGAGCTAAAAAAAAAATCCAAAATTACAATGTCGGGTGGACTAGATCCTTTTGGGGGGCCGGGTGTGGTATACCTTCCTGTAGAGCAGACTGCAGCAGGCGACCCTGAGCCTCATGCCGGCCAGCATGGCGGCCTTAGAGTAGTGGTGGCTGCCGGTGACTCTCAGCAGCACGACGGCCACGAGGGCGGAAGCATAGGCGTACTCCTCCGACAGCGGCATCGCCGCACTCGGCGCGAAGAACTGCACCACCTTGCCCACCAGCAGCGGCTGCGCCGTCCTGGACACAGCCCCACAAATAAAATCTCTCAAAATGCTCATCCAGACAGTTTTTGCTGTCTGCGAATACTTAGTTCCTTCATATTGCTCAAAGAAAAACAAATCCTGCAAGTAAAGAGTAAAATGATAGCCTAACATTGCCAATTACTCAAAACAGTAAACAGACCATTCTTGTGGCAACTTAAAAACTCAAGAGGATTTGCGCCACAATTCTCTGGCGGTTGAAGTAATAGCGCAGGCTGTTGGTATGCCTCTGCTGTGAAGAACTTCTCACCGAGACGACGCTTATGGGCAGTGGATCACACGAATTACCACTGTTGTCGTAGTTAGCAATCGGGAGAAAGTAAGTCAACTAAGTACTTATTATGCGATGTGAGTGTAAACCAAATGAAACAGCGGCAGCTTGTGCGATAGGCTGAGTCTGCCACGTACACACTTTGACAATTAATTTGGACGCCGCTGAAAAATTCTATCACTCTTATTTTGCACAATCTGACATCAATGTCATCCTAAGAAACAGTGACGCAATACTGGGATGACATTGATGTCATATTTTGCATAATAAGAGTGATAAAAGTTTTCAGCGGTAACCAAATTTATTGTCAAAGTGTGTAATTATATAATATTTCTCTAGAACTATAGGTTTTCTCGCCCTTCACCCCACCTACGTTCCCCATTCTAAAGGTGAGCGTTGGTTGATCACATCCATCCTTCTCGCTAAGTGTCTTGTCTGCTTGCAGGAATAAGGTTTAATACCTCAATATTGTGTTATTCGTGTTCGCCTTGTTGTATACGTCGATACCAACAACCATCATTGACTTGATCTTTTCAATCCTCCCTCAATTACATTATCTTTTTGATATGATAAAATATTAACGTATACATTTTCCTCATACTCAAGGAGAAAAGCTTGCCAACAACAAAAATTGAAGCATGTTCGAGTGTCAATGTAACTTCGCACACACAAATACCATCGGCGGGTATATAACTGATCAGAGTTACAAGTCTCTGTGACTTGTATAACGCCCACGAGAGTGTATTGATGTTTTTCGTCCTTAGTGTTGTTGCAGGCCTGGTAGCGTATGAAAGGAGACGAGAACAGCGGCAAATGTTGAGTGATCACCGTGAAAGGAAGCGTGACAAATAGGATAAAAAATTAAGGCCAATCTGTTTGACATCTGTGGTAGGTAAATTAATTAAGAGATTTATATGAAACCACTCCAGAAATGTATGTAAGGACCATAAGTGGTTTACATGTCGACAACATAGCATTAGACAAGGATATTCATGCTAATCACAACTAGTAGGCTATATGTAAGAGACGTCGGATGAAATGGACAAGGAAGACCAAATGGATAATGTAGAACAAGATCATTCAAAGGCTCTTGACAGAGTTAATTACAAAGTGATGGTAAATAAGGTAAAAACATTTGGGGTGAATGAAAAGTAATTTGCTGGGTAAAAGTATTCTTAAGAGATAGAAAGCAAAAACTCAGGGTAGTCGAGGCGGTATCAAAAGAAGTAGAAGTGAAAATGAGAGTGCCACAGGTTAGTGTTTTGGGACCTTTGCTATTCGTTATTCTAATGAATGACTGTGTTGATAGTTTACTGTCAGAAATTTAGGTTGTTTGCAGGTGACATAGTCCTACATAATAGGATCAAATGGTAGAAGACTGAACAGCTGCAGGGTGAGTTAGGTAGGATATCTAGCTGAGTAGATCAATATGGGATGAAGACAAATGCAAAGAAGGGTAAGCTTATTAGGTACACAGATAAAAAACTGAATGCCGATTATGATTATAAAGTGGAGAAGGAATTGCTTGTCGGAGTCTTGAGATGCAAAAACCTTGGCATAACAATTGATAACAAACTCTGCTGGGCAGGACACATTGCACAGATTATAGAAAAATATTTTAAAATCGTTCACGTGTTGGAGAGACTTTTTTATTTATGGTTTAATGCCTCGTCGACGACAGGAGGTATGGGATTGGGGACAAGGAACGGTAAGTAAAGCGGCCATGGCCATTTTAAGGAATCATCCCGGGGTGTTGGAAAGAGTGATGAGGGGATATACTAGAGAAATAATGGATATGGTTAACAAAACTTTCGTTCGAATTTGGTTGTGTAGAATAGGATGCACATTTTGGGTATCAAATAGAAGAGTTAAAGAAGGTGCAAAGGACTGCTAGATTTGTCTCTGGAAATTACTGCAGAACATAATCAGTAACTGATATGATAAAGGAACTGGAATGAGATTTACTGGAAGACAGGAGGAGGGAGAAGAGTATAATGTGAGTGCACAAGTCGTATTTTGGTGCTGATGCTTGCTTGGAAAGACATTGGTGTAAGAATTAGGAGTGCATTGAAGGGAATAGATTATTATAGGCACAAGCTGGCACTTGATTTCAAACACAACGATGTGGGAAGATTTTCTTTCATAGGGGAGTCGGGAATTGGAACGAGTAACCAACAGAAATGATGAACGATTTAGCTAAACCGCTTAAAGAATTTAAAGCTGAAATTTGCAGAGGGCAGAAGCAGGTGGGTACAGGAAGGAGAAAAATGGGTGTGTGGGATAATAGCCAACGGAGCGTCCGCTCCATCGCAATTAAATTAAATTAAAAAAGGACACTGACATGTCGCGCGTTCTTATGAGACAGCGTTGTCAGCAACTGACAAGGTCTGAAAGATGCCTCATTGTGAGTCTCTATTTGGATGGCTGTTTAAATAGTGCAACATCCATATTTTTGAGACAATTGGATGTGACAGGGCCCGATGTTAGACTGCATGGGAACATGAGGGTAGATACACTTGTCGTCAAGGTTCCGGTCGACCATGTCTGAACACCACAAGGGAGGATAGCCGTATTGAACACCAAGCGCATCGTAACCCTTCCAGTCGACCATGTCTGAACACCACAATGGAGGATAGCCGTATTGAACACCAAGCACATCGTAACCCTTCCAGACGACCATGTCTGAACACCACAAGGGAGGATAGCCGTATTGAACACCAAGCACATCGTAACCCTTCCAGTCGACCATGTCTGAACACCACAAGGGAGGATAGCCGTATTGAACACCAAGCACATCGTAACCCTTCCAGACGACCATGTCTGAACACCACAAGGGAGGATAGCCGTATTGAACACCAAGCACATCGTAACCCTTCCAGTCGACCATGTCTGAACACCACAAGGGAGAATAGCCGTATTGAACACCAAGCACATCGTAACCCTTCCAGACGACCATGTCTGAACACCACAAGGGAGAATAGCCGTATTGAACACCAAGCACATCGTAACCCTTCCAGACGACCATGTCTGAACACCACAAGGGAGGATAGCCGTATTGAACACCAAGCACATCGTAACCCTTCCAGTCGACCATGTCTGAACACCACAATGGAGGATAGCCGTATTGAACACCAAGCACATCGTAACCCTTCCAGACGACCATGTCTGAACACCACAAGGGAGGATAGCCGTATTGAACACCAAGCACATCGTAACCCTTCCAGTCGACCATGTCTGAACACCACAAGGGAGGATAGCCGTATTGAACACCAAGCACATCGTAACCCTTCCAGACGACCATGTCTGAACACCACAAGGGAGGATAGCCGTATTGAACACCAAGCACATCGTAACCCTTCCAGTCGACCATGTCTGAACACCACAAGGGAGAATAGCCGTATTGAACACCAAGCACATCGTAACCCTTCCAGTCGACCATGTCTGAACACCACAAGGGAGAATAGCCGTATTGAACACCAAGCACATCGTAACCCTTCCAGTCGACCATGTCTGAACACCACAAGGGAGGATAGCCGTATTGAACACCAAGCACATCGTAACCCTTCCAGACGACCATGTCTGAACACCACAAGGGAGGATAGCCGTATTGAACACCAAGCACATCGTAACCCTTCCAGACGACCATGTCTGAACACCACAAGGGAGGATAGCCGTATTGAACACCAAGCACATCGTAACCCTTCCAGTCGACCATGTCTGAACACCACAAGGGAGGATAGCCGTATTGAACACCAAGCACATCGTAACCCTTCCAGACGACCATGTCTGAACACCACAAGGGAGGATAGCCGTATTGAACACCAAGCACATCGTAACCCTTCCAGTCGACCATGTCTGAACACCACAAGGGAGAATAGCCGTATTGAACACCAAGCACATCGTAACCCTTCCAGTCGACCATGTCTGAACACCACAATGGAGGATAGCCGTATTGAACACCAAGCGCATCGTAACCCTTCCAGACGACCATGTCTGAACACCACAAGGGAGGATAGCCGTATTGAACACCAAGCGCATCGTAACCCTTCCAGTCGACCATGTCTGAATACCACAAGGGAGGAGAGCCGTATTGAACACCAGGCACATCGTAACCCGTTCACATCTGGGCACGCCATGCGAGAAGAAGTAATGGATTCCTTGCAACACTGTATCATGTCGCAGCATTTGTCGCAGCAGCCAGAGTAGGGAATTACCGTCCCCTGGGGGGCTGCCGTTAACACCACAACGGAAACGGCTGCATTAGGGTGGTGCTGCAACCAGGACTTGCTGATGAATGGCGCTGAATAGTGTTCAGCGATGAAGTGCGTTTGAGCACTACGTCCGATGACCATCGTCGGCGATTATGGCGTCGACCTGCGGAGAGATCCCATTGTTCCAACGTTTTGGAGAGGCGCAGAGGTGTTATTCTTAGCGTCATGGCGTATAGGGTATGATTACAGCTGGTAGTGATTGAGGGAACTCTGACGCCACAACGGTACGTCACGGACATCCTGCGTCCTCATGTGTTACCTCGCATGTGACAGTATCGTGGTACCATTATTCAGCATGGCAATGTTCACACAGCACGTGTCTCTATCAACTGTCTGCGTAATGTCGAGGAAATGCTGTGGTCAGCAAATCCCCAGATCTTTCCCCTGTAGAACATGTGTGCAACCAGTTCGGTTGTAAACTAGGTTGCAGTTCAATTATCAAGCAAATAATAGACTATTTAACTACTTTCCGAAAATGGTTTTAAATTGTTTATTGGTACCCGTTATTCACTGGGTACTAGTTATTTTTTGACGAAAGTGCTTCTTTTGCATAACATTCAAACTTAGAATTTAAAGGATTTAAAAGCCCGGCAAAACGCTCCTTTGCTGCCTGGTGCGGCCCAACGACACTCGTGACGTCACATGATAGTAAACGCTGCAGCCGCTAATGGAGCGTTTCCTATTATCCAAGTTTTCAACTATTTTTATTGTTTTTTGCTGGTTATTTCTTATGAAAGTTCGTTTTGAATACAAAATCGAGAGCAATATTTAAAAGCCTACAGCGGAAAAATATCGAAAACAGGCACCTTATTTGTGGGGCTAGCTATACAAACATCCCCTGAGTTTCATTCTGTGGAGCTTCAAAATGTTACAATTTCAGTTTGATAATGCGACAAAGTTACTTACCATTTTCTATGAAGCTCATTTACACGGCAATTTCGTAAAGCCAAATGTAATACGTTGTTTAAGGCGAGTATCACTAAGGTCCTAACCTTAGTGATACTCGCCTTAGGTTCGATCGTCGCTTCGAAATATGTTTCATTTGTTTTCTGCTGTGTTTTCTTTGGATACTAGTTGCTGTTAGTTGCGTTGCATATTCATTTCTTTCCGAAAATCCACCAAAACATCAATTTGTTTTAAAAAAAAAAGGCTTCACAACTTTTTGTATAACAAGCGAATTACAACCATTTGAAACAAAAGCAAAGAAAACAAAAAAAATACCGCCTAAATAGACGCATTTATGTCAGGAAGGTAACCTGCAGTAGTTACAAATTGCAACAAAAGGGACACAAAGCGTTACGGAACTGTTGCAAGATTAGAGTGAAATTTGTATAAGTGATCTCACTTCTAAAGTAAATTCCATTATTCACCGCCGTGCAGCTGTATTTTTTCCATGATAATGTATCTCTGGTATGTTTAAAAATTAAGAGAGGAAGGATATCTTTTCATAAAGTTTTTCTTCTATAGCAGCAATTTTTATTTCAAACGCTTGCATGGCGCTTGCCAATCAAAAATTTATGTATTCTTTGAATAAAAACATGATTCTGTAGTGCAAAAAACAGCAAACAAAAATGGAAAAATTCCACACAAAAAATATAACCCCAACCAATGTTCGAACGTAGGACGTTCTCAATTCCATTAGTATTCTTCAACCACGCAGCTACCCGGACACTACCTCTTAGAAGCTTCTCTTTCTGTTATTAGTAAACACTTAAACATCACAGTTTCTTCGTGTGAGATGCAGTGAAACGCGGTAGGTAAATAAATAAACAAACAAATTCAGTTTCGAAATTTTTCGCTTTTAGCAGGCGTCATATTAATCAAATATTCCACTTACTTTTTTCGGGGATCGCACTGCTTTGATTGATGGATTAGTACCGACGTTTCGGCGCCCAACCTGGTGCCTTCATCAGGGTTTTCAGAATCGTAATATCACTTGTGATGGTTTTCACACAACTCCGATCCCCGAAAAAAGTAAGTGGAAAATTCAGTTTCGTTGACAAAAAAAATATTCATTTATCTATAATCTTTTATCTGCGATTAAGAAAAAGAACACACAACATATAGTTATTTAATTGTTGTGACCGAGCATGATGGGTGAGCGTTAACGGTCTGGCCTCGCATTCGGGAGGACGCGGGGTCGAATCCCCGTCAGCCATCCAGATTTGGTTTTTCCATGGTTTCCCCAAATCACTCCAGGCGAATACCCGGATGCTTCCTTCAAAAAGGCCTTGACCGATTTCCTTTGCGTGCCTCGTCCCCAGTACTATCCCGCTTCTAATGACCTCAACGTCGACTAGGCGTAAAACAATGAATAAAAAAATTATTGTGCTTACCTTATACCAATATCTATTAAAACAACTAATTTAATTTATAATTTTAGTCATTCTTAGAAATGATTTCAGTTAATCTTTAAATTTCAATTTAAATATAAATGATTCTGAAATTGATGTTGTTACATTTTTAAGCTCCACAGAATAAAAGTCTAGGGTTGTTTCTATAGCTAGCTCCACTAATAAGGCGTCTATTTTCGATATTTTTCCGCTGTAGGCTTTTACAAATTGATATCGATTTTGTATTCAAAATGAAATTTCATCAATATCAAGATATAACCAGCAACAAACAATAAAAATAGTTGAAAACTTGGATAATAGGAAACGCTCCATTCGCAGCCGCAGCATTTACAGACATGTGACGTCACTAAAGTGACCACCAATCCTAGAGCTTTTTCTGTCACGTGACCAGAGGTAAGAAAAATCTAATTTTTATTTCGCTTTTTTTTATTCAAATAATCCACTTTTCTTTTCAAAATTAAAAAAAAAAAGCATGTTGAAGCATTAATCTACGAGAATGACTACAATTTATATTTTCAATACTGTCAAATAGCCTATTGACCAGTTACAACATGTCACATTACGATAGTTATCGCACCTGCCAAGCTTGATGTAAAAGTCGATCGAGAGTGTGTCATTGTGCTATGGCGCGAGTTGCGGTAAACGTGTGTGCGGGTAGACATGATTGTACCGAACAGTAAAGCATCCTCGTGTTAAGGGAAGTCTTTGGACGAGCTACCGCGTCGGTTAAGCGCTGAGTGAATATTTTGTACATTTAAAGACTGTTAATTGTGTCTGTCGTCCACTACTGTAGGAAGAAATACAGTGTTGTGCCATTTGTGGAAGTTTAAAGAAAGTTCACCTCGCTAAGAACAAGCAATCTTCGTGAACGATTATTCAGGGCAGTCCTTCTTACCTGTTAATTACAAGAAAAATAAATATGGTAAGGTGGTCGGGATGTAACTGATGAAAATCTGTGCAATAAATAGTGTCTTGAGTTTGATATACTTTGAGTGTGTTCGTGCAGTTAAGAAACTTTGATAGAACAATTCCAACCCCACCCAACTAGGCGACCATCTTAAAATTATTCCTGAATAATTTCCTGTAGTTTACGAAGTATCGATTGCCGGAAAAACATGGTCAGAAAAGAAGACAATAAGTGGTGATAGTGCAATAAATTCTAATCATCAGCTTACTATATTATGTCACGGTAGAGAAACCAAACAGTATTTCCATACGGCTTGCCGTGATTAGGGCTTATCATTCTAAATATTAAACAGTATTTCCATAAACAGTCGTGGCCCAGCCTTTCTCAGAAGATTTCATGACATCCTTCCCAACCGAATCACTGCAAGCATCCAGGCAAGAGGGTTTGCACTGTCACACTTAATTATGCTCATACTGCTAAATTCTTTCTAAATTTGACTCAGTTTAGAAATCACATACCTTCTCAACCCGTGAAGATTCGTTTCCTCCTCCCCTTCTGTGTGTTTCACTTTTTTTACAAGCAGTGTATTTAAATCAATCTAATAATATTTGTGACAATACAAATATTACAGTGTTTCCTAAAAGACACGATGTGATGTGAGGTACCCTTGGAATAGCTGGACGTGCGGTCTGACAGGTAGTTGGCGGAACAATACAGAGGCGACCGTGGCTAATCTGGCTCGCTCGTTCGCTCCGCTTGAAACCACGGAGCTTACGTGATGTGAGCGGTATCACACTTTGAAAACGTGGGTCAGCGACCAACGGAAGAAATTCTGTGGAAGATGACAATATCTTACATCACTCTGAGCCAATGCCGATCGTTTAACAAGTACAAATGACTACCTTCTCAACATTCTTCCCTGACTCACGTGACGTCACGACGGTTTTGTGACGTAGCCACCGGACCTTGATGTAGTTGGTGCTGGTTCACCTAGTGCAACACCATCTATATCAAAGTCCAGCGCCTACGTCACAAAATTGTTCTGACGTCACGCGAGTCATGACAGGCCGTTGAAAGGGTAGCCATTTGTAATCAGTTGGGCGTGTGAACTGTGTTTTTTGTCGTTTTATGTGTTTTACGATAGTTATTACTGAATTGTTCTTCTACAATTGCGCTCCAAGATGCAATAGAAATTATCCAAAGGGACTGAAAGTTCGGTTTTTCCGTTTCCTAAAGAGGATACATTACGTCGGAGATGGATATCAACAATACACAGAAACTTTACACCAACAGTTTATGCCAAAGTAAATATCTTTCTGCTTTAAAATATTTCTTTCGTCTTGTATTTTTATTGTTAATTAACTGTAATATTAGTAGTCCGTCGGTTCTATAAATACATTTCTATAGCACTATTTATTTGTGTTAAATTTTAGAAGTTGTTTTACTAGTTCGTTTGCATCAGGTTAACGTCGTCACTAGAAGCTTATTTACTAATTATAACCAAACTCCTCATATCTTATACTATAAGAAGGACAGTCTGGTCCAGGCTGCATTCCAACCTAACCACTATCTCCGCAAATATTTCCAGTACCCATCCTGATCTGGGTTTTCCATGGTTTCCCTAGATAGCTCCAGGCGAATGCTGGGATGGTTCCTCACAATAGCCCATGGGCGCCTCCTGCCATATCCCGTATATCCCTTCCAAACCATTACCTTTTCTGATAGGTGCAATGCACCCTCCGCCAAACACTTTTAGTGAATCGCGGAGTAATAGTAATAGTAATAGTAAATAATACTCACACACCTTAACACAGTAAATGCCTCGGAACTACATTTCAAATAGTGACATCATTTTCTGCATCAGGATTCCTCGTTTTCATAGCACAAATTATAATAATTTCATCTCATACCTTCAGTGTGAAATACAACAGCACTGAAGCAAGCGCAATAACACATTCACTATATCGGGATGTAAACTTGATCCCAATATTCGCAGCAGCACACTTACATAAGAAATTATTCAATTAGGCCTTGTGAATATAGGTCTACTAAAAATTTGCAGACGAATTGAAATTCATTTAAAGTTTTGACATATAGTAATTTATTTGAGAGAAATGAAACTTTAATTATGACGATTGACAGTTAAGTAGAAAGGGAGTATAATGTTGTGATCGTTAGTACGCTAATATTTTAGTACAGTATATTCTCGTACACAAGTACCATTTCAATTATTGCACAAAAACAGTCCCATTATCCATCCCTTCGATTTAATTTTCTTATTCTTTAGAATGTTTATAACTGATACAGTTATCTCTTTGTGGCAGTTTTTGAACTACACTTTGTAAAAGAAGAGCAATCTGTAGTGATAAGATAGATATCAGAAATCAGACACAACGAATGACACCACCACTTCCAAATTGCTCACATTTACTTTGACTGTTAAACCTTCAAGAGAAGAAATCTTATATCTTATATATATATAAAAATAGACGTGTTTTTTACTATATTTCACTTTTCAGCCAACACTACCTAGCACAGATCACTGATGTTTGAGGGTGGAAGTAGCATGGAGTTTCCTGTCGTGCACAACGTTGGCCGAATGCCGATAGCTGTGGGGATGTGGGAGATATAATGATTAAAGTTGGTAAGTGCAGGGCGTTTTCATATTTCGACCAAAAATTCGTATTTCCGTAAACTCCTCTTTCCTGCCACAACTACATAACATAGACCTTTGGTGTTTGTGTGTGGTAGTAGAATCGTCTTTCTTGTCGTGCACTATGGTTGTTAGATGTCGGTAGCTATGGGGGTGTGGGAGAAATGGGGGTTGAAAGTGGTCGACCTGTGGCAATTTCATACTTCTGCCAAAGACAAAAGTGTCATGGTGTATCACTTTTCAGCGAAAACTATAGATCACAAATAACTGGCGTTTGTGTGTAGTAGTAGCACATAGTCACCTTTCGATCACAACAGCGGCCGATTTTCAGAAACTGTGGTACTGTGGTAGATATGGTGGTTGTAAGTGGCCGACCAAGGATATTTTCGTATTTCGACGGCCTCCGCATATGTCACTTTTCTGCCACAACTACATAGCATAGAGCATTGGTGTTTGTGTTTGGTAGTAGAATCGTATCTCATGTAGTGCACTATGGTTGTTAGATGTCGGTAGCTATGGGGGTGTGGGAGAAATGGGGGTTGAAAGTGGTCGATCTGTGGCAATTTCATACTTCTGCCAAAGACAAAAGTGTCATGGTGTATCACTTTTCAGCGAAAACTATAGATCACAGATAACTGGCGTTTGTGTGTAGTAGTAGCACATAGTAACTTTTGATCACAACAGCGGCCGATTTTCAGAAACTGTGGTACTGTGGTAGATATGGTAGTTGTAAGTGGCCGACCAAGGATATTTTCGTATTTCGACTGCCTCCGCATATGTCACTTTTCTGCCACAACTACATAGCATAGAGCATTGGTGTTTGTGTTTGGTAGTAGAATCGTATCTCATGTAGTGCACTATGGTTGTTAGATGTCGGTAGCTATGGGGGTGTGGGAGAAATGGGGGTTGAAAGTGGTCGACCTGTGGCAATTTCATACTTCTGCCAAAGACAAAAGTGTCATGGTGTATCACTTTTCAGCGAAAACTATAGATCACAAATAACTGGCGTTTGTGTGTAGTAGTAGCACATAGTCACCTTTCGATCACAACAGCGGCCGATTTTCAGAAACTGTGGTACTGTGGTAGATATGGTGGTTGTAAGTGGCCGACCAAGGATATTTTCGTATTTCGACGGCCTCCGCATATGTCACTTTTCTGCCACAACTACATAGCATAGAGCATTGGTGTTTGTGTTTGGTAGTAGAATCGTATCTCATGTAGTGCACTATGGTTGTTAGATGTCGGTAGCTATGGGGGTGTGGGAGAAATGGGGGTTGAAAGTGGTCGATCTGTGGCAATTTCATACTTCTGCCAAAGACAAAAGTGTCATGGTGTATCACTTTTCAGCGAAAACTATAGATCACAGATAACTGGCGTTTGTGTGTAGTAGTAGCACATAGTCACTTTTTGATCACAACAGCGGCCGATTTTCAGAAACTGTGGTACTGTGGTAGATATGGTGGTTGCAAGTGGCCGACCAAGGATATTTTCGTATTTGGACTGTCTCCGCATATGTCACTTTTATGCCACAAATACATAGCATAGAGCATTGATGTTTGTGTTTGGTAGTAGAATCGTATCTCATGTAGTGCACTATTGTTGTTAGATGTCGGTAGCTATAGTGGGTGTGGGAGATATGGGGGTTGAAATGTGGTCGACCTGTGGCAATTTCATACTTCTGCCAAAGACAAAAGTGTCATGGTGTATCACTTTTCAGCGAAAACTATAGATCACAGATAACTGGCGTTTGTGTGTAGTAGTAGCACAGAGTCACCTTTCGATCACAACAGCGGCCGATTTTCAGAAACTGTGGTACTGTGGTAGATATGGTGGTTGTAAGTGACCGACCAATGATATTTTCGTATTTGGACTGTCTCCGCATATGTCACTTTTCTGCCACAACTACATAGCATAGAGCATTGGTGTTTGTGTTTGGTAGTAGAATCGTATCTCATGTAGTGCACTATGGTTGTTAGATGTCGGTAGCTATGGGGGTGTGGGAGAATGGGGGTTGAAAGTGGTCGATCTGTGGCAATTTCATACTTCTGCCAAAGACAAAAGTGTCATGGTGTATCACTTTTCAGCGAAAACTATAGATCACAGATAACTGGCGTTTGTGTGTAGTAGTAGCACAGAGTCACCTTTCGATCACAACAGCGGCCGATTTTCAGAAACTGTGGTACTGTGGTAGATATGGTGGTTGTAAGTGGCCGACCAAGGATATTTTCGTATTTCGACTGTCTCCGCATATGTCACTTTTCTGCCACAACTACATAGCATAGAGCATTGGTGTTTGTGTTTGGTAGTAGAAATCGTATCTCATGTAGTGCACTATGGTTGTTAGATGTCGGTAGCTATGGGGGTGTGGGAGAAATGGGGGTTGAAAGTGGTCGATCTGTGGCAATTTCATACTTCTGCCAAAGACAAAAGTGTCATGGTGTATCACTTTTCAGCGAAAACTATAGATCACAGATAACTGGCGTTTGTGTGTAGCAGTAGCACAGAGTCACCTTTCGATCACAACAGCGGCCGAATTTTCAGAAACTGTGGTACTGTGGATATATATGGTGGTTGTAAGTGGCCGACCAAGGATATTTTCGTATTTCGACTGTCTCCGCATATGTCACTTTTCTGCCACAACTACATAGCATAGAGCATTGGTGTTTGTGTTTGGTAGTAGAATCGTATCTCATGTAGTGCACTATGGTTGTTAGATGTCGGTAGCTATGGGGTTGTGGGAGAAATGGGGGTTGAAAGTGGTCGACCTGTGGCAATTTCATACTTCTGCCAAAGACAAAAGTGTCATGGTGTATCACCTTTCAGCGAAAACTATCGATCACAGATCTCTGGCGTTTGTGTGTGGTAGTATCACAGAGTCACCTTTCGATCACAACAGCGCCCGAATTTCTGAAACTGTGGTTGTGTGGGATATATGGTGGTTGTAAGTGGCCGACCAAGGATTTTTTCGTATTTTGACGAAAGGCATGTGTCTCCGCAGATTTCTGTTTTCTGCCACGACTACATAGCATAGAGCATTGATGTTTATGTGTGGTGGTAGAATCGTGTCTGTTGTCGTGCACTATGGTTGTTAGATGTCTGTAGCTATGGGGGTGTGGAAGATATGGGGGATGAAAATGGTCGACCTGCGGCAATTTCATATTTCTGCCAAAGACGCATGTGTCACGGTGTATCACTTTTGAGTGAAAACTATCAATCGCAGATTACCGGCGTTTTTGTGTGGTAGTAACACAGAGTCACCCATCGATCACAACGTTGCCCGAAATTCGGTAACTGTGGGAGTGTGTGAGATATGGTGTTTGAAATTGGTCGATCATGAATATTTTCGTATTTCATCCAAAGACTTGTGTGTATCCGTAAATTTTACTTTGCTGCCGGAACTACATAGCGCAGAAGACTGGTATTTGTGTGTGGTAATGGTATCCAGTCTCCCATCGTGCACTATGGTGGTTAGATGTCTACAGCTGTGAATATGAATACATTACAATCACGAACGAAGTTGTGGATACCAGCTACTATATTATAATTGTGGAAGTAAGTTTCTGTCTTTTTGTTACGTTTTGACGACTAAATGGCTATATCAATATTGATGGAATTTAACAATGAAATAGTGTAGGAAGGGCACAGGACATTTTTTCGATATGAATAACAGTTTTAGTCTCGAAATTTTAAGAACTTATCGAATGATGAAAGACAGACAGATTCGTGTGTTAGTCTGTAATGTTACGTTGGTTGCTCAGTAGCGCAGTCTGTTAGTGTTTGATTTGTTAATAAATTTCGATAAGAAACAAAACTTATTATTTATTATAGAAGTCAATTTGCTCTGCACTTTACTATTCATTTGTGTCTGTATAAAAGTTTCTGGCACCAATTTGTCTTCCTTTCTGACATGCCTTACGGACGTAAACCTGGCCTAAGGTGCAGGTCTAGAAGACAATATGCTGCTATTAGATTATAAGATTCAGATGCTCAGGTTGAAGAAAGAAGAAAAAAACCAAGCTGAAATATAGCTGCCATCAGTTAACCCCCCCCCCCTCCCCCCCACACACACACATCCCCGCACCTTCGCTTACTTTTCTGTTTTTAAATATGTTGTAAATTGATTCTCTTCATGAGACAGATTAGACGATAGGATGATATAATGATGGCTTTCCATCATATTATGTCGACTCGGTGTTGTTTGGGACAAATCTTACGTTACTAACAGTTTTCTATATCCAATTCTGGCAATGAAACTCCACGCGTACGAAGTCGCGGGTAACAGCTAGTTGAATAAAAAAGTAGTGGATGATATGGCATCAGGAATTCACGGAAAATTCTATTTTGTGGCCTCTGACATTTCCAGTGTGTACTGATTCTAATTTCAAGCAGACTAACTCTCTCCAAATATTTTTGGCCTATTTTGTTGAGTACTGTACCCATACAGTATTAAAAAGATTTAAACGTGAGTTATGTGCTCTCATCAAAATAAACAGAAATCATCTATATGTCTAACAAGGTTTCATCTAGATGGCTTTTAAAGTGCAGGCTGATGAAAAATCGATATACTGATTTTTCGCCAGCATATGTAAGGGGAAAACAAACTGACCATAAATTTCTCTGATGAAAAAGAAATATCACTAAAATTGTCTTTATCGGAAATAGTAAAAGATTCGTTTATTACGATAATATAGCTATTTACTAACTTATTTTCAAATAAATAAGAACTGAAAATAACGTTGAAACATTGCAAAGTTTAACAGAAATTAATATTTATAGACACTTTTGCATCTATTTAGAAAAAATGCGAAATAGTGTCTACCCACGATCATCACCATCATCCTCAACAGTTTCCAGCCACTTACTGGGTCTGCTTCATGCACAAGTCTCTCCATTTCTTTCTTTATTCCCACCCTCTCTCTCTCACCAACTAGTTCCAGTCCTCTCCTCTCTTCAGTATACACTCCTTCACTCCTATCAGTCATCCATCTCTTGGTCTTCTTCTGGGTCGTTTACCATGCATCTTAATTTTGTGGATTTTACTTGGGATTATCTGAACCTCCATTCTCTTTACATGTCCATACCACGTCAATCTGGTCCTCTCTACCATTTCCTTTAGAGGTTCCTCTTTTATGGTGCATCTAATCCCTTCGTTCCTTATCCTGTCAATTTTAGTAACTCCTATTCTACCTCTTAAAAACTTGATTTTGCTTGTTTATACCCTGCTGATGTCCTGCTTCTGTATTTTCCATGTTTCAGTAGCATATGTCAATATAGGCACATAGTATGTGTGATAAATTACTCTCTTGCTTCTCTGTGGCACATCTTTATTTCATATCAGGCTTCTAATGCTCCTTAGAAACGCCCCTGCTTGTCTTTCACTTATTTCGCCATCATTTCCTACACATTCCTCTAATACATTCCCCAAGTACCTGAAACTGTTTAACTTCTTTAGTTGTTCACCTGCCATCACAATTCCCTGGGTTATCCTGATCTTCTTTCTGGTTGTTACCATGTACTCACATTTCTTTACACAAAATTTCAGGCCATATTCCTCCACACTGTCCGACCATACATCCAACTGCTGCTGCACTTCCTCTTCATCACCCCTCCCCCTTCCCCAGATCATCAGATCATCCGCAAAAGCCATCACCTTCCTGTTTTCCTCTCCCATCCTCACTGCCACCTTCTGCATTATATCATCCATGATTACAAGAAACAGTAGTGGTGAGAGGGCACTACCTACCAGTCCATCAGCCAATCTGTTCTTCCTTCTCCTATTGTCACATAGCTCACACTTCCTTGGTACAGTTCTGTCACTCTCCTGATGTTTTCTTTGGGAAATCCTCTGTTCTCCAAGGCCTTCCATACTTTACTCCTGTATACACAATCATATTGTTAAGGTTCTTTGGGTGGTTTATTTACTGCATTAATTAAAAGTCCACCAAAAAAACAAGGTTATGTGAAGATGTTCGTTTATTTTGAACAAATCAAAACAAGTCAGCGACATTCACAAGCATAGTTGTTACAATCCAAAGATGCAATACTGACTTGCATGAATGTCTCTGTAACACTGAATGAATACTTAATGCAAACTAAACTCTCTGTCCAGGCGATCTGTTTATATAGAGTCTATCGAAATTACGAGAATTCTTCAAAGGCATCCGCCCGATATTTCTCGATCATTAACAATCACTCAAACAATCAAACATATTAAAAACAATCGGAATTGATACAAAATTAATTAATAACATTACAAAATGATTAGAAATGGTAATTAGAGATACTTAAATACAAAATTATTTACAGAAATCCTTTCAAATGGTGGAAAATTGTCCTGTAGACATCGTAACTTACATTTATACATGTAATTACAAACTTTTAAGGAATTCTCTTGCACCATTCGGTTCTTAAACATATTAAATGGTCTTTAAATAATTTTCTTACCTAAAACAAAGTCTATATACACTTATTTACAAGAAATTACAAAATAAACATACCAAATCACTTTCAAGCAGACTTTAGCTCATTACAAATATTTCACACAGTCCAATACTATTCAAAATACAGGTATTAGGGCTGTTACAATATGCTTTCTCAATATCCAGAAATACCAACAGTAGATCCTTTACATACTCATAATGTTTTTCCTGCAGCTGTCTCATAGCAAATATTAGGTCTACTGTCGATCTCCCTGATTGGAAGCCGTACTGCTCTTCCCTTGTTCCTTTTCCCACCCTGTAACGTATCGTTTTTTCAATGATCTTCTCAGACACTTTGGCACAGTGGCACATCAGCGTAATCCCTCTATAGTTTTTAAACTCCTTCCTTCTCCCTTTTTTGAATATAGGTATAATTATTCCCTTTTTCCAGTCTTCAGGAGTAGCGCCCTGATTCCATATCTTTCTCATCTACGCTATAGCCACTGCTTTCCTAATACTCCTGCTGCCCTTATAATTTCTATGCTCATTTCATCGACGCCTGATTCCTTTCCACACTTCATCTTACCCAGAGCTGTTTCCACTTCTTCCCAAGTTAAATCCTTCGCTTTCTCTCCTACACGGCTGTTATTTTGCTGCTTCTTCTGAAGATATGTATCATCCCGTGACCAATAAGGGTTCAGTAAGACTTCAAAATGCTCCTTCCATATCCTTTTTAGTCTTTCTGGGCTGTTTATTTCCTTTCCATCTTTCTCCACCATGTTGACATTTTCTATCCGCTCGTTCCTCTTCCTTTTTACCATTCCGTATTGTACTTTCTTATTCCCTTTGCTATCTTCTTCCATCATGTTGGTCCATTTCTCCAGCCAGTTCCTCCTTTCCTCCATTACTATTTTTTTTTTTGGCCTCCTTCTTTTTCTTCATATATTCATCCCTTGTCTCTTGAGTAGTCTGCTTGAGCCATTCCCTAAAAATCCTGTTCTTGAGTTCCACTGCTTGTTTTACTCTATAATTCCATCATGCCGTTTCTTTCCACCTTTTGGTGTTACCAGTCCTTCCACACACTGTTTCTGCTGGTGGAACTGATGTCGTTTTATATTCCCACTCCTCTTCAACTATTCCCTTTTCAACTGTGGGTATATTACTCCTTACTATTCTCTGGTATTCCTCTTCATTACTCTTCTCATTCAATTTCCATACCCGTAATCTCCTACCCTGTCTTCCTGATTTTCTCCTATCCGCCGCAATCCTT
Organism: Vandiemenella viatica; assembly: GCA_031002005.1. Classification (NCBI taxonomy): domain Eukaryota; kingdom Metazoa; phylum Arthropoda; class Insecta; order Orthoptera; family Morabidae; genus Vandiemenella; species Vandiemenella viatica. The sequence continues at coordinate 56,882,801 of JARYHS010008075.1, read as the reverse complement.
AGCTCCATTACCAATAGCCAGTGATCACTATCTAATGCAACTGATGGTATTACCTTCACATCTGCCACACTCCTCTTCAATTCACCATTAAATATAAAGTAGTCCACAACTGACTTCCCCTGCCAATCGCTACTATACCAGGTTACCTTGTAGCTCTCTTGCTTTTTGTACCTATTTTAAATCCATTTCGTTTGCAGAAATCCAGTATCCTTTCCCCTGCTTCATTTCTGCCACCCCATCCTTCTGTCCATATTACTTCCTCATACCCTTGCCTTTCTGTGCCTATATGAGCATTCTGATCTACCATAATTATAATATTTTGCCCATTTTACTGTCTCTACAACTTCTGTTCAAACTCCTCCTTCTCTTGAATAGGACAGCCTACTTGTGGGGCATATACTTGAAGTACACCCAGGCTTCTTCCTTTGACCGCTATCTTAATCTTCATAATTCTGTCACTAATCTCTTCTACTTCATCTTTCAGCCCCTCTCTCACAACTACCCCTACTCCATTTCTTCTCCCTTCCTCATTTCCATTCCAGTACTGTTGGAAATCATTTCTCAGTTTCCTCCTACCCTTTCCTTTCCACTGTGTCTCACCCAACCCCAAAATATCCAACTTCCTTCTCTCCATCATGACAACAATTTCCTCCACTTTCCCATTTAATTTCCGTGTATTCAAGGATCCAAATCGTAAACCGTTTCCATAGCCATCTCTTCTGTCCACTGCTCCGTCCTTTCCGAGGCTTGTTTTTGTTTTGTAAGCAAGCTCTGTCCACTACCGGCGTGCTAGGCCTGTCGTAGCTTCACCAGAACCCCGTTGACCGCCACTTTTCAGGGGTCCTGTAGGGCCTTCACAGCTACCGTATCGGTCCCGGGGCACACTAGGTCCCCACTGTATCTCAACCCGACAGGCAATCCCCTGCTTCTTGCTGTTTCCCATCTCCCACCACGTGGAGGAGGGGTTGGACTTTGGGAGATGGTTACCCAGGAAATTTTAGGTAAAATGTCAAAAAGTCTGTGTAGCTCGACAGAAAATCAATTACTGTAATATTGCTCGTACTCTTCTGTCGCGTCTGGCGGCAGCAAATGTCTGAAATGTATGACGTCACAAACGGAGAGGCCTGGTGTCAGTAGTTAGGGTTGTTTAGTCAATGTCATTGCATTGTGTCTCCTACGATTCTGAACTTGAAGCGTTGTACATGTAAAAATCCCTGAGCATAATCAGTCTCGGTTAAATTTAACTAGTCGTGTGTGACATTAAGTTTGTCAGTCTTGTTAGTACAAGTGGATGTCTGTAAGAGCATATGCAAAGCTTATAAATGTCTCATTCCATAAAGAACCTTTATTATTTCAATGAAAGGTTGTAAAGATGACTTATTAAATAATTTTGCTCAGAAATAACTTTTTCTTTTGTCAAAATCGAATGAAAAATTCAGAATTTCTTGTGTTGTATAACAATTTCATCTGTTGTTTGTTCAATATTAATGTATTAATCGCAAATTCAGTTTTCTTTGTTTGTGGAAAATAAGTGATAAACAGTGACTTTAGTGACAGTCTTTTAAGAATGAAGCTTGGCTCCTATTGATCCCATATTTTTAAGTTGATATATCTCTGTCATCCATGTCAGAAGGCATTTCATTAATTTAAATATATTATTTCATTTGGATCAAACGGTTCCTCGATTTAATTATTCTATTTCAGTAGAGACCATCAATCGTTTCATAGGAAGGAAATGCTACGGGTGTGAGAGAATGAGCGGACGACGTTGATTGGGTAGGCCGTATCGGTGTTTGCTTGGTCACTGCGTCGCATTCGTTTTCGTTCTTGGCAGACGCCGTTACGAGCGGCGTTGGACCAATCACAATTGCCTCATGTTGCTTCCAATCTGGATAGCGCGCAGACTGTTGCTAGTTAGCTGCCCCCACGACGAACAAAGGAATGACGGTGCATCTCTGCAACCAGTGCTGGAATTTCTGACACCGATAGCTCTTTTCGTCTGCGTGTGGAGGCCTCGTATTGGTCGGCTGTGTTTAAACCGTTGGCTTCGGCTTAGATAGACGTGGCTGTTGCAACTCGTAGGTAAGGTCGTCTTTGTGTAGCGTGTCGATTACCGCCACTAAGTCTGATGGGGAGTTCGTGAGATGATTTCCAGTTCTGCTTGGTCTGGCCAGCACGTCATAGGTAGCTCGCACATGTTCTGAGGCGGACCGACAGGTTACCCCACTTGCCTCTTGTCTGTGTTGAAAGCGAAATAGAAACTACGAGTACGTCCCCCTCCTCGAGGCTGTGGACAGTGGCATTGAGTCCGACGACTCCGTAAAATCAGATCGTTTGATGCAGCTGCAAATAGCATTGGATTCAGTGCCTCTCTACGCGACTTCTACAATTTGAATCCCACTCCTCTCGGGCAACTTTCCTTCTCTCTTGCAGGTTTACTTGTCTTGGCCATATACTTGGATACTTGGTCGGGGTGCCCCTCTGGCTAGCTGCTATTGGTGATTCTGGACCATTTCAAATCAAATTAAATTGCAATGGAGTGCATGCTCCGGTGGCAGTTTCCCTACACACCCATCTTCCCCCTTTTCTGCATCAACCTACATTTACCCTTTACAAATTTTAACTTTAAATTCTTTCAATGTTTTTGGCAAATTATTCATCATTTCTCTTGGTAACTTGTTCCAGTCCCTGATTATTCTAATGGATGACTGTGTTAATGGCTTACAATCAGAAGTTAGGTTGATGGCAGATAACATAACGGTACGTAATAGGATCAAAACTGTAAAACACTGTGGACAGCTGCAGTCTTATTGATCTACTGGTCAGGTCAACAAGAGTAGCTAATTAGGTACGCAGAAACAAGTAACTGTATTTTATGATTACAGGATTGGAAATGTTGTTGAAGAACTCAAATATAGATATCTTGGTGTAAACATCGATAGTAAGCCAAATTAAATACTAAAGGATGCATTAGGCACGTGGTAAGAAGTGGTTTGAAAAGGCTTTATTTATTCGAGAGGTTGCTGAGGGGATGTACCAGAGAAGTAAAATTGCTGGAATGTGTCCGTGTAGTATCTGACTTACATTTTTGGTTTCTGATATATAGATACTGCAATTGGAGGGAGTACAAAGTAGGGCAGCTAGATTTGTTTATAGAAATTACTACAGAACACACTAATAAATGTGCTGGATTTGCGATCATTAGAAAACACGAGAAGGGCGCAGAGAGTGCTATGAGTTTACCTGACTTATATTGGTGATGAGACTTGGAGGAACATTGGTAGTAGGTTGAAGGTAATGGCTGACTATGGTCACAAGGTGGCACTTGAGGCTAATGGTTTCTGGCATAAGGGAGCCCGGAAATTTTTTTTTAGGTGAGGGTATTGGGGAATGGAGTTAGTTGTCAAGGAAGATGATGAACAATTTACCAAAAACACTGAAAGAATTTAAAATTCAAATTCGTGAAATGCAAATGTAGCTGGATGAGAAAATTCCATTTAAACAAAAACTCGAAAATAAAAAAACGAGAAATGAGAAAATAGGTGTGCAGGAAAATTGCTATTGGGTCATAGGTTCAATTACAATTAATTTAAATTTAAAGTCAAAGGAATATAAATAAAATCTTCGTGTTCCAAATTTTGTTCTTGTCCAGTCGGTACTATTAACTATTCGAAATATTGGGAAGCATAGAATTAAATAAAGTTTGCTAAGACGTTTCTTTAGCAATTATTATCAAAATGTTATTGTAGTATCCTACATGGGTAACATAAAGGGCGTTCGCCGGGAAACGCAACCCACTGTTAGCGCTACAAGGAGAAACTGCTCCCGGCGAGCGAGCGCTCAGTTTCCGGCAGTGTTCGACCGTCGGCCGCGGACTATTTCATAATAATTACGCTTCATAAACTTCATAAACTTGTGTGCTAAGCATTTAAATGTGACGTAATTCATTAGCTTACCTTATAAAAGATGCTGGAAGTGTTGACCCTCTTGTGTAATGCACATTTCACATCTTCTGAACATATTTCGAGACACACGCTGCCCTAACTGACTTAATGATTTTTTTGGGTGACTGTTCTATTCGAAAAGCGATATCGTCTATTTTCTCCTCTGTGAGAATACGGTTGACCGACAGTCTCTTTTTGTTAAAAAATAAACCCGTTTCTCTTACTTTTTTAACCAGACGCAGAATTGTTGATTTAGCTGGCAGTAAAGCGCCAGGAAATTCGTGACGAAATTTACTGCGACACTTTTTAAACGACTTCTTCTTCACATATGTATCGTAGAGAAATATTCTTTGTTGCAAACTGTAACGTACCATAATTTTACTCACACTCAAACACGGTACAGATTAATAAGAGTATGAAGCCCCAAACCAGCCAAACCGCAAAGAAACGTTTATTCACAACACTGATTAATAAGAGACTGAAGTCACAAACTATCTACAATGCAAAGAAACCGTTCTTAACAATGTAAGGGTCACTGCACTGCACTGTTGGGGCAGCGGAGGTGTTAAACAGTGCGGTGATTCACGGTAGCGTGTGGCGGAAACTGCTGGCTGTACTGACCGAGCAAGTTGCCGCCGGCAACAGACTGGGAAGGTAGCGTTTTCCGGCGAACGCCCTGTACATGTTCATTTGGAATAGTAATTTTACTCCATTCAGTGTCTGAAGTACAATACAGTTCCATCGATTGCTTATTCTACTTGTACCAACGAGGAGTAGAAAATAGTGAAAAGTTGGTTCCGAGTCTTGCAGTACGTGAATCTACCGCAGAGTGCAACGTTGTTGCAGGCCATTTTTTTCCGCAGTTGCTTAGTTAATTAGTTTTTGAATAGATAACATCAATGTAACTGTTTTTATTTTATTATCTTACGCGTTTCGCCTCTCATCAAGTCCTCATGAGCGTCGAATCTGCGTTAAAGTTTACACATAGTTCTACATAACTTCTCATAATACACAGAAAACTACCATATTCAGAAAGCAAGAAATAACGATAAACACCAACTGAATGATGAGGTAAATCTTAAAAACCAAACATTATTCAAGCTAATAAACACAAACCTTACAGACATGAAAATAAAATGAACACAAAAACCTGATAAACCCACACACTCACACATAAATCGTAAACAGAATAAGAAACACATCACTCACTCGCACACTTTTAAAACTGGCGCTGTCGACACGAGACGCGACATAAACACACAAGATGGCCACAGCAGACAACTGAGTAGCGAGAAAGCACACCAGACTGCAAAAACTGTGACTATTATGATCCAATCGGAACATATGTTGGGAGAAAAAGCAGAGATGTGCAGCTACAAACCGTAATCAGTCAATGTAAATAGTAAGCAGCATACAACCAGTGGCGGATCCATGGGGGGGGGGCTAGGGGGCTCAAGCCCCCCCCCCAAAAAAAGTATCTATGTCCACCTCCGACATTATAATTTTGGAGACCTTTTTTTCCGCTCTACGGATTCGAGTGAGGCCCGAGGAGACTACAAATACTATCCTTTGCCCGACTCAAGCCCCATCCCCCAAACCAAAATTCACTCAAGCAAAGCCCCCCCCCCCAAACCAAAGTCCGCTCAAGCCCCTCCCATAACCAAAATCCTGGATCCGCCCCTGCATACAACCATAAAATATTACACGTTTAGAATTACTAAAAACGTAAGTTAAGAAGCTATGTAAACTATATGTAAACATCAATGCAGATTCGCCGCTGAAAATACCTTGATGAGAGGCGAAACACGTACGACAGATAAAAAAATAAACAGTTGCATTGGAATTATCTATTCAACAACTGATTTCCGCGGGATTGTTATATCAACATTTTTTGATCCTATAGGTATCACAACTTGCCTTTTCTCTCGCTCTATATCTCTCTTTATCCATCCGAGTATTATAGGCTGATTACAACAGAGTCGTCACCACAGGGATTTTGATAACTGACAAAAGGCGAGAGCGAAATCTGTGCCACATTTACCGAAACAGTACGAAAAAGGGGGGCTTCGTGAAAACCGAATTTGGATTGGAATTGCCAATTTGGAACCAGCATAATTCCAAACGCAAAAAAAGAAAACAAATAGAAAAAAGGGCCCTAAGTTTTAGATTTACTATAGACTACATGCATCAAAATTTTATCGATCTTTCTTTCCACGTTCCCATGGCTCTCAGCAGATAAGAAGATGTCAAAACAATTTTTCCAAACGTAATCCTAAGAAACATGAAGTAGCGTACAAACCAGTTTGCGCAGGTATTAACTGAAACAACTAGCGAAACACAGGAAACATGAATAGGCATTAATTGAAAATCATGCTACACACGAGATATAAAAAGGGAATCGTGCGCCGAGTTAACGTCAGTTGTCTGGAATAAGGCTCTAGCCTGATGGTTTAACAGGCTCCCAATTGGTTGATGAAACAGCGTTCAACAAGGGATATTCTCACCTCACAGCACAAACGCAATCTGGTCGACATTGATATAAATTCTATACAACCGTTGTCTCATTTTCAAAACAGAAATCGAATAAAAATTACAGATTCCTGCCATTGATAGAGTCACTGACATGTTGCAAGAATATTTTAAAAAGGAAGACACCCATCGAATATTGCTTTAATAGTTAAATAGTGACTTCAATGTTCTGAAAACACCTCCTATTACTTTATTTCGTATATTAATAATTTAACTTGCTGTTTTCTTCCTCAACGCAGATAACATTTTCAAATGTAACTGATGCATTATAAATTATCACATTCAACGAAGTATATTCTACACACCGAACTCTTTAAAGACTCTGTCATTGCCATCAGCCATTAGCTGAATTTAGACATAGACTACGTTTATACGTTTGTAACGAAGTCATATTTGGTACGGTAAATTTTTAAAATTCTTCATGAGCAGTAGGTTTTGGTAAATTGGTAAATGTTGCCTCCCCTTATAAATGTTTTTATCACAATGTCGCCTGAAGCAGTACATTTATCACATCTAAGATTAAGTGGATTTGGTATTTCTTCCACATTGAAGCTACAATCGAACAATGGATTGGTGAAAAGTTTAAGTAACGGCCAGCGCCCGTTTATTTGTTTTCAGGCTCATAATAACTGTCACAAATTTTGGGAGCACTCTATTGTAGTTTAATAAAGATTAAACTGGGACCTGTTTCATCACTGCATCGTACAACGTTCCTATTGTTTATGAGTCTACCTTCTACTCTCGTTGCTACTTTGGTCGTTAATTTTTTTTAACCAACTGAAGTAATCAATGGATGGAACTCAGCTCCTTTCTTATTACTCAATATTGAATGCTTATTTTTGAGCTGTTATCAGTTATTGGACTAGTTTTGATGAAATCTTAGATATTGGCAAAGAAATAGCTGAAGCTGATAAAAAGTAAGAGATGAATTCGGAACTGAGAAAATGGAGGATAAAGTCAGTTATAAGACTGTTACTACTGATTTTTTTTAGTATATTAAACCAAATTATAGAATTTGGTAACATAATAGAGATACACAAACCACAATTAATTATTGAGGTCGAGTATTGGTTAAAGATAGGAGAGCTAGACAATGAGGTTTTCTCCTATTCCCTCGCAGAATGTACCGCAGAAACAGAAAAGCAATTGGTGGAGTGGTATTTATATTGACAAGCAAAGGCTATAATTGTTCAGTGGAGTTTATAGATCATAGCCATGAGTTACTAAGTGTAACTTTCTGGGGGGAAAAAAGGTGTTGGCTGCTCATCGTAGTGGATGAACGAATGGTCAAGATGATACTCATGGGGGGGGGAACTAGATTAATATTCTGAGTTCTGAACTGAGCGTACAATGCTCATTATAGATTTAAATTTGCGAGTAATCAACTCAGTAGGAATAAAGATTAATAACACAAATAGATTTTCAAATGCCTTAGTAAGGGTAGGAGGCTGGTAGAGCAGAGCACAAGGGGACCAATCATGTTTCATAGCTTCGCTATAAAGCGTAGTGATAACCTTGTGGGCTCTCAAGTAATTGCAAGAATAAGTGATAACGAAGCAGTTCAGGAGGGCTCTAGAGGGCTCAATAGATGAAGTTGATGTAGACAGAGTTATAAAAAGGCACATATTTTTCAGGGCTATATATCAGTAACAAGAATGGCCAAGAGTTTTATCGATTTATCTTACGATTCTCTTCTTTATGAGAAGCACTCGGCGAATCATTCGTTGATTTAGATAGGGATGAAAAAATCGCTTGTATGCAACACTTTCCGATTTGGTTGCTAACTGTTACTTACAGCTGGTTTTCCTCAGGGTTAATTTTCACTATCTTCTTTACAGAATATGGTGCTGTTGATTCATGAGTTTGTGTCGTTCTTTCAGCCTTAAATAAAGTTAGTCAGTATAGCTATTAACAGACTGATCAAGTCACCGTTGAGTGTTATATTGCCCTTGCTGTAGGGCTATTTTTATTGTTCGTCTAATGGTGAATAACGAGAACACGCTGACGGTAATATGGCAAACTAAAATTCTTACATGTAAAAGCCTGGAATTAGAAGATATTTGTAGGGTGGTACAACATCTACATTACACTATTTACTAAGAAAAATTAAAGATGAATAGCTTGTCTTATACAACAGACTGTAATCTTATTGGCTTCACTATTGTGTCTGCCGTAAACGAAAAATACATTGTAACTGTCGTTCTCTTTGCTAACCTGCGTGTGTTAACGTCAACTAGTCGAGTTCAAGTTACCGACGAAACATCAACATCTCAGTCAAATTATTGTCAAGTCCTTCCACACTCAGTATACTTTCACAGCTCAACATGGTGAGTAACGCTTGTGACAATCAGAATAGTCGGACCATTACCTCTCACTATTATTAATAGGCATTTGTGGCTCTTCAAAAGAAAATAAAAACGATAGTTGAACAGAAAATTGAACCCCATGTTTCTCCGATGTCATCGTGCAATGATTCGAATTTTGACGTCATCTTTAAAAGTGTGAATTTGTTTAGACTGCAATACTTCAGATTCCTTAGAGAGAAAGACCATTAATAAATTTATGAGTTCACATAAATTGAGAGCACTTTGGAGGAAAAAAATACTTTGGTCATTTTTTAAGCCTTTCGTTCTAGACTGAGAGACAAACAACCACCATCACCGGTTCAAGATCCGGTTTTTTAGCACCAGTTCACGATTAAATGACACATACCAAACAACTCACTCAGATTCTCTCCTAAAATACAAATTCAGGATTCCTTACATAACCACTCCCAGACATGTACCAATATACGTAGCCTTAGTCAATACATACACTCGGACATCCACCAACAATTTGCACGCACATATCAAACACAGACCCAACCACCAAACTTTAAGAATCACTAAATCAAACAGGAACTAACTGACTCTATCACTAAATCACATGGGCCACACACACTGAAGCGTCAGAAACCCTCACCAACCACCGACACCATCTCAGTTACATACATAGCTTCACGCTGCACACACTACCAGCTAACTTCAGAACCCATCGGCAACTTCGTTCAATCAAAGACACACACAGACAGCCAAGTCAAACTCACTCAATCATAGACACAGACACACAACTGCTTAACGTCTCTTAACAGCGAGGTCTTTAGAGACGGGAAAGTATGGGGGGGGGGGCAAGGTTGGGAAGGAATTCGCTCATGGCCTTTTGAAGGAAGAGTCCTGGCATTTGCTTGGAGTGATTTGGGAAACCATGTAAAACCCAAATCTGGATGCCCGGACGGGGATTCGAACCGCCGTCCTCCCGAATGCGAGGCCAGTCCGCTAACCGTTACACCACCACGCTCGGTCTCTTTCTTACAGAAATTGTTGCATGTATTTCAACCACACTGAATTCACACACAGATACAACCCCATAGACATTCAATCTCTCGAATGCCAAATTCGCAAACTGTAATGACAGTACTGAACGTCTAGTAAAACAGTGTGAGCGAAATGTATTGTTAAAGAAACGCTACTGTAGTGGCGATCTTTAATGAGTGAAGAATGCACTGACATACTTCAGCAGCTTGATGAAGTACAGGAGGAATGTGGCAACATCAAGGACATCGTACTGTTAAATCCACTGATCGTTGTGGGGAGACTGTAAAGGAAAAAAATTATTTTTTTGTAAAAATGCGTAAAGAATCGCAGATGGTAAACTTTTTATAAATGTTCTACAAAATTAGTCAAAAGGGCATATAACGTACAAATGATAGGTGTCTACATCAACAAGTTAAAGCGCACATTATAGAAACTGGAGAGTGGATCAAGGCATACTTTATTAATACTAAAACAAACTGCTAAATGGTGATTCGAACTATATGAGTTTGAGTTGTGTGAAAGCATGTAGAAGTACCGAACTTACAGTACTGAGATAGAGACATTAACACACAGACACATAAGGAGACCGCATTCATAGAGGAATTTCGTTTTAATTATGGCCCAGTCGACGTCGATGTCATTAAAGGCGAGAAAGGATTGGAGCAAGGAGCAGGAAGGAATGTGGCAATGGCTTTTTTGAAAGAACTTGCCAGGCTGTAGCCTGTAATATTTCGGGAAACAATTGAAAATCTAAGTCTAATTGGTTTGACGGAGGTTCCAACCTGCGTTCTCTCGAATGCGAGGGCAGAGAGTTGCCGTTTACCCAGCACGTTAGATAGGAATCTCGTGCTTTCCATCAGTGCTGCATATACTACTTCTAGCACTTCCTGCGAGAACGGCAGTCCTTCATTACCACCTTCCGGTGCCGCCTCTGTGGGTCGCCTAGTAGGTCTTCCAGCATTTCTGTCGATCTCTCCGAGATTTTTTTCATCAAGTGTTTTCACCTCCGCGTCATTTCATACTTGGCCTATTCAGTTTTTACCTCATAATTCACACATATATTTTCCCATCAACCCTTGGTAGTTATAATTAACAATTGATCTAATATTTCTGTAGTTATTATTGTTATCCAACATTTCATACACTCTTGTTGCAATGCTAATTTTGCTTCTACTATTACTTTCCAACTCGTGTCATGAATTCCAGTTTCGTTTCTTCGATCTCCTATAGTATTCTCTTCACTCTAGGCCGTCTTTCAAATTATTAACTATTCCTTAGTTGTCAAAAAGATTCATATTCTACAAAGCCTTTTTAGATTTTCGCCATTACAAAACTATCAGCTTATTAGTTTCAGTTAGCCAAAGATACGTTTTGTCAGTGTACCATATTATTTCTCTAGTAATGAGAAATCAGAACCGTTCACTTGGCGTAGAAGCGACAAAAACAGATTGTGTGATAATTATACTCGTCTACCTCGGCCACCATTTCTCTTCCGAAGGAGCCTCTGTATCTTTACAAAATATGCTCAGTCATCCTACGTCTTTTGTTGAAACTATAACTCATTTTTCTTCATCGTCGATGAGAAAACTCACTGCCGTTGCTTGAACGTTAATGAGATTAATCCTGTTTTCACTAACTAAGATTGCTCATCGGTTGCAGGACGTGTAATGTACTCACCTGAAGACGACGAAGTCAATAAAAACTAGGATAGCAGGTAGTGAGATGGTCAACCAGAAAGAAGATAAGATAGCTCTCAGGAAGCTTGGTTCACGGCCAGTCTCTTTTGCTCTTCGTAACTGTTCGTTCCAACTCCTGAAAAAAAAAAAAAAAAAAAAAAAAAAAAAAAAAAAAGTATATTAGCAGAGTAGAAACAATATTGTTACGTTTATATTTATGCTTTTTATGTTGTTTTTATTACATCTATTGCATGTACTACCACGCTCATATTAATCCGAACGACCTGAATTGCACATCGCTACATTTCCTCCTGGGACTTATTCAACCCATTATACACATCTACGAAGACAGTACTATACCCAGGAGGTGGTACAGTCTCACGACTATTAAAATCGAGCCACATCCACCTCCCATAAAACGAAATACATTTCCACTTTTTTGTTTCATAAACCGAAATAGTGATTACACTTCAGCAATAGAAGAGTTATAGGAACATCGAATACGTTTCATTTACTGTTTTAAAGACATTTTACAGTTATTAAGTGTTCACACATAACACGAAAGTTACCAATCTCAAACAAAATACTGGTTTTTAGAAAGTACTGGATAACAACAAAATGCAGATTTTATACCCGTCTACAACAACTTAAAATGACTCGAAATTTACGTTAACATTCAACGTTTGCTGTGTATTATAATTTTTGGAAACAGTACAGACTTATCTAAGAGTTCAGTCAAATATATAACACGTAACAAGATTTCGGATTTAATAATTTTGGCAGTGGTCTTGTAAGTATGCTTGCCTGTAAAAGCAATTCTTTTAGTTCTGTCGTTTCTTGAACATACTTAGCGTGGAACAATAGAAAAGAATCATAACATTAATGTTCTGGCTGACGTGAGACACTGTCAACGCTGCATGCGTGAGTAGTATTTGAAAGACACTTTCCTATTAAATTTAACTCCACCGTAAAGGTTTCTGTTACTCAACATTCCCCATTTTTTCTAGTGCTCATAACAAAGTCGGGCGATTGATCATTGATGTAATACGTAATGATAACTATTTAAAATAATCATCAAGGAACTAAATCAAACTAATGTGTCTAATTTTTAGCTAATGTCCTTATTGTGCGACAACGATAATTTCTAGCCTGTGGTATTGGGAAGCAAATGAGAAATGAAATGGAAAGTGGCTGTTCTTACGAAAAAAATTCTCATCAAGGAAGAACATAAAATTCAAAGCTTCCGTATTTAAAAACATGCTGCTCCGACTAGTGATAGCTAATGATATAATTGATGCATAACCCGAACTGGGAATTATTCGTAGCATGGAGTTATCTTCCCTGTCCTATCGCGTTGACCGCTATCTCCGGGAGTCCGTAAAAAATTCGGTTTGCGGTAAGGGGCAAAATCGTTAACCGTAGAACAAAAAGAATATACATTATTAAAGAAGTGCAGAAATTTTAAAAGTTAATTCTGACGCATATCACCATTGGTGAAAAGTTTCTTTAATTTTATTTGCTAAATTTAAAATTCCAAGAAATAAACAATAAATTCCAGGAACGAGGAAAGATAATGCCTGGCACGTTATTAGTTTCTCCTACAACAGCTTCCGTCTCTGGTAAACCTGACGCTATGGTGCTGTAATTGGCTCAGGTTTGGATATGCTGATCCCGGAAGCTACGAGGTGCGATGTCTTGCGGTTCCACGGTTCGAGTCAGCCGAGGGCAAAAGTGGTTAAATGATGCGTTATGTTTTTCTTGGGTTACCCGTACACTGGGACAGTAAAAACATATTTTACACCTATTGGGAAGTTGAAATTACAAATTTCTGCCTGTATCTATTGTGAAATCAAAATTCTTCAATAAAGTCACTATTATTTCAAAGGCACGGAAGAGGTTAGCAGATAATGCCAAGCTGTTTATGCGTTGTAGCCACCTCATCTTCCGTCTCTGGTAAGCCTGACGCGATGGGGTGGTAAGTGGCTTATATTCGCGGATGCAGATCCCGGAAGCTAGTGCGTTGTCTCGTGGTTCCACGGTTCGAGTCGCGCCGCGGGAAAAAGTGGTTAAACGATGCGTTATGTTTTTCTTGTGTTACCCGTACACTGAGACAGTAAAAACGTATTATACACCTATTGAGACGTTAAAATTACAGATTTCTGCCTGTATCTATTGAGCAATCCAAATTCATTGTTATTTTTCTGTAAAGTCATTATTATTGCAAAGGCCTGGAAGAAATTAGTTTTTTTTTTTAATTTATTTATCCCGAAACTTTTTCGGCTGGATCGTGAATGTGACTTGACTACTGTCTAATGCCGCTGAAGAACTTTGCCTATTTTTTTGATGAACAGTAACACAATCAAGGTTTAATTTTAACTGCTGGTATCTGTATGTATTGACATATTAACTCATTGTATGCTGAATTGACGCTAAAGTAAATACAATCATGTTGTGGATACTGAAATTTGTAACAATCTAGTCTTAAAGTATAAATTGTTCGCGATCATTCATTTCGCCAAAGTGTAAAGTAAAAGATTTGTTTCCTCATAGTTGTGGAAAAACGATAGCCAGTATATAGACGTCATAACATCCACGAGGACTATGAGAAAGAAGAGTGGTTTTATAAATATCCTACGTTTCATTTATTCTTAACAAAACTCTATCAGTTTCTAAATTTTTGAAAATATTTGTCTCAAGATAAATATCATAAACAGAAAGAAATAGTGACACTTATTTTTTCGTAATGTTTTGTTAATAGAAAACTTTAAAAAAATACGTGTCAGCAGATAGATGACGATAGCACTATCAAGCGCTACATTGTAATTCATTATAAGGATTTATAGTTTGTCTCAGTTACACTCGGCAAGTGATGCGTGGTAGCATCATCATGAGGAAATAGGGCTGTTTACACACAGCGTTGAACTCGCAGCTTTTCCGTGAACGGCTCGTATGGAATATCCATTCCCAAGATATTCCTACTTCTTAAAGAATGCATAATCATTAATTTTCTATATATACTCGTACAGTCTTTGCATTAAATGTGGACAGCGCTGTGTTGTTCTATCAGTCTATTTGCACAATCTGGCATCAATCTCATCCCAGGAAAGAGTAAGGCAATGCTGGATCCGCCTTTTGGCAATATCATTGGGAGATATTTCATTCAGAGCCATCTATAATTCAGATTATTCATTTCCGTAAGTGAAAGCATGAAACAAAACTATAATTAAGCTCCTCCCCACTGACGATATATAATGGCGGGGTAGTTCATCAAACTTCCCCTTCATTTCAATAACACTTTAAATAAATTCAGATCGTAAAACCTATCGCAAAAGTTGTAATTAACGGAAATGCATTAAAGCGAGTCAAAATATAACCCCTAAGGCTCCGTTCTACTTTTTACCACAACATGAGTAGCGTAAAACTTTAACGATCATTATTTATATACTGGTTAAGCTAATTCCTTCCGATAATATTTCACTCATAATGTGGTCTTTGGACATACCAGCGAATAACTATTTTCGAGGTGGTAGAATTTTTAGTACTACGAAACTACAGAAACAAGAGATTATTTCGGAAAATATTGAATGAAACAGTCTTCCTAGGCAGCATTGTTAACAAACTGACGAGTAGGTATCTAGTTTGAGTGGGGGGGGGGGGGTCCTGTGGTTAGCGTTGTGGTTTTCTGAACCTGCGGTTCAAGGTTCAAATCCACGTATTTCATATTCTTTTAAATTTTTTCCCCTTTTATAAGTTCCGAACCTACACTATACTTATGCATATTATATATTCTTGATTCCTACCAAACTGCCTCAGGGAATAATATACTTAAGGAATCGCTTATAACCGAAACTATCAAATGATTTTTATCCAACTACCAACATGAAAGTAAACACTTTTGCGGTGGCAGCGCTGAAAGATAGCTACTCTGGTTCCCAGCCACGCCGAAATCAGATCGTCTGTCCCATTTCCAACTGTATACGTTTATCGAAAATAATCATTTCGCAGTAGAACGAATTTCACGATTCAAAAACAATTAATTTATCGTTGGAATTATGTCTCTAATTTTAAGCCATGTCTATCATTAATTCTGTAGGTGATCTATAATGATCATACACCGTCGTCAAGGAAAACAAAAATATAATGTAAAAAACATGAAAGGAAATCGCATAGAACCAAATATTAGTACCGTAACAAATTAAATGACCATTGTCGCTCAAAAATTTAAAACCAGGTTATTATCGTAGGACTAGCATAAATTCTTTTATTACTGGTATAAGTAAAGATAGTTAATTGAGAATCGGGATTGAAGTAGAGAGTTCTAAAATTACTGCTTTACAGCATAGCGACTTGATACCTGCGGGATTTAAAAACTCATTACTTAATAAATCATACAATTTTTGTGTTATTCTTTGTTTGCGATTACTTCAGTATAATAACATAAATAGATACCACCATTTGGCGAAGAAGGATGTCGCCACTCGTGTGAGTGTTCTTTAGTCTCGTGTGTGAAGTGGAACGGTGACTTTTCGTCGCCCGTGATAGTCGACTCCAAAATAGACTAAGCCGCAAAAATTCAAACAAACACAGCCTACCGGTAAAGAAAGTTCTACAGTGCCTTAGGATCGGAGGACCGAGCGTAGTAGATGAGCCTTAACGCTCTGGCCTCGCATTCGGCAGGAGGCGGGTTTGAATACCCGTCCGACTATTAGAGGTGGAAAAGGACTAGTGGCAAGGATTTCACCAATGGCCTTTTGGAACTATTCCGGTATTCACATAGAGTGGTTTGGAGAAACCGTTGAAACCCCAAATCTAGATGGCCTGACCAGGATTCCAACCTGTGTCCTCCCGAATGAGAGGCCAAAGCGTCACAGCGTCTACATGAATGCGTGTGTCGAATGGTGATGACATAGAAAATTGTATAATTGTTCAGCCCTTAAAACGATGTATACATTGAAGAAAGTAAATTGAAACTTTGCTTGGGAGACCTTAGATTTTGATTTCCCTCTTACAGTTTTAATTTCCAGCTGTGACTTGCAGTCTTAAGTTGCATAATTGTAGTAAAAAACAATAAAAAACTTTAGCCGAATTAGCTGCTCGTGATGAATTATTACGTGTATTATTTGCGTTATAAAGGTGTTCTTCTAAGCCTAAGGAAACAGGAAAGTTCACACTTATTTCCTCCTGCAACGCTGCCAAATCTACTTCCTCCAACGTTGTCACGATTTCTAACTTCTGGCAGTGCTCCGGAAATTCCTATACAAGGAAGCGTGTCTCATAGCTAGGCAATATCATAAGAACAGACACATTGCTGAAATGGAAAATTATTTTTCTTCCACGTCTCATATTTTTATTTAACTGATTTTTTTTCTGTTTTTAACAGTTTGATTCTTTATACATATTATCAATAACTATTCATTCACGAGATTTTGTATCTATATAAATCTTCACTTTGGTTATATAATGGACGAAGCACGTCTGTTTATAAAGGGGAAGTGGCTGAACGGTAATGCGCTGACCTGTAGATCTGTTGATCCTAGGTTCGATCCCAGTTGTGTTTGAGTATTTTTTCGTTGATTATTTCCTTTTCACTTGTTGCAAAATACATATTATATGTATATACGTATAAAAAAAGTTATTATATTTTACGGCAAATTGTTTAAAAATAAATTCTAATATCAAGCGCGAATACACTTGTCAGCGGATGTTTCAGTCCAGTAATATAGCAGCATCTTTAGTTGTTTATCGTGAAGACAGATTAATTTAGCACTCCACATGAAAAACATTTTGCTAGCAGTTTATATGCCACATCGAAGATAAAATGTATGTATTTGGAATTTAAAATACTGTTCCGCCAATATAATCTGACGAGTTTAGTGCATTTTAGTGCTGTAAAGGCAGGGAGTACATTTGGAGTTGTTCATGAGAACCTGCAAGATTAATCACTGCTGTTTAATTTCTGCACTTCTTTAATAATGTATATTCTTTTTGTTCTACGGTTAACGATTTTGCCCCTTACCGCAAACCGAATTTTTTACGGACTCCCGGAGATAGCGGTCAACGCGATAGGACAGGGAAGATAACTCCATGCTACGAATAATTCCCAGTTCGGGTTATGCATCAATTATATCATTAGCTATCACTAGTCGGAGCAGCATGTTTTTAAATACGGAAGCTTTGAATTTTATGTTCTTCCTTGATGAGAATTTTTTTCGTAAGAACAGCCACTTTCCATTTCATTTCTCATTTGCTTCCCAATACCACAGGCTAGAAATTATCGTTGTCGCACAATAAGGACATTAGCTAAAAATTAGACACATTAGTTTGATTTAGTTCCTTGATGATTATTTTAAATAGTTATCATTACGTATTACATCAATGATCAATCGCCCGACTTTGTTATGAGCACTAGAAAAAATGGGGAATGTTGAGTAACAGAAACCTTTACGGTGGAGTTAAATTTAATAGGAAAGTGTCTTTCAAATACTACTCACGCATGCAGCGTTGACAGTGTCTCACGTCAGCCAGAACATTAATGTTATGATTCTTTTCTATTGTTCCACGCTAAGTATGTTCAAGAAACGACAGAACTAAAAGAATTGCTTTTACAGGCAAGCATACTTACAAGACCACTGCCAAAATTATTAAATCCGAAATCTTGTTACGTGTTATATATTTGACTGAACTCTTAGATAAGTCTGTACTGTTTCCAAAAATTATAATACACAGCAAACGTTGAATGTTAACGTAAATTTCGAGTCATTTTAAGTTGTTGTAGACGGGTATAAAATCTGCATTTTGTTGTTATCCAGTACTTTCTAAAAACCAGTATTTTGTTTGAGATTGGTAACTTTCGTGTTATGTGTGAACACTTAATAACTGTAAAATGTCTTTAAAACAGTAAATGAAACGTATTCGATGTTCCTATAACTCTTCTATTGCTGAAGTGTAATCACTATTTCGGTTTATGAAACAAAAAAGTGGAAATGTATTTCGTTTTATGGGAGGTGGATGTGGCTCGATTTTAATAGTCGTGAGACTGTACCACCTCCTGGGTATAGTACTGTCTTCGTAGATGTGTATAATTGGTTGAATAAGTCCCAGGAGGAAAGGTAGCGATGTGCAATTCAGGTCGTTCGGATTAATATGAGCATGGTAGTACCTTCGAGCAATTATAATTACAATCAAGGCGCAAAAAATTTATAAAAAATTACTAAGTCTGACTAATTTTGTGGAACAATGACAAAAAATTCAAACGTACTGGATCCAAAACTGTTTAGTAGCAGTAAGTGCCACGATGTTTTTTCCTTCTTAAGGCTTTACGGCTCGTCCACATCGAGGTCGTTAGAGACCGAGAGTGGTGGCGTAACGGTTAGCGTTCTGGCCTCGCATTCGGGAGGACGCCGCGCCGTTTCGAATCCCCGTCCCGGCATCCAGATTTTGGTTTTCCATGGTTTCCCAAATCACTTCAGGCAAATGCCGGGATGCTTCCTTCAAGAAGGCCATGGCCGAATTCCTTCCCATTCCTTGCCCTCCATCCTTTTCCGTCTCTAAAGACCTCGCTGTTAAAAGACGTTAAGCAGTTAAAAAAAAAGCCGTTAGAATTTGGAGAAGATTTGGGGCATGAAACGGGAAGGAATTCTGCCATGACTCAGTATTCGCTTGGAGGAATTTCAGAAAACTATAGACTACTGGAATCTGGGTTGCTGGATCTGGTATCGAACACGCGTCCCCCCGAATGCAAGGCCTCTGTACAGTTTTATCACTGTCACAGCAGATTATTTCAAGAATCTAAGCAAACCAATTCTTGTAAAAAAAAAAAAAAAAAAGTCAAGCCTTGTTGTCGTTTACTGAAAAAAGTTGTGAGATCTTCTTTTGAGCCGAGTCTGCAGTTTACAACTTAGGTTCCCAAACTAGGAGGGGGGGGGGCGCAAAAACATGTCAAGAGGGGGAAGGGGACATGGGGTGCGAGGTTGCTTCATCGCCAGGATGGTTGATATCTTAGTTCTAAACCGTCCGAAGTTATGTCTCCTTCACCGTCTTTTATAGTTGACACTCTTTATTCTAACATCACATATGTCAATGAGATGTCATTCTTTGTCCTAATAATAATTCCGTGTGTTGACAGGGTTTCTATTGGCTGCGCATTCCGCCCCTCTCGCAGCTGCCTTAACCTAACCCGGCAAACCTACCAGTTACAGGTATAACCATCTACATAGAAGGCCCGGTGCATACATCACAAAACCGTTCCTACGTACGTCACATTAGTTAAGCAAGGCGTTTGAGAGAGTCGCCATTTGTAAGCTGTTGTGCATGCGAAATGAGAGTTGTTTTTTCGAAGTTTCCCGTTTTCTACAATAGTTATTAGTGAATTGTTATTCTGTAGAAACGGTATACACATGTTGTATTCTTAGATGCAATGGAAATTATCCAAAGGAACCGAAAATTGGGTTGTTTCCATCTCCTAAAGAGTGCGCTGGCGATGAATAGCTGCAATACATAGAAACTTTACACCACAGTTTATTCCAAAGTAAGTATCTTTCTGCTTTAAAATATTAAATGTTTCTTTCATCTTGTATTTTTTATTGATTATTAAGTATAACATTAGTGGCCCATCAGTTCTATAAACATGATTAAACTTCTATAACATTGTTCATTTGTATTAAATTTTACAGGTTATTTGACTAGTTAGTTTATATATACAATATTCGAAAGTAGTTTACATCGCGATACACGTCCTCACTAGTAGCTTATTTACTAATAATAACCAAATTCCTCATATCTTATGCTGTAAGAATGTCCAGGCAGCATTTCAACCTAAACTCTATCTCCGCTATTGTTGCCACTACAAAATCAAACAATTCTCATACACCTTAAACGCATCAGAACTACATTTCAAATAGTAGCAACATTTTCTGCAACAGGATTTCTCGTTTGCATAGCATAAGTTATCACAATTTCACTATACATCTTCAGCGTGAAATGCAATAGGACTGAAGCAAGCGCAATAAAAAATTCACTGTACTGCGATTTAAACTTGATCCGAATATTTGCAGCAGCACGCTTATATAAGAGATTAATCAGTTAGAACTTGTGAGTATTGTATGGTACATTAACATAAACCTACTGAAAATTTACTGGCGAATTAAAATTTATTTCAACTTCAGTACAATACAGTAATTTATGATAGAGAATGAAAGCATAATTATCACAATTCATAGTTAAGTAGAATGGCAATTTAATGTTACAATTGTGATTGTTTGTACACTAATATTTTATTGCAGTATATTCACATAAATGTCTTATTTTGCTAAAGAATTTTTAACAGTTATATTTTTTAGTTACCTGTGAGGTGTTTAGATTTATATTGTGCATTCCAATATTAAGTGACTGCTCTTGATAAACAAGAACCTTTTCTTTTAATGCACAGGAACAGTTCCATTCTGCATCACAATGATTTAATTTTCTTTTTCTTTAGAATGTTTATAACTGATACAAATATCCCTTTTGGCAGGTTTTCAACTACATATTGCAAAAGAATACTAATTTGCAGTGATATGATGGATATCAGCATCCAGACACAACTAGAGGCAACAATTAAATTCATCACTACTTACAAACTGCTCACATACTGTTGACTGTTAAGCTTTCAAGAGAAGAACTTGAATCAAAAAAATATTAGATTGTGCGGGACCAGGCATTTATTGAAAGCTCTTCTTTTTATGTGTCCTCTGATATTTATAGTGTATAAGTATTCTAATTTCAAGCAGACTAACTCCCTCCTAAATGTTCTGGCTTAATTTGTTGAATACCGTGCCCATGCAGTGCTAAAAAGACTTAGATGCGAATTATATATTAAATTTGTATTAGATATGAGAAACTATGCCTGTTTAGAGTGACAAAATACTAATAGGAACTAATATTTCCACATAGATTCAATAAACATGAGAAATTTTAATTACATTAAAGTTTATAAATTAATTTACTGTGATAAAAATAAGTTTTTAAAAGTTTTCATTTGAGAGATGTGGAAACAGCCTGGGTAACTCATAAGATTTAAAAGGGCTGGTATATGATCCATTTTATCTTATTTTATTTCAATGACTAAAATGGATTTGCTGTTTATCAGTTATTTTTACTCTGCATGGTGCTTATGTGATATAATACATTTATGACTAATCTTGAAATTCTTGTTAATTAATGCTGCTCTTCCAATAAAGACTAAGCCAAACTCATTTGTTTGTTCTTACTGTGTGCGACCGTGTGAAAATTTGAAAATATTATTATTATTTTAAAAACCGATGTTAGCTGTTGTATTTGGTAAAATATTTGTGCTCTCATCAATTAAATAAATATTATCTATATGTCTGCTGAGGTTGCATATATATGCCTGTTTAAGTGCAGGCTGATGAAAAAACAAGATACTGATTTTTCGACAGCATGTGGAAGGGGAAAACAAACTCACGATCAATGTTTCTAATGGAAAAGAAATATCACTGAGATTGTATTTATCAATTCATATCAATAATTATTTTCTAATTGAAAAGAAATATCACTGACATTGTATTTACCGAAATAGTAAAAGATTCGTTTATTAGGGTAAAATGGCTATTAATTGTTTACCAATTTATTTTCAGATAAATAAGAACTTTGAAACACTGCAAAGTTTATCAGACCCTATAATGATATTTTTCAAACACTTTTGCTTCTATTTAGAAAAATCTGAAATAGTGCCTACCAATGATATTTTGATGTAAAAACTAAAAAGGAGTCTCTGTAGCACAACAGAAAAACAATTACTGTAATATTTTGTTCGAACTGTTCTGTGGCGTCTGACGGGAGCTTATGCCTGACATGTGTGACGTCACAAACTGAGAGGCCAGGCCTTCTGCTCTAGGTGGTGTTGGTACAAGGGACTTACAGTTTAACGTGGAGCATTCTAGTGTACTTCACATTACACTGGGGACCTTTCGCTCCCCAGTCAGACACCTTAACCACTGAGCCACCATAGCGCTCTATACTTAGTACTGAGAAGTACCTGGTAGGCATTTACATTTTTAATAATAAAAGTGTGTTTGCGGGTGTGGAAATTTCTCTTTTGAGGATAAGGGGCAAGGTAAAAAAAACTTTGGAACCTCTAGTCTACACTGTATATTCATTTCACTAAAAGACTGGTTTCTCTCGGTGTTGTCGGTGGATCATTGATTTAAAAATAAAATAAAACATATCAGGTGATTTAATCATAATGCACGTCATAATATTTACTAGAATGAAAGTTTTATTGTGTATGATTTACACTAAGCCTTATAAAACTCGAAAGAGGCGCGTGGGAAATCTTGGATTTTGTCACTTGACAATGGCGGCAGAGTTTGTGACCGAAACGTCGTGGTTAAACGATGGACTAACTTGGCTAGTTACCCGAGAACATTTTATTCATTTGCAAAGCCGAGAAAATCTCCAGTCTTGTATACCACGGTAAGTAGTAAGTAGTTTCGTAGTCGTTTAGAAATTTCACTAACTTCAAAAGTAAGAAGAAGAACGTAGTAAAATTAAACCATTAGTTAAGTTTATCAAGCTCCATTTTTAACTAAAATCCGTGTCAAATAAAGATATTAGGCTAGAGTGTGATTTCACGATTGGGTTAGATAAGAGGTAGTTTCCAGAACTGAAAGTTACCAGTTTTAGGATTTTCTTTATAATTTGGGGTAAAACTTTATCTGTGCAACAAATTTCAGCTTTCTAATTTTACGGAAAGTTCCTTATAGTTTTATGGTCATCAGTGAGTGAGTGACAAAATCGGAATAATTTACATACGAATAACTTTCTAGTAAGAAAGGAAACGAAACAAAATTTAATCCCTTTGCTAAGATTGCTGATATCTAAGAATAACATAAATTTGAGGCTTGTAGCGTCAACTATATCAAAGATATTAGCGAAAGAATAGCTGCGAGAAAACAGTAAGCAGTGCCGCCGTTGACTGAACTTGGCGACAGATATTTGAAGTGGTAATGAGTGTTAGGGGATGAAGATATTAGGTCAGAATAAAAGAGATGGATTACATTCAATCAGTTAAGAATGTCAAAGGATAAAAATTAACATTGTTTTGTGTTAGAGACTGAAGAGCTGAAATGTGCACTCTTTATCATTAAAACTGGCCGCTCCGTTGAAGAATAAGTTCTGAAATCTACTGTATCCTGCAGATCGGAAAAGTGTTTCAGCTATGTCCATTAAATAATATGATTGGATGAATATATCATCCATCGCCTTTTAAATATCAGTTTTTTCCTTCCCAAGAAGTGCAGACTCACTTCAAGATTCTACAGCTGTAGAAACGCACAGCAGATGATGGTCTCATTCCAGCGATTTATTTGAATTTCCCGGCATGAAACAGTTATTATTTTTACTGCTTCGTAAATTTCGGTCATATTCCACTTCTTACTCTTATTATGTGACTTATATCCTAACAACAGAACTGTCAGATCTTCGGAATACGTAAAATTCTTAATATTTTTGACGACATGGAATCGAAGATTATATTATTTTTGTAAAACGAATTTCTAAGCCAGTTTTTATGAAATTAAAATCTCAACCTTCCATGTTAACAGCATTTTTACATTGGACGAGACACTCTCCACAAGCCACCTGGTTACTTATTGTAGCGATAACAATTATAATCAAGCGATATATTGATTTTTGTTTTAAAATGATGATAAGACAACTTTAATAAAGGTCAAACTTTTCTTCGCGTGGTGCATGCTTTTTGAGCATTGTAGGATCTAGAGACTGAATGAGTCGCTTTGTAAGAAGTTCTTGATAAAGAGGCAGGAGGTAGAAGCCAGTTGGTTTCTAAGATACCTGAGTAGTTATCGCTCATTGAAAAGTGATAAGAATTCAAAAAAAGATGGTACGAGTTGGGGCGTAAAATGTCAGGAGACTGAATGCTGTGGATAGGTTATACAATGTAAAGCGGGAGTTCCAACATAGTGACTAGGATGTTACAGGGATTGGTTAGGTTAAATCAAAAGACTTTCAGGTTGAAGAATGCAAACAAAATCAAAACATATGCTATCAATGGGGTTATAGCGGTGTAACTTATAATGCAAATCTTCAAAATAGTGATAGTATATTTAGAATTTTAAAGTAGTTTAAATCATAGGGGAACAATTTATAATCCATATAAGAATCTGATTGGTGTAATTATATCGAGGTCCTGATCAACATCTGTTAAACAGTGGTTGAAACAATGTTCTAGTATTTTCCAGTAGATATTTAACTTGTGTGCAAAGTACTAAAAAAATTATTATGAAAATTAATGGCAAGGTAAACAATTTTCAGATATCAATCACAGAAGGAAAAGACAGGTAGATTGTCTACATATAAGTTGTTCCAGATTTATGAACTGGTTAGTAAAAATTGAAATTTAAGAGAATAATTATAAAAGAAGACATAAATACATGAAGATTATAATAGAACTACAGAAGGTAATTATTAATGCAGAGACAAAACTATTCCTGCTACCAAGAGGAACAAAAATCCTTGGTTGACTACAGCGTGTGACAAGGCTTTTGAAGAGACAAGACGAGCATGGTTAAAGTAGAACTGTACCAGGAGCACAGAAAACCTCGAGTTCTTTATAACAACCAGGAAAAATGCTGCCAGAACTATTAGAAACACCAAAAGGCAATATCACAAGGACTTCATTGAACAAGCTGAGAAAGATTTCCAGAAGAACAACACCAGAGATTTCTGTAATCTTGGTTGTCCGGGTTGAACCGCGTCAATTTGTTGAAACCTAACGTTTCGGCCATCATTTTGTGGCCTTCTTCAGAGTACTGATACGGCTGGAACTGCTGCCGCCTATATATAGCTCCCGAAGACGCGCTAGCCGTTTGGAGTGACGTCACTCAAACTACCGCCGCCAGCGTGGCCGGTCCGATGGCACCACAGCTCTGACATACTACTTTAAAAACCTCCTTAACGCCTAGAAACCAAAAGATGAACTAAAATTTGAATAAGAAAATGTCAATAAACCGAACTCCCTCCCACCAACCAAGAAGGAGATCCAAAAAATCATTGCTCAACTCAAATACAATAGAGCAGCAGGCAAAGATGGGATCTTTGCCGAATTTCGGAAACACGCCGATGACGAGTCAGTCCAAAGTTAAGGATTGCAATCCCGCAGTGTTTTCAATCCCGCGGGATCCGCGCGGGATTGGCGCCAATCCCGCGGGATCCGTGCGGGATTGGCGCAAACAGTTTTTTAACGCTTGTATTTAAAACATAGTTACTTAAAATGTTGTGCGAACGTTAAAATGTTAATAAATTAAATAATAATTAAATTAATAAATCAATTTTAATTTTAAATGATAAAAATTAATAGTTAACAATATTTTAATTGGCAAAATGATATTAAAAGTTTTTAGCATGTCTTAAGTACATTTCGAGGTTTTACATTTTTGTTTTTTAATCTAAACCAATTTTTAAATAAATAATAAAAAATGGAAAATATTCAGTGTTAGGTCATATTATGTGTCTTAAAATACATCACATGATTTTAAAAACATGTTTTGCTTAGTGGCCAAGTTACCAGAGCTTTTTTTAAATTCTAAATAAACGTTCCATAACACCGAGAGAAAGCATTCTATTTCACAAAGTGAAGTGAATATACTTTGTAAAGTGTAGACTTGGCTCAGAAAAAGATCTCATAACTTTTTGTCACTGCACAAGCACGAGACTTGGTTTTATTTTTTTTACAAAAATTGTTTTTGTGGGATTCATTATTATATCTCCTGATTCCTTGATTGATCTTACAGTTGATTCAATGTTATTAAAGGAAACTATTCACCAACACTTAAACTGTCAAGTATTTCAATTTTACATATGTGGCGTAACGACGTTTTAAGAATGGAAATTATTACTTTTTAGTAAGAAAGGAGACTTTCTCGGCGAATGATTGCAGTGAAGTTTTCATAGGTTGTATCTCCGGATTTCATTGTAAAAACACGAGATTTCACAAGTGAGGGAAACGACCGCGACGGAGGCAGCCGTCGACGTATGGTGTTCCTACAACACAGTTCGTCGATACACCCGTGAAAACTTCATTACAACTTTTTTTTGCCTTTAGTAGAAATAATAAGGAGAAGAGGGATTAATAAATAGCCTGAGCGGCACATGTAATCAGGAGGCTTTCGTCAAAGAAACGCATTGAGGCAGCGACCAAAACAGCAATAAGTCAAAGGATATACTATTTCATTTTGATAGCTGTTAAATAAATAGGTACGCGATCTTTAAAATTACGGTAACATTAGTTTCATATCAACGAATAATCAAATTAGGAAATTGTCACAATTACTTTATCTGCAAATACAGAAAATGGGAATAATGAAACCGCGAATAAAAAGCTGTAACCGTGTAGTTCAGATAACGTGTGCGACACTTAAAAAATAATTATATAGTTAAAAAATCGTACTAAATGCGCACCATAACTCAAATTACAGAAATGTGTACTTGAAACAAATGTAAGTTTTGATGAATACGTAAAAGTGTATTTATTTACTTACGAATGACGAAGGTTCACAAAAACAAACGCTTGTTCATATGAGTCAAATGCCAAATGGAAGGGTACAGGCAAACAGTGCAAAAACCCGACAGAGACCGAGTGAGGCAGCGAGTCACGCAGACTGACACACGTTTCCGCCGGATTTTGCGGATTGAGGATCCGCTTAATTTTGTGCGGGATCCGCCAGACTGTCTAATGATGCGGGATCCCGCGGGATTGGGGGATCCCGCTTTGCTGGATTGCAAAGTATCCAAAGTATACATAAGATCGTATATGACATCTGGGTGACAGAAACACTACCTATTGATTGAACCTCTGCTATCATCCATCCACATCACAAGAAAGGAGATAAGAAAGACTTAAACAACTATAGAGGGATCTCCCTTCTATCTATGTCGTACAAGGTCCTTTTTAAGCCACTACACTTGAGTAGAGGCTCAATTAGATTCTAGTATAGGAGAATACCAAGCTGGGTTCCGGAAGACAAGGTCATGTGCTGATCAGATCCTAAATCTCAGAACAGTTCTCACCTACAAGGACCTCAGTGCCTCACCCTACGTGGCAATTTTCGTTGATTTTCAGAAAGCCTATGGCTCCGAGGATAGGGAACGGGACGGCTTGTCGTCAATCATTTTTAACTGTCTATAGGAAAAGGTCATTCGTGAAAGGACGAACACACTAACAGATGGCTCTGGGTTGAGAATCGGTTACAAAAAAGAACAAGCTACTAGTCAACTGCCCGGCCTTCGCAGATGACCTCACTCTCTTAGCGTCTAGTGTGGAGGAAGCTATTCACCAACTATCGTCCCTCAACAACATAACAGCTAGAATAGAGTTCAAGATTTCCATAAACAAAACTGGGTTCAACACTAACATCAGAAATGCATCCAACTTAATCGCACTGGGGAATGCAATGATACGAAGGACTAATGCCTTCAAATATGGATAATTCCAAACATCAACGGGGATCATCGAGGCAGTAACAGTCAGCTTGCGACAGCTACAAGATACTTGATGAAGACAGCAGAGCCAGCTGTCGAAATGTCGTGTTTTTACAACACCATCTGGCTGGACACCAGAGAAGATTTTGTAGCGTTTTTTAACTGCTTAACGTCTCTTAACAGCGAGGTCTTTAGAGACGGGAAAGGATGGGGGGCAAGGAATGGGAAGGAATTCGGCCATGGCCTTTTAAAGGAAGCATCCCGGCATTTGCCTGGAGTGATTTGGGAAACCATGGAAAACCCAAATCTGGATGCCCGGACGGGGATTCGAACCGCCGTCTTCCCGAATGCGAGGCCAGAACGCTAACCGTTACACCGCCACGCTCGGTGATTTTCTTGCATCGATACGCCGGGAAAGTCTCCATTCACACATCGTGTAGGAAACTGTTACAATTTTTTGGGAATTTATGGATTTATTCTCCAACGAAGGGACCAGTTTTATAGAAGAAGAACATAAACTTTAACGGGGTCCGCGTAGCTCAGGCGGTAGACCGCTTAACTGTGGACAAATGGGGTTCCATCCCCGATGAGGCCGAGGCTTCTCATCGAAACTAGACATCGGAGCGGCCCCTCACGCCGATTCAGCCTGCTATCCTATGGAGCATCCATAAACTACGTAGTTCCATTTTGACCTCCTGTGAACCCTCCCTCCCATCCACGTTGCCTGACGAGGCCTTTGCCTCCCCCCCCCCCCCATGACACGTAGCTTTTTCCCCTTTTGATCCCAGGAGACATTTTGTACTGTTTTCTCTTGTCGTAAATTATATACGGAGATAATTAAATGAGGGAGATAAATATTCACATGATGTTTCTGTTCTTTATTTTAGGTTCGACAAATAACATGAATGAAAACCTAAGTGGCTTGGTTCGGACTTTCTCCCCCCCCTCCCCCCGTCCCCAAGTAGTTCAGCGTAGCTTTCTACCCAACCCCTCCCCTCCCTAGACCGAGCCACGGAATTTATGGACGCATCCTATGGCCGGAGAGAGGCGCCGATCCCGTCAGGGGGTGTCCATTAATCACGTGCGGTGTTTTTCCGCAATTTGGGACCCTCCCCCTCCTATGAGACTTCGAGAGATATGGTCAGACCCTCCCCCGTAAAATGACGTGAGATTTTGACGGAGACCACCCCTGCCTGCTAATCCACCTCGAAGTTGATTAGAGACCTTTTTTTAGCTCTCATGCTTATACCCCCCCCCTCCCCTAACGTCGGTTTTCTAGACCATATACCACCCTAAAGTCGATTTTAACGTCATTTCTAGACCTTTTCTGAGATTTCCGTTAACTCCTTCCCCTTTTATGAGGTTTCTTGAGATTTCGCCGTGACCTCCCCCCCTATTTCACCTCATGTAATTAATGAACGCCCCCTCACCCCCCTTCTTCAGTGTCTAATATCAAATTGGGAGCGCGGGGCTCTATCTCTGTTAATCCTGCGAGGAAATAACTGCAGAGCTGAAAGAACCAGGTAGGAAGAAATATAAATTTTTATTATGAGACTACTATAAAAAAAAAAGGGGGCGTTTTGGCAATGAAATAAAAGCATACTCGGGTTGATAGACATCACTAACATCCGCACCATAATTTCGGCCTTGGTCGGCTCTATAATTATACTTTTATGCGACATATTACGAGTATTAACTTTATTACCTCGCATGTGGCGGCGGACCATTTTTATCGAAAACCGAAATCTGGCCTCAGAGCATTTTCGGGAGCCACCTTATTACCTTAATATGCCTCCAGGTGCGTGAGAAACATCAAATGTCTTTGGTATCGTGTGTTCCCTCCCTCTGTTGCCCACCTGTCAGCAGTGCGTGGGATACATCTGCGTCTGTTCTCTTATGTTTGCTCACATGGTGTTTAGACAGTCATATGATACGCCGAAAGTGAAAGAGAATTCTGTCCCAATGCGTGGGAAACATTTGCTGTATTTTGCGCCGTCTCCCGCCCTCATTCAGC
The DNA here is from genome assembly GCA_031002005.1 of Vandiemenella viatica. Lineage (NCBI taxonomy): Eukaryota > Metazoa > Arthropoda > Insecta > Orthoptera > Morabidae > Vandiemenella > Vandiemenella viatica. The sequence goes on along the minus strand of JARYHS010008075.1, from coordinate 56,852,788 downwards.
TCCCTGCTGGTGTCTATAGAGCAATCTGCCAAAAATAAATCCAGCCCTGGCGCATGGAAAAAAATTTCAGTAACTAGCGTCGTCTCTCCCTCCCGGGAAGGAATTCGGTCATGGCCTTATGAAGGAAGCATCCCGGAATTCGTCTGGAGTGATTTGGGGAAACCATGGAAAACCCAAATCTGGATGCCGCGCCGTCCTCCCGAATGCGAGGCCAGAGCGTTAATCACCCACCCACGACGCTCGGTACTTTCATAAAAGGAATGACCCATGCGTCTAGCGCTAATTATCATTCTGCTTCCAGATTCTGTTGATTCATGTCGTACAGTCATAACCACGCCAAGAAACCTGTCATACAATTCACGAAAGCACAAATGAAAGCCCTGATACCGTGCCGAATAATTATACGTTTCTCCCACTGTACTATCTCCATCTGTATATTTAGGATATTTGCATATATACGATCTATAACATGTTGATATTCGACTTACTTCTCCAGTCTGTCTCCGAGCGTATGCGACACGTCTTCGTCCAAGGTCTCATACAGATCGTCCTCTGTTATTCCTTTGGTGTAACTTTTCCAGAGCAGTTTACGTAGCCAGCTGCAAAAAGGAATCAAAGCGTTATCTTTTAATTGATTGTAGAATCATCAGATAATATTACGAAACTCTTGTAATAATTTCACGAACACAGGTGGATCAAAAAAGAATAAAATATAAGTTTTGTTATATATTAAAAATTATTTTGAATTCAGTATAAGGACTATTCTTTATAACATACAATTAACCTTTTCTTTTGTTTGCCTCATTTCATTATGTAACTATAAATCTATACTCTACTTACAGTTACCATATTATCCATGTGTTTTAATTACGTTCATGGGCCTTCTTAAAAACATTCAACTGAAATGATGTGTTATGGAATAACAGAGAGTTATTTGCCTAAGAAGGGAAGTACGACCCCCGTGAGAAAATCTATCAAGTCTAATTAGATCCAGGTCATTGAACATTGTAACTGATACGTGCGGTAATTGATACCCCCTCCCCTACTTGCCATACTATCCTTATAATTGATACCCTTTCCTCTCTCGCCTCCTGGGCCCTTCCACAAGAGCTCACTGGGCCTTTACTTCTTTCCATCCCATCCTTGCAAATGATATTGCCAGAACCTCAGTTGTCATTAAGACAATATCGGGCATTGTAAAAAAAGAAATAGGAAAAAATAAGAAAACCAGTAATTAAATATATATCAAAGAAAATTCAGTAGAATCTAATTTTTCAATTGCTGATATATTTAATAAATTTTTTTTTTATCTATTGCTGATAAATTGACTGCTAATAGCTCAGTTGCACATACTATGGATTTTGTCAATACAGGCTTCCACATGTCTCTTAATAGCAAACACTCAAGTAGTTTTAATGGCATATCCAGCAGATTAATTAAACTGTGCTTCAGTGATTTAAATAATATACTAAGTTCTCTGTTTAATATATCTTTACTTGAGGGAACCTTTCCAGAAAGGCTTAAGTGTTGTTAAACCACTCTATAAAAAGGAGGATAAGTCTCCTGTATCGAAATTCCGCCCTATTTCATTACTAACAGCCTTCTCCAAAGTTTTTGAGAAAGCAATGTACAATAGAGTGTATGAACACTTTAAAAATAATAATATTCTAACTAAATCACAATTTGGTTTTCAAAAGGGCTATTAAACAGAACAAGTTATATTTGCATTCACTGACAATATTTTAGGAGGAATTTTTTGTGACTTATTTAAGGCATTTGACTGTGTAGATCATAAAAGTCTGATACAGAACTTAAAGTATTACAGTATAAGATGGCACCATTAATAAATGTCTTAGTTCTTTCATTCTGAATAGAAAACATAAAGTGTCACTGGAGAATTTTAAGGCTGCCTTATGTGGTACACTGTTTCCTGAGTGGGGATTTTTTAGGTGTGGAGTTCCTCAGGGTTCTAAAATGGGGCAAATATTATTTTTAATATATATAAATGATCTACCATGTGTTGCATCTAAAACCTCAAAATTTGTCCAATTTTTATGACACAAACAAAGGAATTAAAAATACTCCAGATCTATCTACAGAACATATTTCAGATAATTTATTAATAAAAGGTTTACAGATAATGGCTTGTCTTTAAGCCTTGTTAAAACTCAATATATGTAATTCAGTACATTACACAGATTAACACCAGATATAGACATAAAATTTGCAGACTAGTTCATTCAAGAGTAAGAGGTGAAATTTGTAGGTTTGCATATTGATCATAATTTAAATTGGAAGGTACATGTTGCTGACTTACTGAAGTGATTGGGTGTAGCCACATTTGCAATTCGCACAATTTCATATATAGGTGATCTCCATATGAGGCAGCTAGTTTATTTTGCTTATTTTCACTCCCTAATGTCAAATGGAATGATATTCTGGGATAATTCTACTCATAGAGACAAAGTGTTCAGAGCCCAAAAGCGAATAAGTTATTAATTACGTGAGGTTCCCCCCCCCCCCCCCTACTGGTAAGACGTCATGAGATCTTGTCGGACTCGCCCCTCAAAAAGACGTGAGATTTTGATGGAGACCTCCCCTCATACTAATCGACCTCGTAGCTTTTTGAGACCTTTTTTTTATGTCTCATACTACCAAGGGCGGTTATACTCCCAATTTTGGACGAAATACCTACCCAAAAGTCGAGTTTCGCGTCATTTGCAGACCTTTATTTTTCTTTAGCTCTACAATGCTACAACAATTTCAAAACCTCACGTGTGATTTCCGTTGACCCCTCTCCCCCTTGGTGAGGTTTCATGAGAATTCGCCGGACCTCCCCCCCTCCTCCCCCCGATATCACCTCACGCCCCCTAATAACAATTAAGTGTGGGGTTAGCAGTAGAACTTCATGCAGAGAGCTGTTCAAGAAGTTAGTGATTAGTGGCTGAAGAGGATATATAGACCCTACACATTAGTGCCCTTTGCAGTCACAAATTATACTTTATTTGACACAAATAGTAAAATACTTGGCACTAGAAGCAAAAATGACCTTTACATGGATTACAAGTCGTTATCACGTTCAAAAAGTGGTCTGATATTGTGGGATACATATCTTCAATAAGCTCACGACACATATTAAACGTCTAGCAGATGATAATACTATATTCAGGAAAAAATTGAAAGAATTTTTAATTGACAACTCCTTCTCCTCTGTCGAAGAATTTATTTCTATGATATCTAAAAAATAACTGCCAGTATTTCGTGTAAATGTAGGTGACGTAAGTAGTATAGAGCTTTGTAACTTCAATATGGCCACTGAAATGTGGTATACTCAACTTCCGGTTGCGCTCTAGCACTGCTTACATACATGTACTATCGTCGCTACAGGCTTTTCAAAAACGGAATTACGCCGGTTAATCGTTGCATCTACGGATTTTGGCGATTTGCGTGAAAAATAAGGATTTCAGTTATTATATTTATTCTAAAGATAAAGACCGGCGAAAGCGGTGGGTCATACAACTGCGGCGTGGAAAAACTCCATCGAGGTGGACCCGAGTGTGTAGTTGTCATTTTGCTAAGTCGGATTTTAATTAATCACTTGACATCTGTGATAAGTGGTTGATTGATTTTCACGCTTTGAATTTAGAGTATGAAGTGCCTGTATAAACCAAACACGCACCCTTGCTGGAAATCAATTATTTATGTTGTAGTTGTGATTAGATTGCGGAAACATAGCCTTGATTTGCTGTGTATAGTTTACCTTTTTCTGTTATATTAACTTTAAAAATTCATTAGATCGATTGAAAATCTATTTAACTGACAAAAAAAAAGTATTAAATAGTTTGGTCACGATTTTTTATTTATTTAAAAAAAAATATGTAGGAAATGACAAATAAATGCAGTTAAGATTTTTCGCGGAAGTTGAACAATCCATATAGCCCAGTCAATAAAGGTTTTGTGTCGGAACTCTTTCTGATAAAGCTGATTTTTTCAAGGGTGATAGACCTTGATGAGAGGATTATTTTCTGAAAAGTCCCCGAAAATTCCAATGGAGCTTCCCTCCCTACCCCCCCTTTAAGTTTAAAAATGTCGAGTTTTACGCAATCGCATACAACTTTTTAACCAAACGTTTGTTAAGGTTATATTACTTACAGTTTTATTCCCTGATAAATATTCTACAACTTTTATAATAACATAATTTATGATAAGTGCAGCAGTTTTCCCGTAAATTAACGAAATGTTGTAAAAAAAAACAATATTTTTTTGCCACCTATCTACGTTTTTGCAAAACCATACTTTTATTCTTCGCCAAATGAAAAAATGCTTCCAATAAAAGTTGTAGCATATATATTCCTGAGTACATCGGTGTATAAACATATACAGTTATGTGTATTACTCTACTAGTAACATAGAAAACAGTAGCTAGGTTTTGAGCGCGAGAGCGCTCGGGAGTCGGCGGGCGTAGGCGAAAGGCGCCTTATCCTCATATGCCTATTCAATTAGTTAATACTGTAATTATAACATCTATTTTTAACACTTATACTCGTACTAGCCCATAGTGTGTCGACCTTTAATTTGTAATTTAGTAAATATTTGTGTATAATCAAAATAACATTAGAGTGATATGAGAAGTAAAATTTGTTTTTCCGATTGTAACATATTTGAATTAAAGATTTTAATTTTATTCGTAATTAATTATTTTACACATTTGTATGCCAGTTTTGGTTCAGGGGATTTAACCTAGCCTTGTTATATCAGGCCATTCCATTATCCACCACCTATGGACCCGCCGTGTCCCGGACTGGCTAAACCGGCAGCTGTTTTAAATTACTTGTGTTTTAAAACAGCATCACGGACCTCCCACCCACCACAGATATTATATACACCGATTTAATATTTACAAGTTATGATTATTGTAACTCATAAAACTTATTTTATGTTTAGAAGCATGTCTCTTTGATAACGGTTACATATTAATCTGTATGAGGAAATTCATCTTCTTCTTCTGAATACAGGTGTGAATTTAGTCAAGATAAGCCACTACAGTGTTCACACATTGCAGTGCAACTCAGGTTCACTTTTCTACATCCACAGTATTGTCCGCATCCTTGTTTACAAGAACATGACACTAAGTACAGCAGTTCGTTTGGAGCAAATGGCTTCGAGGTAGGAATTGGTTTCAATGTTCTTTTGGTACCTCTCATTTCTTTCACGTTTTCAATTTTCCAACCCCAGTTTGTAGCATAAAGAGTATTACCTAACCATTTCTGAACTTGCAAAAATACTCTCAGCGAATGTTCACGACATCCTCAGACGTTGGAGGTAATGTTGCTAGATGAAAATTTGATCTAATGGAACTTTTCTTTGTTACTGTCAAGAGCTTGTAGTAACGGGCTTCATTCAGATTTGAATATTTCTCTAACCCATAAAAACATAAAACAAATTTCTCACCAGCAATCAAAAGGTCCTCTCTTGTTGTAGAATCATCCAAAAACTTCCTCGCTGTATTCTGCATATCAGGTTTCGATCTGAGCAATTCTATCGCTTTTAATTTGCCCATTCCATACATGCTGGATGTGGTATCACATCCGGTCATAGCGTGACAAAACAGAAGTAACTGACGTTGATCTCCAAACTTTTCTATGAGAGTGGCGATTCTGTAGTATACTGTTAATGGAACTGCACCCCCTATCTCTTTACAGAAGTATATACAAGTACTTTCAGGAGCCAGTGCCGTAAGTAATACTATTAAGTCGGTATCGGTTCCAACGACAAATACCTTACAGTCACTTCTCTGCTGTTGAATTTGTCATAACAATGTGCACATCAGCATCATCTTCCGCTGTAACAACTTGTAGTCCTCGTTTTCTGAATTCAGATGCCAAAGCTAGTACCAGTTTTCTCTTGTTACTAGTATTTCCTAAAAACTCCTCTTTTCCAGTAACACAAATTGTGTTTTCATCAAATACTATGACAGGTGAAGATCTTTTGGCTGCTCTTCTGTTTTGCTCTTCATTTTTCGTTGTTGGCTCGTCTGGATAGCCATCAAATACTACAATTGAATTAGATCCATATTTATTTACAACATATGTACAGTAAGTTTCTAAGATGACGCCATAGGAACAATTTCTTGGCCACGCTACTTTGTGTAGAAGAAATCCCCCGTCCAAAACATAAGTTGCACCATTGTGGTCCGTTACGTCGATGACACCTTCTTCAAATACCTTCATCAGTGACGATTTTGTTCCTTTTCGTAAGGATACATCATCAAACAAAGCAGGTGGTCGAGGAGCCAGTTCGAATTCCAAGTAAGTCTTCAATTTTCCGGGACTGTCGCACACACACAAAATACGGTTAAAAAGTTGTTGGGAGTTCACATAAACTTCTTTTGATCGTACCAATGTTGACTTCTGCACTGCTTGAGTCTTAACCATATCCTTCCTCTGAAGTTTAATATTATGGAAGTTAATTCCCTTCATTTTGGCTATGGCTGAGAGACCGACATCATAAGCTTCATCGCAGTTTATTGAGTCATCACACACGAATCCAGATGTCAATGAAACTAATTCACCTGATAGTTTTGTAAAAGGATTGTGTGTTTGGAACCATGTTGTAAATGTTTGCAGGTCCGACAAATCTCTTTCTCGTCTAGATACGCGAAGTTCAACATGCTGCTCATTGTACTGAATTGATGTCCGAAAATAAGCTTCCACAGCATCATGAATTTTTAAGAAAAATTGTGTTCCGAGGACCCATTTCGATAGAGTGCTGTCGGTTATGCCTCGTCCATGAGTTAGGCCCCCAACGGATTTCATGGGACGCATCAAACCCTGTTCGATGCACATGTCAGTCCACGTCCCAGACCAGTATTCCCCCGTTCTTCTTACAGTGAAATGTTCTTTAAAGTGGTGCCAACTTCATAGTTTCGTCATTACGGCTCCAACAATTACTTTAAAGCTTCAGTTAAGTAGTATTCTTGGTGATCGTTATTACTTAAAGTTTGAATTTTGTTGAACGTGCTGTTTTATAAAATGTGTATGGAAGTGGTGGAATGTACTTAAAATGTATGCTAAAAGTAATTAAATATAGGGGCTAATAAAGATTTTCCTACATTAGCAACTATCCCTGACACGTTAGATCAAACGAACGCTGTTAAATGCATTAAAAATTATTTCTGGAAATTATAGCACCTTTATTCTTCCTCTTACACAACGGGCGCGGCCGGCTCACACTGCCTGCCGACTCCCGGGCGCTCACGCGCTCAAAACCTAGCTACTGTTTTCTATGTTACTAGTAGAGTAATACACATAACTGTATTTGTTTATACACCAATGTACTCAGGAATATACGAGCTACAACTTTCATTAGAAGCATTTTTTCATTTGGTGACGAATAAAAATATGGTTTTGCAAAAACGTAGATAGGTGGCAAAAAAATATTGTTTTTTTACAACATTTCGTTAATTTACGGGAAAACTGCTGCACATATCATAAATTATATTATTATAAAAGTTGTAGAATATTTATCAGGGAATAAAACTGTAAGTAATATAACCTTAATAAACTTTTGGTTAAAAAGTTATATGCGATTGCGTAAAACTCTACATTTTAAACTTAAAGAGGAGGTAGGGGGGAAGCTCCATTAGAATTTTCGGGGACTTTTGAAAAAATGTCTCTCTAATAGTGATCTACTACTGGGAGAAAATTCAGCTTTACCAGAGAAAGTTCCGACATTCACTGTTTTTTGGCCCTTTATTGACTGGGCTAATAACGTGAACAGCATTTTACAGGAAGGTAAAAAAATCAGTAGTTAAAACTTCAAGCTATTCTAAGAATTTGCCGTCAATCGGCGCACATTTCGCGGACGACCAGCAACATGGATCGATCATTTAAACTCAATAAAAAAAAAAACTAATTGCTAATATTACGTATCTTCGTGAAAGATCAAAACAAAAATTCAGGGTCGGCACAAAACTCGTTTAACTAATATTTGGGAAATTGGCATACAGAGCAAGTTCAAGTTCAAACAATGTTTGACTGATGTTCAGGAGTTCTTCTCTCCTATGTTACCTGTAAATACAACGCAAAAACTATTCTAAAAACAGTGATGAAAAATCAGACATTTATAATTTTAAAATTATTTCAAGCAGTTCAAAACGAGGAGTGAAACGCCAGCAAGAGTCCCAAATGAAAAGGTAAATTCAAGGTTTAATTGGTTTTGATGGTTTGAATTCTTACCTGTTAATCAATTCTTGCTGAGTATACTTCTACAGATTACGTGCTCCGGCTTCTGGTGTATGTATTATTTTGTTATGCAATTGTTTAACTGTAAATTGACAACTTTGTACATCCAACAGAGCCAGTCTCTTATATTGTGATCAATGTAAAATGAATGTATTGTATTGTATTCGGCTCAATAAAGTACACGATTCATTGAACATTGTAACTGATACGCGCTTTTTTAGTATCCTCAATTACACCACACGAAATTTTAATTCTAGTAATCAATGATTAATCCGTTTTATTATTCTCGGAAAGGTAGATTAAAATATGTTTCCATCACTCTTTAGTTCTGAATATTTATCTATTGCATTATCGAGGTATATCAAAGATTGTTCTACCCCTTTGATCTTATCATTAATTGATTTAATTAAATTAACATGATTCACTCACATCTATACAGACCACGGTATTACATATATCATTAAAACGCGTATAAGCGCTCATCAGGTGTTTATTTGGGTAAATCGGACTTACTGCATCTATTGCGCGCATCTCAATGCATCAGTCGCCAGAGAAACCAGCATTACACTAAGCTTAACAAATAGCATTACACTAAGCTTAACATTGTGGATGGACCGGTGCGGTTAAGTCCATCGGCAATCAAGGTCATCAAGTCTTATTTGTTGCCATGAGTGAAAAAAGAAGTCTAATGAACAAGAATTAAACAAAAGAGAGGAATTTGTTGCTCACTTTGTTATTAGTGCCGTGATTTAAAGATTAACATTTAGTATAAACCGTTAATCAATAAACGCATCCATAATTCATTAGTATCCTTTTTTTTTTTTTTTTTTTTTTTTACTGCTTAACGTCTTCTATAACAACTAGGTCTTTAGAGACGGGAAAGGATGGGGGGCAAGGAATGGGGAGGAATTCGGCCATGGCCTTTTGAAGGAAGCATCCCGGCATTCACCTGGAGTGATTTGGGGAAACCATGGAAAACCCAAATCTGGATGCACGGACGGGGATTCGAACCGCCGTCCTCCCGAATGCGAGGCCAGAACGCTAGCCGTTACACCACCACGCTCGGTCATTACTCATTAGTATCGTATTATTACAAATCACGTAAAGTGATAATTTATGTCTACGTGAGACTTTTATTTTTCAGCAACCCGAAAACCAAAAATTCACACCCTTGTATTCTGGATGCATGTCTGCATGACTTCTTATTTATTATTTGAAATAATTCATGCCACAGCGTCCAGAAACACTTAATATTTTTTCTAGAACATCCCGTAGGTAATCATTAACGATGAACATTATTTAAAAGACGGAGCTGTTGGATATCATTATCGATTGATTTGTGTACAGAGAAGGAATGGAAAGAAATAAGTAGTAGTAATGGCTCAAGAGAAGAAAGCCACATTTATTCAATTTGATGATCATATTGTTCTGCTAGCTGATAAGGATAGAGAGAAAGTTGGAATGAACATTTAGAAAGAAGAAAAACAGGGCTCATCAAGTTGAAGTAGTAAAGATTAGTTATGTCGGAAGTAAACTTAAATCAGATAGACGGGCAAGAATGATATTGAAGTAATTAATAATCAGAAAAAACTTTCTCCAAGGAAAAAAACTTTTCAGTATCTAGTACTCGTGTTTGGTTCAGAAGAACTATGTCTGGAACATAACACTCTACGGACAGAAAGGGTATGTAGAAATTACGTAGGTCAGAATAAAGAAAAAGTAAAGCTTTCGAAATGTGCTGCTAAGAAAATATATTGAAATATAAAAATGCCGGTGATGTACGAAATATACTAGACCAATAAAGCTCTGAGTATACTGGTTGTGTATACGACTGGGAAAAAGGGAACATTATTGAATAATTTTACAAACAGAATGGTATCATATAGCCCAGCATTTTTGACGGAGCGTGGTGGGTAATCAGTACGCTTTAAGTTTGAATTCCCGTCCTGCCATCCAGATCTGGGTTTTCTTTGGCTTTCCCTCATCCATCCAGGCAATTGCCGGGATGATTTCTTCAAAAACCCATCGCCGCATTCCTTCCTGTTCCCTCCCCGCAGTCCTTTCCTGCCTCTAATGACATTGACGTCATCGAGGCGTAAAGCCATAAGAAGAAATAGGAACGTAAGGATAAACTGTCATAATTAATTCTCTCCTTGGCGGTCTTTCGCTTTTTACTTCTTATGAATTGATTCAGTTTTCGCAGTTATGTGTCTGCCAACAGTTCCAGTTCATTATAATGCGGTTAATTTATTGATAAAATATCTTTTTTTAAAGAAATACACGTAATTTGATGTGTACGAAGGAAGTGATTACAAAAAAACGATGGTTCTGACTTTTTGATTTACGTAAATGATCGAACCATCCATATCGGCTATGATCGGCTATTTTATTTGCTGACTTAGTTTTGAGACTGTCTGACTAGCGGCGTGTGTGCCATGATGTTTGTGTTCCTACTCGCCGCCAGAGAGCCGTGACTTAACCCACGAGGCACGTTTAACCTCTTGTATTGACATTTAAATACCGTGTTGCTCAGTTGCTGTTCCCTGTTCATCTGCTAAAGCTAAAACTGAAGCAAATTCATACGTGACATGTACTAAATAAATAATCTCCTTCGTGTGCAATTCATCACTGGTTCAGTTACAAGAAACGAGTGCTTCATTTCTGCAATCAGTAGAATTATGATGTTTACTTGCTGACATAACATTTTATTGACTCTTTCGGATATTTTACTGAAAAAAGAACTCATAGAGAAGGGACATCTTGACAACTACTGCCCGCATAAACTATTTTGGAATTCTCCGAGCTTAGGTACTATGTGCAAACTTCAGATAAGGAAAAAGTATCTTTATTATTTCATCAATTTAAACTTAAAAAGAAAAAATGTAAAAGAAAGGAAGGAAGGACTTTAAAAAATCTGTATTAGCGTTGTAACGTATCTGAAAAACATACTGTCAAAAGTACATACCAAACAAGAGCTACAGGGAAGAACAATAGCTTAGATAAAAAAAAAAAATGGCATTGTAGGTGATTGCCGCAAGACTTCGGGTATTGCACGAAAACAGTCTGGGTCATCCCTGAGCCTTTTTCAAAAATTTAACAGAGCAATTTGTGCATAGTGTATGGTATCTAGAATGTATAACGCAGATGTCTCATAATAATACAGTCATACCACTTAATCACCAATGAGTTTACGCCTTCACTGAAACAGTAATACGAAATAACTACTTCATTGTTGTGGAATTCTTTCTCTACAACCATCAGCTCCGAGTTCTGCATAGCAGAATGTACCTCGTACTTACAATTTTTACAAAACAGTTATTACAATATCGACAATTATATTGCTTTAGTGTTAAGGGCTGCAATCTTACTAACTTCTATAACTTTAAAAGAATTTCTATTACTGCCAATAAGAAAAAATCACTGAACTCACCAAAAAAATAGCTTGGACACAGGATTCGCGGTGGGCCTAGGGTTCGGTTCGCTGTGATACGTTTTTGTCTCCATGCTCCACTGCTGCTATCTTACGCCTGCCACGGACTGAGCTCTGTGTGTCTACCACAGAGCTTTATACTGGTGAGCGTTATCATGGACGTGGTCTTGTCTTTTTGCTCCTTTTTCTCTGTTGATTTTTGAAGGTCGACACCAGATGCTACTTCATCTGTTCACTCACACCAAATGAAACGGAAGACAGAAGGATGGTGAACAGAGTCATGGGAGTGTACAAAGCGTACATTGTTGATGAGGCGCGGAATGATATTGATGTAAGAATTAAAAATAGTACATGGAAGGGAAAAGATGACCATGACCACAAGCTGGCATTCGATTTCAGGCACAAGGGTGTGGGAAGATTTTCTTTCGTAGGTAAGGGGGTCAGGGATTGGAATTAGTTACCAAGAAAAATGAGGAATAATTTACAAAAAACGTTGAAAGAATTCAAAGTTGAAATTTGTAGAGGACAAAAATAGGCGTGTGGCGGAAAGAGGGGAAAATGGGTATATAATTAAATTGCCACAGGAGTGTGCGCTCCATCGTAATTAAAATAAATCGGTGGCCTGAGGCTTAGTTCTGAGTTTTAGAGACATTATTTCTACAAAATACTTTACATTCAATCCTTCGCTTTCCAGCCTTATCAAAAACTTCCGCGTAGCTTACCAAAGCATGCTCCTCAAATCTGAACCACTGAGCTCAACAATAAAAAATACAGACTCGGTATCTCTAATTGCGAGCTGTATGATAACGGCACTTTATTTCAGGTATTACTATGCTCATATGTTTACGATAGACCTGAATCGCTCATTGCTGCATTTCTTTCCGGAACTTATTCAACCCTTAATACACATCTATAAGCTGTAGGTGGTATAATCAAGTGAATATCCAGAATTGAGACATATCCCCTCCTTAAAAAGCAAAATACATTTGAGATTTTTCGTTTAGTAACCAACAATTATGATTAAATTTCGGTACTTAATACTTACAACTAATGTATTTCTTTTTACTTTATTAAGATGTCTATACCTAACACGAACGTTATCGCTTTCAAACAAAATACTAATTATGAACTGGGACACAACAAAATGCAGTTGTTTCATTCGTCTTAAACAGTGAAATAAGAAGGAATTTATTGTTAAATTCAGCGTTTGTTAAGTATTACAATTATTACAAACAATACAAAGGTATCTGAGGTAGTAGTCAAATACAGTGTTACTCAAAAAGAAGGAAAAGACTTTGGATTTTTACTGTCCGCAAAAGTTAAAAATATGTGCCACACATCACTGGATAGAGAAAGAATCAAAGCTGATAACCCCCGCCTGCCGTCAATGGCGTTGTTATTTGCTTACGTATAAATGGCGTTTCGAGAACGACCAGTGCTTTTCCCTTTTCATATATTCTTCGAATTTCTTATGCCAATCGTAAATCTGTTTATAACAAGTGGCACTTTTGAATTTATGAGTGAAAGCACGCTCCATATCTATAATGGATTGACCTTATCCATACTATGTCACACAAAACGACTGTGTCGTATCCATTTCGACTCAAACAGACAACAGCTCGACTGGCGGCAGAAAACGGAAAAATATGCAAATATTACAAACTTTGAACCTGGATACATGCTGGTTACCAGAGGATTGGAAAAGTCCGATAGTTGTACCGGTACATAACGGAGGGGTGAGAAATACAATAGAAAATTATAGGGCAATCAGTTTGATATCAGTGGTGCGTACAGTCGGGAACAGAATTCGCGAGACCCCTCACGTTTCGATTATGCTTCGTTCTAGACACGACTGCATCGTGGGACAGTATAAGTGGTAGGTGGTACACTAAATTCATGATAAAATAGACCACTTATACCCAGCGCTTTACCCAACACTAAAAAACAAGAGCCCACGCGCAACAGACTCGCAGACGCTCAGAGGCAAAGTTCTGACTCCTACAGTTAAAATAATCACCAGAATCACCATTTTCGTCATAACAATTATTGAAATAACGAAATTGATTGATTATAGAGGAATGGTACCGCCTTTCTCGTAATTATAGTAGACTTTGTGTATTTTTTATTCTTTTGAATAAACAGTTGCTAATTCACTAACAAACGGAATTACATGATGAATACTGAAAAAAATCGCTAAATTATACACAGATACAAATTTGGAAAACCCGTAAGATAGTTTAAACGGACTTCTCACACTTTATAGCGTTGCAGAACTGTTTGCGACAAATACTCATAAAATTTAAGTGTAAGTAAAATGTGCATTTACGAAACTACTCAAATGGTGAACTAAGTCACAAAATATAAATTAACTATTTCTAGATACTCCACTGGTTCGGAATAACAGCACCTTAATTTTGTTTTCACCATAACATATTCGGGAGGACGCGCATTCAAAACCCGTCGGACAACCAATTTCAGTTTTCCATGGTTTCCTTAAATCTCTCCGGTTGATTCCGTTGACGTCGAGCAGAAGAAGAAGAAGACGACGAAGAAAACAACTGAACATGGTGGGTGTGTGGTAACACTCTGACCTAGCTTTCAGGAGGACGTGGATTCGAATCTCCGTCTGACCAGCCTGATTCGGGTTTTCGATGTTTTCCCCAAATCTCTCCAGGCGAATGTCGGGATGGTTCCATCAAAAGGCCATGGCTGAATTCTTCCCCATTCCTTGCCCCCAGTCCTTTCTTACCTCTAATGACCTCGTCGAGTTATAAAGCCAGAAGCAAAACATAAATAATTTTAAAAAAATTCTTGCGAATATCAATGTGGATAAAAACAAAGCACTTGCCTCCACGATTTCATCACAAGAAATTACTCAAATAATAATGACTTCTCTGTGGTGTGTTTTGGACCTTTTGGATTTATCTTATTCAATTGCCGAACACAATAGCGAAAGGACTACAGTTCTAGTTCCACATGTGGAGAGTCGCCAGTTCGATGTTATTTTTTCCTTAGGGCTGGTCGAAGTCACTAGAGAGGAAAAAGTACCGTGGGCATTGATCGGAAGGAATTTTATCATGGCCTTTTTACAGGAACTATCCCGGCACTCAAGGGTTGCTTTCGAATAATCACGCAATATCGAAATCCGCATGGATGGATGAACATTTGAACCCGTGTCCTTCCGAATGTGAGGCTTGAGCGTTACCTGGACTCTCGGTCACTGGTGCGAGCCCATCCTGAGCATGGGTGTTAGTTAAAGTAAGTTTTGTGTATGTATTGTGTCGTCTTTCACTTGTATGAGCGTTTGGAAATATATCAATACACAGGATGATCACATAAAAAGGGTTAGCTGGATTAATGGCTATCCGGGGAAAAGCCATTAAAAATTTAAGACTATGTTTTGAACCAAAAGGCGACTGGCTGCCTTCAGATCTATCCCCTCAGACAAAAAATATTCTTTGTTTAGTGCCAGTTAGTAACACGGCTGAGTACGAAGTAGGCGGACTGTAGTGAAGTTCCTTAGTACACAGAGAGGGGTGTTTAATTTCAGTTGAATGTATAGGACGCGATCTCTTTAAGACTGTGTGTGGTTATTACATAAGAAGAAATTCTTCGCCGGCCTCGGTAGCATGGGGCGGTTCGAGTCAAGCCCAGATAATGAGTTGTTTTAATTAAGTGTTGTGTTCGTCCTGTGTTGTCGTTTTCTTGAGATTGTCAGCCACACTAGACGAATCGAACACCAATGAGGAAATTTAAAAAACATCAGAGGCCAGGAGGAAGTAACCGATCTGACAAATGTATCGAGAAAGTGTTTATTTACCAGTGGCTTTGAGGAAGCGAAGAACAATTTTTCAGTGAGTTAGCTCTAATAAGGTGTGAATATGATCATCCGTACTCCAAATATGTCTTTTTTCGAATGACGAGCGCCTGCAAATATAGCATCAGCCATTTTCCGAAAACAACAAAAACAACTTCATATAAAATATTATTAAAGTTATGTGATTATAGTTAGAGGACCGTTG
This sequence comes from Vandiemenella viatica, assembly GCA_031002005.1. Taxonomy (NCBI): domain Eukaryota; kingdom Metazoa; phylum Arthropoda; class Insecta; order Orthoptera; family Morabidae; genus Vandiemenella; species Vandiemenella viatica. The sequence goes on along the minus strand of JARYHS010008075.1, from coordinate 56,837,093 downwards.
AAAGTGTTGAAAAATAACATTGAACTAATATGTATTAGTCATTAAAAACTTCTGAAAAATACTCCTCTTGGATTTCGACTTCGGAATACTCTCATTGCATCTTGTAAATGTTCTACTCCTAATACTTGATTAAAAATTGAATTAATTAATATTCCGTAATCATGGCGCTATTACTTAAACACTGGAACTGCACCTTAAGTAATAGCGCCATCATTACGGAGGCAAGTGCTTTTGTTTTTATCCACATTGATATTCGCAAGAATTTTTTTTAAATTATTTATGTTTTGCTTCTGGCTTTATAACTCGACGAGGTCATTAGAGGTAAGAAAGGACTAAGGGCAAGGAATGGGGAAGAATTCAGCCATGGCCTTTTGATGGAACCATCCCGACTTTCGCCTGGAGAGATTTGGGGAAAACATCGAAAACCCAAATCAGGCTGGTCAGACGGAGATTCGAATCCACGTCCTCCTGAAAGCTAGGTCAGAGTGTTACCAGACACCCACCATGTTCGGTTGTTTTCTTCGTCGTCTTCTTCTTTTTCTGTTCGACTGGAGAGATTTACGGAAACCGTGGAAAACTGAAATTGGTTGTCCGTCGGGTTTTGAATGCGCGTCCTCTCGAATGTCAGACAAGAGTGTTCTTCTAACCCATCCGGCTTGGAAGGAAAGAAGTAATGTTTGACAGAAAACTTTAAAGAAATATCAGTGTTTGTTAGAAACAAAGGGATGTATGAATGGTTTCCTAGCCGGCCTCGGTAGCGCGGGGCTAGCGAACTGGCTTCGCGTCGCAGAGGTCGCCGGTTCGAGTCCGGCCAAGGGCATGGGTGGTTTTAATTAAGTGTTGTGTCCATCCTGTGTTGTCCTGTCACTGGTTATCATCAATAATAACACGAGAATAATCTATATACACACTTGACGAATAGAAGAAAAATCAGTTGCTGGCTGAATGGCTACACGGCTGAATGCCATTTTAAAAATAAAAATAAAATAAAAAAAAAAAAAATGGTTTCCTACTTCCATTCTTTCATCTTTAAAATCTGGTACCCCTAATTCATGCGACAGAAGGATTTGCTGTTATTAATTATTATTATTACTATTAAAATTGTTGCTACTGTTACTTTCTAAATATGTTATGGTGAAAACATAATTAAGGTCCTATTATTTTTAATGATAATAAAACCGTCGAAAATCAGAATGATTCCACAAAATTAAAGATACAGTTGCTAATCCAAATGCCAAGAAAAGTCAGCTTATTAGGTACACAGACAAAAACAAAAGGTTATTTACGATTATAGTGTGGGGTCAGAATTGCTTGTTGAAAGTTTGAAGTATGAATATCTATGCATAACGTTTGATAACAAACTCAATTGGGCTGAGCACATTGGGCAGATGGAAGGAAAAGGTTACAAAATCCTTCTTTTACTGGAGAGGATGATGAGAGGATGTACCAGAGATGTTAGGGAGTTGGGTTACAAAACTTAGGACAGATCATTGGTTGAATATGTTGGTGTAGTTTGGGATCCACATTTTGGATATCAAATACAGGAGTTGGGACGTATGCAAATAAGAACAGCCAGATTTGTTTGTGGAAATTATCGCAGGTCCCACTCAGTAACTCATATGATAAGGGAGCTTGGTTGGGACTCATTGGAGGAAAGGAGGAGGGCGAAGAGAGTTTTGGAATGTACAGGATATATGTTGGTGATGGAGCTTGGAGGGATATTGGTCAAAGAATTAGGAATAATACATGGAAGGGGGAAGGCGACCATGACCACAAGATTGCGCTCGGATTTATGCATAAGGGAGTGGGAAAATTTTCTTTTGTTGGTGTAGGGTGTCAGAGATTGGAAAAAACTACCAAGTGTAGTGACGAATAATTTTCCAAAAACTCTTAAGGAATTTAGAATTAAAATTTGTAAATTATAATAGTAAATGGGGGAAGAATTTAACATTCCAATTATAAAAGAAATTTTAAAAAAATGTATATAAAAAAGGAGGTGAATGGATGACTGGGGGAATTGCCACCGGGGTTTTAGCTCCTTCGCGATTAAAATTAATAATAACTTTCAACACAGAACCACAAAGAAATGGTTTGCCTAACAGCCACTGAATCAAGATACAAGTCATACCGCCTACTATCTGTAAAAATTGTTACACTAACTTCTTTATAAACTTAAATGACGTTAAGTCTAAAATTAAGCACAGTCAATTTTTTAATCCTGACTTATGTTACATTCCAGTCTTATCGTAGAAATAAGTGAACAAAGGTTAGTAATAGCTCGTATTATTATTATTATTATTATTGTTATTAATTCAATTGCAATTGAGCACGCGCTCGATTGTAATTCCCTATCAACTAATTACCCCTTTTCAATTTATTTTTTATTATCTTATATAATTTTAGTGTTAAATTCCTCCCCCATCAACTTTTGCAAATTAAACATTTTAATTTTAAATTCATTCAGCGTTTTTGGTAAAATATTCATCTCATCACTTGGAAATTCGTGGTGCTATGCTTTATATTTATTCCAACAAATGAAAGGAAATGCGCTTCATACTGGAACATTCATTTAGCTAAACTGCCAACCAAAAGTTTGATCTGCTAATAGTCGCGGAAGAACCAATATTGGCAAATGGAAGTGATAACATCAAAGAGGACTATTTCATTTATTCTGAGAAAATGCTAGATTGCTTAAAAATGTTGTCCCTAGATAAAAATCGTAAAATACAGATCATAAGTGACACTAATTTTATGTGTTATATTGTTGAAACAACTACTATGTTGTTTAGCAAAGGTTAAGTGTAAGCTGACAAAGAAGATAACATTACGAAGAGCGATAACGTAATCCATCATTAAATTTTACAAGTGGTCTCTGTTACTCTCTACAAGCTATATGAGAAACGGAAATCGTGGTGAAATGAGTATATTAAGGTGTCTATATGCGGTGTTAAACGCCAGCCTTTCCTTGTACGAAATTGGCTTTCCTTCTAAAACACTGATTTTCTCTGACGATATTGTGACTGCTTTAAAAGTTAATAATCTTTAAACTTATAGGAATACGTTTTGTTATTATATTACTGTTGTAATTATTATCATAATGCCAATACGCTTAGTTCAAATAAAATGTTGAGTTATTATTGATTAGTGAAAAATTTGATAGTCAGAAAGAACTTATTGATTTTGTAATTAGGGTGTAAGAAAGTTAAATTAGTATGATGTTATAATGGTTTACAGACATATCCAGGGAAATATATCTATAACGTCAGAGTATTTTCACTGTGTATTTACTGGGAATTCATATCTGTAGTGTGGATATTTCATTGTGTGGTCGACAACTTTGTAATTTACAAAAATATGTAATAAACCAATAGCTGTACCATCTTCTTAAATTTACTGCATAATATATCGGTATCATTTTGTTATTGTTCTTAGGGCTTATACTTGTATTTTATTTCAGAGTAAATAATTGAAACGGTATTTGGCACAATATATTTTTCCACAATTTGTGATAAATTTATTTGCGACTTCATTATTTTCCAGTCCTTGCATAGCAAAATTATCAGTGAATTGATAAGGAGCATTTGTGGAATGAACTTCTTGTCACTAAATGGCGTTTAGTAGGACATTTTTTAAAGAATCACTCAACAGATTCCGGTAAGACACGTATTCCGCTTGCTTAGCAGAATTCTTTATTACGTTATTAAAAATATAGATGTAATTTTCCTGTTGGGGGGTGAACTGCTCTCTTGCCATCTCTTAGCTAAGCAATTGCGCTAAGAAACACTGCTTCGCACAACTGCTACGTTCCAGATATAAACACTTTCAGTGGCTCTTTCTATTCCGAACGATGCCTTCTTCTCAAACAAAATACCTCATATCTACCTGTATGACTGCGATGGATTTTTTTTTTTAAAAAAAATCCATTCATGGATTTGCTCGTGAACTACGCATACGATTTTTGCTTTGAGCTTGTGCGCGTTGTTCGCCGCTTTTGTTTTCTCGCTCGCGGCGTATCGCAGTCTGGATTTCTGGCTGTAGGGTCCCTCCCTGCCCGAGATAGTAGGGTTCTACCGCCACACGACCCTCTGCCGCTGAGAGATGAACCCCCTGGCGTCAGTTTTAGGGTTGCTTCTGGCCTAGGCTAAGCTTACGGTGACAACAAAGGGTCAGAGCAACACCCCCGTTAGGTATAAACATGGACGGCAACGTATCTTGTCGCGATCTGACGCCCGACGCAATGGATGCTACGGCATACACTGACTCCCCAATGTCACCTGATTCGGAGCCAGCACATGGATTAAATTGACCTCATGTGGATGCATGAGAGGACCAAGAGTACGACTCTGGAGTCACCATGCGAAGCATCATTACGCCTGTCACAACTGAAGGTCAAGAAAATGTGCCTACTCTGCAACTTGCAGAAGGCGAAGTTATGGACAGTAGTCGGGTAGGGATGGAGCTGGTGCACCGCCAGGTGGCAGCACCGTCGGTGTGGTGGGGGGGACCTCACTCCGCTCCCCTCCGTGACGTCACAAGATGGCGGATCGTTAGTTCATTTGGTGGCCGCTAGGGAGGCAGCACCGGTAGAGCTTGCGCATGCGATAGTACCTTGACCGACCGCGAAATGGCGGCACCGCACAAGGATTTAATTTATTTGGACGCAGACATTCCACTGCCCCAGGAGAGCGAGAAATTCCACCGCCTGAGGCGTGTTTACACAGTTGCGCTCGGTGAAAGTATTAAGCACTCGCCTGCAAATATTTCCTCAATACGCGAGTGACGTTAGCACACTAGAATTCGGTGCTAGGAACTAGGTGAAAGGTTGTGAAATGGCGACAGGTTAAGACTTGATCAGCGGAGGCCTCGGGCGTTCTCCTTGCATCACTGTCACCAGGTGACAGCACCTAGAGGCTACTGTCACCGCTAGATGGCCTGACATGCTTCATATGCATGAAATATTTCGGTACCCCCGTTTTCTGTTCTGGAATGCGGGCCTGCGGGAACACGCTCTGTTTGTTCTCCATTAGGCATTGCGAAATGTGTGCCGTGCAGGCTGGGGTTCCGTTAAGCAAGCACTTATTTGCGCTGCGAAACATCTTGGCTACTATCGACAACAAGTTGCAATATTTCAGCACAGTAAAATATTTTCTTCGGTTCTGTGTTGTGAAAAACACTTAAGCGTGAACCATTGCGATTTTTTTACTAAAAAATAAAAAGTCAACATCAACGGATATTATGTAAACAGACATCGGTAGCGTTGTGGCTAGAGTGCCAAAGGTCGCCGGTTCGAGTCCGGCCGCGGGTATGGGTGTTTAAGTGTTTTGAGATTTCCAAATCGTCAATTTCAAAACGAAAATCAAAATTTTAGTTTCCACACCTAGAGAAAATGGCGCCAGCTTGCCTTGTTATAATTGAATAAAAAATAAGTTGAAAAGCATACATTTTTCCTTTAAAACACGTTAACGTTCGAAATGGAAAAAAAAGTCATAAAGTCAGCAATTTGGAAAGGTATAAAATCTATGTGTACCTGTTTTCATGAAATTATTGTGATAAAGTATAGTATTACCACATATACGCTATTCCTTTCAAAAATCGTAGCCTCAAAAACCCATCAATGGGTGAAATCCTTTCATTGAAACCGAAAGACATTCACCGACGAAGGTAGTGAAAACCATAAATTCCGTTCATCGAAGCAGGCAAACATTAATAATTAAATCACCGACGAAGAGACGGGAAACAAACTCACTTTTGCACATCATGTTGGATTCGTTATGAACAATATAATATAGCTCACGAGTGCCACCTACATTCCGTGTATTTTAAAGGATGTATTAAATTATGTGTAATGAAACATACCGAGAACACAGACACTTTTTGAACTCAAAGAGTCATTGAAGGGGTTTACTGATGTATGTAAGTATAACCTCGATGACTTGAGAGCCTCTAAACTAAATCAAAAGTTGTCGATTTGAAAACCAGTTTCTTTCCCTACAGACATTTTCTGAAGTGAATACTTGTTAATCTCTCCATTGATATCAAAACAATCAGCCTGTAATTATTTCAAGCCTATTTCTCAACCTTGTCTTTGGGCAAGGCTACTTGAAAATATTTGTGAAATGATTAACAAAACCTTTCCCACACCAAAGCTAGAAAAATCAAAGTTTCCAGTTTGACCATGGCAAAACTCATGGAATGCAATGAGGGAAGAAAGAATTCATATAAGCATCAGTACGACACCTTATTTCCCTAATCTTATCTCTGATGTCACTGGTATGAAATATTTCATCGCACTCGTAATTGTTGCCATCAAGGTCAAACCTTTTTCGTCTGTCTATCCAGATCAATCTATGTATCAATTCTGTTATGCTTTCGTAATCAATCACAAATTGAGTGTCCTTAGCTGCACTTTGTCTAAAATTCCAATCAATCCCTTGCGACACATCAGTGATTGACACCTTTAACTGTATTTTACAGCACAGCACGTATGTTCCAGGAACGAAATACCGTCTGTTAATCTTACTAATTTCCCCCTGTCGAATCGAAGTACGACAGTCCTATGTGATAAAAATCGAGTCACGCTAAGACAGTGCTAAGCACAGAACATGCCTGAGACCATCGCCTATGACCAAGGTGGAGATACAGAAAATTTACCCACACCCTTATGGAAGAAATCCAGTGCCGGCTCCTACTTATAGTCTTTTACGCACTATTACTAATTCTTTCACCAAGATCCACCCCTAGCCTCATCGCCAACGTACCCACAGCACTTCCCCAAACCTCCTTCTGTTTTACAATGATTCCCATTCCAACCTCTGAACAGTTACTGTCAGGGTTACCTTTTGTTCGTGCGTTAAAGTAAACCAAAAACTCAAAATTCACAAAGTCTTCTCCTAATCAGTAGCAGGGATTCCAAGTTCACTTAAGGTGGTTCTACTGCAATTTCCCAGGAAAATTCCCCCTTTTTTCCAGGAAATTATTTTTCAACCAATCAGGACCCAAGTGAGTTCTCCATTCAGTTTAAATTTCCCCTTCTGACGCCAAACTTTGCATACAGGACCAAGTGTGACATTTGTTTTGTAATTGCATGCTTTGTTCAACCAACCACGATAAAGTTACCATAATGCTCTTAGCTAACTTTGTCATCAAATAAATATCATACCCCACATTTTCATAGAAGATCTCCATACATCGACAAGTATCCAAAACATCACCATAGGTGCAGACACTAGTTCTATTACGCCGAAGATAGCACCCAGACTTGAAATATCGTAAATTGTTAGGTCATTCGTATATGAAAGTGGGTTTTTGGATATCTTATCCACTCAGGCCTCATCTGGTGCCAGATTGTGGTCATGGTCAACATAGGCTCCATACACAACTCAGAATTATTCCACCAATATCCATTCTGACAGCATTATACGCCATATACAGCTCCCGACACTCATCATATCTTCCAATGACATCCAGCCCAACTCCTTTATTATGACACTTGTTGAATATTTTCCACTAATAAAACTGCGGACAGAAAAACCGCAATACGCCGGTCTAAAAGCGCGGACCGCTATGGTTTACCGGAGTTTCCCGACCGGGACCTATTACCGATAACCGCATTTTTAGGACCCGACTGAAGACCGGAATTTCATTGCGCTCGAAAGCGCTTATATGCACCAGTATACCGTCCTACAAAAATATGATGTACGCGTCCGCTGTGGGGATGGGGGGCCCCCTCTCGCCGCGACCGCCTGGGCATGTTTACCCAAAATTTCTTTTTGATGTGCTGCTATTAACGAATGACTTTTGACCAAACTTTGCCGAGTTTTTAGTTCCAGCCGCCAGCTATACTGATGGCACATTTAAAATTCAGGTAAGTGTTGTGAGCACTGAGGTGTATTGTAAAAACATGCTATCGTCTACCTATCATGTAACACCTCAGTGTGGACGTCGTGTGTCGGGTCCCTTTCCTGCAGTTACATTGTATGTATGTGGTAACTTATGAAATTGTGGTATATGCATGGACATATGTGTGTGTACGTGTTCCTGTGTGGTTATGTGTGTAATTATGATGGTAGGAGTCTACTTGAGATTTCTCCTTCAGTGGTCACCTGTGTAGATGTAATCAGTTGGGTGTGATGAGCACCGAGGTTTGTGGCAAAGAAATGTAACATTTCGCACATCCTGTAACTATTCAATCTCGACCTAGGGTGTTCAGTCCTTTTCCCCCAGTTACATGTATATGTGTGGTGATGTATGGTAACTGTGTGTATACATGGACATGTGAGTGTGTGTATGTGTGTCTTTCTATGTGGTTGTGTGTCTGTCACGATAGGATTCTACTCGACTTTGAGATTTCACAATGACTGGCTACCTACGTGTTGATGGAACATGTAATTAATTGGGTGTAATGAATAATCCGTATGGGATAAGTACTGAGGTGTATGGCAAAAACATGTCATCCTTTGCACACACTCTAACGTCTGTCTGGTGGTTGTTTGTGTGTGCTTGTGTGTGGTGACGTATGGATTAGTGTGTGAGACCTAGTATGAGTATGGGAGTTATGATATTTGTCCTGATAACCATGTGCCTACTGGTACTCGTGGTACGTGGGGAAAATATTACTGAATAGCGGAAAAGGCTTGTGGCGTGCTGATCATGTGAATAGCTTTGTACATATTAACAACGATACTGAATGGCAGAGAGGTCTTGAGTCTTGAGCTATGGGGGTTCTGTCCCACTTTTTCTTTGCCATGATTGGGCTGGTTGTTGTGTTGAGCTCGCTGTAGGCATGGATATATGCATCTGTGTGCGTCTTTCTCTGTGTCTGTATGCGTAAGTATGGTGATACCTTCCTTAAACTCATCTATCTGGACTGTATGAATTGCTGTTCCTCCCATATGTTTTTGCTTGTGTGGAGATGTATGGATTTGTGGGTGAGACCTAGTATGAAAATATGGAGGTTATGATATCCTTCTTATAGACAAGTGTCCATTGTAACTCATAGTTCCTGGGTCACATGTTACTAAATGACAGAAAGGGTTGCGGTGTGGGAGAGACGTGGCTGTGATTTCAAACTTCACACATCCTGTAATTCTTCAGTTTGGATCTAGCATGTTCAGTCTCTTTCCTCCAGTTATGTGTGGTGATGAATGGAACTGTGTGAATTCATTGACATGTGAGTGTGTGTGTATGTGTGTCTTTCTATGATTTTTGGCCAGTCATGGGTATTCTGTTCCACCATTGGGCTAGTTGTTGAGTCGAGATCGCTATAGGCATAGAAATTTAGGTGTATATGCGTCTCTATCTATGTGTTCTTTTTATTTATTTGTTTTTTTTTTCTTTTAAATGTGCTGATACCTTCCTTTAACTCGTTTGTCTGGATGTATGATGTGCTGATCCTACACTTAGGCTTGTGTGAGGTGACGTATGGCTTTGTTTTTGAGACCTAGTATGAATATGGGAGTTATGATATCTGTCTGATGACCAGATGTCTACTGCTACTCGTGGTACCATGGGTACATATTATTGAATGGCAGAAAAGGCTTAGGTGTGGGATAGAGGTGGTGGTGCTGATGTGAACAGTTTTGTACCTAGCACACATGATACTGGATGGTAGTGAGGTCTTTAGTGTGAGATAAATGAGATGATGTTGATGTGATGATTTTTTTGGTCAGTTATGAGCCACAAGGGTTCTAAACCACTTTTTCGTCGCCTTGATTGGGCTGGATGTTGTGTCTATCTCGCTATAGGCATGGAAATGTGAGTGTTTGTGCGTCTCTATCTCTGTCTGTATCCGTAAATGTGGTGACACCTTCCATACACACGTCTGTCTGGACATATGATTTTGCTGTCCAACCACTTACGTTTGTTTGTGCTTGTGTATGGAGATGCATGGATTTGTGGCTGAGGCCTAGTTTTAATATGCGGGTTATGATATCTGTGTGATAGTCAAGCGTCTATTGGAACTCATGGTACTTGGGTCACTTTTTTCTGAATGGTAGAAAGGGTTGCAGTGTGGGAGAGACATGTTGATGGTAAATGTAATCAATTTGGTGTGATGAACACTATTCATGGTATAAACACTTAGTTGTATGGTTAAAACATGCCATCTTTTGCATACCTTTTATATCACTAGGCTGATGATTTGTAAGGAGACTTCTGTTTTTCAGCCAGGCATGATGCAAGAGAGTACTACACCACTTTTTTGTTTCCATTATTGGTGCTATATTAATTGAAATGGCAATCACATCGGGACCGGTAACGTCATTTCAGCATATCGACCCCCGCGGAGAGCACCAATTGAAGACGACATCCGTCCAACTGCTTACTCTTAGGGCCAAGCTCACCGTTGGAGGAGACTTCGTTGCAAAACATCCAGCATGGAAAGTCACGAGTCAGCAATCCTGCTGGAAATCAGCTATACAGAATGAGCATCAGGAACAATCTTCAGGTATGGGGTTCGGACGAGTCGACCCACCACCCATGGAGCGGAAACCGTCCCGATGTCCTTGACATCGTTATCACTCGAGGTATCGCTGGCTTCCTCACTGCTGAGCAGTGCGCGGCTCTCTGTCGCTAGGCGGCTGTTTCATATCGCTAACTTCTCCGCTAGGGCGCGCGGCGGCCAGGTTCCGGCCATCTGGTGGCGATTGTCATCTTTCGCCGGCCGATAGAGAGCGCTGTGAATGTGAGTGCCCTCTATCGGTCTGTAGAGAGGATTTAAGGGGCGACCCGGCTCAGGAAAGAGGTCAGTCTCTGCGGTCAGTCTCGGCTAGGAAGTGAACAGTCTGAGGAGGAAGTGGCGGTGTCGGAAGCGGCAGTTGAAGAAGGCGACGTGCTCCATGCACGGGCAGCAGTTAGGCGGAGCAACGTGATACTTGGCCGTCGACGAGGGGTTATTGACGGTGCCTGGTCTGACAAGCAGTTCTGAGTGGCCGTAAACTGTGTCGTCGCCTCACATGCCCAGACTATATGGCAGTTTGGGGTGTCCTCGTAATGTGTGCGCTTTGGCACCTTCTGGAGCAACCTGTGCCTTCATGTTCCACGAGTGGATAGACTGTTAGAGAGTTCGTGGTATTCAGACAATTCAACTTCGTTGTATTTTCTGCTTCCTCGGTGCAATTGGAGATTTTCTGTTTGGTGTTCGTGCTTGCGTGGGACAATCTATGTCACTAATGGCTGTTCTTTCACATGAGGGAAACAGTGTATGTATGTTTGTCTGTACCCTTGAGGGGTGCTGAAACATTAAACAGACCAGTGTTGGTTGAGCTCAACTGATATAAGTGCCTTGAGAAGCTCGATCTTTGGAAATCCTGTTTAGGAACTTATAGCACCGGATATTCTACCATTATTAAATTGTTGTTTAGACATAAGTAAATTTAAGTGTGTAAATCCTTGGACTCTGGGGCCATCATGGATCATTAAGGCCAACTAGTATTGTTGTTATTTAATATAAGTATATCTTGGGGGAATTTTAAGTAACCGATTGGTAATTAAGCTTATTACATGATATAGTGTGGAAATCTTATGTTTGAAGTTGTTGATATTGTTGTGTAAGGTTGTATTGTATTTGGTATTTATTGTAATAAACAAGACTGAGACAATTGTAACCATGCGCCCACATGCTTGCCAACCTACCTACCACCTCAAATGGTAGCAGAGCGTGGTTGCATTGGGTAGTCTCAAGTCTTGTTGTTGTTGTTGTCATTTCGGATTCTCTATGGAAGGCACACGTTTTGTAGGGTGGAGTTACCTTAAGAAAGAGCAGCTCCAGTATGAGCTCAGGATTAGGGGATTGTCTGACGATGGTGGTGTAACAGAACTTATTGAACGTTTGCGTACTGTCGGTCCTGCTCCGGTTACCGTTCCGCCAGAGCGGATTGGGGAGGTTTGTGATGCTGTTTCCGCTTGTGTAGTGGGGTTGCAGGAGCTCGGAAGGAATGTGGCCTTCCTGAAGGAGAGCAGCCCAACCAGACGTCAAATTTATAGAATTCAAGCCCAGCTTAATCATTTTAACGATCGTCTGACTGATTTAAAAACCTTGAGATTAGATAAAGATCAACTTTCTGTTGTAAACCAGTTGAGTGCCGAATTACAAACATTGTTACTACAAGTTAATTCCCTGGGTCTAGAGAATGACACTTGTGGTGATTCAGTAGAAGAGGTAGCAGTAAGAACGGTGCATCCTCAGACACCCCAAGTGGTTCCCGAGTATCAGGCCATTTCGAATCAATTTGCCAAATTGCCTAATCCTTTGGGTGTGTTGTTAAGAGAAGTCGAGGAACTTTCAGTGGATGATATGAGACAAATTGAACATTTATTATGGCTTACAGTTCGGTTTGAGAGGCACGCCGACGCTCTTCAGGTCCCTCAACATAGTGTTTTAGCCTTGTTGTATCCTCTGGCCAAAGGTCCTTTGGCAGATTATCTTGCGGAGATTGTGCAAGTAAAAGGGTCATTGAAGGATTTAAGACAGAGGGTAATTCGTGAAAAAATACCAATACGTGCTCTGAGAGAGTTGGAGAGAGTTCATTTTTGGAGAGTGCAATCCATAACAGAGTCATTAGGAGAATTTGTGGAGAGAGTTCGTATGGCCGTAACAGCGTTGCAAATGGATATTTCTGAAAAGGATATAGTTGCCAATATTGTTGAAGGTCTTCGTCCCTGAGGATAGGGCTAGGGCTGTGTTTAATATAAAACCAGTGTCCTTTCTGCAGCTTAATCAGTTGATTACCTCGATTGAGGCCTTGCGACTTGTCGATCAGCAGAGAACAGAAGCCAGAGCACAGGTTATTAAGAAAGGTGAGAGGAATTCTAGGGGTTTGCGTGCTAATGATCACTATGTTGCAGGCAAGTGTTTTCGTTGTGGCGCTGGCGATCATTTCGTCAAACAGTGCCGAGTGCCAGCGGTGCGACGAGCTGATACCTGACATAACGCCTCTCAGCGGACAAGTTCCGCTGGTAATAAGTATTGGTGCAGTAGTGTTCGTCCAGGTGGGGTTGTTAAGCGATGTTTTCGTTGTGGGTCTGGTCGACATTTGGTCAAAGAGTGCCCGGCGGCCAAGCGTCAATTGAATGGGAGTTTAGCTGGATATAAAAGGAGCCATTCACGGCTTAAAGACCTTCATAAACGTATTGTGATTCCTAACACGTCTCATCTGCCCTTTATCTGTGCAACTATTAATCATGAACCTGTTTGCGTTCTTATTGACTCAGGGAGTTCCTTCTCTCTGGTCGATTATAACTGGTATTTGGAATTTCGTAACATCTGTCGCTTGCCTGCACTCAGAACCCCCTCCGCAGGGATGTCGTACGATTAATGGTCAGAAGTTGGGTCTCGTAGGAGTGTGTCGCGTTCGGGTGCGGGTGTGTAATTACACCTGGCCTTGCGATCTGGTCGTCACAAAGGGGTTATCAATACCCGTTATATTGGGAGTTGATTTTATCAGAGCCACTGGTCTAATTATGGATTGTAGTTCGAGCACTTTTCATTTTAAATTTGATCCACAACATCAAATAGCTCTTTGTTCTTGTCGTGTCTCGTCACGGGTAAATGCCGTCCTTACTCAAGTAGGTGACTATAAGGTGGGCCATCTGCCTCAGGATCAAGCTCGTCAGCTTTTGCAAATGTTGGAACAATTTGGAGATGTTTTGGTGGACAAATTGGGAGTAACTCATCTTATTGAATATAAAATCCACCTGTCCGATGATGTGCCGGTGAGGCAGGGGCCCTACCGTTTGTCTCCCCCAAAGATGAATTTTCTGCGAAAAAGGATCGATCAGATGCTCAAGGAGGGAGTTATCAGGCCCTCCACTTCACCCTATGCTTCGCCTATGTTCTTGGTTCCCAAACCTGAGAAAGGGGATTACAGACCCGTGGTTCGACTACAGGGCATTGAATCAGAAGGTCGTTTTAGAATCTGTGCCCCTGCCTGATCTTCACAATGCTTTTACCTGGTTCGCCGGCGCCAAATATTTTTCTGTGTTGGATCTGAACCAAGCATATTACCAAATTCCCCTGAGTGAGGATTCGAAGGCAGCTACTGCATTTTGCACGGATTGGAATTTGTTTGAGTTTAACCGTGTTCCGTTTGGTTTGGCCACTGGGGCCGCAGTGTTATCCCGTCTCCTTGATAGGGTCCTAGGAGATCTTAAGTTTCGATTTGTATATAATTATTTGGACGACGTGGTGGTCTATAGTGAATCCTTTGAGCAACATATGGATCATCTTAGACAAGTCCTAGTTAGGTTCAGGGAAGCTGGTCTGACCGTCAAGCCTTCAAAAATTACTTTAGCCTGCCCGCAGGTTTCCTTTCTGGGGCATCTTGTGTCATGTGATGGCATTAGAGTGGATCCTGATCGCACCAAAGATCTCCGAAATTTCCCCCCCCCCCTCGTAATGTTAAGGGTGTCGCTAGGTTTATTGGTATGGCCAATTATTTTCGCCGTTTTGTGCCTAATTTTGCCCATATCGCTGCCCCGTTGAATGAACTTCGTAGGAAAGGCTGCAAATTTGTGTGGGGAGCTAGCCAACAGGCTGCCTTTGACGCGCTAAAATCTGCGCTTACCAATCCACCTGTTTTAGCCATTCCGGATTTTAACAAACCCTTTGTGGTACAGACGGATGCGTCTAGTGCTGGCATCGCGGCCGTTCTTTTGCAGGACGGTGATCAGGGGAGATCCCCGGTGGCTTACATTTCCAGAAGGTTGGCTGGTCCGGAATGTAAATACTCAGTGTACGAGTGTGAGGCTCTTGCTGTTCTCTTTGCCTTGGAGAAATTTGGATTTTATCTGGAACATCGCGAGTTTATTCTGGAAACGGATAATCAAGCCTTAAGTTGGGTCCTGGCGCGTCCCCGTAAAACTGGGCGCATAGCGAGGTGGGCCGTCCGGATCTCAGCTTTCCGCTTTTCGGTGCGACACATTCGGGGGGCTGATAACAGCGTCGCAGATGCGCTTAGTCGCATGTTTGAGGAGCCGGAAGGGCCCTCGGAAAGCAGTAATCAGGGTTGTGACCTGGCAGGCGGCGTTTTGACTGAAGTTCCCTTATTGTTTTCTGACCTCCGGGTTAAACAGAGATCTGATCCCTGTCTGGGTCCCATTTATCAAACTCTTTGTAAAGGTGAACCATCGCCAGGTTTCGTCTTGAATAAAGGTATTCTGTGTCGTCAGGTAGGAAGAAGAAAGCAACTTAGAATATGTCTTCCTAGTGAGTTAATCTCGTCTGTTTTTTATTATTTTCATCATTCTTTGGCCGGGGGCCACTTGGGCGTACACAAGACCATACACAAGATTCAAGAATGTGTTACATGGCCTGGATTAATAAAGGACGTCCGCAAAATGGTGGGGGAGTGTCGTATTTGCAATATGTCTAAACCGGACACTGGCCCCAAGAAAGGCTATCTGTGCTCTCTGCGGGAACAAAACCCTATGGATAAACTGTTCATCGATCATGTCGGGCCACTTCCCCGTACTAAACTGGGAAATAGGTACATCTTAGTGGTGGTTGATGCATTTACTCGTTTCTGTTGGCTTGTTCCTGTTCGGACTACCTCCACCTCGTGTACTGTAAGTCAGCTCCAAAGAATATTTGCCTGGTTTGGACCTCCTCAAGTCATGGTGAGTGACAATGCTTCTACATTTCTTTCTCACCAATTCAAAAGGTTTTGTTTTTCTCAGGGTATCAAACATGTCACCACTACCCCCTATCATCCTGAACCTTCCTTTGCAGAACGAGTGAATCGTAATTTGAAGGCCGCATTAATTGCTTATCACGCTAATTCGCGTTCCAAATGGGAGGAGTCCATCTCGTGGATTAACTTAGCCTTTAATTCTGCTCGTCATGAGGTCTTGAAGGCCTCGCCCGCTAGTCTGATGCTTTCTTTCCCGTTGAATTCCCCGCTGTCCAATTTGTGGGACATTAGGGAACTCTTGCCTGATAGGATTAATTCACAGACTGTCAAAGATAATTGGGATAGAGCTCGTAAGAATATTAAGTTGGCCCACGAGCGTCTGCGTAAAAGGTATAACACCGGTCGGGTTCCCTTTAACTACAAGGTCGGGGACGAGATTTTCGTTCGTAACCTAAATCCTCAAGGCGGCGTTGAAGGCGGGCAATCTGGTAAACTGGCCTACAGATTCATAGGCCCTTGCGTTATACGAAGAATATTATCGCCCGTTAACCTGCTAGTTCAAGATTTCAAATCCAGAAGACTGATGAGGGTACACCTGTCGCAGGTTAAGTGTAAGGTTAGGCCGTAATCTCTTGATCTCCCGGGGTCTAGCTTTGGCGGGGGAGGTTGAGCCGTGCGCGGCTCTCTGTCGCTAGGCGGCTGTTTCATATCGCTAACTTCTCCGCTAGGGCGCGCGGCGGCCAGGTTCCGGCCATCTGGTGGCGATTGTCATCTTTCGCCGGCCGATAGAGAGCGCTGTGAATGTGAGTGCCCTCTATCGGTCTGTAGAGAGGATTTAAGGGGCGACCCGGCTCAGGAAAGAGGTCAGTCTCTGCGGTCAGTCTCGGCTAGGAAGTGAACAGTCTGAGGAGGAAGTGGCGGTGTCGGAAGCGGCAGTTGAAGAAGGCGACGTGCTCCATGCACGGGCAGCAGTTAGGCGGAGCAACGTGATACTTGGCCGTCGACGAGGGGTTATTGACGGTGCCTGGTCTGACAAGCAGTTCTGAGTGGCCGTAAACTGTGTCGTCGCCTCACATGCCCAGACTATATGGCAGTTTGGGGTGTCCTCGTAAGGTGTGCGCTTTGGCACCTTCTGGAGCAACCTGTGCCTTCATGTTCCACGAGTGGATAGACTGTTAGAGAGTTCGTGGTATTCAGACAATTCAACTTCGTTGTATTTTCTGCTTCCTCGGTGCAATTGGAGATTTTCTGTTTGGTGTTCGTGCTTGCGTGGGACAATCTATGTCACTAATGGCTGTTCTTTCACATGAGGGAAACAGTGTATGTATGTTTGTCTGTACCCTTGAGGGGTGCTGAAACATTAAAACAGACCAGTGTTGGTTGAGCTCAACTGATATAAGTGCCTTGAGAAGCCCGATCTTTGGAAATCCTGTTTAGGATCATAACACCGGATATTCTACCATTATTAGACATAAGTAAATTTAAGTGTGTAAATCCTTGGACTCTGGGGCCATCATGGATCATTAAGGCCTACTAGTATTGTTGTTATTTAATATAAGTATATCTAGGGGGAATTTTAAGTAACCGATTGGTAATTAAGCTTATTACATGATATAGTGTGGAAATCTTATGTTTGAAGTTGTTGATATTGTTGTGTAAGGTTGTATTGTATTTGGTATTGATTGTAATAAACAAGACTGAGACAATTGTAACCATGCGCCCACATGCTTGCCAACCTACCTACCACCTCAACTGCCACCATCATGAACAGACTTTCATCGGATCACTCTACGGTCATGTTTTACATTGATGTTAATTCATAGAGACGTGTTGTACCACATTAAATCCACTATTATCTGACAAACTGGGATCTGTTCCGTGAAGAAGTCACACAATCTCGCCACCACCTGAGACCCCTGGACGAGAGGCAAACAGAGAAGGCGATAAAACATTGTCTCAACTGTCATTCTTGACGCGGCGAATTCTGCGACTCCCCCTCCTACAGCAAGACAACTGTCACGTCAACTTCCCGCCACATCTGTTAGCTCAGATTAGGCACGAGAACATATTGGCTAAGGAGTGGAGGCTTACGAGGCAACCTGGCACCAGACGCCTCCTAAATCGCCTGCAGCGTGAGCTGAAGGTGAGTCTTCAGGAACACCGCAACAGAGAGTGGGCTGCCCGCCTGGCCTTTCTGAACGTGACTGAGGGTAATCTGTGGTTGGAGACCCGCCGGTTTACCAAGAAGCGCCCTAGAATGTCCCCACTACATGCCTTTAGCGATATAGACAAGGCCAATTCCCTCGCCGATCATTTTGAGAAGTAGTTCCGGCCTGCACAGGAAGACGACGAGGAAGAATCCGCGGACATCCGTAGAAGACTGGCACGCTTCCTCGCTGCTGACGATGACGACTACCAGATCGACGAGGTTACTACAGAGGAAGCTCACCGAACCTTCTCCAGACTACAACAAACGGCACCGGGAAATGATAAACTGGGAACAGGCTGCTCAAAAACCTTCCAGCTTCCGCAGTAGAAGGCTTTACCGAGCTGTTTAACAGTATCCTTCGCACCCAGCACTACCCCCGATGCTGGAAGCAGGCAACGATGATTGGAGTGCCCAAACCGGGGAAGAACGGCACCTTCCCCCAAAACTACAGGCCCATAAGCCTCTTTCCATCACTAAGCAAGGCTTTTGAGAGATTCTTTCTCAAGCGGCTGGAAACACATATTCGCAGGGAGAACATCATCTCGGAGTCCCAGTTTGGCTTCCAGAGGGGTCACTCCGCCACCCAACAGATTATGCGCATAGTCGAGCGTGGCACGACTGCATTCAACTACCACTGCTACTGCCCACTAGTCCTGAGCTAGTCCTAGGCCTAGTCGATGTGGCTCGATCATTTGACTCCATTTGGCACAGTGGATTACTTTACAACCAGCGACTCCCCGGCCCGCTTGTGAAACTAATCAAAAGCTACATCTCAGGAATATCCTTCAGAATGAGAGTTGGAAACGAACTATCTTCTCGCCGCCCAATCACTGCAGGCATGCCGCAAGGGTCAGTACTAGGGCCGGCACTGTACAACCTATACACTGCCAATATTCCTGCTCCGGCATCGGTTCGCACAGCCTTATATGCCGATGGCACGGCCTTTTTCACCGCGCATAAATACAAAACTGCTGCCATTCGGCGCCTAAAAGAGGTCCTTCAACAGATCGAAGCCTGGGCCAGGTGGTGGAGAATAACCATTAACTTGACCAAAACCCAAGCTATAATGCTGACGAGACGTCTGGGGAAACGTGATCGTCGGCGCAATCAGACACCAAAATTACGACTACATGGAGAAGAGATCGAGTGGTCTACTTCTATAAAATACCTAGGTGTGACGCTTGACCCCAGGGTCAGATGGAAGCGTCACATTGAGGAGATCAGACTCAAAGTCGGAGCAAGGCTGAGGGACCTGTACCCAATTCTGAACACAGACAGCTCGCTGGCAGCCAACATTGTAGACAACATATATTGTAGACTGATCAGGCAGATGATGGAGTATGCGTGTCCCATGTGGAGCTACGCCTCCAGGTCCGCTATGAAAAGATTACAGACCATGCAGAATCGTGCGCTCCAGCGAGCACTAGACGTGCTTCCCGGTTTCCTACAGCTGACCTGCACGAGGCCTCAGGTATACCGATGCTCAAAGAAAGGGTCGTACAAATTGCAAGATCTTTTTATCGAGCTTTCAGCAAATCAAACAATCCCCTCACAGCCAACTTAGGACAATACAACACAATGTACGACAAGCACCAAAGGCCTCTGTCAATCCTGACAAATAACTAAAATGACCTGAGCAACCAAAAAGACACACCAAATGTAATCTTTTAAAGTATGAAGGAAATGTCATCAGGCAAACACTTCTCAATAAACTGCCTGAGAAGTATAAGCAGCAAATGCTCCGGAATGATGTTAAAAATTTTAAAAGTTGGAGAGTGACTCCGTTTAAAACCCGTTACATTCATGTCTGACACTCGCTTTGTCAATCATTTTATTGCTGTAATTGTTTGCATTCTTATTTCAGTAATCTCAAAGATTTGAAAAAGCTCGTAAGCAATATGAGGTTCCTGTCTTCATTTTGCACCGATGATAATGATTCTTTTTTAAAACGTGTACAATCTATAACAACAATGTAACATGCCCTCATTTCCCCTCGAGGTGGTAAATAAATGGAATTTGCTTACTACACTCAATTCAAGGACTTAACTAGAATATAATGCCACTCTTGAAACTGCGTATATCCATGCCGAAATTGAAATGGCTTAGTGGGAAAATTAAATAATTTGTACATCAACCATTCAGCTTACAAACGCAAATAAATTCTTCGTATGTTTAGCAGATTTTTTGACATTTTTTATTTTACGTCTCGTCGACGTCGAGGTCTTTCGAGGCGGGAATGGAGTGGGAACAAGAAACGGTAAGAATTTTTGTCATGGCCTTTTGAAGGATCTATGCCATTCATCTGGAGCGATTTGGGAAAACCATTGGAAACTAAAATCTGAATGGTCTTAAGTGGATCCGCGCCCTCCAAAATACGAGGCTTGGTGGATGTAGAATAATACCGTAAATGTTAATTTCAAGCATTTGGAAGAAATTGTTTTGTGGATGATACTTTTTTAATAATGTTAAAGCTGGTTTGTAGAAACATTGAAATGATTCTAAATATTGGTATATTAAACAATTTGGAACTTGTGGTATAAATGTGTAATTTTTTTCGTTATGTTCAAGTTCATATAGTTCCTTACTTTAAAATTTTTTCATCAAATAAAAATCCATCTACTTTTAAAATTTATTTATTTCGTGTCAGGAACATACTTATTTACACAATAACAAGCATCAAATTTTACGAGTACTTAGCCACTTGAAGTGCATTTTCCGAGACCTCACTTCTGTACAGGAGATTAGGCACAGTCGACACTGGAGCATGTGCTGAACAGTCTAATCCTCTTCACAGTCACACTTTGTATTATCGACCCCATCAGTTGGTTAACCTCAAATTTGCCCACTCCTGGTCTCAACGTATTCAGAGACTTCCATATTAGCCATCCCCTGTCATAGTTAGGTGGTAAAATTTTAGACAATCTTCCTCAGCAGGCGGAAGGAGAGACCTAGCTTCCCATAATTGTAAGCTGGCTACAGTTGCAGTCGTAAGTTCCTTTGAGGTTCTTAGGAAACTCTCGCAATTAAGATGAATTTTTATTCTTATGCATTTGTATGAACTGGAAAATATCTAATCAATTCGCCGCGCAACTACAGATATATAGCAGGGAAGGTGTATTTAGAGACTTATCTGTCGGCACTCCCTGTTACATCTGGCAGACTCCAATCCCTATCAAATATGAAAGAATCATCACGGAAATTCTGCGAAACAAAAAGAACTTTGTGTTGGAAGCTTAGGGTAATATTCAATTTTAGGAAACACCTCTCCTCAGGACCATAAAAGTATAAACATTTTCTGTATAAGGAATTAAAAAACAATTAATGTAATACAACTGTATGTGATGTCGTCCTAGTAATAAAATCACTGTCAAAGATATGATACAAAACTTTCATACAGCGTTTTTGAGATTTGCAGATTAATCTTTTACGAAGCAAGAATTGTTTTCAGTAAATGGTTTTTGACAATTTGACGCATGCCACCAGCCACAATAGTGTTTCAGTTAACTTAGATGTGTGTATGATAAAATTTCTTAAGCGTTAGTTGATTCACTTATCATTTATCAGATCTGATATTTTAACTGCGAAAGGAGAAATCACACTGCAAACTACTGGAAAAAATCCAATGCACGAAAGAAGAACATAGCTTTCACTCTGTATCGAATCGGAATCGCAAGTTCTAACTACTGTCTATTTTCAGTCATTTAAGGAAATCCTTGAAATCAAACAAAATGAAAGGAAAAGATTTTTCAACTTGAAATATAACTTTAACGCATTACAGTCATCTATACTAATAAAACACAATCTTGGTCACGATATAGCCATGTCTGTCACTCTGTGACGTCACGCTTCCCGCATTCGCTGCCCAACTAACAACGGTTCGAGGTAATACGCATTATTTAGTTGCTAAATAGATAACGCCGATGCAGCTCTGTTCATTTTATTTTACTGCAATAAGCGTTTCGCCTCTCATCGAGGCAGCATCGACGATGAATTTGCGTTGAAGTTTACTTATGTTTTTATATAACTTATATTACTTACATAACTGAAGTTATGTAAACCTTAATGCAGAATCGTCGCTGATGATGTCTCGATGAGACCAGAGCACAAGTTTATGAGTGAGTTGAGCTTAATCCGGGCCCCTTCTATTCCGTGTGAAAGGGAACCAGAGTTCTTAGCGGCGCCATGTTGGGGGCAAGTGGTCGCGGCAGCTTTGAAATCCTCGTACAATCACATAGCAAACCA
Organism: Vandiemenella viatica; assembly: GCA_031002005.1. Taxonomy (NCBI): domain Eukaryota; kingdom Metazoa; phylum Arthropoda; class Insecta; order Orthoptera; family Morabidae; genus Vandiemenella; species Vandiemenella viatica. The sequence goes on along the minus strand of JARYHS010008075.1, from coordinate 56,815,016 downwards.
CTGCAGAATGGAAGTGTTTTATACTGTTAGGACTTTCAGTTGTCCAAAGAAGATCAAATGGCAACAAGCTAATTATACAATTTCCCTTGACTACATTAATTCTCTGACTTCAGGACTGGAATGACTGGAGAGTTAAATTACAAAATTAAAAACAGTTACATCATTCAGATATTAATATAAGTAAATAAAATTAATAACCTTTTTTCTTTTATTGATTATGAAACAGCACAGTTTTGTTTAATTTCTGTCTGATTGACACATAATGTTTTTCATTACGCATTTTTTGCAACATGCTGCATATAACATTCAAACTTCTTTGGCTTAATCTGTATTGATCCTTCTCCATTCTTAACAGGAAATTTGTAAATATTCCTAGTGAAATGTTGTCAGATTTCCGCTCTTGTAACACAGGCATCTAACCTTTCAAACAAACCTGCATATTCATGTAATTAGATATCACGCCTTACCTTTGCCTAGAGGTACAATCTCCAAGACGGTGTATCCTTCTTTTAATTATTCTTCTGCATTCCATAATCAGAATTGTTTTGATGCTGGCCGCAAATTAACTGAGATCAAAGGATCCTCTTTTTCTTACAAATTACGATTAAAGTAATAAATTTATGAACTTTTCACTACTCCTTGAAAACAGTGTTGCATGTGCATAAATACAATTTCAAAGACTGAAGATAAAACTGATAAGATCTAAAAGATTTATTTAAAGCTGAATCATTTTAATGTGTTATAACAAAATTAAATATCGACAGACTGCAGTCACAGTTTCGAACAGACAAGAACATTAAGTGGTAACAAAATTGCTTAGGACCAGCACAACAGCAATGGACTTACTGATTGTAATAAGTTTCTTAGGATTATCTGTTTCAATGAACTGGAGACAAATATTTGACTTCTTTCAATACATATAGTTTTTATATTTGCTCTTCTTCAAAACATCGGGAATCCTACTATGAATTATTTCTTTCGTTTTTAATACACACTAAATAAAATAGCTGGGGAGATCTCTACAAGGAAGTTAAAACTGTTACGAACGAATTAATTTGTTGACTTACCAATAAAACTGTTATTCGTATTCTAATATCTTCGAAACGTAAGGATTCCTTGTCGGTCTCTCTCCCCCTGCCAAATAGTTGAAAGTACATAAACGTTCTTGTACGTAATTTTAATTTAATTTAAGTGCAATGGATCACAGGGTCCGGTGGCAATTTCCCTAGACCCTCATCTTCCCTCTATCCTGCACCCACCTACATTTGCCCTCTACAAATTTTATCTTTAAATTCTTTCACCGTTTTCGGTAAATTATTCATCATTTCTCTTGGTAATTCATTCAAATCCCTGACACCCTTACCTAAAAAAGAGAATCTTCCCACACCCTTGTGCCTGAAATACATTAGACATCTTTCTTTAACAACACACGACAGGAAGAACACCAGTTTTTTAATAATTGTTCACTCCGTAAATCCTACTGTTACAAAAAATAATAATCGGCTCAAGTTATTAGACTTGAGTCTTTGAATATGTGAAACAGCGAAGGATTTTATTGCTAATATTTAAAAAAAATAATAATAATAATAAAAGAATATCAATTACATTTAGGAATTGGTCCGTCATAACAAAAATTAAATACAGAAACTGACAATCTGTTTTTGCTTTTACAGTGTGCCGCAAATAATTAAAGATAATACCGTGACAATAGTTATATCATATAGTAGTTATAGGCCTGTACAGGTAAAACAGGAGGAGTAATTGTACAGAATATACAGCAAACGGCGGGGACAATACCTGATGAGATCATAAGGAGGTGTACACGCGACACGATTTTTCTATACTTTCATTCATCTGGGAAAGAATCCATGCACAGACCCTATTTTCTCCTTCATAACCATCAATAGATTTGGTCAAACACCATATCGAACCCACGTCCCTGATCAAAAATCATTGACAAACTTTGAAAATTCAATAGCGGACATTCGCTGAGGCTTCTCTTCCATGTGCTAAGGAAGGGTGACCTTGACACAGAAAAGGGTAAGCTGTCAATTACCAAATCCCTCAACGCGACTGAATATTTGCACTAGGTTAGCGTGAAGAATCTCGTAAATCACGTAAGAAAAATGAATTCAAATAAGCCTGTAAAATACTCTTGTACCAGGCCATACCTGTTTGATGTATTGTTTAGCAGGAACACATTAACGACAAATTATATAGTGACCAAAATTGGCAGCGTATCGCCTTAAGCGCTTACCTCTCGCCGTAGGTCTCATAGTGCGGCATTTAACATAGTCATTTTAAATTACGTTTTGGGTTTGAACAAAGACTTATGTCTATTACTTCCCCCTCCCCCCCCCCCTGATCTCGACGCCAACGAGGCGTAAAGCCATAAAAAAAGGTATTATACACATAAAACCTTCATATTATTTCTTTCTGCTTTCTGACACACCGAGCAGAGTAGGTGAGCGGTTAATACTCGGCATTCGGGGGACTTAGGTTCAATCCCCGGTCCGGCCATCTAGTTTTCCCCTATTCATGCTTTCACGAAATCCGATATTCCGCCCCATTCCTTGTTCCCAATTCACCCCTTGCTCTAAGGACATCGTTGTTGAATATTTCACAGCACAACATGAGTACATTGTATGTTCCAGGAATAAAAACACCGTCTATTAACAAGTACGAATCTCCTTTGTAGAATGGGGCATCGCCCAGCAGCAGAGAACACAAGTCCTGTGTGACAAAAATCAAATCACGCTGAGACAGTGCGCTCCACAGAACATGCCCCACTCGCAAGAAAGGCTAGAGAGCCTCGTCTCCCACAACACAACACTTTCTGTTATTCAGTGAAAGTGTCCCAGGTATCTAACTCTTTACACCAGCCTCGTCTCGTCTCTCCCGCACCACAGCCCTCTCTCCCAATCAGCAACATGTGTCCCAGGTGCACAACTCTTTACGTCAGCCTCGTCTCGTCTCTCCCACAACAAACCCTCCCTGCCATTAAGCAACTTGTTTCTCGATGTACCAAACTATTCACATCAGCACCGCGTCGCCTCTCCCACATTACAACCCTCTCTGTAACATGTATTCCAGGCGCCAAACTGTTCCATCAACATCGTTTCACCTCTTTCACACTTCAGACCTGTTTGCCATTCAATAAAGTGTGTTCTAGGTACCAAACTGTTCACAACAGCACCACCACGTCCCTCCAACACCACAATCCTTTCTGCCATTCATCAACATTTGCTCAAGCCACAACCAGTTGCAATAGATACTTGGTCATTAGACAGATATCATAGCTCATACATACACGTAAGCACACACACACACACAAGTGGAGGAAAGGAACTGCACATCCTACATCCAGACAGGTAAGGTTGAGTAAGGTTGAGTAGACGGAAATCACCATATTTACTGTTACACGTACAGAGAGAGAGGCACACTCGTATGTCCATGCCTACGGAGCTCTCTTGGCTCCTGAATGGCCGAAAAAACTTTGGCAGAAATTTCCTGGAAAGCGGAAGAAATATCCTGGAAAACTGCAGTCTACTGTACCACATCTACTATGGACCTAAGACCAAAATTTAGAGAAAATAATTGATACTTTTGAAATGTATTTGTATTATCGTCTCTTACGCATACCTTGGGTGTTGAAAATTTCAAACGAAGGAGTACTTTATCGGCTGGAGAAACAAAAAGACCTGCTGCTCCCTATAAAGCAAAGGTAAACCGAATATCTAGAACACATTATGAGTTGCGAGAGGTACCAGCTATTGCAACTCATCATTGAAGGAAGGATACAGGGGAAACGATCTGTTGGAAGGACATTCGGAGATAGTACAATTCGATATCAGAAGAGGCTTTCCATTCTGCAATGTCATGTCCAGATCTCCAACATCCCATAGGAGAAGGCGCCCTAAGAAGAGGATGCGAAACACTTTAATACCTTTGTAAGTGTTTAATACTGATAACATCTGACATTTTGACCCTTATAAGTGAGAGGGTGCTATGAAACATTGACAAGTTTATTGGTGCGAACAGTGCATTACCACCCCAAGGAGTCGTTCAGTTCCGAAAGTACGTGTTTACAGAGTGCACCCCATATAGGAGAAATCAACCATTGGTTTCAAGAGGCTGGTATACTCGCTTCGAAATTCTTACAGAATATATCTCTTATGGCGGTAATATTTTTTAATTGCTGTTAACCTTCATAAAAGGTTTTGGTCTTATTACTTGCACAGTTTTTGTTTCTTACATTTTTGTAACATTATAGTACGTGCCACATATGAAGGCGGGTGGCGCAGAGAGAGAACAATATATGGTGTACGGGTAATTGAGACTGGAGACATTTATCAAAAAGAATTAAACATCACAATTTTTCGAGTGGCCATACGGAAGTATATGCTGTGTATGAACTTTGGAAGAGAGTGATACTATCGACAAGGGACTTGGAAACGAAATTTGCTATTAAGCGTCATTTTGAAATATGGTTCTTCAAAGGTTATTCGATATCATACTTACCCTAGCAAAGAGTTCTTTAGCTTTCAGAGAATATCGACAGTGCGAAAGTCAGCAAGGATACCAAGGAAATTTAATGTTCTCTGAAGACCTTGTCGCCCGATATTATCACATATTGCGACAAGTTTTGGATAAGACCGAAATTAATGGTTTTCATACTAAAAAAGTTTTCTTTATATTTTATTTTTTACTAGCAGTTACCCGCGACTTCGTCCGCTTGAAAGTGTGTTATGGTATAAAATTTTATGTTACTATTCAGAGTACGACCAGCAGAAAAAATTCTCCTATAGGGTTGAAAATTTGGTCATCTGCTTCCTTGGCTTTTAATCTTCAATGAAAAGCATTCGTCAAAGCCGGGATGTAGGTAACAAAGATGTAATGCACGCCAAAAGACACGGTTACAAACATTACTCACTTAGGGGGCGTCCATTAATTACGTAAGATGTTTTTACCTAATCCCTAACCCCCCACCTCTCCCGTAGTGAGATCTCCCCCTAAAATGACGTGAGATTTTGACGGGACTTCCCCAACCCTACTACCGACCTTGTAGTTTTTCTTAGATCCTTTTTTTTAGCTTTCTTACTTTCGACAACCCCCCCCCCCCCTCCCCCTAAAGTCGGTATCCTCGTCGTTTGTGGATCTTTTTTTCTTTTTTTAGTTATACTGCCCTTCAGGAGTTTCAAATGCTACGTGAGATTTCACCTGATTTCGCCCCCCCCCCACCCCATTTCTCCCCACGTAATTAATGGACGCCCCCTTAGTGGCGTAGACTTCTTGAGCAGATTCTGACGTCTTTATAGTCAGAATTCGCAATGGTAACCACATTCTGAACTCCAAATCCACTGTGCACCATGGAATATTAGTAATCATTCTGGTCCAGGCAGTGTAGCAAACTTACCATAACCTTCGTTAATACAGCTCCTTTGAAATCAGTACTATGACTCAAATTTTGATATTTCACACATATTGTGACACATATTACGAATCGAATTACGGTCTGATACCTGAAATGTCACACTACTTTACGTCCGCAACTGAAGTACAGATTTATATTACCTGTTCAGGAGCTATTATTAATATTTTGATACAATTTAGGTACAACGCGATACATGTCACTAAATTGGCCCTCATGAAATCATCTTAAACTACTATAAAGTTTCAGTTGTCATTTTGCTTCAAGCTGTAATTCAACCAAACCACAAAATCCACCAATATTGTTGCTAAAATATCAAGGATTCTATCAACCGCACATTAATACATTCACTATTTGATTGTTAGTGACATCATGAATTGCGATATAAACTTGACCCATTAATTTCAGACCGTGATACAAAGCAACCGCTAAAATCTGTCTGAAAAATGACCTTTGTAATATGGTGGTTGAAAAAGCGAAGTAAACAATAAATTAATGTGGAACTACATCCAGTCACATGAACTATGGCATCAGGACCATGACAGTTATTAAAATAACGTAATTTAAAAACGTATTCTAAAATGCTCGTAACTTACGCTGTACAACGGAAAGTCCAAAATTCATTACAACTCTTACGTTAATGTTGCAAGTCAAGTTTACGTCGCAATACAGTGATTACTGATTATGTTAGTGCGCGTGTTTTAGTCCAGCTGTAATTCATACTGAAGGTGTATAATAAAATTAATTATGATAATTTATGCGAAGCTAATAAGGAAACCTCATATTGAAACTGTTGCTACAGCTCGAAATTAGTTCCGATTCGTTTAATGTGTTAGGTGTGACCCTATCGTTTGATTTTGTAGTGGAAATATCAGCGTAGATAGTGGTTAGGTTGAAATGCTACCTGGACCTGAATATTCTTGTTATAGCATCAGGCAGCTGGAATTTAGTAATTATTAAAGTAATAAATATGCTGCTTTCATAAGCGCCGTGTTAGTGACGACGTATATCGCTGTGTAAACTACTCCTAACATGGCTTCCGAAACGAAAAGTTTCTACCTTAGACTATTGAACACATTCGTTTTAAGTGAAGGATTTAATAGTTATTAGCAGAATATTCAACAGTAAGCAAAAAAAAACACTTTTTTTCATAGGCAACTATTTCACTGATTTCTACAGAAAGTTAAGATAAAAAACAAAAAAGGGTTTTGTTATCTTCTATTAAGTTTTAAATTTTGTTAAAAATAATTTGTAATGTTACAGAGAATCTATAGCAGAAAAAAAGAAACAGCAATAAAGCGAACCGAGGTGGAAATGAAACTGTTTCATATTCGTCGCGAACATACAAAAACGGCCTATTCGCGGACGACCATTTTATCACTTTTAAGCTGGTATACTCTTAGTATTTAATATTTTTTTCAAACTTTGATTTTTAACATATATTATGAAGCATATATTAGGTTTATGAACGGAATTACGGTGTCATACCTGAGGTGTTATGCCATTTCATGTATGCAACTGAAGAATTCTCTTCCTGAACTTAAGGTTAAGTACAGATTTATATTTCGTGCTTCCAAACTATTATTTGTCAAGTTTGTCGGTTTTATGGCTTTTAAACTAAACACAAATTGCATATGTAAGAAGGTTTTTGCTTTTATTTCTGAAAAGTAGTGTTTGCAATATACGTAAAAAGCAAAGAGTAAACGTGGCACTGCTATCTACGAAGTAGGAAACTCTTTGTTGTTTACGAATTGATATTAATGGCAATTTCTAAAAGAACTATGCGTTTTTGCGGGATAAAATCTATCCTATCACACTTCGCACGCAATTAACTGACTTCATGCCAAATTTCATTTAAATATGTTGAGTTATTAAGGCGTGATTGATTCCAGAAGTACATCCAAACACACATCCGTACTTTCTCGTTTTCTCATTTATAGATATATAGATATAGATTATTGCTCGTGTTCGAAAACTTTTTTCCAAATTGAGCTTTTTATGTTTTTAGGATCTATAAGATATCTAAGTGCTCAAAACTCAAAATGAAATGATTGAGTACTTGGAGACCACACTCCAAACTTATCTGCTAGAAAAAATTAGAGGATCTCCGTTTTCGTTATCGTTCAGGACATATCGAAGGCAGATCAGCTAAGCACTGATTTGAGGTATGCAGATCGGAAAATTGACATCCAGACGATATAAAAGTAAGAGAAGTGTTTCTAGGTTTTTATGCAGCTATCAAACATGGTGCAGTAGATTTAGTCAAGTAGGTGTATACAGTATTTATTGAAAAAAAATGATTTAAGTGCATGGATCAAGGTTTTGATGGAGCCAGTGTGATGAGTGGTATGTGTAATGATATGAATAGAAAAACAGATATAGGACATTCAACCAGACGTGGATTGTGCAGATTGCGCCAGTCATAATAAGCACGATAAGTAAAATTGTAAGTCTAGTGTGCAATTCTTTCTGATATCAACTCAAACATGAATTCCTTCCACAACCAACAGAAGAAAGCTGGCAGAAAACAGCAGATGATTTTTAAAAAGCGCTCAATTCCAAAACTGCATAGGAGCTATCGATGGAAAACATATACGAGTAAACAGATTCCCTCATAGTGATTCAATGAACCTCAACTACAAGGGTTACGTTTCTATTGTTCTCATGGCAGTTGCCGATTCTGACAATAAATTTACATATGCTGATATAGGAGCCTATGCTAAAGATTGTGACTCTTCCATATTCGAGAGAACCATTTTTTTACGTTATTTTGTACTCGTGGCTAACGAAGCATTTGGGCTATCATAACAAGTAATTAGACCTTACGCAGGAGGTTATCATGCAGAGAAAAAAAAGAGTATTCAATTACCGTTTGACTTTGAGTCGTGCAAGAAGATACGTCGAATGTTCTTTTGGAATTTTATCTAGTAAGTGAAGAATTTTGCACCGACAACTAAATGGATCCAAAAGATTATCTAAATACATTGTTAAAGCATTTTTAATTCTACACAAAGTTGTGCAAATGAAAGATGAACATAGATCTGAAATATATGTATCTCAAAGGCTACGAAATTTACTCTTCACTACATTTAATCGGCCAACAAGTACTGCAAATAATTTGAGAGATTATTTGTCGGACTACTTTGTCAGTACTGAGGGGGGCACTGCCTTGACAAAGGAACAAAATATAAAGTATAAACTGCTAACAATAAATGTACAACTTAACAATTGTCAGTTGTTCTTTTTTTTTTCTTAGGTTTCAAAATCTTCTTCAAAAAATCTATACACTTCTTTCCACGCCGTTAGTTTTTTCTGTTCTGTCTTTAACTGTCAGCCGTTTTGTCCCACAAACGAGGTTTGTTTTCTTCCAACTCAATCAATGTAACAATATCGTGACTTACTATCACAAAATTATACTTTTTATTACTGATGTTAAACCTTATAAAAACCCTGTGTCACAAGCACCGGTGTGCATAAAAAAACAATGAAATCAAACGGCCGGCGATCGTGTCGGTCCTATTGCCGAGGTCACCGGACCGGCGAATCTGCCGGACCAGACTACGGGACTACGTGTGAAAGCTCTCATTTGATTACATTGCATCCGGCGCCGGTGTCACAGTTTCCGGTACCGGCGAGAGGGGATTTTCACATACGCCGGCAAAACCGGAACCGGTGCCGACCTTTTCACACCGAGTGCAGTAGGTTTTTTTAGCTTTGGCGGAAGAAAGATGCGTACGTCATTCAAAAAAGATTACTTTAATAGATAATTATACTTTAGAAGGAAATACAGAAAATATTTAATTAACACACAGCGCTGGATACTTGTTCTGTTAACTTAAATATAAAAAGGGGATAAGAAAAATAGTGAAATAAATTAAGTACGCAAATATTCTGCTATATTTTAATTTCATTAAATAATTTGCTAAATTACTAAATCAACAGATTTTTTAAAAAAATATTATGCAATAGGTATGATGAATGCGACTGGAATCTATTTAAAGAACTCAAAAAACTTTTTACTATATTTTTTCTTTTGATTTTTAAGAATGAGGAGCAACCTTTATTGACTTAATATGACACCTACAGATTGGGAATAAACACAAGTAAAGTAAACTGTAAGCGTAGGAAGAGATGAGTATATTTCTGAAAGAAGATTTCAAAATGAAAGGAAAAAAGAACAACTGAAAGTTGATAAATTATAAATTTATTAATAGTAATAACAATACAGAATACTTTACACAATTTATTTTGTTAATTTCCACCGCAACTCACCCGCGCTTCTGACAAAGTATCTTTAGGTTGATATCAAAAATAATAGCACAATCAGATTTTACTTAAAATTGTAAATGTGGTTGTGCTATTTTTTTGTGGTATTAACTCAAAGATACTATGCCGTGACAAATTAACGAAATAAATTGTGTAAACTATTCTGCACTGTTTTTATTGATAATAGAAGTATAACTTATCAACTTTCAGCTCTTTTTTTTCACTTCGAAATCTAATTACAAAAATGTATACATCTCTTAAATACGGTTTAATCTCCACCAATTCAATTAATGTCACAGTATCGTGTTACAAAACTACGAAGAAAATTGTTGTGATTGAGATTAGATCGTATAAGCACCTCTCCGTCAGCGGCAGCAGTGTGTATAAGAAACAATTATAAATCAAAGGGCCGCTGATAGGGGCCGGTCCGGTTGTCGATCGAGTTCACCGGACCGTGCTAAAGGCCCCTTTAGACGACCCGTTCCCAATCACCCTGTTCCGTTCCCGATTTCACTTTCCTCCCGTCGACAGTGTGTTGCATTTAGACGACCCGCGTCGGCCGGCCCGATCTGGTACTATCGTTTTAGCGGCCTACCACCACGTGCATATCCGTCTTGCTCTGAAATGTATACGTTCCATTTAACAGCAATTAAATTAGTTGGTTACAAATTTTGTTAATGTTCTAATATCTAAATTAAATATGTGCGGCCCCATATTTAACAAAACCGCAAATTCTTGGTGTAACCCTGACTGTTTGACATCGTGCGAAAAGATTAGAAAAAAGAAAAAGTCTTGTGCCAAGCAATTATATCTACAAAGATATATGTTCAGTCACTTATACTTTTAGATGTGTTGGATGGTGAAGACGTCCGAAATTTCCTGCGGATGACACCTTAAAATACCTCATTTCTCGCGTCATTGTTATGATGTTCCTGTGGAGTTAGGGTTGCCAATCATACTGTATTATAAAGTACTGAATCATATTTTATTTTTGGCTGTTATACTTTTTCTACTAATAAAGTATGCGAAAATACTTTATTTCGAATAAAGTATACAACACATGCAACTTAACGTTCGTCTGCTAGTTTCACAACCTCCTGCAAGAAAAAGTGCCTATCGGCCAGCGATTTTTTGCTCGCTAGCCTCTTTTGATCTTCGGAGTCGAGGCAATAAAGTGGACCATTCATATTGTTGTACTCCAGTCGACTCGTGTCCGCTCGCCGTTATTTCTGAACGGAACCATAAAGTATGCGGAAACAATTTATTTTTGGTAAACTATACAATTCAATTAATTTACAAACGACATGTTAGTGCTGATGATGAAACGAAATAAATGCAAGTTGGTGGGAAAGGAGAAACAGAGCGTCCATAAATTTAAAAATGAGTTTTCCTTTTTTTGTTATACTAGATGTAGAATGTGGCTCCAGCTGTAACACTGAAATGAAACCAACAATTAATAGCCAGACCAGTAAGCCCGAAAATATATGTATTTAAGGCAATAAATAACTAAATTTTAATTTTTTTTCCTTTATATACCTTTTTTTCCTTTTCAAAAGACGAATACACTTTTAAAAAAAAAAAAAAATAAGTTTGCAACTCTTTGTAAGGTGTCCCATATAAATTTCTGGGTCTTTTACACCTCAAGAAACTCTATCAATACTTATTTTTCTTTATTATCGGATGAATCCATCTCAAAATAATAGAAGACGGGAACCACACAGTGAGGGCACAACCGGGCGTGTATTACACGGCCAGTTTTCAGCGCAGAGTGGTGGGGGCCCTACTTACCCCCATTCTTTCGCCCTATATCGGATGGAATTTCCACCCGACCTCCCTACCTGGTCTCGCAGCAAAAACGTGACCAGGAGCTCACTTTAGACGACCCGTTTTCAGGACCGAAGGGGCGTGGCCACGATTTAGGGAGACCAGGTCGGGTCGTCTAAATGGGCCTTAAAGCTTTCATTTGATTACATTGCATCCGGCGCCGGATTTTGCCGGTGTGTGAAAGATTTTAAAAGATTTATGCACATAACCTTGTATTCAGCTGAAAACAATATGGTTTTCAGAGGGCATCCGATAAATTATTTACTCCAAACATCGGAAAATTCTTAGGCCTTGTTCAATTACTGGCAATGTTTGACTCCATAATGGAAGAGCATGTCAGATTAGCAGTGAGCGGTGATATGGCTGACCATTACTGCAGCAAAAATATACAAAAATGAATTAATAGAACTGGTGGTATCAAAAGTTATATCAACGATAGTATCCTGCATAATGGATTCAAAGTATTATGCAATCATAGCAGATTGTACTCCTGATATAAGTCATAAAGAGCAACTTTCAATCACATTAAGAAGCGCCGACATAACAGAGAATGCCGTAAGCATAAAAGAATATTTTATTTCGTTTTTGCAAATAGATGATACAACGCGTGCCGTTCTTACAGAAAGCATTTTAAAAACATTGAGTGATCATGGCCTTAACATTAGAAACTGGAGAAGACAGGGTTATGATAATGTTTTTGAAAGCGTCAAAGCGGTTTGCTATCAGTTTTGTGAAATGAATGATGTTTTGGTTACCTTGTCAACAGCCGGTTTGGCCACTACCGGTTTGCCAGGGAGGCTGAGTATGTTATACCGCCGTGTCCGTCGATGGAACTTACTTGTCAGGAAGATTACTTGAGGACACAGCTCCGGCGTTCCACCCGTCTTGGATGTTAGCGGATGCTACTAAACAGCTTGAGGAGCAAATGGAAGTGAAGTGAGTGTCTACAGAAAGAGCCAATTGGTACACCTCTTTTGGTTTATTGACTTCCAACTTCAACTAATACATCTCAAGTGGCTCCCCTGCAATAGAACTCCATAGCTTGCTAATAGGCCAACTGGGCAGGTACCCTCACTATCATCGTGCGGTGGCAATAGTCTGTCAGGCGGGCGTGGCGCGCGACGGCAGATACTCAAACCGACATAGTGACTGTCGATGTACGTTCTTGCGATCACTGACCTCTTACGACCTCGGGGCGTGTCCTTATATCGTGCCCCCCCCAGCGTGACGACAGCGTGACCGCTTTCCTAACCTTAGGGCTAGGCGATGCCCTTCCATCGTGTTCCAGAAGCTTCACGATGGCTGGTCACGTATTGCTGCCGTTAGTGGGTCAGCTGCTTACATTACCTTCTCGAGCCTTCGCTCGCGACCGCTTGTAGTATAGGGTATTTGACTACTTCTTGAAAATGGTTTTAAATTTTTTATTATTCACCGAGTGAAGAGATTTTTTGACAAAAGTGCATTATTTTGCGAAAAATTCAAAGTTAAAATTAAAGAATTTAAAAGCCCGCCAAAACACTCATTTGCTGCCTGGCGCGTGCAACGGCAGTCGTGACGTCACCCGTCTGTAAACGCTGCCGCTGGGAATGGAGCGTTTCCTATTACCCAAGTTTTCAACTATTTTTTATTGTTTGTTGCTGGTTATTTCTTGTTATTAATGAAGGTTCGTTTTGAATATAAAATCGAAAACAATTTGGAAAAGCCTACAGCAGAAAAATATTGAAAGTAGACGCCTTATTTGTGGGCCTAGCTATTAGAAACAACCACTGAGTTTTATTCTGTGGAGCTTAAAAATGTAACAACTTCAATTTGATATTGCAACAAAGTCACTTACGATTTTCTGTGAATCTCATTTATACCGCAATTTCGTAGAGTAAATATTTTTGAATAAAAATCCGTCTTCTAACAACTGTTTTTATTTTTAACTTTCATCTACCAGACGCGTTTCGCCCTTCTGGAGTGGGGCATCGTCAGTGGTAAAAATTGTAGTGGCTAGCACATGTCAGTCCGGAACAGCACCTTCCGCATTTTTCTGCACCGTTGTTCCTTCCTACAGTTTACCATTATCTCCTTTTATATTGTTCACTTCACTTTATTTTATTTAATTTTCTGTTAAATTGCACTTTTTACTACACCAAACTAGTTATTGTGTGTAAGTCGATGTGTTTGTTTTGTATATACACCTCTATATACAAAACAAACACATCGACTTACACACAATAACTAGTTTGGTGTAGTAAAAAGTGCAATTTAACAGAAAATTAAATAAAATAAAGTGAAGTGAACAATATAAAAGGAGATAATGGTAAAATGTAGGAAGGAACAACGGTGCAGAAAAATGCGGAAGGTGCTGTTCCGGACTGACATGTGCTAGCCACTACAATTTTTACCACTGACGATGCCCCACTCCAGAAGGGCGAAACGCGTCTGGTAGATGAAAGTTAAAAATAAAAACAGTTGTTAGAAGACGGATTTTTATTCAAAAATATTTATGCAACAACTGTGGAACATGGCCTACAACAAAGTTAATCGTAGAGTAAATGTAATACGTTGTTTAAGGCGAGAATTATTAGGGTTGGTCCTGAGGTTCGATCCTCGCTTCGGAATATTTTCAGTTGGTTTTCTTTTGTCATTTTCTTTGGATACTAGTTGCTGTTGGTTGCATTGCATAATAATTTTTTCCCGAAAATCCACCAGAAAATCAATGTAAATTTTTTTTTTTTTTCTGAAGGCTTCACAAATTTTTGAATAGCAAGCGAATTACAACCATTTGAAACAACCAAAGAAGATTTCAAAAAGGAAATTGAATGTTACTTGCACACCGAAAAAAGTTTTTTTTGTTTTTTTAAAATGAAAACGACTTGCACATTAAAAGCATATATCACCTAATAGACGCAGTTATGTCAGAAAGGTAACCTACAGTTGTATCGTCACGTAAAAATTCCAACGAAAAGGACACAAAGCGTTCCGGAACTGTTGCAAGATTAGCATGAAATTTCTACATGTGATGTCACTTCTAAAATAAATTCCATTGTTCACGGCCTTGCACCTGTATTTTTTGCATGATATTCTCTCTCTGGTAAGTTTAAAAATTAACACTTTTCATGTATGGTAACAATTTGTTTCAAACACTTGCATGACGCTTAGCAACTATTATGAATTCTTCGAATAAAAACATAGTAGTGCAAAAAACAGCAAACAAATACCGAAAAAAATTCACACAAAAAATATTATCCCAACCAAGGTTCTTCGAACGTAGGAGATTCTGAATTCCATTACCACTCTTCAATCACGCAGCTATCCTGACACTGCTTCCTAATTGCTTCTCTTTATGTTAATAGCGAACACTTCACAGTTTCTTCATGTGAGATGAAGTTAATCGAGGTAGGTAAATGAATAAACAAAAAAATTCAATTTTATTGACAAAAAATATTATTTATCCATAATCTTTAATCTGCAATTAAGAAAAATGGCCTACAACATCCAGTTGTTCCGAGCGTGGTGAGTGAGCGGTTAACGCTCTGGCCTCGCATCCGGGAGGACGCCGCACAGTGTGATATTTTCTAAATCTAGAGCAGTGGTTCCCAAATATTTTTTCGAGTACCACTGCAAGAAGGAGCTCAACCGCGCGTATCCCTTACAGATGAAATGATAAATAAATGAATTCGTTCATCCCAGTAGAGTGCTTCTCACAACCACAGGATTACAATAATATAATCGATACAAACACAGTTTATCTTAAAATATATTTGGGTGATAGTAATGTTTCTTTTGGCTGATAAAAGTGATTTTTTTTCAATTATTTTAGTGATCACCTTAGCCAAGAGACTACCGCGCGTACCCCCTGAAGAAACCTCACGTACCCCTGGGGGTATGCTTACCACTAATTGGGAACCACTGATCTAGAGGGACAAAAGTCAGTTTTGATAATTGTCTACGCAGGCAAAATAGTTATTTATATTCAAAGTAGATGAACCATACTACTCGGAACAAAGGTTTATTTTCAACGAATTCACGCCTAACAATAGAAAAAATAGTTTGAACAATGGGCTTCCTGTGATCCACCGAACAAGCGCTTCTGTCGGCCGCGATAATCCATTGAGTTTGGTCGATGAATACGCTGTATTTCTGCGTGTTAGTAGTGATTTGTGTGTTGCTATTGCATTTGGCGAGCTTCAAGGTAAGTTTACGCATGATTTTTCCGTAATACAATAGCATCATTAAAACAGAACGAGATTATTTTTAATTAAAAAAAAGAAAAAACTACTGAGCCAATTTCATGTTGATTTTTAGTTCATTATAACACATTATACCGATCTCTTACTATATTTATTTAAAAGAGCTGCTTATAAGCTACCAGAAATACCTTAATTTGTTTACGCATATTTGCGACACCCATACAACTTTTCTTTATTTTCAGCATGACTGCACAAATTTCGCGTACAGAATTTTTCGACGTATGGTTTGTGAAGTGAACTACACTTAATGGTTCCTTGAGGTTTATTACTCTGTACACAAAACAACTGGTAAACCATAAACAAATGTGGGTACAGTTATCAGATGACCGTCGAGAATTTTAGCCTGGTCCTGATCCGGGGTAGAGAACTTCCGGTGGTCTTCTGTAGTTGACGCTGGTTCCGCGGTCAGGCCGGAACTGCCGGTGGCCCGTTGCCATTTGTTGCCCTTTTCTTTGGGCTGTTTTGTTGGAGAGTGTTGTCTTTCGACATTTTCTCCTCATGTGAATTTGGATAGTTCAATTGTCTTTACGTTTGGTGCATCTTATTTTTGGCAATTTTATTTATAGAATTAATGTGAGGGGTCTTTTGTATGTATCTATATCGGTGGTGTATTGGCCTAGTGGCCTGATGAGTGGGTTCGCTGAATTTTTCGTTGATTTATAAAATGCTACTGCCCTTTCTCGAAATCGTTGTTGTACTGTCTGTATGTTGGCTGCATTGTGTAAATCGTCAGTTGGAAACCGCGTTGGGAGGTGCAGAGCTCTTTTCAGCGCTCGGTTCTGAATAACCTGTAGTTTTTTGATGTGAGTGTTGCATGCATAACCCCAAACAGGGCATGCGTACTCTATTATGGGTCGTACCAGACTGCAGTAAATCATGACGCCAACGTCCGGCGCCAGGGAGCTGTCCCTGTTAAGTAATGGGTAGAGTTGCTGTAGTGCAGCGCTAGCTTTGCGCCTGGTTTCCTCGATGTGAGCTCGCCAGGTTAGCTTGCTGTCGAGCGTCACACCGAGGTATCGCGCAATGTTGCTCCATGGGATGACCTTTCCTTGGAGCTGCACCTGAGGCTGGTCTTCACCTCTTCGTCTTCTCCGCCTGGTTAGTAAGATGGCCTGAGTTTTGTCCGAGTTGATGGTGATCCTCCATCTTCTCGCCCAGGCCTCGATTTTGTCCAGGGCTTCTTGTAGTCGCCTCGTAGCCAACGCTCTACTGCGGCTGATGGTGAACACTGCCGTGTCGTCAGCGTACTGGGCCATTTTGACATTGTTGGTGAGTGGTATGTCCGATGTGTACAGGGAGTATATTATCGGTCCCAGTACGGACCCTTGTGGGACCCCGGCGTTTATTTTTCTTGACGTTGAGAGTGAAGTTCCCACGCGTACCCTGAAGGTTCTGCCTCTCAGGTAGGATTCTATAAGTTTGACGTAAGAGCCCGGAAATCCAAGTTCAAATAGTTTGAATAAAAGTCCTGTGTGCCACACAGAATCGAAAGCTTTTGAGATATCTAGTAGCACGAGTCCGCAGTGGCTCCGATGGTTGAATGCTTTCGTGGCTTCTTCGACTACCCTCATTAACTGGTGCGTGGTACTATGGCTCTTACGGAATCCCATTTGGTGATCCGGGATTAGATCACCTTCGGTGATTAGCTGTTGTATCCTTTTTAAAAGTATTCTTTCGAATACTTTACTAATTGAAGGCAGCAAACTTATTGGTCTGTAGTTCTGTGGGAATATGGGATTCTTGCCTGATTTGTGTACGCCCACCACGATTGCTCGTTTCCAGCAGCTCGGGTATTTTCCACTCCTCAGTATGTTATTGAAGATATTGGCTAGAAAAGCGCAGGCCGCTGGTGGCAATTGTCTCAGTAGTGTGTTGTTTATTTCGTCCACCCCTGGAGCCTTTTTGTGGGGTAGGTTCTTCAGGCTGTTCTTGACTTCCTTGATGTCGATATCTGGAATTTGTTGTTCTAAGTCTGCAGCGGCTGCTTGCTGGTAGGTTCGTAGGCGCCTGCGTATATTGACTACGTCTTCATCGTCTGCTTCTGCTGCGACAAAATGCTTCTCAAAGCAGTCTGCTAAGGCGTTAGCTTTCTCATGCGGCAGGTATACTATGCCTCTCTCGCCGTGCAGTGGTGGTAACCTTTTCTTTTTCTTGGTGAACCATCTTGTGTGGGTCCATGGGGAGTTGTCATTTGGTCTGATCATGGCAACACGGGCCCTCCATTCTCTGTTTCGATGTTCATTAAGTGCTACTTTCAATTCTTTCTGCAGCCTGTTTAGCAATGTTTTTGTGCCGCGATTCCTGGTCAGTTTCCACTCCTTCATGATCCGAATTTTTATGTCGGATCATAGCCAGGAGTTGTGGTGGGAGTTGGCTTGATTTTTGGGTGTTGGGTCGACGTATTGGGATTGCTGCTGCCGCTGCTTCCTTCACTGTCGATGTGAAGAATTTAAGACCATCTTCCGCACTGACCGGGAGGTGATTCGAGAAAGCGTCTGAAGTGAGCTGACGATAGACATTCCAGTTTGCTCGCCTGTAATCTGGGGTTTCTTGTGTCTCCTGTTTCCAGGGCCCGGTTGAAACCTCGACCAGCACGGGGCAGTGGTCTGATGACAATCTGTTGACCGTACTGGCTGCCATGTATCCGGTTATGCCCCTGGAGATGCATATATCCAGGATGTCTGGTTGGGTTCCGTTTGCGGGGTAGTGGGTAGGTTCTTCCGGTGCCGTCACATTCATGTTGTACATCTCGATGAGGTTCCTCAGCTGTCTCCCGGCGTTGTTGCACACGCGACTGTTCCAGTCTGTGTGCTTGCAGTTGAGGTCTCCGCCGATCAGTAGTCTTCCTCTTGTGCCGGCTAGTTTCTTGATGTCTTCTTCAAGTAATTGGCGTCGTGGTGGTCGGTAGACTGCGACGACAGTGAGTTTGCCAGCTGAGGTGGCCATTTCGACCCCAATGGCTTCAATCTGTGTCGTTGTGGGGAGTAGCACCTGGTTGTGGGGGATGCCTCGTCTAATGTAAATGGCGACTCCTCCTCCAGCGGTAGGGCGATCGTATCCTGTAGCAGTGGTAGTTGGGTACTGCTACTCTTATACCGGGCTTAAGATGGGTTTCAGATACCATGCAGATGTCAACGCCTTGCTCCTTGATGAACTGCCTGAATTCTATTTCCTGGTTATGTATTCCATTTGCGTTCCAAATGCAGAACGAGATTGTATAAATATGTGGTGCTCTATCCATTTTGTTGTTGGTTGGGGCTGTAGAATGTAGCCATTGCTGTCGTTACTGCTGCTTAGATGGTGGTTGGCAGCTGGTTTAAGGTCGCCACGAGGCTTGTGATCAGCGTCATCATCGTCTCCATCATACTCGTTAATTTTGCAAGCATCTGGGATGTGGGATTTTCCGCTGCACCTTGTGGGCTTGGCTTGTTGGCGGGTGCTGCTGCGTCCGATCCCAATGTGTCGGGCACAGATGGTACAGCGCCGCACCATCTTCGTGACATCCGTGGTAAGGCCGATCCAGAATACATGGCGTCTGGCAAGGGATTTGGTGCGGGCAATTCCCCAGTGTCCTTGGTGGAGAGTTTGGAGGATTGTCGGCTGTAGGGATCTCGGAACGACGACCCTCGGGGTGAAATTTGGTTCTGTGCGGAGAAGCACTCCCTCTACTACTGAGAGCTGGTGGCGGATGGAGTAGTAGAACTGGAGGTCTTGATGATGGCGTGGAGGGGAACGTGTTTGCCAACCGTGTTGGATGTGGTGTCGGATGACACGGAGGAGGGGGTCCTCCACTGTGGCTGCAGCGACTTTTGAGGCCGTGACTGGAAATGTCTTCAGTGCTTCTTGTATGTCATCGTCGATCTGGAACACAAGAAGTTCCGAATTGTCGAAGGCAAGGTCTGGTCCCTGCGGTAGTCTGGATAAGGCGTCTGCATTGGCATGCCTGGAGGTGGTACGGAAATGCATGGTATATCTGAACTGGGACAGGAATAGTGCCCAACGCTGGATGCGGTGGGATGTTTTGGTAGGCAGACGTGTGGACGGATCAAATAGTGATAGGAGTGGCTTGTGGTCGGTAATGAGGTGAAAAGAAATCCCATATAAAAGGGAATAGAATTTGGAGCAGGCAAAAACAATAGCTAGCGCCTCTTTCTCGATTTGAGAATATTTAAGCTGGGCAGCCGATAGGGCTTTGGAGATGTAAGCTACTGGGCGTTCCGTGCCATCTGGTAATTTATGAGACAGAACTGCCCCCACACCGTAATCGGATGCATCTGTGGCAAGTATCAAGGGGAGGTTTGGAGTATATGGCATGAGGCATGCTGCGGACTTGAGCTGCTGTTTAAGGGTGTGGAATGCGGTCTCGCAAGCTGGGGTCCAACGGAACGGAATATTCTTGTGACAGAGGTGGTACAGGGGTGCTGCCACTAGTGCTGCCGAGGGTATAAATTTTCTGTAGTATGAAATCTTGCCTAAAAAAGATTTCAACTGATGTAGATCCTGAGGCCGAGGTAAGTTGGAAATAGCGTCCACGTAGGAAAATGCTGGGGAAATGCCTTCCTGAGCGATGATGTGACCCAGGTAGGAAATAGATTGTTGAAAAAATTGACACTTGGAAAGGTTGCATTTCAAACCTGCTGCACGGAGGCGGAGGAAGAGTAGGCGGAGGTTGGTCATGTGTTCGGCAGCGGAGGGTCCCGTGACGACTATGTCGTCGAGATAATTGATGCATCCCGGAATATCCTGGAGAAGTTGTTCGAGATACTGTTGAAAAATCGCTGGAGCACTGGCCAAACCGAACATGAGCCGGTTGAGTTGGAAGAGGCCAGAGGGAGTGTTGATGACTGTGTATTGTCGGGACTGGATATCCAAAGGGATTTGAAGGTATGCTTCTGCCAGGTCAATTTTTGTAAAGTAGGTACCTCCTGCTAGTTTACGGAAGAGGTCGTCCGGTCTCGGAAGTGGATAGTCGTCTACCAGCAGATGCGGGTTGACTGTGGTTTTAAAGTCACCACAGAGACGTAAGCGGCGTCCTGGCTTCTGAACTATGACCAACGGCGTGGCCCAGGGGCTGAACCGCACCGGCTGGAGGATCCCTTCGTCTTGGATACGTTGAAGTTCTTCCTGAAGTGGTTGTTGAAGCGCTACGGGTACTTGGCGTGCCCGGAAGTATCGAGGCCGTACGTCCGGCCGGAGTTGGAGTGATGCTTCGAAGTCCTTTGCACAGCCGACGCCTGGTGAGAACAGGTCCTGAAACTCGGTGCAAAGGGCGTCCACTTCAGGAAAAGGAACATGCTGAGATACGAGGTGTATGTTATCCTCAATTGAAAATCCGAATAAGCGGAAAAGGGGACTGAACGATGTACAGACTTATACATGACGTTTGCTGTGAATTGTCCCAGGAGTGCTATTTCCTGTTTGTTGTATGTCAGGAGGCGCTTGGGGGTCGGCGAGAGGGGGGGCGAGCCAATTTGCACATAAGTAGTGTAATTAAGCAATGAGACTGCTGCTCCTGTGTCGACTTGTAGGCACAGAGGCTTGCCATTGACCGTAACGTCGATAAAAAGTTTGGATGCTGTGGAAGTGTCTACCTGATTGATATCCATAGGTGCGCCGCTCAACCCGTCTTGGTAAGACCCTGGGCGGCGAGAGCCGGGATTGGCATTGGTGGTGTTGGTGCGGCAGACGGACGCCAGGTGTCCCTCCTTGCCGCAACGTGAGCATTCAGCCCAACGATCCGGACAATTTTCCCTCTCATGTGCGAATAACAGGCGGGGCAGGATGGCAGGCGGAGCGGGCTGCGGCGTCGGCGCTGCGGGATCCGCTGCTGCTGCCGAGACTTGGTGCCCCGGCCGGAACGGGCCGGTTCGATGTCCTTCTGAGGAAGCGGTCCCCGGTTGTGGTGTCGGGAAGAGCGCGACTGGGAGCTCTGGATGGCGGCGACGTCCTCCGTGTCCTCTACGTCGGTTCGGATTGCGGCCACATCCGCCCAGGACTCCAGGCGGCGATCTGCGGCCGTAGATATTTCGAATTTGTAGGCAAGTTCGATGACCTGCTCCAGGGATGGGTCCTCTAACTTGAGGGCGTCATGCCGGAATGCGGCATCTGGTGCAGCCTGTATGATGTGATCACGCACCATGTCGTCGGCGTAGGATTCGTGGGAACGACGAGTTTGAAACTTACATTTTCTGCTAAGGCCTTGGAGTTCGGCCGCCCACTGGCGATACGTCTGATCGGGCTTCTTCCGGCATTGATAGAATTCGACGCGGGCCGCGACGACATGGTACCGGCGTCTGTAGTATGCATTCAGTGTCGTACAGATGGTCGTGAAGGTGAGGGTGTCGGGGTCTTGTGGCTGAAGTTTGGTGAGCAAGACATACATCTTCGATTGGTTCCAGGAAAGGAAATATGCACGCTGGTCTTCTTCTTTGGATATGTGATGAATTGCGAAGTGTTGTCTTATGCGCTTCTCGTAGGTCTCCCATTCCTCGACGTCGTCGTTGAATGCTGGGAACGGAGGCGGGGCCGTGGGGTGGCGGAGATTCCTGACTTCCGCAATCAGTTGTCTCTGAGATTCTGCGAATTGCTGCTGCATTGCTGTGAACTGATGTAGAAGTCCTTGGAGGAACTGTTGCCATTCCGTAGGTGCTGCTGGCGTAGCCATGATGGTCGAGAGTTCTTATCCCAACCTTGTCGCCACTGAAGTGAACTACACTTAATGGTTCCTTGAGGTTTATTACTCTGTACACAAAACAACTGGTAAACCATAAACAAATGTGGGTACAGTTATCAGATGACCGTCGAGAATTTTAGCCTGGTCCTGATCCCGGGTAGAGAGACGGCTTCTACTTCTCGCGAACTTCCGGTGGTCTTCTGTAGTTGACGCTGGTTCCGCGGTCAGGCCGAAACTGCCGGTGGAGCTGTCGGCTACGCTTATATATAGGCGGCCTGGCGCAGGAATTCCGTTGTGTGGTAGTACGGCGACCTCTGTAAGAAAAGGTCCCACTTAGCCTCTAGATGATTCTATTTATTTTCCTGGTTTGTTTTGATGCCTCTGCGCCTGTTTGGAGTCGTATATGTATCCCGGCGTGCAGGCGCGTTGTGTTTGAGGTCTGCCTGGCAGGGGCCTTTACTGGCAGACTGAACAGTTTGCTAACGCAAAACAATCAATCTCTAACTTTCAATTTAAATATAAATGAGTCTCAAATAGAAGCTGTTACATTTTTAAGCTCAGTAGAATAAAAGTCAGGTTTTTTTTCTACAGCCAGCCCCACAAATAAGGTGTCTATTTTCGTTATTTTTCCGCTATAGGCTTTTACATAATGTTATCGATTTTGTATTCAAAATGAAATTTCATATATCAAGAAATGACCAGCAACAAACAATAAAAATAGTTGAAAACTTGGATAATAGGAAACGCTCCATTCCTAGCCGCAGCGTTTACAGACGTGTGACGTCACTCAAGCGACCACCAATCCTAGAGCGTTTTCTGTCACGTGACCAGAGGTAAGAAAAGTATAATTTTTATTTCGCTTTTTTATTAAAAATAATCCACTTTTCTTTTCAAAATTTAACAAATTAGCTTCCTGAAGCATTAATTTATGAGAATGAGTTCAATTTATAATATTTTTTTAATATTGTCAAATAGCCTATTGCGGCCAGTTGTTTACTCAACCGCTGACGCTAGTAAAACCTACTTTCCTCGGCCAATGTTCGCCACACCGACCGCCTCACAGCTTATTGCTGTAACTTTAATTCTATTCCACTTTGAATACTATAATTACAATTTTGCCTATTCCTACCTTGGCCGATGTTACCAAACAAAGCGACGCTGCGAAGTCACACGAAGCGACTCTTATAATTTTGTATGGTATTCTTTTTCAAATTAACGTTGTGAAAAAGTAAATCAGGCACCTAAAATCAACGTTGTTGACTTTTCCGAAATGGTTGATAAATGTTGCTCTTATTTGAAAACATATAGACAAACAGGTTTCGAACACGCTATTGTAATAGCAAATGAATTAGCATCGGAACTTGATACACAGCCAATTTTCAAACCACAAACGGGACTAAGATGCATTAAACATACCAGGTGAAGAGGCTATTGATGAACCAATAACTGATCCAAAAAAGTTTGAATCAGAGTTATTTTTCATGGTCTTATGGACACCCTGATTATATCTATCAAGCAATGATTTCAACAGATGCAAGATTTTTCTGTCACGTGGAATTTCTTAACATAAAAAAATCAAAATAAAGAAAAACTAATGCGACATTGTTCTGTACTGCAAGAAAAGTCAACTTTAAATCTGATATTGATGGAGATTTGTTGTGCGATGAAATTTTTGGTCTGAAACACTATCTCGAAGAGACTCAGGCAAAACCTATCGAAACATTAAACTTTATCAAAAAGCACAATCTTCAAGAGTTGTATCCCAACACATGGATATCACTGCGTATTCTGTTAACAATATCAGTGACTCTAGCAAGTTTCGAACGCAGTTTTTCTAAATTAAAATTGATAAAAACGTATTTGAGGTTTACAAATTCTCAAAAAAGATTAGCTTGGTCACGGTGTCTATTGAAAGTCAAGTTGCAGAAAATTATGTTTAGTCGGTCTTATCAGAGAGTATGCTGACAAAAAAGCAAGAAATATAAGATTTTAGCTATTTTTTTATTTTCGTTTTTTAATCAATATTTCGTGACTGGTACAATGTAGGTATGGAATGAATGGGTAAAATACGTTATTATTAATAATATTTAATAATAAATACAACTTTGCAGTATTTATTCATCCACTAAAAAATATGGTACAAAATTTAAAATAAGTTTTTTTTTATTATAATAAAAAGTAAAAGGGTGCCAAATGCAAAACTCGCCCGAGGTGCCTAAATGGTTAAGGCGCAGAAAAACCGTAGTTGCTGTGCCAGCCGAAGAGCTGAGTGGTTTTATGAATGTGTCAGTAAACAAAAGGTCGTTAGTTCGATCCCCGCCTGGGAAATATATGTATACTAGCTCGTACGAGTGGATTAAGAATTTTTTTGACAGAATTGAATATAGAAAGTTGTTGGTAACGAATGATTGGTCCCAAACAACACCGAGTCGGCATAATATGACAGGAAAGCTATCACTTTATCATTCTACCGTCGAACCTGTCTCTTGAAGAGAATCAATTTCCAACATATTTCTGTCGCCATTCGATAATGTCTCAAAATTTCGTGACTACAACTGTTAATCATTCTGAAAACAATGTCCTGTGCTCTTCATACAGATTTTCTTGTCAAATTCCATCAGTATCGATATAGCCATTTAGTCGTCAAAACGTAACAAAAATACAGAGACTTACTTCCGTATTTATGGTATTACTGCGGTTCACACTGCGAACAACCCCTGAGGGATCATTATAACGTAAAAAAGTGTACACCTACAGCATTGCAAGACTACCTACGATTTGCCTCGCATTGCACCCCTAAATTTGTAATATATACAGTTTAACATTCAATCCGGATAACTGACGGCCCAGGCGTGATTCTTACGATCAAAAACAATTTTTAAAACCTTAGCCTCCACGGAGATTTGAACCGGAGACCACGACCCAAACATTAGTAAGCAAGCGCTTTAGCCACTGAGCTACATAACCGCTCCACGGAAAAACAGCAGAGAGACCTCCATATCAAACGCGTCTGTCTATCGCCGTTCAGTAATATTTCGAAATTATAAGACAATATATATTATTTATACAGATAATTTTTCAACCAAATATAGACAGTATTTTTCTCCTTATTTCAAAGGATAAATGTGCAACGTTTCATCGAGATCAGATGAAAACTGTGGATTTGTATGAAGAACAAACAAACCAACAAACAAACATACATACATTCATCTTTATATATATAGATTTCCAAAGTGCATTTTTTTCCCTACTATTTGCTGTTAATAGGATTACAGATGCATTTTTAATACCATTCACCGAAATAATAGTTTGTTTTTGTTCGAAGGACTACACAGTGTGTATGACCCATAGAATCTTGCACTCGTACACACTGATACACGCACCAGTTTTTTTTTTTTTTTTTTTTTTTTTTAGCAATTTTTTAAAACCAAATTATATAAAAGTTAATTTAAGACCACATTAATATCAGCAATAAAAGCAAAACAAACATCTGAAAAACAGTGCTTTCATAATGAAATTCAATCAATTTACAGAAGGGGAGAGTAGTTAAATAGAGACCTACACAAAGTACAAATTGCAGTGGCTGTCATCATTAACGATACAGCCGTACTGAAAGCATGATTGAAAAAATTTAACATTTCACAACAGAATCACTTCTGAAGATATGGCACACATTACAAAAAAAATTGGAGTTTTAAAAACATAAACAGCACTCACACAGTTCAAATCAAAAATAACAAAAGATTTTTACCAAACAATTGTAAAGCTAACAATTCAGGTAAACCTGGAACGAGAAGAATTCGTAGAAAATAGAATTCATATAAACACAAGAACAGAAGGTTATAAACAGTGGGATCAACGTTACATTAACAAGAGAACAGAAAAGATCAGGAAATAACACAGTACAATAATAAAAAAAAAATACTATAACAAGGACACAGACACCATTAGACAACTAAAGGAAAAAATGGACACTAATAATATAATAATCTATGCAGCTAATAAAGGAAACAGTATATGGCTAAATCAGAGAATTAATTTTTTTTAAATGAAAATAGACCCCAAAAACAAATATCAGATAATTTTTACAAAATGCATGAAAAATATTACTTTCACCATTGCCCATAAAGAAAAACAGTACATATCACAAACGAATGCCAGTGCTCTTACATTAAGAAGTCATCCCAAAATTTACAAACATGGAATACCAATACAGCCAGTGATAAACTTCAGAAAAGCACCTCCATATTACCTTGCCAAACACATGCAGGAATTCCCCTCATAGTATTATATTCTCCACAGTGACAGAACCAGAATTAACACCTCACAGTTAATAGGAAACATACAGATACCTAACTCAGTAACATTATCAGCCTTCAAAATATAGAACGTATACACAAATACATTCCAACAAAATCTAGAAATAATAAACAAAAACCTCAAATGACAATAACAAATCCAGGACACATACACAAAGGAGGTCAATGATATACCTCGGAAATTACAGCCCTTTCAAATTTAACAAAGAATACGATACACGAAAAGATTGTTTACCAATGGCATCATCAATATCAGTTACAATTGCAAGTATATTCTTTATCTATATATACAGTTCTCTATTCAATAACATTATACAAAACAAAAGATACAACATTATAAGATGGTTTAGATTTGTGGATGACATGATCTGTCTGGTCACTCAACCAGAGTAGAGGATACAAGAGTTACATTCAGATATCAACTCCAATACAAAATCATCAAATTCACAATGGAAAAAGAAATAAATTGTAAAATAAACTTCCCTGTATACCCATAAAAAGACACAAACAGCAACACTCATTTCATACATATAGGAAACCCACCATCACAGATATGATAATATGTTCTGATTCAAATCATCCACAAATACACAAAGATGCTGCAATAAGATATATGCTCAATAAATTGAAAAAATTCCAGTCAATAAAGATAACTATATATCAGAGCTAAAAGCGATCATCCATATAGTCACCAAAAATGGACACTGGGAAAACAGAGGACACTAGTTAAACAACAAAATTATTATGAGACAAATAAAGATAACAGCTGGTAATGCAACTACATCACCTCATAGGATATACACCCACAAAAACACAACTCAGTACTACACCACACTCAATAAAATATAAAAAGGAATGGAATTTTATTTCAAACATCAAAAAGGACACACACACAGTTGTAAATATATTGAAGAAACAAAAACAATAGCATTTAAGACCTACAACTGTGAAGAATAATAATAAAATAGAAACAAAAAAAATTCGCAAATCAGGAAAATACAATTTATATATAATGACTGCCAAGACCAATATATTGGTCAAATATACAGGAAGTTCGAAACAAGATAAAAGGAACATCTACGGGCACTAAAATATAATAACCACACACCACATTTTCGAAACACTTTAAGGAACACAGCCGCCAACCAACAAAAATTGATACAGGCATACAAATACTCACAATAAACAACAGTAAATGACATATACTACCCAAGAGAATTGCCGTATTTGGAAAGCATTAATAGAAGGCCAAAATGTGGTATCTAATACACAAAGCTGACGCATCAGATACTATATACAATTCTTAAAATAAAGTAACAAACACAAACAAGATGCTACAAACAAGAAACACACACGGAATCACAACAAAACTGGCACAAACATACCTAATTTCAAAATATGCGCCGCACGGAAAACAGATGAGTGGCAAGAAACAAAACAATTTCACACAGCGTCGTAGGATTAAAAGATAAACATAACTTACTGGCTGTAAAAATATATACAACAGTGCAGTGGCAATGCAATGCATTACAAATTCACGTGATAAATGAAACAACACAGCAGAACATGACAACAACGCTGAAATCATTGATACCGAGAGTAAATGTACAAACAAAATGCCTTAGTAAGTTACGCAATTATTTGAAAATTAAACACTTGGCACAGCTGCTAGCTGTGTTTTCCTTAGTCTCCAACTGTTTTTAGTCGTTCAGACGAAAAATTAGATAAACTTTCTGATTTAACACTGTTAATACATACGTTGCATATGTACCATCAGCCGCCCTGTTGGCTCAGTTGGTTGTGGCACCGTGATGGTGTCCGGCACTGACACGGGGTTTACTGGCTTGAGTCCTGGTTATGGAAGAAATTTTCATCAGCAGGACTTGCCCGCCAGGACGGGAGAGGCAGATGTGCTCGATTCGCAATCACTATATTGAGCACCAAAGTCCTGGATTGAATCCAAACCTTTCTCCTGTGTGTGTGTGGAATGAGGGCCTATGACACGCTAAACTTTGTTATTTACTTTCCTTCATCTCGCATCCACAATACAAGCATAACTATACACTGAGCACACACATCATCACAGTCATACACACTCACGATAATCCACCGCACTTCATCCCCCTCGGAACGTTACCGTGGAGGGGTAAACATCCCCCTCCATTAACTACCTCATAGAAAAATATGGATAATCTGGAAAACGCAGGATTCACTTCGAAGTTACCACAATTGTCCACCGATTATTTGCCGCATTCGAAGTTAACTGGAGTGTTACGAAAATGATTGTAAACATGAAGTATTCGATAAAAGTTTTATATAAATAGATAGTAATAGTACAACAACAATCTAAACCACAGATGTACATTTATTATAAAGCAATGATTGAAAAAAGCGTTTCTCTGCCTGCTTCCATCTAATGATGCCAATTGCCAAATAAAGTCATGCGTGCTTCTTAACTCACCAAAAAAGAAGTTTAGAAAAGACATTTGCTGTCTCAATCGGATTCTTCAAGAAGTGGTAAGCTCTGGAATCCATGACGAGCTGAACAGTTTTCTCCGTACCTCTTCTAGATGGACTGCGTTGGACTCACATGTTTATGGAAGGTTGTCGCGGTAATTATTTGCGTCCTATCAGACGGCTACGATTAGATAAATATTGCTCAAGGTGAGAAGCGGTTTCCTAAGTTTGGAGTCTGCTCAATATAATTTGTCACTGTAAGGGACATACATCGCGCTAGGCAGGGAATATGGTTGTAAATATAAATGTATTTTATTATGTATGATAACTGTCTTAAATATTAACTGTATTGTACTGGAGGATTCTTGACAGGCAAGGAGCAAAGCGGGCCGCGGCAGACCCATAGCCAGGACTAATTATTAAATAGAAGAAGAGAAAGATGGAAGAAGCAAGAGATGAGCCGACAAAATATTTTGGGTTGAACTTAGAGCATCAAGCTGTTTAAATTACAGATATAAGAAAGATGCGGCCTGTAAAAGTTGTAAAGTTGTGTATAAAGACATGTAGATTAATGTACCTACCTATGGCTGAAAAATAAATGTATTTTTAAGTGAATGTCGGTGTGACTAGGACTGAACAAAAAATAAAACAATCTGTTAATGTAAACGAGAAGAAAGGTTGAGTATATTCCCTGTTACATGTAAAAAAGGTATAACTTATAAAACTATCCCTAACGGAAAAGCCTACATTAAACGTCATGTAGTGAAATACTTCTTCCACCATCCTATTTGAGTCGGAAGGACAGGAAAGATAAAATTAGAGAAATAAGGTGCCGGACTGATTCTTATATGAATTCTTTTTTCCCTCGTACCATTAGGGATTGGAATGCACAGCAAAGAGATTAGCTTTGGTGCTGAGCACCCTCTGCCACCCACAATTTTGTGAATTGCAGAGTATATATGTAGATGTAGATGTAGATCTGAAATAAAATACGGGACACAAAATGTACGCTATCTGCTAGAAAAAGCTAGAGGAAGAGATCAAAGGTAAATTTAGATTACAGTATTTGCAATATTCCTCGGTTTGGAGTACCAGTTTATGAGTAATTAGGGGAAGGACATGAAGCTGATCGTCGTAAACGGTCTTCTAGCGGAGGACAATTGTTATAAACTGCCAAGTATATCACCGAGAGACTGGAACAAAATTAAAAATAGTTCGCGGCTCTCGGATACAAATGTCGAGGTAGTACAAAGTACAATCGGCATAAAACCGAGCGATATCTTACCTACTAATACGGCAGACGTTGGAACACACCGTTCTTTGTATATAAACCAGAAAGAATTGTGATATTTTAGTCTCATTATGAGTAACATTGTGTACTTATTGCCTATATGGAGAAATGAATATCCAATATCAAAATGTTACCGTAAGAAAGATAAGTTATTTTTAAAACGACTTGTAGTCTGCAAAATTGAAAAGTAAGCAATTTTAATATTTCAGAAATTGATGTTTAGGTCATGATCCAATACTGTGCTTCAACGAGTAATAATAACAGCACCAAAATAATAAAGGAAAGAAGTATTGGTAAAACAGGAATTTAACAAACTTATTAACTACAAAAAATGTGTACCTCACAGACCATCGACCTTCCCTATTTACCATTAATATCGTACTTAGATGTTAAAATGATAGGTAGAATATGATCCGATAGTCATTTCATTCCTTATTTAGCTACGCTCGTATAACACTATACTAGGTTACAAGCACAGATGTGCATTATTTGAAATACAAGCATTTCAAATACAAATACAAAATACCTATTTTCATTTTGTATTTCAAATACCCCGATGGAAAAAGAATTTTGTATTTTATTTGAAATACTTTTTGAAACATATTTTGTATTTGTCAGTTAAAAATCCATAGGAAAAAATCTTTGTTTTTTTTTCCCGAATTTTCCAATTTTACCAGCAACATTCACGTGGGCATCCGTGGGTCCAGTGGAGCTCATGCAAGGCACCATGATGGCCAATAAGTATCATACACTGGTTGCAGACCACGTACACCTCTTCATGACGAACATGTTTCCCACGGTAGTGGCATTTTTCAACAAGATAATGCGCCAAGTCACAAGGCCAGGAGTGTTATGGAGTGGTTCGAGGAACATAGTAGCGAGTTGCAATTGATGTGTTGGCCCCCCAACTCACCAGATCCGAACCTGATCGAATATATCTGGGACGCGATTGAACGTGGAGTCATATCTCATCGTCCCCCATCCCTCCACGGAATTTAGGGGAATTAGGTGATTTGTGTGTCAACTCCCTCCAGCGACCTACCGAGGCCTCATTGCTTCCTTGCCAAGACGCTTCGGCGCTGTTATCCGTGCCAAAGGTGGACATACCGGCTATTAGGTAGGTGGTTATAAAGTTCTGGATTATCAGTGTAGGTAGGATTATGAAAAGGCACAGATTTCAAACTGGAAGAAATATTGCAGTTTGTATCCCAGATCTAACACAATTCGTGTTCTTTTATACATATCCTGAATAGCTTGTAGCCCCTATCATATATTTTGGATAGCCATTATTTTGCATTATTTTCCATAGTTGATCCCTATTTACTTTCTCGAACGCCTTTCCATAATCCACAAAACCAATTTAAGTATTTAAGTTAAATTCTCTTCTCCAGTAGCCTATCTGTTTGAGGCAAAATATGTTATCCATACAGCATCTTCCTTTCCCAAACCCAAATTGTTCTTCTAAGAGAAGAGCATGTCATTATTACCTTGAGCCAGTTGTTTATTATTTTGCAGATATTTTATATCCAGTATTTAACAAACTAATTCTTCAATATTTATATTATGAAATTCTATCTCCTTTCTTAAAGAGTGAAGCAACTTTGGTCTTTCACCATTCTCTTGGGATTGTTTCCTCTTCCAACATACATTAATTAAGTGTAAGTACCTGAATCTTAGAATTATTCTGCAAAAATCATAAGTTTTGCTTTGAACTTAGAAATATATTGTGCAGAAATATTTACATCCAAATAATCTTCACAAAAACAGATTCTTGAATCTGCAGATCAACTATGAGCATCCTCCCTCCTTGCAAGTTTTAACCACTTTTTCCGTATTTGTTCATTGTTTGGAAAATATATAAATAACTTGTTTGGTGTTTTTATTGTAGTGCTTTTACACTGGGACACTACGCAGTACTTATAAAACAAGGAATTCATTTTAACTAAAGAAAACTGACAGCTGCTATATACATACACTACTGTTTTGTTTTGTTTCGGGTGGCGTGACATCATTCATGAGTGTTTTCAAGGTAAATTTAAACTCATTTTTAAAAAATGCAAAAACGAAAATTTCGGGTCCCTTTTTAAGAATATTGCGCGCACGGAGAAGTGTGAGATTTGACATAGTTAAAGTCTGAATGGAGAAGAAGTGCAGGAAGCTAAAATCTATATATCATATATGTTACAAATAGATTAAATTAAATTAAATAAACTATTCGAATCCCTATGTAGTTCGCTCAAATGCCGCCTGAGCACTCTATCTTTTGCTCAGTTCTGGCGCTGATTGGGCTGACGGCTGATAGTTGGCGCAGCTAGTGGTCAGAATATTGCACAAACGGAGGAACTTAAAGAAATGCAGAAAGCTAAAATCTATATATCAAGCATGTAGAAGTGAGAGATTTGGCATAGTTAAAGTTTATATGAAGAAGAAGCGCAGAAAGCTAAAATCTGTATATAATATGTGTTACAGCTACATCAAATTAAATTAAATAAAAAATTCGTTGCTTACATTCAATTTTTTTTTTTTATTTTTTTTTTTTTTTTATTTTTTTTTTTTTTTAATGGTAAGCGTATCTGCCGATGTCTGTGAACTTGGTCAGCAGTAAAGAAAAAAATATAATAAGCATAGTTGATACATGTTACAAATAGATTATTAAAATAAAAAATTAATTTGCGAAAGTGTGTGTGCGTGAAATAGGATCGGAGCCAACGTTCTGACGTGTATTCCCAGCATTGAGACACTGTGATCTTTGGTGAAACGAATGACTCGCATAAAGTAGAGATTAATCTTTGAAGTTATAAAAGGAATACTTCGAAAAGGAATGTAGCAATTCTGCCAGATACTATATGGTCATTTGATTATTTAAAAGTTTAAACTTTGGTTAAGTGTCTTTTGATTTTTTAATTTCATTACGGAGAGAGAGAGACAAGAAATAAGGAATACTTATTTGCGTGAAATTCAAAATGATAATAGATCAAATTTAAATAGCGTACACACAAAATGACGAATTTATTTTGATAGATACATTTAAATGCGCACTTAATGTCATTCCACGAAATTTTTACAGTTTCGAATTTACAATGCAGGTTTCGCAACATTTCGATTCAGAACTCACTTCAGGTGAAAGGACTGCATTTACTTCATGTTACATAAAGCTATAGTAGTTTTCCGGCCTTAAGTCAAAATGAATATTTTAAATTCAAATGAACCATCGATAAATAGATTTCATCAGTTGCTATGGTTAGTTCAGAAGCTCAAATTTAGGATACACTCATGCGTGGAGTGTATCGTTTTAATTTTATAGGTATTGCAGAGAATTAAGCCAAACAACACATGCTAATAATGTATTGGTACACGCTCGCTGTCAACGACGTCAGTGTATACAGTATATATCTAAGCTGGCACCGAACGCAATAGAACAAATTCAAATAATGATTATTACTCTTTCATGAAAGAAACTAAACAACTTAATGAATTACGGTCGAATTTCGACCGCTAATGTAAATGTTCGATTTTTTTTGCAAAATAATATGTTTAAAATAGATAATAAGGTAAAGTATCAACCAATTTTTCAAATCTAGTCAACTAGCCAATTACTGGAGGTTTTATAGAAGCAGAGGTCATTAGCATATTGTATACCACAAGTGCCTGGTGACTGTATTGTATCTAATTTAATTTAATTTAATTGCAATAGAGCACAGGCTCCGGTGGATTGAATACTTTATCAGGAGTGGATCAAATGTGGAACCCTGTGGGAGACCAAAACTTGTGTACCGGCGGCCGACAATATCAGTTGTTGCAGTAATTACCAAGATTCTTTTCTGTAGAATATTATTGAGTTTTAGTACAAATGTTTCTGACAGTTTCATTAAAGAAAGTTTCTATGGTAAAATTTAAGGGACTACGTTGTTGTACGAAGCAGTCAGATCGGTAAACACACAGTTCCTATAATTATTGACCGTAAAATAATTTAACTTACAATGTTAAATACAAAAGATAAAAATATTTGGCTGGAGAAGTTAATCATTAACTTTGAATTAATTATGATTTTATAATTAATAATTATGATGGGATTTTTTTATGTCAGCGCTCCACAACGTCCGGCAGGCCGCCGGCCACAGGTCGGAGCGGTCAAGGGATCCAGTGCGCGGCGCCCGGCTATTAAGAAGACACCAGCGATCCGTAGTAAGAAAGCCACCAGCAAACAACAGCCACCCAGTAGCTGTTCTCAGGCCACAGCCTCCACGTCGAGGCACGACGTGTGTGAAGAGGAAGGCTGGCGACAACCCCGAAAGACGACCCGTCGTATTCAGCTGGTAAACTCTACCGATCATCTGTCGACAGCTAACCCATTCGGCGCACTGGACATTGAGCAACAAACCCCAACGGAGCCAACATCCACCAGAAAACCCCAAAGGTTACAGCCGTCGCATCCCCCCGATCATTGCCCAGGTACCAGGGAACATTGCCTTCTTCGGGCAGGAACTAGAGGCACGATGCGAACAGGACTTCGATTTCAAGCCATCAGGCGACGGACTACTGATCCGCCTCAGGACAGCAGACGACTACAAGACGATAACAAGGTACCTCACTGAAGAGAACGTCCATTATTACACGTACCCGTTGGCCCAGTGGCGTAGCTAAGGGGGGGGGGGCGGTGGGGGCGGTCCGCCCCGGGTGTCACCCGTTTGGGGGTGACACCCGCATTTCGAAATTAGTGTGATAGATTTTTTTTTTTTTTTTTTGAAAGTCTTCTTTTATCCTTTGATGTCGAAACACGTCTACCTTGAATGTTTTGAATATTTGTTTTTAAGTTGATCTATCGATTTTTCAAATTCGATCCAGGGGGCTGTGCTCTTTCATTACAGTAGAGTATAATTATTGGCAACACCGCACGCTTAAACAAAGAGAGCACCGCTCAGTAGCTCCAACAATCACAGGAACTCGTGCTTGCCGTGCGTCACTGTTGTTTGGTTTGTTAGAAGCGGCGCGGCGGTGGATATAATGTAAGTTTTCTTGTACAAAGAGAGGTAGTTTTAAAATTAAAGGATATATCATATGTATCTAAAATGAGAGAATCATGGTAATTAGACAGTTAAATTGAAAATCCTCGAAATTATTTCAAGAAAAATGTTAGATTTTCCTTTGAAAAAAAAAAGCAACCAAGCGTATGTCGGAATACGCGTAGTCTAGGCTTCAAAGTTGTTTTTCTTATTTAGAATTCTATTAGATTTCTAACTAAGATTCACAAGTGCATTGAATTATTTTCTAGTAATTTTTGAATTTACCATCTGACAGATTCGTGGTGTATAAATGTATAAATTGAGTAAATTTCGCGTTATCCGATTTACACTCTGCGTACCTACCTATTGTGACAGTGCACCTATACTCGACATGAAATCGTATCATGTTAGAGTTAATACAAATAAAATGATTGGGAAAATTGTGCATTAAAATAGCAATACTGTCAGGTTTCAAGCCAATCCGAACGAGTCCAAGTGTTCGTTGATGGTTGTCTTTCCTTGGTAATCAGTTTTTGTGGGGCATGTGTTTAAAACAGTCGGAACCGCGTATCTTGCTAGCGAAATTGTAACATTAGTAAGCATTTTAACTCTAGGTTCATGTAAGTTTGCTATGCTTTCTACTGATCGAGAATATGCAAATATGATCGCGATGAAATAAATAAGCGTATGATTCTCTAAGAACTTTCCATAATAAATTTACAGAAAAAGATTTCTATTATAAGTAACCTCTCTGTCGAATACAGTTACCTAAATTCTTACGGGTTCCTTAAATCGACAGGGATGTCGAACTTCTGTTCCTGAACATAAATTGAGCTTTAATCATAAACTGAACGAACATTCGAGCCGTTTACATCTTTACTTATACGCTACAGTGCTAGAAATGTAAAATTTACATGTGGAGACGGTCTTCAGTACATACAATGTCATATTTAGGAGTCTGTAGCTACGTGTATCTTAGGCGAGTAGTAAAATACTTGTTAATTACTTCATGTAAAGACGGAAGATATCGCAAAGGTATGTTCTTTTATTATCTGACCCGTTGTTTTTAAAAAAATTACGTTTAATTATGTTTTTATATTTTATTTATTCTTCTATTTTTATGAAGGAACTTAATGTAGAGTTGTTTCTCTGACTATACAGTATCCCCCAGGGTCTCACAATTTGTGGGACCCGGATCCTAGGTTTGCACCAATGGGACCCCATCTGGGTCTGGAGTTGCCTCTACTTGGATCAAGCCACGTCTGTTAACTTTCCTCTCAATATCCCTTGGTTCTGCAAATAACAAGGTTGCGAAGTCATTTAAATACAGCCTATGTTAACGTTTCAATAGCAAATGGGTAGCTTTCGACTTTTTTTAACTTTATAGCGGAATCTTATGGTCGCCCTATAATTACACTGGTGGAAATTAAAATCACAACACGCATACATGAGTGGTAGAATTATATATCCAACGGCATACCTAGAAGAAATGATAATAAATGTAAATGAATCAGGATAAGTTATTACCTGTAGAAACAATTGTCAGTGAGAAATGCTCCCAACTTGAGCACCAATACATTCGTGTATCCTTGCCGGCATTGACACAAGTGTTCGGATGTCTTCTTGGTGTATGTCTCACTACGCGTGCATGTCTTTTGCAGTCAGTTTTTGGGTATCCTAGACATGCTCTATTGAGGACAAATCTGGGAACCGTGCTATCCAAATTGTGACGATGGCCGCAGTATGAGGACGGGTATTATCTTGTTGGAAAATGCGATTTGGATGGTGAACATGAAGGATATCACAATAAGATGCAGTACCCCGTCCACATAGTGATGGGCTGTCATTGACTTCAACAACAGCCGACTCAGTCATGCTGTCGAAACTGATTGCCGCCAAAACATGACACCAGTGGCTGCACTTGAGTGACACTTTGAAATCACAGTAGGTAAGCCTTTTCTCCACTACGCCTGCGAACATGTCGTCGATTATCACTTTGCCACACACAGAATCGAGACTCGTCTCTAAACACAAATGTACACCATTCACATGTCCATTTGTGTTTCGCATTACACCAAGTTAGTTGATGCTGGCAATGAAATTAGATTATTGGGACACATTGCACAAGGGCCAGAGAGTGTGACCCAGCTTCAAACAATTAGTTTACAATCGTCCAGGGCGAGGGGGGGGGGGGACTATCTGTAACCACTGCTTGGATCTGGCCTGCAGTCAACCGTCTGCTAGCAACAGCCACTCACACCATTTGGCGGTCTTCACGTGCTGTTATCCATCTGTATGGACCCATGTCTGCTCTAGGAGTATTAGAGCCTTCTTTCATCCACTGTGTAACAAGTCTGTATACTGACATTGCACTACGGCAAATCCAGTTAGACATTTGGGTGTAGAGAGTTGTCACTCTTCGCCTTGGCATACTTAGCCAACAACAACTTGTGAACAACAAAGTGTCATGTTACACCACACTGTTCGCCACTTATACGCATAAAAAAAATGAAATTTACATATTAAATAGAACCGTAATTTTGATATTATTACATATGAAACTTTCAATTTTTAATCATTTAATACTCTTTATGCGGGCATACTTGGGGCCAAATTTCATTGATTTATTACAACACCATCTGGGTGTTGGGATTTTAATTTGAGCCAGTTTGTGTATCAGTTGCTAAGTGTAAAAGGTCGAGTTGCACTTTGCGAATACTGGCCTGTACCGTCACCGTAACAAGTGACAAGTAACAAGTCGGCCGAGTGACGGCTCACCCCCTCGCGCCCACACTTTTTAGATAGCTCGCCCGTGTTCCTACCCGGTCTTAGTCTCCTTTAACGTTTTCAAGTGATTGTTTCAGGAAATCAGTGTTGGGGATGACGGGTAGGTTTGACACCCTACTTTATTATAGAGTACTGTACTAATATTTTGCAGTTTTGGTACAAAAGTACATTAAAATACTTTTATCTGACTCACGTAATCACTTAACTGGTTGATCTCTTATGTACAAAAATAGTATCCCAGCGCAGTATTAACAGTATCAACGCAATCTCAATGAAATTTCAATCACTTCGCAATTGACATGTTTGTTTTGTCTGAGGTTCTTTTCGATTCACTCAGTACTTTTTGTTAGTGAAGAACGAGATTATAACATATTTTAATTTAAATATAGGTCGTAAAGGTTTTGTATAGTAAAAATAATAATTTCATAATTATCTCAAGGTTCTAGTCACAGAATTTCTTATTGGGAAACTCCCAGTGCACCTAAATCGTAGTCACCTAACTTGAAAGAAGACCTACAGATTAACGTGAAATTCGAACCACCGAGCGTCCTTCGCATTAACAGATAAAAGTTTTGCCAGTGGTAAATGTCAATTTTAATGCACGCAAAAATTACAGTCGAGACCAGGATTTGAACTGGGACCTTCAGTTTCCAAATCACACGCAAGTAACAATTGAGTCACCAGTCCGAATATAGGTGTAATGAAAAATAAGTTTTCAAACATGATAAAATAAACATTTTTTCTATACCATCCTATTTTTGATATCAGAAGACTCGAATCGACTTTTATGTGTTTGAATACATATTTTTCAGTACTTCTAGATTAGTCTTGCGTCTGGTTACGGCGTCTGATTCGGGTGTGGTAGGTTCGGTTACAAATGCGGATCTCGGCTGCAATTTTTGTGGGTCTTAAAATTGATGCTTCAACTCTGGCAAAGCTTTGATTTTTTAATGCGAAGATGCGAGGACTCTTCCTACAATTTATGAACATCTTATGAACATGGATAAAAAAAAAATTTTAAAGGCAAATAATAACATGAAAACAACATTTAGTCGTAAGGGAAGGGAAATTTCCGAACTCTCTCTATGCGCTTCTCTACATCCATCAGGCCGACACTGATCAGCACCGTCAAAACATAAACCAATCCAAAGACGGCCGAGTGTCGGACTGAGGCCCGATCTTCAGAAGAGTTAAAGTTAATCTAAAACCACTTTCGATCACCGGTGAGCAACACGTGGATAAAATCTTGCCATATTGACTATTGAACATGAAGTAAATCAAATTGTTAATTTTGAAGATGTGATTTACGACTTTGTAGCTGTCAAAGCTAAAAATCTGAGACTGTGTAAACAATTGTATTTAGTTTATTTGTGAATTTTTTAATGATTTTAATATTACAATTTTATTAACTATAATTTTTAAAACAATAAATGTTTATTTAATTATATTTTATTAATATCATATTTTACACTTACAAAATATTATATTTTACTTAATTTTGAATTTAATTTTTCAATGGGGTGACACCATCAATAACCGCCCCGGGTGTCACCCACGCTAGCTACGACACTGCGCTGGCCACCGAGCGGACGATAAAACTGGTCATCAGAGGCCTGCCACTGTGGCTTGCGGCGGAAGAAGTGCAGGCAGCTCTAACAAAATCCGGATTCATCACGGACTCCGTGGTGCAGCTCAAGTCTCCAGCCGACCCGAGCAGGAACCTGCTTGAACGGCCGATGCCGCTTTTCATGGTGTCACTAAAAGACACCTTGGAAAACAGGAAGATAATGGACATCGACAGCTTACTAAAAATGCCGGTGAGCGTCGAGAAGAAGAGAACAGACAAGGGGCCCCTTCAGTGTTTCCGGTGCCAGAAACACGGTCACGTCAGGCGGTACTGCCGCCTGGCCGTGGCTTGCGTCAGGTGTGGAGGTGGTCACTCAGCGAAGGACTGCACGCTGAAAAAAGGGGGCAATGGTCAGCCGACCTGCGCCAACTGCCGCGGCCAGCACGTGGCATCATATAAAAAATTAATGAAAAATAAGTGGTTTAATGGGGATAAGGGGTGGTTTCTAGATCTTTTGGCAGACACCTTCTTCGTTAAAAAGTACATATAAGCACCAACTTTCATGGTTATCGGTCAAACGACCGCGATTGTAGCTTTTTATAAAGAACATTGACAAAAGTTAATGGGGTTGAAGGAGGGAAAGCGGTTGAGCTTTAGTAAACCAAATGTTGACGGGATTTTTCTCTTTGTTTTAAAGTATACATGGGCAAAGTTAAATAAAATTCAGATAAGAAATGTAGATTTCTATAAAATTAAGGGTGTAAAGGGAGACATGGGATGGTTTTTTATTTATTTATTTTTTCGTCAGAAACCGTCTCCATGAAAAATTACATGTATATGTCAACTTTAATGGAGACCAGTTAAATGGTGTCGACTATAGCTTTGTATAAAATATATTGGTAAAAATTTAGGGGGTGGATAGGGAGAGAGGGCTTCAGTTATTTCAAACCAAAAGTTGACAGTATTTTTCTCTTTATTTTTGATTATACTTGTCCAAAGTTTCATCGAAATCGGATAAAAAATGTGGGTTTGTATAAAAATTAAGTGATGTAAAGGGGAGAGGGGTGGTTTTTTATTTATTTATTTTTTGGTCAGATTCTCCATGAAAAATTACATGTATATGCCAACTTTGATGATAATCGGTCAAACGGTGTGGAATGTAGCTATTTATGAAGAACGTTGATAATAATTAAAGGGGTGGAAAGAGGGAGAGGGTTGAGCTTTGGCAGATCAAATGTTGACAGGATATTTCTCTTTGTTTTAAAGTATACATGAGCAAAGTTCAATAAAAATCAAATAAGAAATGTAGTTTTCTATAAAATTAAGGGGTGTAAAGGGGAGAGGGGTGGTTTTTTATATTTATTTTTTTTTGGTCAGAAACCTTCTCCATGAAAAACTACATGCAATTGCCAACTTTAATGGAGATCAGTTAAATAGTGTCGATTGTAGCTTTGAATAAAGCAAATTGGCGAAAATTAAGGGGGTGGATACGGGGAGAGGGGTTCAGTTTTTTTAAACCAAAAGTTGATAGTACTTTTCTCTTTCTTTTTGGCTATATATGTCCAAAGTTTCATCGAGATGGAATAAAAAATGTGGATTTGTATAAAAATTAAGGGTTGGAAGGGGGTAGAAAGGGTGGTTTCTCAATGAAATTCATATGGGAGGTATACCCCATCCACTAAAAAAATTTCATTTAAATCGGTTCAAAATTGGCGAAGAAATCGGTGAACATACATACAAAAAAAAAAAAAAAATACAGACGAATTGAGAACCACCTCCTTTTTTGAAGTCGGTTAAAAAGGGCAGTTATATCCATTTTGAGTGTAGAATCTGTTCTTTTTATTTACAATTAGACTGATTTCTTAGGTTAATCTGACTTTGGTTATTTTCACTTATTTTTGTATTTATTCTGAAACATTTTTGTTTCTTAAATACTACAGGATTACTTTCACGCAGAAAAGGCCATTTCAAAACGTCAATGAAATATTGTTCGGATTGCTGGGAATATTTGAGGGATAGTTTGAGGATAGTTAGTTTTACATTAATTTCAATTTTACAGAAGTTTTCGCATTAAATGAAATGAAGGTTACTGTTCACGAATAGAATTTTACTTATTTGGCCATACAGCAGTCTACTTCATTTTTCAGTGCGAATTTGTCGAGCATTTGAAAATAATCTTTCACAAGGCACGCTTGGAGTCGGAATACACAAAGAGAAGAGGAGTAGGACGTCAGGTTCGAAAGAACTAGCTCCCCAGAGGCACTGCTCCGCGCTGTGCTGAGCGCTTGGGATCGGAGAACGACGCGAACGAACTAGCTCTTTCCGCGCTGGACGTTCGAAACGGAGAACGTCGCGAACGAACTAGCTCTTCTCGATCACCGGGATTTCTT
Source organism: Vandiemenella viatica (assembly GCA_031002005.1). Classification (NCBI taxonomy): domain Eukaryota; kingdom Metazoa; phylum Arthropoda; class Insecta; order Orthoptera; family Morabidae; genus Vandiemenella; species Vandiemenella viatica. The sequence continues at coordinate 56,772,770 of JARYHS010008075.1, read as the reverse complement.
ATTTTTTCGGAGCGGAGTGGATAAACAAGTATTGAAATCCGGTAATAGTATATGCTATGTTGTAAACCTAAGCCTTGTAGAATTTATGTTACATCTGAAAAGCATGACTCCATTACAAGATGGGTATTACAAGAAAGAGTGATTTCTGACATTAATTTCCAAATTTTCCCTTTGCTTAACTTAATATGGAACATGTAAACTGGATTGTAGAATAAATATATATATATATATATATGTAACTTGTATATCTATAACCAAATGTGAATCTTGTCTAAGGCAGTATGGTATGGCAGAAGAATCATAGATACAAACTTGTCATGTAATATGTATTAAAGCCTGTAATTGCATATGCTTACTTGTGAAGCCAACTCTGTATAGTATTAGAGCCACATCTGTAAGTCCAAAATATAAAAGTATACATGGTTTGGCTGTATGGTCATGAAACCCAAAGCCAATAAATAAATAAATAAATAATATAATATAATAACGGCGTGGAACTAAGAATAAACATGGGTCGGGCCGCGGGCGAGAATGGCAAAGCCGAAACCGATTTATTGCTGGCGCACACTAGATTGAAATTATGTTCAATCGAGACCGACATACCACCGTCATTACGGCCTTCAAGAAGAACTACCGTTCGTTTTTAGTGAGCGACTGCTCACTCGCTCTTTCAAAAGAACTGGTTCACTCGCGAACGACCCATCTCTATTGTCTTGGCTGGTCAGGTTACCAAGCTGGCAGCTTACAGTAATAAACGACCAGACTTTGAATTTTGAAGATTGGATATGAGTGTCACCTTCTATTTAAACTCTGAACAAGTGCTTTCTCACATGGTGCTGTGTAGGTGAAGACAATTGAGGAGTCGGCGACTTCTAGGCCTGCACACTATTTCACGGTTATAAAATTTCCTCGAACTTTAACTATGAGTGTTTGCACGTGAATATTTTTCTCTAAGGGACCACCCAAATGACGCCCTTAGTGAATAGCTCCACCCGATAAGAATTTCACTAGCGGACAATAAATACTGAGCTGAGCAAAATTAGTCGCGTGCTTCAGAAACAATTGCGTTATCTTGAATATTGAATTGAGGAACTTAATGATGATCAGGAGGACCATATACTAATGCGTGTCCCTATTGGAAAGATTTTATATTTTTGTTATGTGGTGTCTTTTTTTAAACTCAACTGGATATAAAATATTTTATACTGTAAAGAAATGTTAAAAAAAATGGTTTTCAGCGTTATCACAGTAAAATCAACTTCAAAGCTTAACGACCATTTTTGTAGGATGGGGTGATATGTTTATCTAGAACTTTTGAATTGTTTATTTCATTTTAAAAGTAAATGTACCTTCCATCCGTTTGGTCATTTTGATGTTAAAATAAACTGTCGATTTATGACACATTCAGATTTGCAAATATTTATAAATTCATTTTACACCTTTTTCGAAATTATTCAATTCAATAAATACGCAAATAAATAATGATAATGATAAATAAGACCATTTCAGTAGTTAATAATTAAGTTATAGTCAAAATGTATAGCTGATTCACGTGTCAAGGGAGCTATAGTTCTTGCCACGTAGCTTATCGCTTCGAAAAAATTGTTGATGTCAAATATCAGTTTTTCAAAATGATTGAGGCCACACTAACATTATCGTCTTATGGCCATTTATCGCAATAAATAGCGCGCCAAAATTACGGATTAAAATGCACGTTAAAAAGGGTGACTACACTTTACATTTAACGTTTAAAGTCATAATGCGCACAAAAACAAGTGTTATTTCAAATATGGAGCTGAGGTTGCTTTGGTGTATTATATGAATGTATATGGGTTGGATGAAGCTATGCATTAATGTCATATGCAAACCAATGAGTCGTATTATAGCACTTATCCCTGCACTTGATCAGGGCCGGCGTTAGGGGGGGGGAGAGGGAAAGCGGGTCAAAATGTACCCCAGGCCCGCCGACTGATGGGGGGCCCCGATCACCGGCTGCAGCGGCCCCCACCCTCGAACGCCAAGAATCCGCCCATTGCCCACCGGGCCAGTTTGAAGAGCTAAAAAAAAAAAAAGTCGCCCATTTTACCCCGGGCCCGGAATTCCTAGCACCGGCCTTGCACTTGATTATGCAGCTTTTTACATATATTTTTAATTAAATGTATTTTGTAGTAACCCATAAGAGTCCTTTTTTCTTTTTTTTTTTTTTTTTTTTTTTTTTTTTTTTTTTTTTTTTTTTTTTTTGCAGTCATCAGTCTTTCGACTGGCTTGATCATGCCTTCCTATCTTGTGCTAACCTCTTCATCTCTACATATCCCTTACAACCCACGTCCTCTATTATCTGCTTCATATATTCTAATCACTGTCTTCCTCTACAGTTCTTACCTTCGACAGTTCCCTCCACCAACAAATTAACCAATCCAGCATGTCTTCAAATATGACCTACCAGCCTGTCTCTTCTTTCTGTAAGCTTCTTTCACAAATTTCTTTCCTCGCCCGTCATTTCCAAAACTCGTTCATTTCTTGCTTTGTCTGTCCACTTAATTTTCAGCATTCTTCTATAGCACCACATTTCAAATGCATCAATTTTCTTTCTTTCTGGTATTCCTAAAGTCCATGTTTCGCTATCCTAAAGTACTGTGCTCCACACATAGAGTTTTAAAAAGTTTTTTCTAATTCCTAGAGAAATATTTGAAACTAAAAGATTTCTCTTTTTCATTAAGGCTCTTTTTGCTAGTGCTGTTCTGCTTTTAACATCCTACTTCGGTCATCGGTTGTAATTTTGCTTCCCAAGTAACAGAATTCACTTACATCTCCAATTGCATCGATCCTATTTTTATATTTAATCTACTAGTATTGGCATCATTTCTGCTACATTTCATCACTTTAGTCTTGCTTTGATTTATATTCAGTCCAAAATCTTTCTTCAGTATTTTGTTCATGCCATTCAGTAACGTCTCAATATCCTCAGCCCTTTCTGCTAACAAGACAATGTCATCAGCAAATCGTAGAATACTGATTTTTTTCTCCCTGAACACTTATGCCACATGGAAATTTTTCTTTTGCTTTCTTTATTGCTTCCTCTACATACAAGTTGAATATTAACGGGGATAGACTACAACTAGGGATTGCAATCCAGCAAAGCGGGATCCCGCAATCCCGCGGGATCCTGCATCATTAGACAGTCTGGCGGATCCCGCACAAAATTAAGCGGATCCGCAATCCGCAAAATCCGGCGGAAACGCGTGTCAGTCTGCGTGACTCGCTGCCCCACTCGATCTCTATCGGATGTTTTGCACTGTTTGCCTGTACCAGAGCAGTTGTCATTTGACTCATGTGAACAAGCGTTTGTTTCTGTCAACCTTCTTCATTCCTAAGTAAATAAATACACTTTTACGTATTCATCAAAACTTGCGTTTGTTTCGAGTACACGTTTCTGTAATTTGAGTTATGGTGCGTATTTAGTACGAATTTCTAACTATATAATTATTTTTTTAAGTGTCGCACACGTTATCTGAACTACACGGTTACAGCTTTTTATTGACGGTTTCATTATTCCCATTTTCTGTATTTGCAGATAAAGTAATTGTGACAATTTCCTAATTTGCGGCTGAAAATTTTATTATTCGTTGATATGAAACTAATGTTATCGTAATTTTAACGATCGCGTACCTATTTATTTAACAGCTATCAAAAGGAAATTGTATATCCTTTGACTTATTGTTGTTTTGGCCGCAGGGCCGCCGTAAGCGGGCGTGCACCGCACGCGGGCGGCAGGTCGAGGGGGGCGGCAAATCGAGTGATCGACCCGGTTCGGAAAATTCCTAGATCCACCACTGGCTGTAGTTAGATAGGGGGTGGCATAATCGGTATTGCACACGGGCGCTCAAACAGCTAGCGGCGGGCCTGTTTGGCCTCTGCCTCAATGCGTTTCTTTGACGAAAGCCACCTGCTTACGTGTGTCGCTCAGGCTTTCGATTAATCCCTCTTCTCCTTGTTATTATTTCGACTAAAGGTAAAAAAGTTATAATGAAATTTTCACGGGTGTATCGACGAATTGTGTTGTAGGAACACAGTGGCGTAGCTAGGTCAACAAGGGCCCCGGTGCAAAAAAATTATTTTGGGCCCTGAGGCCAGATGGGCGACCTTTTTTTTTTGCTTTGTGTTGCTGGTAGGGGCCCCCTGAGGTGAGGCTGGGGGTAAGGATTGCAATCCCGCAGTGTTTTCAATCCCGCGGGATCCGCGCAGGATTTGTGCCAATCCCGCGGGATCCGTGCGGGATTGGTACAAGCAGTTTTTTAACGCATATGTTTAAAACATAGTTACTTAAAACGTTAATTAATTAAATAATAATTAAATTAATAATTCATTTTTAATGTTAAATGATAAAAATTAACAGTTTTGATTGGCAAAATGACATTAAAACTTTTTAGCTTGTCTTAAATATTTCGAGGTTTTACATTTTTGTTTTTTAATCTAAATCAATTTTTAAAAATAATAATAAAAATGGAAAATATTGTCTTCGGTCATATTATGTGCCTTACAACACATCACATAAGTTTAAAAATATGGTTTGCTTAAAGGCCAAGTTACCAGAGGTTTTTTTTTTTTTAATTCCAAATAAACGTTCCATAACACCGAGAAAAGCATTCCATTTCACAAAGTGAAGTGAATATACTCTGTAAAGTGTAGACTTGGCTCAGAACAAGATCTCATCACTTTTTGTCACTGCACAAGCACGAGACTTGGCCTTTTTTTTGCGTGATTCATTATTATATCTACTGATTCCTTGATTGATATTACAGTTGATTCAATGTTATTAAAAGAAACTACTCACCAACACGTAAACTGTCAAGTATTTCACATTTACTTATGTGGCGTAACGACGTTTTTAGAGTGGAAATTATTATTTTTGGTAAGAAAGGAGACTTTCTCGGCGAATGATTGCAGTAAAGTCCTCATAGGTTGTATCTCCGGATTTCATAACACACGAAGTTACACACGCGAGGAAGACAGCGGAGGCAGCCGTCGAAGTATGATGTTCTTACAACACAATTCGTCGATAAACCCGAGAATACTTCATTATAACTTTTTTGCCTTTAGTCGAAATAATAACAAGGACAAGAGGGATTAATCGATAGCCTGAGCGGCACATGTAAGCAGGCGGCTTTCGTCAAAGAAACGCATTGAGACAGCGGCCAAAACAACAATAAGTCAAAGGATATACAATTTCCTTTTGTAAGCTGTTAAATAAATAGGTACGCGATCGTTAAAATTACGATAACATTAGTTTAATATCAAGGAATAATCCAATTTTAGCCGCAAATTAGGAAATTGTCACAATTACTTAATCTGCAAATACAGAAAATGGGAATAATGAAACCGTGAATAAAAAGCTGTAACCGTGTAGTTCAGATAACGTGTGCGACACTTAAAAAATAATTATATAGTTAGAAAATCATACTAAATACGCACCATAACTCAAATTACAGAAATGTGTACTCGAAACAAACGCAAGTTTTGATGAATACGTAAAAGTGTATTTATTTACTTAGGAATGAAGAAGGTTGACAGAAACAAACGTTTGTTCACATGAGTCAAATGCCAACTGCATGGGTACAGGCAAACAGTGCAATACATCCGACAGAGACCGAGTGGGGCAGCGAGTCACGCAGACTGACACGCGTTTCCGCCGGATTTTGCGGATTGCGGATCCGCTTAATTTTGTGCGGGATCCGCTAGACCGTCTAATGATGCGGGATCCCGCGGGATTGCGGGATCCCGCTTTGCTGGATTGCAATCCCTAGCTGGGGGCCCCTGAGTTGTGCTTGCGGGCCCCCGAGCAGTAAGGGCCCATAGTTAGGGGCTTCCTGTGTCTCATCAGGGGCCCTCTTACACGACGGTAGAGCTAAAAAAAAGGTCGCCCGTTTGCCGTAAAGCCGCGTGGGCCCTCTGAACTGCGCTTGGGGGCCCCCTGAGCGTAGGGGCCCCGGTGCACTGCACCGCCTAGCACCATAGTAGCTACGCCCCTGTAGGAACACCATACTTCGACGGCTGCCTCCGCCGTCTTCCTCACGTGTGTAATTTCGTGTGTTTGCAATGAAATCCGGAGATACAACCTATGAGGACTTTACTGCAATCATTCGCCGAGAAAGTCTCCTTTCTTACTAAAAATAATAATTTCCACTCTAAAAACGTCGTTACGCCACATAAGTAAATGTGAAATACTTGACAGTTTACGTGTTGGTGAGTAGTTTCTTTTAATAACATTGAATCAACTGTAATATCAATCAAGGAATCAGTAGATATAATAATGAATCACGCAAAAAAAAGGCCAAGTCTCGTGCTTGTGCAGTGACAAAAAGTGATGAGATCTTGTTCTGAGCCAAGTCTACACTTTACAGAGTATATTCACTTCACTTTGTGAAATGGAATGCTTTTCTCGGTGTTATGGAACGTTTATTTGGAATTAAAAAAAAAAACCTCTGGTAACTTGGCCTTTAAGCAAACCATATTTTTAAACTTATGTGATGTATTGTAAGGCACATAATATGACCTAAGACTCAATATTTTCCATTTTTATTATTTATTTAAAAATTGGTTTAGATTAAAAAACAAAAATGTATAACCTCGAAATACACTTAAGACACGCTAAAAAGTTTTAATGTCATTTTACCAATCAAAATATTGTTAACTGTTAATTTTTATCATTTAACATTAAAAATTATTTATTGATTTAATTATTATTTAATTTATTAACGTTTTAAGTAACTATGTTTTAAATATATGCGTTAAAAAACTGTTTGTACCAATCCCGCACGGATTGGCGCAAATCCCGCGGGATTGCAATCGTTAACTACAACCTTGATTCTTATATAGTTTATAAAGTATTCTTCTATCAAGATATTTTAGACCTGACTTCATTAAAATTTTGAACATTTTGTCCCACCTAACATTATCAAAAACTTTTTCTAAATCAACAAATGCCATAAAAGTAACTTTGTTTTTCTTGATCCGCCCTTCAAGTATTGATCTTAAAGCCAGAATTGCTTCCCTTGTACCGCAATATTTCCTAAACCCAAACTGATCTTCACCTACTATGTCTTCTTCTGCCCTTTCCATTCTTCTGTATATTATTCTGGTCAGTAATTTTGAAGCATGTGATGTTAGACTAATGATGCGATTATTCTCACATTTGTCGGCTTGTGCTTTCTTCGGAAGTATGAAGATGATATTTTTATTAAAATCAGTTGGAATTTCTCCTGTTTCATAACTTTTTGATATCAGCTTGACTAATCTTTCGATTCCTGCTTCCCCTAGGGATATAAGAAGTTCTGCAGGGATCTCATCAACTGCCTTATTTGCTTTCAAGTCATTCAGAGCTCTATTAAATTCTGTCCTTAAAACAGGATCTCCTAAGTCATAGGTGTCAAACTCAATTTTGCAGAGGGCCGTATATTAAATTTAGATAAATGTAGTGTGCGCATTTTAGAACTTCCGTAGAGGAATCGAGTGAAGTCTAAAAAACATGATTCTTCTTTCTGTATCACATTGCGATCGCGGGCCGTATTGATAGGGCCCGGGGGCTGGATGCGGTCCGCGGGCCGTATCGTTGACATCACTGTCCTAAGTCATTTATGTTAACATCGTCTTCCTTATCCATTACGCTATTGTTCAAGTCGTCCCCATCATTCTCAATGTATTCCTTCCATCGGTTAGCTCTATCTTCTGAGCTTAAAAGAGGTTTTCCATCGACAGCTTTAATGTTCACATCTCTTTTCTTCATTTCTCCAAAATTCTGTTTGATCTTCCTAAATGCAACATCTACTTTACCTACGACCATTTTCATTTCTACTTCTTCACACTTTTCTTCTAGCCATTTTTCTTTAGCTTTTTTGCATTTTCTGTTTATTTGATTTCTAAATTGCCTGTATTGCTCTCTTCCTACATCATCAAGAGCATTTTTGTACCTTCTCCTCTGATCCATCAGTTCCAAAATTTCTTCTATGAACCAAGGTTTTCGGGCAGCTTGGTCCCTAAAGCCTAATGTTTCTTTACCAGCTTTCATTATTTCGGTTTTTAATGCATTCCATTCGTCCTCGGATGAACTCATTTGAGAGTTATTTCTTAGACTTAAGTCTACCATTTGTGCAAATTTTTCTCTCTTACTAGATTGTTTCTGTTTATTCACTTCCAGTCTGTTCTGCTTATGCTGCTTCCTTATTCGCTTGAATTTCAGCCTGCACTTCATTACTGTCAAATTATGGTCAGAATCTATGTCTGCTCCTGATCATGATATAATCTAGCTGATATATGTCTGTATCCCCAGGACGTTTCCAGGTGTATATCCTTGCATGGTTCTTAAACAGTGTGTTTGTTACTACTAGCTTATATCTTTCAGAAAATTTTAACAACCTGCTTCCTTGCTCATTTCTTTCTCCTAGACCAAAACTTCCTACAGTTTCCCCTCTTTTTCTTGTTCTATTCTTCTATAGTTGTTGAAAATGACATTGCTTGCCTAATCCAGCGCTAAACACCAGCCCCAAAACCACGAGTTTTGTGTTTTCTGTCGAGGATTCTATAAACATCTTTTGATTAGAAGGACTTTTAAAAACTTGATGATTTTTTCGTTAGACCACTCAATTCTGTATTTTTGTCGATTCGAAACGAGAACTTATCACGTTAATAATCTAAAATTCTTGAATAGCCACAAGCTCACAACGCGCCCATGAACAATGCGCTAAATCCCTTTGACATGACCGCCAGCCAAGCTATCACCTATCTTACGATGGTAAAAATGTTTAGTAAAATAAAAATTTGTTGATATATCCCACATTTTCGAGTTAGAATAATGTACTGAAATCCATATTTTTAATTGATTCCTGGTATTTAATACAACAAAATGCCACCTGTGGAACAGAATCTGAATTGGAAATATTTTAAAAAGAATGACACCAAAGCAACTTTCAAAATATGTAGTAAATCGTTGTCCATGGGCAGTTCTCTTCCCAAAAAAAAAAAAAACATTTGGCAAAAATTCAGAAAAATGAGTGGGAAGTCTATTGTGAAGACAGCACTAAATATCAAAGTTTGATTAAATTTAAGAAATCAGAGCTCTTACATGCACCCCAAGATTTGAAAAAAGAACTTAAACAATCTACTTTACCAGATATCATAGAAAAAAAAGTAGCACCACTATGGCCCGATGATCATCCGATTTCTTTGCGGATTGATAAATGTATTATGGACCTCACCACGTAGACATGCTTCCTTACAACCTCGTTGAAGGAGAAGCATTTCGCAGACTTAATTTTACTGATCCTCAAACTCCACCAAGGTACAGACAAAAATCAGAGAAATATTTTAGAACAGCTACATACGAAAAAGTAAAGAAAAAAGTTATACTGCTTTTAGAAAAGGCTGAATGGCTCAGTTTTACAACGGACATATGGAGTAATCAAACAAAGGCGTATTCACTTTTGAGTGTCACGGCACATGGCATTATAGGTTCCAAAAGAGAAAAATTTATACTTGCAGCTAGTTTCATGGAAGATATGCACTATATCGCACAAAAAATCACAGAAACTATTACCAAATTCAATATAAATGGAAAGATCCATATGGGCATTCGTGATATTGCATCAAATATGAATGCAGCCATGCGCTGTGGAAACTTCGTTTCTATTGGTTGTGTGGCTCGTGATTCACGATGTAATTTTTAAAGATATTGCTATCATGGTATTAGTGAAAAAGTGTCGTAAAATTGTAGGACATTTTAAGAAAAGTGAACAAGCCACTCGATATCTTCACAAGTTTCAAGAAACATGTGACTTACCCAAACACGCTTTGATACAAGACGTCGAAACAGCACCTACTTGATGTTGTAGAGACTTAATTTAGAACAGAAAACTGTTGTAAATTTGTATATGGGAGAACGTGGTGGAATAGAAATTCCGACAGCAGAAGATTGGAATCAAATCAGCAATTGTATAATCGTACTGAAGTGTTTTTATCAAGCAACAATTGATATTTCTAGCGATTCAGCATCAGTATCTCTAATTATACCATTGATTGCCATGTTAAATTCGAAACTTGCACAGAAGGGTGAAGACTCTGAATATAAAAGATTGCTCAAAAGCCGCTTGTGTGAGTCTGTTAACAGGAGATTTGCTTACACGAGAAATACTTTACAGTTGTCGATTGCCACTCTAATCGATCCACGGTTCAAAACTAAGTATTTGAGTACCGACGAAACAGAAAACACGAAGGCTGGAATTTTGACATTTCTACGTCAAAATTGTGCATTGAAAATAAACCGAACTGATCATATGGATGTAGATGTTGGTGAACCTGGACCCTCCTGTTCAACATCAACCCCATCAATTCCTAGCAGACGATTTATGGGATACACATGACAAAATGACTTCAATTGAGACTGAATTGAAATATCCAGACAACGATCATGTGCTGTCTGAAGAACATTTGACTTCTTATTTAAAAGAACCTTTGCTGCTGAGGACAGCTGATATTTTTCAGTATTGGGCTTCCAGTCCATATGCTTATTTACGACTGATAGCAAACAAATATTTGTCAGCTCCTCCCACTAGTGTTCCTAGTGAACAACTGTTCAGTGCTGCTGGTCAAATCTATGAAGACAGAAGAAGTAATTTAAAGGGCAAAAATGTCGAAAAACTTTTATTTTTAGCTTACAACGTCAGGTTGTTCGACTTATTAAATCTTATTGTATTAAAGTACCAATCTTCTTTTTGTTTTGATTTCATTTTGTATATTTTTTTATTAATCTAGATAAAACTGCTTTATTGTACTATTGATTGAACTTTAAATGATAATGTAATATGTGAGACTAACTTAGGGTGCAAGATATGATATTTTTAAAACAAGAATAATTTATGTTTGGTAAAAAAAAAAATGTTTTATTGTTGATAAAAAAATTTAAGCTATATACAAAAGTAATATTTATTTTATTGACAACTCTAAATAACTAAATAATAAATTAAGCTACAAGAAAAAATATTCTAATTTAATTTTCTTTTTTATGCTATTGATAAATAAAAATAATAACATTTAATTTTGGTATTGCTTTGCTTGACACCTGGTATAGTACTACATTAGTGCCTTATTTTATTATAATAAATAAATATGAAATTTTTGTAAAGGTGCCATTTATATCAACATTACCATGTATAAATCAAAATAAGTTTAGAACTTCCATGTTACGGGTGTTTAAAGGCAATGTTCTAAGAAGTCTAGTTATTTTTGAACCTTCAGCCGAAGGTTATGTCAAGAACCGAACATTCGGCTTCGGCCAAAAAATGACCTTCGGTCGGACACTAGTTGTAGCCTGTCTCCAACATCCTTCAACATATATACGAGGGCTGTCCAGAAAGTAACAGACGTTTTGACCTGGCGCAACAATGGGTGCTCCTAGCGCCGCCATCTTGGCGTCAGACTGTTCATACATTCAGTACGCAACCAGCCGTGGTAGTTTGCACATCGTTCCTATCGTACTTTGAATACAGTAGAGTGTTAAAATGAGCGCTGCAATTAAAAATCCCGCCAGTTGTGAAGTGCGAGCTGTAATACGGCTTTTGTTGGCGAAAAATCACAAACCAATTGAAATTTATCGCCAGATTTGTGATGTGTACGGCCAAGGAATAATCAGTGAAAGCCGAGTGAGGCAATGGTGCATTGATTTTAAAAATGGTCGAACCAATGTTCACGATGAGGACCGCATGGGTAGGCCTAGTGTTGTGAGTGATGAACTGGTGGTGAAAATCAGAAAAAAATCCGTGAAAATCGTCGTTTTACGATTACGGAGCTTTCAGAACATTTCCCCCAAATTTCACGGAGTTTAGTTCATGAGATTGTGGTTGGTAAACTTGGTTACCACAAATTTTGTGCCAGGTGGATTTCGAAAATCTTAACAGAAGACCACAAAAAACAGAGACTTGCTGCAGCACTGACGTTTCTGGAAGACTACGCCAAAACTGGAAACCAAGTTATCGATCGTATCGTAACTGGCGACGAGACTTGGGTAAAGCACGTCACCTGTGAAACAAAACGGCAGTCTATGAAATGGGAACACACGCATTCGCCCAAGAAACCGAGGAAGTGTCTGCAAACGCTGTCAGCAGGAAAAATTATGGCTACTGTGTTTTGGGATGCTAAGGGTGTGATTCTCGTTGAATTTCTTGAACGTGGCCAAACAATCACTTCAGAAAGGTATTGCGAAACACTCAGAACATTAAGACGCGCGATACAAAACAAGCGTCGGGGAAAACTCAGTGAGAAAGTTTTGTTTCTCCACGACAACGCTCGTACACACACGGCCAATCGTACCCAAGAGCTCTTGGATGGTTTTGGATGGGAAGTTTTCAATCACCCGCCGTACAGCCCGGATTTGGCACCGAGCGACTACCACCTGTTCCCGGCGATGAAGACGTGGCTCGCAACACAACGGTTTGAAACTGACGCTCAACTGCATGCCGGTGTAAACCAGTGGTTGAAGTCTCAGGCAGCAAATTTCTACAGAGAGGGTATCGAAAAGCTTGTACTACGTTATGATAAGTGCCTTAATTTAAATGGCGATTATGTTGAAAAATAGTCTAAGAGTTTACCTCTAAAATATATATAATAAAAATCGTTTTTTTTTCACATTGTTTATTTTTTATTACAAAACGTCTGTTACTTTCTGGACAGCCCTCGTATATATATATATATTGAACATTGGATAGGATAAAAAACCCACCGCTTACCAAAGAAAGGGATTCCAGCGGCGTTGGGACACGAAAAAAACACGAACACACAAAGAATAGAATTTTCGAGTATGGCTCTTCCTCAGTAGAAGTGAGATGGCTGCACGCAAGCGCTGCCGGCACCCAACTGCGTGAGCCACAATGTCGGTGGCTCATGGTGGGGGAAATACATCATGGCAGGCTGGCAAACGATGATGAATGGCAAGTATAAAGCAAAACTGAACACAAGGTCCTGTCGCGGAAGGGTAGTATACCTCAGTTAATCAAGTAATGGACACATGTAAGGAGAAAAAAAAAAAAAAAAAAAAAAAAATTAAAATTAAAAATTTTGAGATTTTAAGTAAAAACTAAAAATAAGCAAAATTCGAAGTCACAATCTATAAAGATAGGCTCTGGTGAGCGGTGGTTCTATGAGGGAAGGTGAAAGTGAGGGGGATGGGTGGGAGGAAAATTGGTGCTATCTTAAATTTAGACCTGGAGAGTGTCTGGTCCCCAGTTGGTACTGATAGGCCAGTTCCCACCTTCTAAGTTCTGAAATACTGCTTTTATCTGGGAGGACTCTGATGGCGCGGACCGAGAAGCAGGTATTAAAATCGTTGGTGCCATGTATAGTGGCATGATGAGAAACAGGGTGGTCAGGGTTCTTGGTGTGTACTGATTGTCGGTGTCCATTCATTCTGATGGCTAGTGGATCGGTTGCGAGTCCGATGTAGGAGACTCGGTAATGGTTACAAGTGAGTTGGTATATAAGGTGGGAGGATGTACAAGTGGCGAATCCTGTGATGGGAAAGATTTCCCCAGTTACGGGGTTGGTAAAGGTGGTGGAAGGCGGGTGCATACTGCATAATTTGCAATGGGATCTGTTGCAAGGAAATTAACCTTGAGGCTGTCTTGCAGGCTGGGGGACCCCGTGCTTATGGACCAAGAGTTGGTTGAGGTTAGGAGGTCTGCTGAAGCAGGTTCTGGGTGGGTGAGGGAGGATTTTAGGAAGGAGGTTTCTCATCTCAGGGCAGGCTCGAAGGAAGTCGTAACCTTGTCTCAAGACTCAGTTAACGGATTCCAAACCTGGGTGATCAAAACAGAGCTATGGTGGGTTTTAGAGGATTGTGGATTGTTGATAGGTTGAGTAGGTTGTGATGTGGCATGAGAAACCTGTTTGTGAACTAAAATTGGTGGGTAATTGCGGGAAATCAGGGCTTCAGAGATATTGCTGGCATATTGTTGAAGGGCTTGTAGATTGGAACAAATGTGACTGCCTCGAATGCCTAGGCTGTAGGGAGGGAACGTTTGATGTGATGATGGTGGCAGCTATCATAATGAAGGTACTGTTGTAGGTTGGTGGGTTTGATATGGACAGCTGTGTGTATATAGCCATTCGTGAGGGAAAGGTTGACATCCAGGAAAATGGCCTGTGTATGGGAGTAAGTCCATGTGAATTTCAAGGAGCTGACAGTGTTAAGTTTATTGAGGAAACCCCGTGGGTCCAGATTATGAAAATATCATCAATGAATCTGACCCACAAGAGGGGTTTCAGATAGGCTGTAGTTATGAATGATTCTTCTAGGCGGCCTAGGTAGAGGTTAGCGTATAAGGGAGCCATACGAGTGCCCATGGCAGTGCCGCTCACTTGGTGATAGAGTTTCCCCTCAAATGAGAAAAAGTTGTTGTTTAGTATTAGTTCCGCCAAGGTGAGCAGGAAAGATCTGGTGGGAAGGCTATTGGGTGGACGCTGGTCTAGAAAATGTTCCATGCACTGAGCACATGGCAATGGGGAATATATATATATCTATCTCATAATGTTCTCTTGTTGACGAAGGGTTTTTTTCCCGAAAATTTCTTTATTGTTTGTGTTTGTGTCTTTTATGTGTGTTCGCGCCCCACATCCATCATCTAAAGGTGGGTGGTGGCTCATTTCCCTATCCTAATTTGATTCCTTTCCGCTACTTAGCGTCTTTTTTTCATTGTTATATATATATATATATATATATATATAACAATGAAATCAAGACGCTAAGTAGGGGAAAGGAGTCAAATTAGGTTAGGGAAATGAGCTACCACTTACCTTTAGATGATGGATGTGGGGTGCTAACATACAGAAAAGACACAAACACAAATAATAAAGTAATTTTCGGGATAAACCTTTCGTCAACGGGAGAACATTATGAGAGGTGGGCGCAGCTGGAGACTGCCTCGCCCGTAGGGAAAATGGTGGGGGTAAATTCAAACATCGGAAAAGTAGAGGGGCAGTGAATCAGAGCTAATAACCGAGCATAGATAAATATCCAAACTAATCTCTGGTCAGTGGGAAGATCAAAATATAATTAGGTTCATTATAGGTAATGAAAAAGAGAGGATTAAACAAGGTTAAACATACGCAATAATAATAATGACTGGGTATTATCTCAAGTTGAGACCAGGTGGTTGCCTTGTGCCAAGTTTGTACTGGTAGGCAAATTCCCACCTTCTGAGTTCAGAGAAACTGCTGCTATTAGGGAGAACTCTGATAGCATGGACTGTGAAACAAGAGTTGAAATTATTCAAGTCATGGATTATGACATGGGCAGCAACTGGGTACTTTGGGTTCTGTGTGAACACTGTCTGTCAGTGGCCATTCATTCTTATGGAGAAAGGATTTGTGGTCAAACCTATATATGAAGCCAGGCAGTGGTTGCATGTTAACTGGTAAATTACATGGGTGGTTTCACAGGTGGCGTGTCCTATGATAGGGAAGCTTTCCCCTGTGACAGGGTTGATGAAAGTGGTGGAAGCATGGTGTATGTCGCACATCTTGCAGCGGGGTCTACTACATGGGAAAGAGCCTTGGGGCTGACTGTTAGGAAGAGGACTAGAAGTTCACTGAGGTTAGGAGGTCTGCTGAAACAAGTTCTAGGAGGGGCAGGGAGGATTTTAGGAAGAATGGATCTCATTTCAGGGCATGTTTGTAAGAAATCATAGCCCTGCTGGAGGATTCTGTTGATGGATTCGAGGCCTGGGTAGTACTGTGTGACCAAGACTGGACTGTGCTTGGAGGAGCCCTGTGCTGCGCTTGGGCCCCCCCCCCCTGAGTTTGGGCAGTATGTATTTGTGGAAGTAAAGTGAAATATACAGACACATGTCTTTGGTCGAAATATGAAAATGTTTCACATCGACCACTTTCAACCACCATCTCTCACTCCCCCACAGCTACCGGCATTCGGCTAATGTAGTCCACAATGGGGAAACGCCATGCTACTACCACAGACAATCATCAGTGGTCTGTGCTAGGGAGTGGTGGCTGTAGGTAGAAATAAAGGGACACACACACACACACACACACACACACACACACACATATATATATATATATATATATATATATATTTATATATATAAAATTGTAAAAATAAGAGAAAAGAAAAAGAGAACCTCACATGCAATAAGTTTAAAAAAATTATAGGTTTTAATTTTTTTATTTTTATACCTGTCATACACTTACAATGCAGTGATTGTAATCACTATACAGGCTAGATCAATAACAAAACAAAACAATCCCAAAACTTATATGCAGGAAAATTTATAAAAAATCACTCAATTTTTAGATAGACATTGTCAACTTGACTGGTGTAGCGGGCTTTTTCTTTGCTTCTCCAATCACTTTTACTGGTGGAAGAGGACGAATTTTACGCCCATGTCTGCCATCCTTCCTATGCCAAAGGCCAGATCGTGGTCTGTTGCCAAGTTCACGATTTCTTGTTGCACTGCCTATTGGTGTTTTACCATGCATTATGTTCGACAGCCTTCCTGGAAATTCATAAAGCAAGGAAATAATACATTGTTTCCTTAGTGCTTAGAAAAAGCATTTCAATTACTTAAAACGTATAATGATCCTTTTGGAAGATTCCCTAAAGTGTTTGAAAACAAAGACTGGACAGGGCATGAATGTATAGCAAACTGAAACCTAACAGTGAATAAATTAAAAAGTAGAGGTGTGACGGATTTCAACCAAGCCACATGGGATTTGTTTGGGGAAGAGGGGAGGGGATGGTGGTTGTGGACAAGGTGCTGTGGAAATCTTTTTCACGGCCAGGTTATATGTTCAAACTGTGAATATTTGGAGGAAAAGATACAAGTGGACAGGAATTATGTGGAATTATTACGAAAAAAGAATCTAGTGTAAGGCCTTATACCCAGTCTTGGAATGAAAAAGAGGAAGAATAAATGTAATAGGTAGGGTAGAAATGGGTAAAAGTGGTAACGAGTGCCCCAAGTAAATTATTTCGATCCTTTTCTTCACAAGATATGTAGTGCTGCTATGTGTTCTGCATGTTAATCATCCATACTAACAATTATGGACAGCTTGGAAGGCAAATATCTTAAGAAATCTTTTACAAACCACTTACGTGCTTCAAATAAAGGGTGCATCAAGCCTATTTAAGTTGTGCACCCGTCGGTGGTGTTAGAGGTTGGGAAGTGGAGCAGGGTTGCATGTAAAGCAGTAATAATGTTGGCGTGGCATATGCTTCTTATTCTCAGTAACAAACATAATAAGCGAGAAAGAGATACACCCCGTAGTTGGAGAACATGTTATTAAGTTTCTAGTCAGCAAAAAACAAATGCTACTGAAATTCAGTGGCATTTACTCCCATAGTTCAGGGAAAGGACCCTTTCATGGGTAAAACAGTGGTGTAACAAATTTTAAAAAGGATGGGAGTGTGTTGAAGACATTGCCCACCCACACTGTTCGCGCACCAACATCATACCACCAAACTACCGAGGCTGTTTGAGAACTCGTCAAAGGCGATTGGCCCATGACTGTTCTCAATATCTCTCAAGGACTTCAAATCAGCTAGGGAAGTACACAACTAATCATTTGCAATGAGGTGGGATTATGAAAAAAGTCAGCTCAATGGGTTCCAAAGTTGTTGAATACAGAGCAAAAAGCTGTACAATTTGAAGTTTCTCGGAGGTTGCTAATGAGGGAAAATGTAACACTTTTTTGGAAAATTAATCATGTGCAATGAGACTTGTGTCCATAATTACACCCCCTGATTCAAAGGGAACCAGTAATAGTGTGATGAAAGACTCGCGAAAATGGACCGGTGAAAGCAGAGAAGCTGTTGTCTGCAGGGAAGCTCTTAGCCACTATGTTCTGAAACTGTCAAGGCATTCAGCTTGTCGATTTTTTTAAAAATATTGATCCATTAATGCTGCTAATTACTGTTATCGTGTTTGCCAAGTTCGAGATGGCATTGGTCACAAGGCAAGGATTTCCGATAAAAAGAGTGTTTCTTCTCCATTACAATGCTAGCTCACTCATTGCAACAGTAGTAACAAAAAAATATGCCAATATGCACAGAGCTGTCCTAGAACATCCTACAGTCCAGACTTGTCTCCGGTCATCATGCAGCTTCCACATGCCTGTGCCACAAGAAAGCGCTTGGTGGCTCATTTAAATTTGATCAGCCCTTCTACAGTACATAAATGATGTATCTATGATCAGAATACAAATTAAAAATAACTAGTTTAATATCTATGCCATATTCCTTAATTTGACACTTATTTTCTCTACAGTCTACATCTACATCTACATATATACTCTGCAATTCACAAAATTGTGGGTGGCAGAGGGTGCTCAGCACCAAAGCTAATCTCTTTGCTGTGCATTCCAATCCCTAATGGTACGAGGGAAAAAAGAATTCATATAAGAATCAGTCCGGCACCTTATTTCTCTAATTTTATCTTTCCTGTCCTTCCGACTCAAATAGGTTGGTGGAAGAAGTATTTCACTACACTCATGAGTGAAAGTTGGAGTACGCATGTTTTCCAATAAGTTTAAACGAAACGTGTGTCGTCTATCTACCAGAGACTCCCAACCTAATCTACTAATCAGTTCTGTGACGCTTTCATAAGGACTGTAGCAAGCGGTCACGAATCGAGCGGCTCTTCTCTGTACTTTCTCTATACTTTCGATCAATCCCTTACGAAACGGGTCCCAAATGGCACAACAATAATCCAAATGTGGACGCACAAGAGATTTGTACGCTATCTCCTTTGTTTGTTCATTACAATTTTTCAAGATTCTACCTATGAATCGCAGCCTAGAATTTGCTCTACCCACTAAAGAATTAATGTGTATGTCCCAGTGAGGTCACATAGAAAATTTTATCGACATTAAACTAAAAAATATGCAAAACAACCTTTCTCCATACAGCTGTTCCCATTTCCTAACTAAATGCTCTTTTCTCATCTACACTGATAAATTCAATCAAACACACATTTCTGGCCCACAATTCTTCTTCCACAACCTCATGTTTTTACATTACAAATCAAAAAAGAGCAAGCTTTATTTTGACAATAGCCCAAGCCAGTTTGTTAATCAATTCAGCACTTCTAATCGCCTATAGCTTGACATTTGTATTACAACACGTCAAGTTAATGTAGCCCATCAGCAAAAATATTACCCCATATGTAGAGTTTTATTTTCGATAACAATCAGTAACATGTAACCATTCTATAGAACAAAATTGGAAAAATACAACACACTGTGTGGTGCAGAAAATTATTTTGGGACATACTATAGGACTTTCACTTCACACACTTTGTTATGCAATAGGTCAACTTCAAATATTCATCAGAACCAAGGAATTATAAAGATATTACTGTGTAGTGACAAAGAAAGTCAGTTGTGGTCTATGCTGAAGAACCAGCTTTTCTTTAGAAGTAAATAATAATAAGGAAAGATAGGGAAAGAAAACCCATCATTCACCACAGATGAAGTCAGGAGGGCAACAACAAACATGTTTTTCAATACTCTGTTTAAGCCTTATGATGCATGTGTTGAGACAAGCTGAAAGGGGATCACATTTGTACACACTGTGACTCACCACATGACTGAAGACAGAGGTGAAGAGTGGAGATGGCAATGGTGGAGGCAGGGGGGGGGGGCAGACATAGATAACCAACAATTATGAAAAAGTAAAATCTCTGGAAGGGTCATGTGTAGTAACAAAATGAAATGAGATAAAATAATATAATGAAATAAAAAAAATGATCAGGGAAAAGAAAGAACATATAAAAACAAGTACCTGACTGAGGGTAAAGGCTCCAGGGAGGGGGAGGGGGGGAGGAATGTCTGGTGTCAAGGCATTGCCATCCCCACTCTATGCCTCTTGTTCATAACTGGCTCCAGTCATATGGTAAAACAGTGCGTGTGTATACATCTAATACCCTTGCTGCAGGTCTCCCCATTAAACATTACAGAAGTTTACACCAAAAAATTGTAAAGTGTGTTTGTGTTTGTTTGTACAAGGGTTGCTATTTATATTTCTGGCCTAATAATCAAAAAACAAATATTTATGATCGAAATTGGTTTTATTGTTTCTCAAAATATTCTCCGTGAAGATCAATACGCTTTTTCGTGCGTTTGAACCAATTTTCGAAGCACTTTTTCCACTCAAATGGAGGTAACTCCAGAACATGCGTCTTGAATGCATCAACTGCTTCTTCGGGCGTCGAAAATTATTGGCCATGTAATTTGTTTTTGACATGCGGGAATAAAAAGAAGTCATTGGGTGCCAAATCAGGGCTGTACGGCAGATCACCCATCAATTTGATGTTTTGACCGGTCGAAAATTCCTTTGTTTGAGCCAATGTGTGACGGATCGCATTGTTGTAATGAAGAATTAATCGCCTTAATGAAGAATTAATCGCCTCTTCTTCGACTTTTTCGAATTTCTCCAAAGACTTCTGGAAAACAAATGGTCATGTACCATTCAGAGTTGACCATCCTACATTGCTCTAATGCCACTGTCACCACGTGACCGGTAATGCCGAAGAAACAGGCAACCATTTGCTTAGATGTGTTTCTTCCGCAAACAACTTTTGTCGGATTTGGCTCATTTTGGAAGACCCATACAGTTGATTGCTCTTTTGTTTCAGGCTCATACGCATAGATCCATGATTCGTCACCTGTGTAGATTTTGAGCGTTTGTCAGATTCTGCGGGATCCAACGCGAACAAATCTTTTTTTACGGCCAAATGATCATGCAATATTTTGTTGATGCTTGTCATACTAATGCCCAAAGATGCCTCAATCTCATGGTATGTCACATGACGATCTTGCTTTATCAGTTTACACACAGCATCGATGTTTTTTGGTTCAAAAGCCGATTTTGGATGACCCTGACCGAATTCGACCTGAAGTAAACTTCGGCCACGATTGAATTCGTTATATCAGTTTTTTACAGTGCTATATGATGGTGCTTTATCGCCGTATAAAGAATGAAGTTCATTGATTCACTCTTGTCTTGATTATCCAGGTCGAAAGTTGTGAAAAATAATCACACAAAAATGTTCACGAGTTAATTTCATTTTTTGCCCGACATGAATTTTTAAAGTTAATGTAAACAACAAATCGCGCCCAAATGACACACTGTTATAAATAAGGCTATGTTCAAAAATGTCAATGTTTCCAATGGAAATGTCAGAAGGCGCCTGGCAACATTTATTGTTATCAAGGCCAGAAATATAAACAGCAACCCTCTTATGTCACTGACCTCATGACTACATCTGTGGCGAGTGATGGATTTACTGTCCCCATTCTCTCTTATTTCCATTGCCTCAAAGCATTTGTACTGTCACAAATATCATGTATATATATTGTAACAATGAAATAATGGTCACTAGCTACTGAAAAGGTATTACAAATTAGGATAGGGAAATGTACCATCACTTATCTTCAATAATAGCTGTGCAACTTGGACACATGTAATGACAGTAACAAAAGACATTGCAATTTTTGGGTCTTAGTAGAACATGGCAAAGGATCGTTGCTGTGGGAGACTCTCACATAGTGACTGCTGAGGAACATGGTTCATCTTCTTCTTTAGTCGCCTTCTCCTATTGGAGGTTGGCGGTCCACATAGCTAGCTCTGAGCGTGAAACTGCAGCATGGAAAGCCTCTTCAGACGTACAATTGAACCATCTCCGAATGTCTTCCAGCCACGAATTCCTTCTCCTCCCAACAGATCTTTTCCCTTGTATTTTCCCTTCAATGATGAGCTGCAGTAGCTGGTACCTCTCGCCTCTCATAATGTGTCCTAGATATTGCATTTTCCTTTGTTTTATAGTGAGCAGCAATTATTTTTGTTTCCGCATCCGATGAAGTACTTCTTCGTTTGAAACTTTCAGCACCCAAGATATGCGCAAGAGACGGCGATACAAATACATTTCAAAAGATTCAATCTTTTTCTCTAGATTTTGATCTAAGGTCCAGCTTTTACACCATAAAGAAAAATGGAGAACACATAGCAGCAAATCATTCGCATTCTCAATTGCAGACTGAGATCCGATCTTATGAAAAATTTGTTCATTCTAATAAATTGTCTCCTTGCCTGTTCTATTCTCGATTTGATTTCTTTCCTGCAGTCACCCTGTTTGTCCACCACAGTGCCTAAGTATTTGAACGAGGATATTTGCTCGATCTTATTGCCGTTTACTGATATGGTAGAGAAGACTACAACATTTGTCTTGAAAGGGTCGACAAGCAGACCAAACTCTTCACTGTGCTGAACTAAATTGTCTATTATGTGTTGGAGTGTAGGTAAATCACTGGCTATTACAACAGTGCCATCTGCATACCTGATATTATTGATCACTTTTCCGTTTCAGCACTTCCCTGAAAATTACCTCGGAATAAATGTTAAACAAGAAAGGTGATAGTACACAGCCCTGGCGAACACCTTTCCTGATTGCAGTCGCTTCTGATGTTCCTTGGTCAATTTTGACATCTGCAGTCTGATTCCAATACAGCATGCTGACAATGCATAAATCATTTTGGTTAATACCAGTTCATTTCAATATCTTTATCATCTTTTCATGCCACATGCAGTCGAAGGCTTTTTTATAGTCTATGAAACAGGCATATACATCAACATTCGTGTCCCTGCACCTTTGCACTAATACATTTAAGGAAAAGAGTGCTTCACGTGTGCCAAGCCCATTTTGGAAGCCAAACTGGGTCTCACCCATATGAGATTCACACTTCTTGTAAATACAGGTGTGTATGATTCGCAGAAATATTTTCAGCACATGCGACATCAGACTGATCATACGATAGTCATCACACTGTGAGGAGTTGGTCGTCTTGGCAGTGGTATGAACACTGATCTCAGCCAGTAATAAGGTATCTTTCCTGATGCATAAATAATGTTGAACAATGATGTTAGAAGGCTGAGACCATTTGAATCCTGCTCAGCTATAACTTTAATAATTTCAGAGTAAACTCCATCAGGACCTGTAGCTTTACCACTCTTCTGTAGTTTAATGGCATGTACTACTTCACTTTTTGTGATTTCTGGACTGACTTCATTGATTCTTTTGTCTGGTGGAGGAGGATCATCTTTGTCATCTGCAAAAAGAAGTTCGATATATTCCTTCCATCTTTTAAGTTTTACTTCAACTCCCAGGATAATTTCATTGTTTGCATTCCTCAGTATTTGCCGCGCCGCTTCCTTTGTATATTACTCAGCTCTTTTACCTTTTTGTATAAGTTGAGGTGATCGTGTTTCTCCTGGAGTATTTCAATTTCTTTACATTTGCTAGACATCCATGTTTCCCTTGCTTCTCTGCATTTTCTGCATATGTCTTTGTCCAGGTTTTTGTATTTTATGGGATCCTTGGTTTTATATTTCCTTCTTTCATTCATAAGTTCCAGGATTTCATCAGTCATCCAGAGCTGCCTTTTGTTGTTAGTGATGTATCCAATGTTATTTTCCTGGACTTAGAGGTAGAGTCTACTTCTATAGGACAAGTATCTACTATAACTTTCATCTTTTCCTCCAGAGCAGTGCCAACATTAGTTCTCACCTCAGGAATTTCTAATCTTCTTACATCTATGCGTCTTGATATCTTGACGTCCTTTCTTGCATTTCTAAAGCGCTGCATTTTAAAGTCCATTACTACTGGGTTGTGATCACTAACATCAGCACCAGGATAGGTTTTTACAGATTTTACATATTTTCTTAGCTCTTGTTTCACCATAATAAATTCGATCTGATTTCTTACTGTATTTTCTTCACTATCGGCGGGTGACATCCATGTATATAGTCTCCTAGGAGGAAGTTTGAAAAATGTATTAGAAATAAAAACTTCATGTTCTATACAAAATTGTACCAGTCTGTCTCCTCTTGTGTTGCGTTCACCAAGGTCATAGCTCCCTACAGTATTACCTTCAGCACCATTGCCAATTTTTTAGCTAAAATCACCCATGACCAGTGTAATCTCTCCTTTTTTTTGTAAGTTTCATTGCTTCATCCAAGGTGTTATAGAAGGATTCTATTTCTTCATCATCTTTGTCAGCTGTTGGTGCATGAATAATGTTCAAAGCTCGATGTGACATGGTTCATGGTAGGGCTAAATTCAAACAGAGTACAGGGGGTGAGGGTAGTGATTTGAAGCTAACACCCAAGTATCGCAAAATACCAAAACTAATCACAGGTGGGCAAAAAAAAAAGGCAGCTAGCAAAATAATACAAAATCTTAAAAACATAAATGTTACTAAGCAAAAATAAAAATAAAAGAATCAAAAACATATATATAAAGTTAAACATCACCTCTGGTTAGGGAGCATCCATAAACCACGTAGCTCCATTTTGACCTCCTGTTAACCTCCCCCCCTCCCCCACGTGGCTATTACCTCTAGCCCCCCACCCCTCTCCCAAGTAGCTCTTTCCCTTTTGATTCCAGAAGACATTTTGTACTGTTTTCTTATTTTCTCATGTCAGACTATTGTAAATTACATACGGAGATAATTAACTGAGGGAAATAAATATTCACATGCTGTTGTGAGATCTGTTCCTCATTTTAACTGTGACAAATGTTATGAAAGGAAAGCTACGTGGCCTGGCTCGGAACCCACCCCCTTTCCCCAGGTAGCCCAGCATAGGCTTCCAGCAACCCCCCCCCCCCCCCAACCCCACCCCTGGACCGAACCATGCAGTTTGTGCACGCTCCCTTAGTGGTGGTTCAAGTTAGCTAGTGGGGGTAGAAGAAGAAGAGGATAGAGAGAAGGAAAAGTTAAGCCAATGGCTGGGTATCAAGTTAGGTAGTGGGTGGTAGAAGAAAAGAGAGGATAGAAAGAAAGTAACTGGGTATTATCTCAAATTGAGACCAGAGAGTTATCTTGTGCCCGTTTGTACTCCTAAGTGAACTTCCTCCATCTGAGTAACATTGCCACTGTTTGGGAGGACCCTGACAATACAGACAGTAAAACCAGAATTAAAAAATTATCGGCATCATGTGAGATGGCATGGACCATTCTTATGGCTAGCAAATTGGTGGTCAAACCTTCGTAGGAAGCCGGGTAGTTGTTGCAGGCTAACTGGCATATTACATGGAAGGTTTCACAGCTTTCCCAGTGACAGGAATGGTGAATGTAGTGAAGGAATGGTGTACCCAGCACATCTTGAAACAGGGTCTATTGCAATGGAAGGAACCTTGAGGCTGTCTTGTGAAGTGAGAAAGAGCATATAAGTGGACTAGCGGCAATTATGAAATCTACTGAAGCAAATTCTGGGAAAGGCAGGAAGGATTTATTTATGCTTATGTTATTTGTATACTTTGTTAGGGAATGCTGGTTATACTCTGAACATTGACACTGTAAGGGAGGGAGCGTCTGATATGATACAGATGGCAGCTGTCAAAATGAAGATACTGTTGTTGTAGGTTGGTGAATTTGGCATAGACTGTGGATCTGAGATATACTTTGGACAGGAACAAATCTACAACCAAGAATATGGTATACCCAGGCCATATTCTTTAACTCACAGCTCTTTTTGCCTGTTCATGACTGAATTTGATATTTTTGCTTGGGCATTATCTTCAAATCACTACCCCCCATCCATCAGTCAACATGGATCATATTCCTTGCTTAACAGCAACTATTTGAGGCAGTATTCTACAACACACTCCCTCTGAAATGTTCTACTTGAAGATGAGGGGCTATGACCACAAAAGTTCATTGTCTTTTGTGCTCGTGTTGGTTAAGTGTGTTCAAACCGCAGAGCTATCATCTATATATTAATAAGCTAAGCAAAAACTTCGGATCCCTTTTTAAGAATATTGCACGCACGGAGAAGTGTGAGATTTGGCATAGTTAAAGTTTATATGGAGAAGAAATGCAGAAAGCTAAAATCAATAAAATAATATGTGCTACAAATACATTAAATTAAATAAAATAAAACATTCATGTTTACATTCAATTGTTTTTTTAGTGGCAACTTAGCGGTTCTGCCAATGTCTGTGGTTTTTGGTCAATAGTAAAGAAAAAATTATAATAAGCATAATTAATACACGTTACAAACACATTATAAAATAAAAAAATTGTGAATGTGTGTGTGCGTGAAATCAGAGCGGTGCCAACTATCTGACATGTATTCCCAGCATTGAGACACTCTGCGGTCTTTGGTGAAACAAGAGTCACAAAAAGTAGAAACTAATCTTTAAAGTTATAAAAGGAACATTTTGAAAAGGAATGTAGTAGTTCTGCCAGATACTATATGGTATTTTTTATTATTTAAAAGATTAAACTTTGGTTGAAGAACGTTTGATTTCTGAATTTCAATAATTTGATAACGATTTTTGTTTAATTCAAATATTTGCACCTACTTCCATTATGCCTCGATATAGAACACTGATAAGTCGGAGAAAGAGAGAGACAAAAAAGAAGGAATAGCTAATTGCATGAAATTCAAAATGATAATAGGCCAATTTAAATAGTAACACACAAAATGCTGAAATTATTTTGATGGGTATATTAAAATGCGCACTACATGTCATTCCAAGAAATTTTGATAGTTTCGAATTTACAATGAAGATTTTGCAATGCAAAACATTTCGAATCAGAAGTCACTTCATGTTGTCCTAAAGCTAAAGCAACCGGCCTTAAGTCAAAATGAATATTTTAAATCATTGAACCATCAATAAATAGAAAGAAAAAAATTATTTTGAAAATATTCATAAATATATTTCATCATTTGCTACGGTTAGTTCAGAAGCTAAAATATTGGATACAGTCACACGTGGAGTGTATCATTTTAATTATATAGGTATTGCAGGGAATTAAGGCAAACAACACAAGCTAATAACGTATTGGTACACACTCACAGCCAACAACGTCAATGTATACAGTATATAATGTATCTATTCTCGCAGCAAACGCAATAGAACAAATTCAAATAATAATTATTACTCTTTTCGCGAAAGAAACTAAATAACTGAATGAATTACGGTCGATTTTCGACCCCTGGGCGATCACTAATCCAAAGTAATATGATAGTTGTGAGGTGTGAACATATAAAAAAGACTGCAAAAGAAATAGCAATTTTCAGGTCTTACACTTTTATCAACAAGAGAACATTACGGAGCGTGGGTGTTGCACGAGACTACCTCACAGAGTGACTGATAGCCAGGAAAATGTTAGGGGCAAACAGAGGACAGGGAGAGAGATAGTGATTTGGAGCTAATACCCGAGCATTGCAAAAAGAGCAGAATAATATAATAAAATTTTAACAACATAAATCTGACCAAGCAAACATAATTAAATAAAAAAAATAAAAAAGGAATTATAACCAAAGAATCTATGAAGTTAAACATCACCCCTGGTTAATGGTGGTTCGATTTACATAAAGCAAGGAAGCATGGAAGCAAGGAGATGATAGAGGAAAGGAAAAGTAATGATTGGGTATTATCTTAAACTGAAGTCAGGAGGTTGCCTTGTGCCCATTTTGTATTGGTCAGCAAGCTCCCACCTTCTCAGTTCAGAGGAGCTGCTGCTATTTGGGAGGACTCTGACAACACAGACCATAAAACAAGAATTAAAATTATTGGTGTAGGAGATGGCATGGGCAGCTACCTTATGTTTTGGATTCCAGGTGAATACCGTCTGTCAATGACAGTCATTTTTATGGTTAGTGGATTGGTGGTAAAACCAATGTAGGAAGCCAGGTAGTATTTGTAGATTAGCTGCTATTTTACATAGAAAGTTTCACATATGATGGGCAAGCTGTCCACAGTGACAAGGTTGGTGAAAGTGGTGGAGACATGGTGTATGTTGCACATCTTATGACAATGTCTATTGCATGGAAAAGAACCTTGGGGTTGTATGATGGGATGAAGAAGATTGTTTGTGGACTAGGAGTAGATTTAGGACCGGAAGCCTGCTAAAACAAGTTCTGGGAGGGGCAGGGAGAAATCTGGACAGGTTAGCAGAAAATCATAAGCCTGCTGATGGTTTCTATTGATTGATTTGAGACCTGGGAAGTGTGACCAGGACTGAACTATTGTTGGTTTTCGGAAGTTTAATGTGGCTTGTGAAAGATGTTTGTGAACCAAAGCTGGGAGGTAGCTGCAGGTTATCAAAGCTTGTTAGACGTCGTTTGAATGCTGTGTGAGGTATTGCTGGTTGGAGCATATATGACGGCCCGGATGCCAGGGGTGTAGAAGTGTAGAGGAGGGAATGTTAACTATGAAATGGATGACAACTCTCTAAAGAGAGATATTGCTGTAGGTTGGTGGGTTTGGTTTGGACCGAGGTGTTAAGGCAACCATTGGAGAGGGACAGATCCACATCCAAGAATATGGCTTGGGTGTGGAGTAGGTCCACATCAAATACATTGTGTTAAATGTATTAAGATCATTCAGTTAATTTAGAAGGTAATTTTCCCCATGTGTCCAGATCATGAAAATATCATATAAGGATTTAAGCCACATGAGGGGTTGAGAGGGACTTTCTTCAAAAATGTTCTATGGCACTGTGTTTATGGCAATGTGGAATGTCTGTGTACAAGGATGTGACATCAATTGTTATCAGGATGGACTTGGAAGGAAGTGGTATTGGCTTAGCAGAAAGATGGAAGAGTGTTGTGTGTCCTTGATACTGGAAGGAAGCTGACAGACTATATGTTGTGGGTATTGGTCCACCAATGCAGAGATTTGTTCAGTCAGAGACCCATAAGCTGCAACAATAGGGCATCCCAGATGGCCTGGCTCGCAGCTTTAGGGAATGAGGTAAATGGTATATGCACATGGGTTTTGAGCAGTAAGAAGTGAAACTGACTGTGGGGTGACACCTAGTAGAGTCCCATTGAACTGCACATATTCCTGTATTCCCTTGTTGACAGCTGGTGTAGGAGCTTTGGTGAGTGGTAAGTGTTTGTGTCTGATAACTGATCATGGGCTTCAGCCATTTAGTCACTGCAATTCATAACTACCGTGGTTGAGCCCTTGTCCGCAGAAAGCATGATATGGTCTGAGTTGGTTGAGAGTTGTTTTCTGGAATCAGCTTCAGCTGCGCTAATATTGCTGGTGTTTGCCAAGGTTTCTGGAAAGTAGGTGAAGACAAACTGGTGAACAAACATTCCTCAAAAATTTGAAAGAGATTGTGGCGATCACGTATTTATAAGTTACTCTGTGTTAGCAAGCATAATTAAATATATTCTTTGAAGTTTTGTTTTGTGTGTGCATAGTTTTATGTGTAGGTTGCTAAGAGAGAGATGGCTGGGTCGCGATACTGAACTAAATCATCGCAAATTCCATTTATGAACCGTGCAATCTCAGAAGGAAGTCCGATACAGATTTTATATGTTTTTAGTTTTGGCTGGTGTTAGCGGAACATTGTAAAATAATTAATGAAGGTAATTAAAAGTTATTATAACAACAAAGAACTATTTATGCATCTTTTAATAATTAGATGTTTTATACAAAATAATCAAAAGAAGAAAGGCGCCTGTGTTTTAAAGAGACAAAAAGCTATTTTCCGCAAATAACTATAAATCATTGCATAAAACAGACATCCCAAGCAGGAACAATGCTCGAAACAAAATAACGCAATGTGGTTCTGGGGAAGAGGTGGTGGGTCAAGTGCAGATAATGGTTCACTGACACGAGAGGCAAAGTGGCACCACTAACAGAGTGGTAAAATAATTATATTGGTTGGTGAAAAGGTGAGGTTAGAGTTAGGGTTTAGATAGTGTTGAATAGGACAGATTCACAACTGACAGTTTAGGCTTGGAAATGGTGCAAAGAGCAAGATAAGGATTTTAAGGGTGGAGGGAGGCTTGTTGAGGATTTGGGCAATGAACGATTTTGAGGAAATCAGGGGAATCTGCAGTTTTGATTGGTGGATGAGGAGCTGGCAGGGAAGAAACCACCCCACTGCAAGAGTTGTGAACCTGTTCTCTTCATAATTATCGGAGACCCAACTCTACATACCCTTCACTCCCCCCAACACTTGGCCATGCCAACCTATTCCACAATTTGCTTTCATTCTGCTGAACATTCCGCCAGCCATGTCAGTGCCTCAGGACTACCTGGAACCTCTCTCCAGAAATACAAACCATTACCTACACCTGACACACCACTCCTTCCCCAGAACCAACCCATCCAAATTTTTGATGAATTCTTCCCTAAGTTTGGCTTCACCTAGTATCCTGAAATCCTTGGTGAACACCAGCAATCTTTGTCCAGCTGAAACCTGTGCCAGGAAACAACTTTCATCCAATCCAGACCCTATCATCCTAACTGTGGACAAGATTCAACCATG
The DNA here is from genome assembly GCA_031002005.1 of Vandiemenella viatica. Lineage (NCBI taxonomy): Eukaryota > Metazoa > Arthropoda > Insecta > Orthoptera > Morabidae > Vandiemenella > Vandiemenella viatica. The sequence continues at coordinate 56,742,419 of JARYHS010008075.1, read as the reverse complement.
GTAGTTATGTATCTCAGTGACTACGTGGTTAAGTCCAGCGTCTGTTATCTGATGCCAAAACTTACTGCTGCCTCAACGATCCTACATCTGCTGTCAACAAGAAAATATAGGAATATGTACAGTTCAATGAGCCACTTTAAAGTTTCACCCCACAGTCAATTTCACTTCTTACTCCTCAAAATCCATGTATGCCTACCCTTTAACTCCATCCCAAAATCCATAAGCCTGGTAATCCGGAACTCCCTACTGTTGCAGCTTATGGATCAATACAGAGAAAATCTTTGCTTTGGTGGACCAATATCTACAACCTATAGTCTGTCAGCTCCTACTCCTACATCAAGGACACACAACAATTACTCTTTCATATTTCTACTATGCCCACAACACTTCCATTCAACTCCCTCCCAGTAACAATTGATGGCACATCCCTGTATACACCCATTCCACGTTACCATGGACTCAGTACCGTAGAACATTTTCTGGATCAGTACCCTCCCTACAGCTGCCCCAGCTCATCTTTGTTCACCACCTTGGCTGAATTGATAACAACTACTACTTTTCCTTTGCAGGCAATATCTATCACCAAACCTGTGGTATTGCCATGGGCATCCATATGGCTCCCTCTCATGCTAACCTCTTCATAGGCCATCTGGAAGAGACATGTTTGGATAAAGACCCATTCATACCACTCATGTGGCTCAGATTCATAGATGATGTTTTTATGTGTGAGTGGAGACTTTCCCGGCATGTTGATGGAATAAAATCCTCTCAGGTGTCCAATCGAGGCACTGACAGTCAGCTTGCGACAGCTAGAAGATACCGGATTAAGACTGCAGAGCCAGCTGTCTAAACGTCATGTTTATACAACACCATCCGTCTGGACAGCTGAGAGGATTTTATTAACGATTTTATGATCAGGACAAACAGGGAAAACAACCTTCAAAATTTACTGAAAAATCTTAAAGCCTTTAACACGAATTCAAATCGACCAAGGCACATTCTCGGATGTAGATCTGTCCCTTTCCAACTGGCCACCTCAACTCCAAATCAACCAAAGCAAAATTTCCATTTTGACATTTGCATCTATATCATACTAAACATTCTCTCCCCTACTGCCTTGGCAGTCATATATACTTCAACCAGCAATCCCTCAAGCAGTATTCAAACAACATCTCAAAAGCATTGATATCCTACAACTACCCCCAGCGTTGGTTCACAAACAACTTTCAGGGGTCATTGCACAACCTACTCAGCTTATTGAGGATCCTAAACCCCCAAAAACCAACAATAGTCCAGTCCTGGTCACACAATACTTCCCAAGCCTTGAATCTACCAATAGAATCCTTCATTAGGGTAATGATTCCTGCTAACCTGCCCAGAAAGTGATCCATTGTTCCAAAAATCCTCCCTGTCCCTCCCAGAATTTATTTCAGCATGCCTCCCAACCTAAGTCAACTCCCAATCCACAAACATACTCTTCCTCATGCCATTAGACAGTCCCAAGACTCTTTCCAATGCAACAGACCCTAATGTAAGATGAACAACATACACCACGCCTCCACCACTTTCCTCAAACCTGTCTCTGGGAGGAGCTTTTCCATTATAGGATACGTCACCGATGAAACCTTCAATGTAATATACCAGCTAACCTGAAAACGCTGTCTTGCTTCTTATGTAGTTTTGATCGCCTATCCACTAGCCATAGGAATGAATAGCCACCGACAAATGGTACTCAACCAGAATCCAAAACATCCAGTAGCTACCCATGCCATCTCCAATGACATCAATAAATTTATTTCTTGTTTCACAGTCCATTCTATCAGAGACCTCCCAAACAGCAGCAGCTCATCTGGCCTCAGAGGTTGGGAGCTTGCCTACCAGTAAAAACTCGGCCAAAGGCAACCCCATGGCCTCAATTTAAGATAATACCCAATCTTTAGTTTTTCAACCCTATCCTCTGCCTTACCCCCACTACATAAATTGAACCATTTAATTTTATTTATTTTTGCTGACTTAATGTTGAGAAGACAGTACTAAATAATTATACTCCTTTTGCAATGCTCTGGTATTATCTCCAAATCACCACTACCCTTTCCCTGTCCTTTGTTTGAATTTACTCCCACCATGTTCCTGACTAACAGTTACTCTGTGAGGCAGTTTCCTACAACACTCACCCTCTATAATGTTCTCTTGTTGATAAAGGGCTAAGACCCGAGAATTACTATGAGAGTTGTGTTTTTGTCTTTTTTGTATATACACACAACCAACATCTAAGGTAAGTGATGGTTCATTGCCGTAACCTAATCTGTAATTACTTTTTGCTATTTAGCACCTATTATTTCGTGGTTACTAATATATTTCTGGCAGTGGAATTTTTAAAATCTCAGCAGTGATGAATGTTATCTTTATGTGTCTGCTATCCTATGGTAACTATTTTCTAAGTAGACAGCACTACAGAGTTTCCATTTGTTAGAATGTTTCCAGAAATTGGGGTAAAGAAAAGGGTACCACTTAAGTTTTATTAAAGGGGTTTATAATTACAACATGACAAATGTGCTAGGCACAATGATTCGAATGAAGCTCTATACAGGATATAATGACACTTCTGACCTACCACATGATGTGGATTTAGGACAAATTCAAATTAAATACTTAATTCTTCCCATAGCTAATGATTTTTATTAAGAATTTCTTTCACTGATCTTTGTTTCATGAAAGTATGCAATTTTAGGATCCTTCCACCTGTGGTAAACACCATTTCATTTTCTTCATATCCAAATCTTTATAACATAAGGTTCATTTATGAATTTTAAAGCAAATGAAGAAAATGGCCTACCTATTGCATCCAGTCTTATCTTCCATAAGAATAATATGAATTCCAACTCTGCAGTGTCCTAACACTCAAACAATCCCTTCCAAATACAGATCCCAAACAGTACAACTGTATTCCACATGGGATGTACTGTTGTTTTATACTCTCTCCTGGATGTTCACTGCAACCGTTGAAAATTTTGATTTATAAATCAGTGTCTAGCAATAACTCCCCACAAAAGAAACCATGTGCTGATCCCCTCAATATGTTCCATATTGTTACCACTACATGTTAGACATAACGAACTATTTAACCACCAAAAAGGGATATCTGACTTTTTTTGTGTGTGCATTAGTTTGCATTTTTCTGAGTTTCATATCTAAATGGCAAAAAAAGGAACCCTTTTGGTTTTGCCACTATCACTACATCCATCTGTCACTATTTATGTCTGATCAGTTTGCTGCCTCATAACCCTGCCACCTTTCCACTGTCAGAGATGCAACTTCACAGGAAGGTGTGTTTGCAATTTTCTTTTTGAACTGTTTAATTAGCTGTGTCTGCATTATTGACAGCAAACAGAAAAAAACGAAAAGTACGAAGCCCCCTCAATCCTTGCTGCTTTCTTATGTAGAATTTTTTTCCAGCTCTGTAATGCGTTTGATTTACATTTTTCATGTAACTCCCTTGATAATGTACCGTATTTATTCCAGTCTCTTTCAAAGGAACATTTGAAAATGTTGACACATAAATATACCAGTTTACTAGCAGAAATTCTGCACACATCTGGAGCTAGATGAAGCACGCAACAACAATTTTTTATTACAGATTTTTCCAGTTGATATTTTGTGCAAGTTTCTTCCACAACCAGATTTCAAGACTGTAGCACCAGAAAAATATAATACTTTAGTTTGAACATTAGGTCATGCTATATATTATATGTTGAAGAAGAAAACCAAGATCCACCCTCAAAATCGCATTATGAAATTTGAAAAAATTAAAAATGTACAGAGCCTATCTGGATGATCTTCTCTTCATGAAGAGCTTTGACAACTTAAATCCTCAGCCCATTTAATTCGACAAATTTCCTTCGGTGTTCTCTAATGTGCACGTTTGTTATGACCTTTTAACCTGTAATTGCATCCCTACATTTAAAAAAAAAAAAAAAAAAAAAAAAAAAAAAAAAAAACAGAGAGAGAGAGAGAGAATTCAGACACACTAAAAAAAAAAAAAAACAATTTAGTGAAGTGATGCCCAGCATCAGTCCATGAATCTCTGTACACACAATTTTATCCTTCCAACTAATCATCGGCTTTTGTGAGTTGTTGTAATGGTAATACGTTTAATTTTTTTTTTCTTTTCAGCATGTTCTGAAAACTGAAGAATAAATAACCAATGTTAAAGTAAGCATAAATTAGCCACACCAATACAAAGAACAGAATGTTGTCAACAATATTAACAGAGACCAAACAGCAAAATTGAAAGTCCTTTATCATGAAAAACAAAAGGTAAATCTGACAATTTTTTTGTGAAAATAAATTTGTAATGCCACAAGCACTGAATAGTAGGAAACACAATGTACACAGCACTTTTTTTTGTCTCAGGCAGGTATCAAACCAGTAACCCTTAGAACTGTAATCACATGCCTTAAGACAGTCAGCTAATATTATTTATCAGCTTCTCTACCAGGATACGTTCAGTAAATTTTATGTCAGATCCCAAGCTTTCAAACTGTGAAAACCTCATCAAAATCTATTTGAAAATTTTTGTGTAATACTCAGGCAAACAGAATACAGCCTGTTTCAAATTTATTTGTAAGTGAAGATTTCATTAGATACAAGCTCCTAGTGTCATTCCTACTCCTTACTTCTAATTTCAAACAACAAAACTGAAGGATTTCAAATAAATCGTTTTGTACAAGATACAATGACATGTTTTATTTAAATTTTCACATTATTAACAATAAACTTTACATTTCATATGGGCAAGATTATAATACAGTTATATGAGTGTAACAGAAGTACCAGCAATGAGTGAGGCAGGATACTCATGAAATTGAAAAATTTGTTAATAAACAGTTCATCTTCAATACAAATCAGCTATTGATTATTGTTTATGTATGATTTAATTATTTTTCTATGAGCTGTCCATGTGTTTCTTACAAATCATTTAAATATTATCATCACTTCGTATACCAGATAATTCAAATGTAATGCTGTTTGTTCATAAAAAATAAAAACTTGAGTAGGATATCAAAATGATCATAATATAAAAGCTGTGGAACTCTATAGTATGCATGTCCCACACATGCTTGGCCATTTCACTAAAATTTACTTTCCCAGTTTTTGTGTTGAAGTATTGCAAAATTTTCTTGGATCTGTACATAAAAATAATCTTAAACTATCGTTAACACTTCAGCAATATGCTTTTAAAAAAATTATGCAGTATTTCATTGCAAGTTTCTCGACATAATTGCTAGAATTCTAGAGGTTTCATCATCTGCAACATACTGCAGCCATTCAATCTGTATATCAGTATCCACTCAAACATATTCTGGTACAAGATATGCCTGTAACTTTATTAAAAATAGATTGCATGGTATCATGCTAAAACAATTTTAGAAAATCCAAGAAAACTGCATCATCATATGACATATCACAAGTAACTTGAACCACAGTATAAAACATTCACTTGAAGTAACTTCAGGAAACCATGGAGAACTGAAATCTGAATGACCAGACAGGAATTCAAACCAGCATCCTCCTGAATGCCAGGCCCGAGCTTACCACTCACCTACTAAATTTGGCGACTAAGGAGGGTATTTGAAATATTGTCAATTGTAATTCAAACTTTTATAAATGATGAGCTTACATTCATTTTCATCTTTAGTTTTAAAATATAGTGTTTCCACAGCTACTGACCCTTAGCAATGTAACAGAACACTGCTGAGTGTTATTTAAAACAATCATCATTTAATGCATACTGCATATTCCAGTGAACCTTCCCAGCATTTCCTAGATTTTCTTGGAGCTGTCTTCTGCTTGATATAAGTCCTTTTCTTAGTGAACCATGCAAGCATTATAATTCATGCAATTAAATCTACCAGTTCTTGCAAACACTGGCACCATCATATACTTCACCATAGCTAGTAACGAAAAACTGAAGTTTTTTCTAATAATTACAAATGAATAATATATTCTGCTAATAACGTACCCACTGTGGCCATGCACGTTTGGGAAAGAGATACCTCTCTTTTTGAGGGCAGCTGAATAATAACTCTATCAGCTATTTTCCTTACAACTGTTGCACAGGTGCCAGCAGCATGAACGTAAAATCCACCTAAGCCAGGATATTTTTCTACACAATGAACTTGTGTACCAACTTGAAGTGCTCCAAGAGGATGGGCATCTCCTTCATTAGCTCGGACTGTAAATTTAAAAAAGAGTAATATTACATAACTTTAAAAAACAGGATCATAATATTCCATAAAATCTTGGATTCTGCAAGTTTCCACATCTGTTCTGTTCATAAAAAGTACTTACTTTCAGCCTGAATCTCATTAAAACAAGTAAACGAGATTTTTTAACGAATAAAGATAGACTCCTCAATAATATATATATAGTAACAATGAAATCAAGACGCTAAGTAGCGGAAAGGAATCAAATTAGGATAGGGAAATGAGCCACCACTTACCTTTAGATGATGGATGTGGGGCGCGAACACACAGAATAGACACAAATAATAAAGTAATTTTCGGGATAAACCTTCATCAACGGGAGAACATTATGAGAGGTGGGTGCAGCTGGAGACTGCCTTACAGAAAGACCGCCAGTCGGGAAAATGGTGGGGGTAAATTCAAACATCGGAAAAGTAGAGGGGCAGTGATTCAGAGCTAATACCCGAGCATCGATAAATATCCAAACTAATCTCTGGAATTGTTTTTGTGGGAAAGAGATTATCAAGAAATTATGGGCACTTAATAAAGGGATAAAACCAATATTTGGTTAGGATAATAAGTACCTTTTACCACAGTTGACAGCAGGACAGAGTCAAAATGTGAATGGACAAGTACACACTAAGCACTGCAATTTTCCTGGTTTATGGCCCTTCTTCTGCAGAAGTTTGAGGTAGCCACAAGTTGGATATTGGCAGCCAAGTTATATACAAGGTGTACAACATTGCTTCCGCCATTTTTTCCTCAAAAATATGACCCTTTATTGAACAAAATGCTTACACAGATATTATTCAAAGTAATGTCCATCGCTGGCCACAACTTTTTCCCATCTTTCCGGCAGTGTGCGAATGCTGCGTCGAAAAAATTCTTCATCTTTGGAGGCGATCCACGAAACAATCCACTCTTTGACATCTTCATAAGATCGGAAGTGTTGCTCAGCCAGGTCGTGGGCCATTGATCGGAACAAGTGATAATCAGAGGGAGCAACATCTGGAGAATACGGCGGGTGGGGTAGGACGTCCCATTTCAACGTTTCCAGGTACGTTTTGACCACTCTTGCAACGTGGGGCCTAGCATTGTCGTGCAGCAAAATCACCTTATCGTGCCTCTCACTGTATTGCGGGCGTTTGTCTTTTAATGCTCGGCTCAAACGCATTAATTGCGTTCGATATCGATCACCTGTGATTGTTTCACTTGGTTTTAACAGCTCATGGTACACGACGCCGAGCTGGTCCCACCAAATGCAGAGCATGATCTTGGACCCATGAATGTTCGGTTTGGCCGTCGACGTGGAAGCATGCCCGGGATACCCCCATGATTTTTTGCGTTTTGGGTTATCGTAATGAGCCCATTTTTCATCCCCGGTCACAACGCGATGCAGCAAACCCTTTCGTTTTTGCCTCTGAAGCAACTGTTCACAAACACACAAACGCCTTTCAATGTCTCTCGGTTTCAACTCATATGGGACCCAAGTTCCTTCTTTCTGAATCATACGCATGGCTTTGAGACGTTTTGAAATGGCTTGCTGTGTCACCCCCAATGATCGTGCCAGTTCTTCTTGAGTTTGACGCGAGTCTTCACTCAGCAATGCCTCCAATTCTGCATCCTCGAAAACTTTCTCTCTTCCGCCACTATGCCGGTCTTCCACGTTAAAGTCACCATTCCTGAAGCGTTGAAACCACTTGCAACACATTCTCTCACTAATACTCCCATAAGTACTGGAGAGTATTCGATGAGACTCAGCCGCAGTTTTCTTCATATTGAAACAAAAAAGCAGAGCCTCCTGCAAATGACGAGAATTCGGCTCGTACACTGACATTTTCAATCGAGAACAACGTTACGATGCACACACAAATCGACTAATGTTTGAATGAGGTTAAGTTGACGAAGCTCACAGCTAACTGCCTGACGTCTGCGATATGTTTATCTCGACCGCTACTTACCACTGTAGCCAACTATTGAAAAACGGCGGAAGCAAAGTTGTACACCTTGTAAATATGCAAAGAGAGAGGAACCATCAATTACTACGGTGTATGACACAGTGTGAACAAGATGATACTTAAAGAGCAACTATTCACTAGTCACTATTCAGTGGCAGTTCATTGTAAAAAGCATGAGATACTGGTGCGGGTAATTTCAAAATAGGAACAACCATATAAGAGGACAGGTCAAAACTATATGCTCAAATGCAAACATTCTATGATTAAAGATTAAAAACAGCTCCAAATTGAAATTAAAAGTAAAAACTGGTGCGAGTATCAGTGTGTACGTATTTCCGTTGTATCAGTAACTTTTTGTATCACATTAGCTGGTTTTGCTCACGTGTAAATTTTTTCACGTTGTTTTCGTAATACATATTTTCTTCCCGCTCTTACGGTGATAGCGTGCGTTTCAATTCTCAGTCAGTTTCAAAACTAAAAAAAATAAAAACATTTATGTGACGGGTTGGGATGTGGCTACATCTTTCCCCCAGCCATATGTCTCGCCTCCCACATGACTAAGACTTATGTCAAAATATTGTGCAATTTGTTTATGTTTTTACGTGTTCGTCTCGCCCTCCTGCCTTCATCTGTGGTAAGTGATGGGTATCTGTTTATTTTCCCCTATCGTATCTTATTTTCAGTGCCTCGTGGCAGTTTCTTTGTTTCCATTATCCAAATGTTTAATATATGTATACATATATACTTTTATGGCATTTGTTGATTCATAAAAAGCTTTGTAATGTCAGGTGGGACAAGATGGTCAATTTAAAAAAAAAAAAAAGACAGGTCAAAAATATTGAAATAGAAGAATACCCCTATAGACTTTGTAAGAATCAAGTGGCTATAATAAAAGTAGAAAACACATCAGTTATAAGGTGTGTGACACAAGGTTGTAGTCTATCACCATTAATATTTAACTTGGATGTAGAGGAAGCAATAAAGGAAGTAAAAGAACAATTTGAACGTGGCATAAGTGTTCAAGGAGAAGAAAAAAATCAGTATATTATGATTTGCTGATGACACTGTGTTGTTAACAGAATAGCCAGGATTGCTGAATGGCATGAACAAAATACTAAAGAAGAATTTGAACCAAATATGAACCAAAGCAAGAAAAAAGACAAAACAGGAATGGATATGATAGGAGAAGAAAGTGAATTGTGCTTCTTAGGAAGCAAATTTACAACTGATGACCAAAGCAGGAATGGTGTTAAAAGCACAGTAGCTCTGGCAAAAGGAGCATTCATGAAAAAGAGAAATCATTTAGTTTCAAACATTGACCTAGGAATTAAAAAGAACTTTTTAAAACTCTATATGTGCAGCACAGCACATTATGGTAGCGAAACATGGACTTTAGGAATACCAGAAAGAAATAAAATTGAAGCATTTGAAATGTGGTACTACAGACGAATGCTGAAAATTAAGTGGACAAAGTATGAAATGAACAAGTTTTGGAAATGATGGGTGAGGAAAGAAGTTTGTGGAAGAAGCTTACAGAAAGAAGAAGCAGGCTGGTTGGTCATATTTTGAGACATGCTGGATTGGTTAATTTGTTAGTGGAGGCTACAGTTGAAGGTAAGAACTGTAGAGGTAGACAAAGATTAGAATATATGAAGCAGATAAATGAAGATGTAAGTTTTATGGGGTATGTTGAGATGAAGAAGTTAGCGCAAGATAGGAGAGGACGGAGGGTTGCATCAAACTAGTCGAGGGACTGACGACAGCAAAAAAATGAGGGATCACATATGGCATTCTCAGTCGGAAACAAGGCCATGTCCATCATGTGAACATTGGGGAAGCAGTAGAGAATGGTGTAATATGAGGGTGAAGAAACTTGATGACATCACAGGGAAATATGATTTTCTTCAAAAGAGGTGACTTCTTTCCTTCAATCCTTGAAGTTGGAGTGTTGTTAAAAAGCTTGTGTAAGCAGTGTCATCAAGAAGGTTCCTTAACTTCACACTGTACAGGTCAGATGGAATGTGGTGCTATAGAAAGGTGCTGAAAATTAAGGCAACAGATAAAGTGCAAAATGAGCGAGTTTTGAAAATGACTGTCCACTGGCAACACTACAATCTGAATCAAAGAGCAGAGTGTGAGGCAATCTGATTTTGGGCTTGGGGGGAGAGGGTGGCTGGCCTGACATGGAATTAGGAGTATATTTTGTCCTTCTGCCAGAATTCATTTTGCTTTTATCCTTATGGCTTTACGTCTCGTCGACGTCGAGGTCATAAGAGGCAGGATGGAACTGGGACAAGGAACGGGAAGGAGTTCGGCCATGGCCTTTTGAAGGTAGCATCCCAGCATTCAGCTGGAGTGATCTGGGGAAACCATGGAAAACCTAAATCTGGATGACCAGATGGGGATTCGAACCGGCGTCATCCCAAATGCGAGGCCAGAGCATTAACCGCTCACCCACAATGCTCAGTCAGAATTCGTGAAGAAAGATTTGGGGTTAAAGACACTGGGAGTCTGCAGCATACCATATAAATGTGGTAAGATTTATATTGGCCAAACTATCTGCATCATGGCCTGCATTGCTGAATATGAACGGAACATTTGGGTGTTTAAGTTGAAGAGATCTGTCACCTCTGATCACATAACTGAAAGTGGTCACAAAATGGGACTCTGGAATATGAAACTGTTGGTCAAATGCTCATTCTTCTGAGAACCAGTTATAACTGAAGCTGTAAAAATAGGTTGAATAATGGCACGATTGGGGTTGTGGCTCAGTGATGCCTGGAAACCAGCATTATCTATTCTTAGAAAAAACAACAACAGAAAGAATTATGAGGCACCTCCAAAATAACTGGCTTAAAGTTGGATTATTAAGCCACACAGCCGACCAACTGTATGTTATAGTGAGAAAAACTGCAATAAACATGATAGTCAGCCGTATCTAGTGGAATGAGGTGGAGGGGAGGAGCATGTTGCTATACTGCTGTGCCAATGCTGGCAGCAATGCAGTTCTGGTTGTTACAGCATGCCTACAGGACCTGAAGATGGTGGCAGAGAGCTTGCCTTTCAATATCACCATCCTGCAGCAAACCTGTTAAGATTAAAAATAAACTCTTCTCAGGCTTCCAGTCACGTAAATATGTCACACTTGTGGGACGTTTCAAAGGCATCTATCTGAGCTCTCATTTTCACCCAAATGTGAATGGTTAACTGTTTGTTTACACGCTGCCAAGGAAACGGTGGAAGACAAAAGCCAGCATAGCGCAATGGCATCATCCACTCTTCTGCTCATTACCAAGGCAAACTATTTTAGCATTTTAATAGCTAGGTTCCAGGCCACACTAAGTTGATAACCAGTGTCCCTGTTAACTAATGAATCAGTTGTTCAGATTTCTACAGCTTCTGTAATAACGCTGGCCCTTCTTGCTCAAGACAAAAATTTCTTGCATGTTCAACATACTGCTGCACAGTACACCACTGTATTTGTCTGATATAATCATGGCCATATTCACATGGTATATAATATACACCAGGGATTCGTAAACCTAAGTCATCTTTAATGATTTAAAAAAAAAAACTATAATTTTAGCCCGGCTCCAAGATTTTTGGGCCAGCATTATTACAGAAGCTGTAGAAATCAGAAAAACTGATTCAATAGTAAACAGGGACCCTGGTTCTCAACTCAATGTAGCCTGGAACACGGCTATTAAAATGCTGAAACAATTTAGGCTCGGTAACGAGCAGAAGAGTGGATGACGTCATCGCCCTCTGTTGCTTTTGTCTTCCACCATTTCTGAAGCAGCTTGTAAACAAAAAGTTAATCATTGAACTTTGGTTGAAAATGAGGGCTGAGATAGACACCTTCAAAATGTCCCATAAGTGTGACATTTTTATGCAGCTGAAAGCCGGAGAAGAGTTTATTTATATACAACGCCATGAAAAACTTTGATCATACATCAGTGAAGATTATATTTCAGTGATATGATAGGAAAGTCTTCATTCACTCATCATAATTTAATTATGATTTTGTTAATGTTCGACATTAACTACTGGCAAATCTATTCTTATTTTTTTGAGACAGCTTGGCTCCTATGATTTTACTGGCTTCTGTGGTTCCAGTAAATGTCTGCTCAGTATATACGTACCGCAACAATGGTGGATTAATCAACAGTTCCCTCAATCTTTGAAATGCTTCCTTCTGCAAGTGAGTCTAGCTATCTGGCATGAACCTTCGGTAATATAGTTCTAGTCTTGAAAGCTCTTTCAACTGTTAGGTTTGATAGTGTCCATTTTACTCTGGTGTATAATGATTCCTTTATTGATGATGATATATCTGTTTCTTTGTTGTTGTTTTTATTGTTACTGTTGGATTTTTTTTTGTCTTTACGGCTCACTAGTACCAACGTCATTAGAGCCATGAAAGGATGAGAGGAAATGAACAGGTACGGGAATGAACTTTTTAAGGAACCATCCCTGCATTCACCTAAGAGGGACATAAGGAAACTGTGAAAAACTGAAATTTGGATAACCAGGTAGGGAATTTGAAGCCACATACTACAGAATGCTAGGCCTGATCATCACCACTCTCCCACCTTGTTCGGTCATAAGTATCTGATGGTCAAATACAGAGCTTAGAAATACCTGGCTTTTTACAGTTGATCAAGGATGTCTATGATGTTAGGTATAAAAGTAATGCATCGATCAGTTTTTTTTTTTTTTTTTTTAAGTCAACAATGACCTTCCACTTCTAAATTTTTCAACATCAATATCAATGAAGAGTTCCCCACACTTTTATTTGGGAAATGTAATCAGCTAAGATACTATCAGTTCCTGCAGCATTTTCCATTGTACCTCCACAAATTGATATGGTCAGCCTTGTGTTCATTCGTTGCTTTATTTTTTCCTCTACTCGGACTTATTGTCAGTTTGTATTTTATTGACTTGTCTTCACTCCCTAAATTGATCAACTCCTCACATACTTTACGCCCACCACTTCCACCATCCCCCACCCTGTCACTCAATGCCACGCCAGTTATGAAGTAATATTTCAGTGTGTGTTCACCGTTACCAAATGGTCCAATCCCTTCTACATGAATAAGGTTTCAAACCAAAATACTGTATTATGTTGTCTCATGTATTGTACATTCATTGAGTGATGGATCATTTTCCCTATTCTTTGTTTGTTATATTGCGTAAAAGCCATTTCCTTGGTATTATAATCTGTATAGCTTCTTAGATAGTCCTTAAAAACTATACTTAAAATTGAGTTCAATTAACAACTGAATAATTTTGTAATTACTTTCTTTGTAGGGTATTACAATAACAAATTTTTACATTGGCAGTTTATGGCCAATACAAGACCCATACAGATATTTATGGACCAGTCACATTTGTCTTAACAGTTGTAACGGGGCTGATAAATACTAAAACGCAATAACTTTATAAAATTAATTATTATTTAAGAAAATTAATTGAAAGATTAAAGTTCCATGTATAACATTAAATGTATATGTGCTTTGGATTTTCGGTTACAACTCGTTGGTTATTATCAACGGACAGACAGATGAACTCGAACCTTCTAAAAGAAAACGTCGCTTCGGGAAATGAGATTACTAATTCACTAACCTGCAATTTTTGGAAATGAAGTTTAAGCTAGGGCTCATGTAGACTGTATGATGGGATGTTGGTTTAGAATAGTTATCGTTCTTAAATAAAATGAATTTATGAAAAACTGAGCCTTCTTTCGTTGAAAATATATATATATGAATTATTTCTGGTACTAAAAGGAACTATTAAAGAAGAAGTTAACAGCGAAGCGCGTTTCATGGCGACCTTGACACCTGAATTGGTAATTTTGTTCACTATTACGAACTTCGAGAAAGCAAGATAAATAAAACGCAACACACGACGATTTACAGTCGACAGTCGATTTGTATATCGATACGCACCGCAACAGACTTCGAGTGCATATCAACTGGACAGCTGTTTTGGTTTAACAACATTGGAGGCCGGCAAAGTTGTGTTTTGCTTTGCTGTGAAACATATCACGAAAAAAAAAAAGGAAACATAATGTGAAGTACATTTTACATTCTTTTATTTGTTTAAATACAGTGAAGGATTTTCATTTCGATAGTTAAATTTTCACGGATTTAAATAATTTCCGTTCTTTGCCTATTGTGAATTTTATGGACTTCAATTAACTGTGTTTGAGATACGAAGTTTGATTTTGTGCTGGTTAAAAATATTTAAATTGATCTTACCATGGATAAAGACAATGAAAATACTTTTCATGTAATCTGTCAACACGATGTTGCAGAAAATTCTAATTTGCCGGATATGGCCCCACCGTCTGTATATACCATACTTGACTCTTATCCATCTGTAATTTTAGACAAAACACCTGTATCTCAACCAGAGGATGAAAATAGGGTCCATTTTTCACAATTTGAGGATGATTATTCTCCTGCTGTAGGTACCCATCAGGAACCAGAAAATAAACAAACTCCATCTACTCCTTCTCAATTTACCCAGCCAGAACATGACAGTTCCCTACAAAGACTGACTGACTTAATTTTATCAATGCAATCTCAATTAGATGTTCAGTTTAGAGAGACCAAGACTAGCATAAATGACCTTTCACGACAAATTGATTCAAAAATAGGGGAAATCCATGACAAGATAGGAAATTATTACACACATTTTAGTGAACGTGTCACTACAGTTGAAACAACCTTGGAAAAACATATTACTGAATACCATGAAAGCCAAGATTAAATGCTGGCAGACTATGTATCTTGTTCCAGGAGTACCGTGCAGAAAAAGAAGAAAAAAAAAATAATAAACTTGATGGCATCGGAGTTAGTACCCTGTAAGAAAAAAGTGGACATTTATGCTTGCTACAGATGGAAAACCAGCAGAGCAGCCAGAGAAAACAAATTTCAACTTTCAATATTTGTTATTATTATTATCATTATTATTATTTGTATTTATGTAAAACTCACATTGTAAAACCAACACCTGAGGGACCTGTGATAAATTAATTCCTATTTCAATTCTTTTCGAATTTCATAGAAATAACTTTATAAAATTAATTATTATTTAAGAAAATTAATTGAAAGATTAAAGTTCCATGTATAACATTAAATGTATATGTGCTTTGGATTTTCGGTTACAACTCGTTGGTTATTATCAACGGACAGACAGATGAACTCGAACCTTCTAAAAGAAAACGTCGCTTCGGGAAATGAGATTACTAATTCACTAACCTGCAATTTTTGGAAATGAAGTTTAAGCTAGGGCTCATGTAGACTGTATGATGGGATGTTGGTTTAGAATAGTTATCGTTCTTAATAAAATGAATTTATGAAAAACTGAGCCTTCTTTCGTTGAAAATATATATATACGAATTATTTCTGGTACTAAAAGGAACTATTAAAGAAGAAGTTAACAGCAAAGCGCGTTTCACAGTTTCTTAGAGACCTCCCTCCGACCAAGTTGCAGCTTTCCAATGATATTTTTTCGTGAAGAGTCCTTTCTTCTGAAACTTGAAACATACTGTGTCCTATCATGGTGCACATTTGGCTCGCGGCACCAATAATAGTTTGCATCACATTCTCCATATCTACTGACATCGTGCCCTTGCTTTCGCACTTATTGCACAATTTATCTTCTTAAATAAAATGCGTTGTCTGGAGACTACGCACTCCTCGATAGCTATTGGCTAGAGAACAGTCACATGCCAGCCGTCACTCGCGAATTGACAGCCACCATAAAGTTACAATCGTACCTTCGTTTAAATTTACATGTTGCTTTTTGTTTATTTACAACTAGATGCAGAAATTCATGTAAGGAGAAAGGTATTCAATATTTACACTATATTATTTGCATCAGTTATAACAACTAGGTTAAAGCATAACCTAAGAATTTTTTGATACAAAACAATGAAGTTCATTAAAAACTCAGAGAAAGTTTACATGAAACGTACGTAATCACGAAATGTATCAGTCAAATAAATAACAGTTATGCATTTTAGAAATTATAGTCTCCGTCATTTAAAGTAAAATAATTTATTTTTTTAAAAAATTCTAGCCAAATAGTCTGATAATCTAACCAGAGTAAGGTAGCCATATCACGAAAAATATCGTTAAAAATGATTCTTAATTGTTTTTCCTTACAAAATTTTCCAGAATAATTTCCTACTACCATCATAGTTGATACCCTTAGTTTTCGATACAAGTGTTAGCTATTAAATGAGGTTTAAGTTTACCTTTTTATGTAGATTTAAATCATCAAGGATATGACCATGTATACGCTATGTGAAACTAAATTTATTAATCGCAATTCAACAAAGGTATTCTTGCCGCAAAATAATGACCAGAGATATTAGAAATTAAGAGATTATGTGCACAGTTTAATACATACGCAACTACTATGAAATTAATTGCCATAATACAGTTATAAAGTTTGTTTCTCGTATCATTTTATTCTTATAAAAATGTGGAAAAATATTTCGGCTGAAAAAATGTGGAACTATGACTGCTTTTATGTAATATGTCACTAATGAATGTAAGAGTAAGAAACTTAAATTTCTCTCAGTCTCTGATACAACCACGAATGCCAAATCTCATTCCTGCATAAGCTAAATTTCAATTTAATTAAAACTTACGCTAATGTTGCTGATTGATCAAAGTTTATTTATCACATTTTATTTGCTTTTTATATATTTTACTGACCACTTTTGTTAATGGTCATTGTTCACATTCGCTGTATGTGAATTATTAGGTTATTTAAAATCAGGCCAAAAATGTTGCCGATTAATACAATTCATTTCTTCAAAGTTGTTCAGCTATTTAATAATCTGGAATCGGTATAATTTCTCCAGCTGTTGCAGAAACTATAACCAAGATGAATGTTTTACCGGATTCAATAAAAAACAACATGATACTTTAGGGCAGGGCAAAATAAAACACCATTAAAACATGAGGAGGAGATGCATTGTTCATTTTCTTGCTGCGAGTCTGAGTCAATGTGTATTTTATTTACCTGCCATTACCTGTGTTGGAAGAAGCAGCGAAAAAGCAAGGGATAAAGTGGGATTTTACTATGTAGAAAGGTACTTTTTTATCACAATTAACGATGTGGTTATCAGTATGCATTTGTCACTAGCCATGAACGCTGCCCATGTAATGGGCTCTCTCATAATAGGTACTATTAGTATTTTAACAGTTTTGCTATCATTTCCTTGATGTTTGACCTTCCCTGACCCATAAACAGAAAACTTTAAAACATGACCTAATCTTCTCATAGGATCAGCTATATACCTGAGGTCTCTCTGTCATAAACAAGATTGCACTCTCCTCCTGAAGGGTTAATTAATAACACACTGGTTGTCCAATCTTATCGCCATGTGTAAGCACTATATTATAGATTCAATCACTAGTCAATCCTTGGACAAGAATAGCACTCCCCAACAAGCTTACAAGACTAAATGTTTCATCCAAATAATCAATTTTGCAGATTCTCATGGCAACCTTCATAAAATATCACTGCAGTTTGTCTATACAAATTTTTCCCATGGAACCACCAATCAACTTTTTATCCTTCTTGCTTGAAACACCTTGCATGTGAGGGTATTTCCTTCAAGGTCTTCCATGTTCCAGTCTCATCTCTAGACACGAGTCTAAAACATTTATCTACCGCAATTTTTGCTTTTACACATAATAATAATAATTCATTATGATTTTCTCTTATAGAATCAAATGCAATATCTACATCTTCAACAATTCAAGATTCAAGAAAGCTGCCTAATCTGACCCAGAAATCAATGTTATATTCGCTACACCAATGGCAGATATGTGCCAGGAATTTGGGATATAGTCAAGACAACTTAATTGTCAAAAAACACAGAAAGATTAGGGTGACATCACACTGTGAAAGATTTATTGACAGACTTGAATGATGTTACAAGTTTTGTAGGAAGTATGGTTACTGTTGCTGAGTTAGACATCCAAAAACAAATATGGTAGATGTTACTTAGCTTAACACATTAGAATAAAGTAACTGTAACCTCAGAAGATAACTATAGGACTGTTAGCTGCCCCTAATTGGTTTGAGACTAGTGCACTAAGTAAACTTGCCTATAAGGATGTTAAAGGTGGTCCACACTGAACTGCTGTGGTAGCCAGGTTCTGTAGTCATCATGGGGTGTTATCACCTCTTTCAAAACATCTTGGAAGCTCTTGAAGGTATGTGTTGATTTTTTACAACTAACTATTATGCAGGTCTAATGTCAAGTAGGTTACCCCATTGAGTCCCACCTGTACCTGCTTAATATGCCTTGGCTTTAGAATTATTAATATCGCAGCTATTATATCCCTGCAGTATTTTGCACCAGATGAACATTAAGATACAGTTGCTTCCTATGTGTAGGTGTAAATGTTTTGTTGCAGTTGGCTAAGTACTAGTATATAATTAAGAGTAAATTTTAAATCAAAAAAATAATACAAACCTGCAATTCGTGGAATTTCACATGATGTTTTTATCAAATCACCTTCTTTCATATTTTCTGTAGCAAGTATATACCTCAGTTTACTTCCACTACCCACAAGAGCTATATGAGCAGTTCTGCAGCCATCAACCATCAACTGAATCACTCTCTCTACCAAAGGAGGGCCTTGTGAAGGACCTATTCTCTTCCAATCAATCCAATGATACTTATGTTTTATGCCACCTCCAATTCCTTTAGCAACAACACGTCCTGTAAGTAATGAACTGTGTTGATTTCAAATAGGAACAAGTACATACAGTTTTTACCTTGTATTATGGTCAACATTTAACAACATTTGATATAATAATATGTCTGACCATCATAGACTAGTAATTAGTAAAATATTACAACCAATAAATCACATATCATCATCAAAAATAAAAAAATATAAAATTTAAATGGGGTAAAAGAGAAAAGTAAATGAGTGTTCCCAACCAGGCATTTACTGTCCATATATGACAATTTAATACCATGAAATCGCATTCAACTCAACCTAAAACAAATTTTTCTTCAGATTAATTTCAGAAAAATTTAATGGTTTGATTTTATATAAGTAATCAATGTGATCTATCATCAACATTTAAATATGCAATTTAAAAGCAAATTTTGGATATCTATAATTTCTAAATTTTGTGATGTGCTTGAGCAAAAAGTCAACATGAACACCAAGCTTACTTTCTCATTGTCATAAGTCAATCAAGGATTTACAGTATTAAGTTTTCACAGTTCCATTGCAGAGGGTATATGTTCCATGAATATCATCAAGTGAAAACTCCACAGCTGGATTATACTTAACTACAGGTAACTACCCTATCCTGTGACAATCCTAACATCATTTGTAACTCTTCTGATATTTTGTTAAATAATTCTTTGATTCCTACCATTAAAGAACCCCTCTAATGAGAAAATCGCTCAATGTAGTCTTCATGGGTGTGCAGCCGGATGGTGTTTTGGAAACACAACGTTTCGACAACCAGCTCGGCTGTCTTCTTCAGGTGTCCGGTGTCTACAGGCTGACGAAAGCTGGCAGTCACCGCGTGGACTGGCTTAGCCTCCCAGACGGACCTCCTAATATACCTGTCGGCGAGGTAGAGGATCCGCTCTGATTGGTCGGAACGGTGGTTTCGGAAAGACCCATTGGTTGGTCGGAAGCGGCGGCTCCCAACGCGGTGCGCTGCGGCGTCCCCTCCCATCGAACCTCATTGTATTCCGTGGGCGTGGTGGAAGACCCGCTCTGATTGGCCGGAAGTGGTGGCTTCATACGCAGTCCGCTACGGCGCTCGACTAGTGCCGTCTGCGCCTCCCCACCCAGGAGTGCTGGCAGTCCGTGGTACTGATTGGCCCGCCCTGATTGGACGTGGGCGCAAACTCATTCTGCGGTCCGCTGCGGCACCCGACCGGCGCCATTCGCTCCCTCCACGCCGCGCTGTGCCAATCCGCCCCGCTCCCGTCGGAGGTCCCTAATAATAGGATTCCAGGCTTCACTCAGATGGAGCCCGCCATCCCAGTTAATGTTGTTGTTATTAAGCCTGATTTCTAGTGCCTCACTTATGACTGACTCCCAGAAGGAGGAGGCCCTGGCCAACACTACAGTCTTGTCGAACTCGATTCTATGCTCCTCGTCGAAGGCGTACTCAGCAATTGCAGACTTTACAAGTTGCATCAGCCTTAGGTTTCGTCTGTGCTCGGTGAGGCGCTCTTGGATCGTTCTGGTAGTCTGGCCGATATACACCTTACCGCATTCGCACGGTCTGGAATAAATTCCCAGTGTTCTTAGGCCCACGTCATCTTTTACCGACCGCAGCAAATCGCGTATCTTGGCGGGAGGTCGGAAGATACTTTTAATCCCGTGCCGCGCCAGAAGTCTCCCAATCTTTCCCGACGTGTTCCCGGCATATGGGAGAAAAGCAAGATTTTTTGGTGGTTCTTCTTGCTCCGACGGTGGTCTTGGTGGCTTCTGAGTGAAGGCCCGCTCTATCTGCCGTCGAGAGTAACCGTTCCGTTCGAAGACGGTCCTGAGGTGTCTCATTTCTTCCGGCAGGCTCTCACGATCGGAGATTGCCCTCACCCCGTGTACCAGTGTGGCCAGTACGGAGTTGCGTTGTGACGGGTGATGGAAGCTGGTTGCACCCAAGTAGCGTTCAGTATGGGTGGGTTTGCGGTATACGCTGTGAGACAGAGTCCCGTCGGGTTTCCACTTTACCAAGATGTCCAGGAAAGGAAGGCATCCGTCCTTCTCTACTTCAATCGTAAAACGAATATTAGGGTGAATTCTATTGAGATGATTGAGGAATTCATACAACGCCTGGATACCGTGTGGCCACACGACGAAGGTATCATCAACGTAGCGGAAGAAGCAAGATGGTTTAAGTCTGGCACTCTCTAGTGCCCTCTCTTCGAAATCTTCCATATAGAGGTTCACTACCACTGGAGAGAGCGGTGACCCCATAGCCACTCCGTCGGCTTGTTCGTAATACCTCCCTCCATACATGAAATAAGTAGATGTAAGAACATGTTCAAACAGGTCTGCAATGGTCGGTTCAAAATGACGGCGAATCAGGTCCAGTGTGTCCCTCACTGGTACACGAGTGAAGAGAGATACCACGTCAAAGCTGACCAGGATGTCAGTATCTGAAACTGTTATAGACCGGATGGTCTCAACAAATTCCGTCGAGTTTTTAACGTGATGACAGCAATGACCCACTAAGGGGCTAAGAAGGCGTGTCAGATACTTGGCCAGCTGATACGTTGGTGTCCCAATGGCACTGACAATAGGTCTTAATGGTACCTCCTGTTTGTGGACCTTGGGTAACCCATACAGTCTCGGTGGTCTCGCAGCTCGTGGCTTGATATTCTTGATCACCTCGTCTGGTAGTTCGGCCTTTTTGATGAGGGCCATCATCTTCCTCACAACTCTTGCGGTAGGGTCGGCGTCCAACGGTGTGTAAGAAGCGTCATTGAGGAGGCTCATCACCTTTTCGTCGTATTGTGCCGCGGAAAGGAGAACAGTGGCGTTACCCTTATCCGCTGGTAAAACGACTATGTCATCTCTGTGGCGTAAAGCGTCTAAAGCTTTGCGCTCTGCCATGGTGATGTTGCTCTTAGGAGGCTTGGCCTTCATCAAGACCCGGCAGGTCTCACGTCGTAATTCTTCAGCTTCTTCTCCCGGTAGGCTGCGCACGGCCCGTTCCACCGCACAGACTATCTCCTTGGTGGGAATTCGCTTAGGAGCAGGAGCGAAATTCAGGCCCCGGGCCAAACGGAGGTGGTGGGTACATCGAGTTGAATCCCGGTGAGGTTGACCAAAACGCGGTCCGCACCACCAGATTTGCCATCGCTTCCTGGTCCTAATCTTATTTACCATCATTCTATGGTTCACTCCGCCAATTACTTTGGAAGATCCTGTACTACACTATCACCCACGCCTTCTACTGCCATTTCATCTGAAATACCTTGCACACAACAAACAAAATTCACATAAATAACTTCTAAGTTACTAATTTGCAATCCACTTTCTTTTCTCATAAACATTCCTAACGTGGTTGTATCTCAAGTGCCACACGAGCTTGCAGGCCACTTACTTATTTATTTAGCTTATGAAAAAATACACAATATAAACACCAAAATAGAATAAAAACAATACATTATCATAAAACAACAAAAAAGGCATCTGAAATAAAAGGCACACTGGCCATGGTTGGTTCGTATGCTGTTAAGGGCAACCCATGTTTTACATGGCAGGTCAAAAATTGCTGGTGGATGTTGGGTACTAAATAGTGACTGCCACTCCTTGGGAGCTACAGTGTTCCATTTTCCAATCCTGTTACCATTCTGCTGTATCATTAAACAACCTATTAATCAGCTGTTTTGCTTTTAGTATGTGTGCTCACAGATCAGATTATTAAATCACCTTTGTCTTTGAGGTACCATATGGCTCAACACAGGCAACTAGAAAAAAGGAGTAGCTTCTAATGTACCACTGATGGTGCACATTTTCTAATTCAGCCACACAGGAAAAACAGTACTCTGTTTCTGAGACACATTGCAATCATGTGGGATCCCGCATCATTTGGCAGCCTGGCGGATCCTGCACAAAATTAAGTGCATTTGTTAACTGTAAAATAAGGTGGAAACATGTTTCACTCTGGGTGACCTTGCCTCCCCATCGTCAGTTTTCACCCCGACTTGGTCTCTACTGGTTGTATTGCCCCTTTTCCTGTACCCTGCAAGCTGACATTTGACTTGCGACAACGTATGTGTGTGTTTATGTCGTTCTTTGTGATATGTACGAAAATAAATTAACTTTTAGGTTTTATAAAGACTCCCACTGTAAGTGTTACTATAATTTATATGGCCCTATTACAAAAATATACAACTGGAATTATTTCTGAGGAGGAATTAGAAATAATAGAAAAAGAAGGTTGATAGCTAAACCAAAAATGAATAATCAATAGAATAAATGGTTTCCAGAATGGTTTGTAAAAAATGTTTTTGCCATAAACTATTTATATACTTCATAAGATTTGAGATTTGTTTCCAAAAATCGGATTTCTACTTCATAATGCTAATAATACTATTAGATATATCATTGAAATTTTTACAAATACCGTAAACGTTGACATGATTGTAAGCATCCGTCTTGGTACCCGCAATTGTTCTTTTCTCACAGCACACAATTGGCTCTTGTTAAAATCAAATGCACAGAAACAAATTTGACCGATTTGGACATAGACGATGAAGACCTGCAGGAGACAATCGAAGCACAACTTGTGACCGTAACACTGGATCATCCAGTTACTGAAGTCATTCCCAGATACAATAATCTAAAAAATAGCAGACTCAGAAGGTGGCTAAATCCCCTGAGGAAGATCTAAGGCCTGGTTGAAATGTCGGGAAGAAGGAGAAGCATTTCCCATATGATGTCTGCAAAAACAGCAAAATCTTTTATAAAGCTGAAAGTTGTTAAGACTTACAAAAAGTTTTTTTTTATTTATGATCCTTTTAACCAAATCGACAAGTGAGGATGCAGATAGGGCTTTCTCAGCTTCTGGCTATTATATGTAATTCTTTGCAAATAAAGTGATAGTTTGACTGCTTAGTAAATAGATACTTTTATATAAAAAATAAAAAACTGATGTGATTCAATTCAAATGCATTTAATGTGATCTAAAACTGTATACTTACCATATTTGATTATTTACTTAATAACTGGTATTATATTTGAAACAAGTGTAAAAGCAAAATAGCATTCTTAAGGAAGGTTAGAAATTTTAAAATTAATGTTATTTTGCTAACTAAAATATTGTTTACTGTTGATTTCTATTATTTAACATTAAAGCTGATTTATTAAGTCAATAAATAGACATTTCATTTTGTAAAACTTTAAAACTGCTGGATCCCCCAGGACCGAGACCAATCCCGCAATCCGCAAATGTGGGACTGAAAACACTGCCGGATTGCAATCCTTGGGGCTGAAGAACAACATCCAGCTTAGAGTAACTCCAAGAAACTTTGTTTAGGTTTGTGTGATAATGGCATGCTGTTGAGTTAGATGCTTGGTATCAAACACCACTTCTGTAAGCACTCACACAAAATATTAAGATCGGATTTCTTCTATTTCATTCACAATGGATCGTTAAGTGATGATTGCCAGGTCATCAATGAGAGCAAATTGACAGGAGGGATATTTGCAATGTAAATATTGTCGCACATCAAGTGGATCAGGCCACGAAGAAGGAAAGACTGTCGTAGCGTAGTGGTTACGCTAAGAGACTGTGGGACTAAAGGTCGTGGGTTCGAATCCATTAAGTGCTGTAAAATTTTAATTTCTTAACTTTGTGTAAACTGTTCTGGAATATTCTTGTTGTTACTAGTGTTAATGTTCTAGACTGTTCATCACTATATAAGCGATACTCCTTTCTAGCCGGAGTCAGTTCGCTCCGTGCTTCTGTACTGTGCCAACTGTTAATAAAGCTTCGTTGCCTTAAACTGAGTGTTTCGTCTACAACCCCGCTACACCCAAGGATTCTGAATTTGGTTTACTACGTGACATTATTTTGGTGGAGGCGCCGGGTAGATCCTCGTGACCGCTAAAATCTACAAAAACACCGTGGCCCCAATCAGACCACAAGAGAGCCGTCGCTTACGAGGCGAGAAGCCAGAGTACGAGCTGTATTCTACTGAGTGGAAGCTGTCAGAAGGAGAAGAAGAAGTAAGGACGACGATGACGCCGACCGCCTGCCAGCACATTCGTCATCCGGCATTATTTTCAGGCGACGCCGGCCAAGACCCAGGCAACTGGCTGAAAGGCTAAAAACATATCGCTAAATTCAACAACCGGGACGATACAGTGTGCCTGGCAAATGTATTTTTCTATCTCGAAGGAACTGCCAAACAATGGTTCGAAAATAACGAACAGAAACTGACTAGCTGGGCAGCATTCCAGAAAGAACTGCAGGCATTCTTTGGAGACGCACAACGGCAGAGACGCCATGCCGAAGAGAAACTAAAGTGTAGAGCGCAGCGCCAAGGGGAAACGACACAGTCATACATACAAAGTGTTTTGGGGCTGTGTAAAATAGTTGACCCCACAATGAAGGAAGAAGATAAAGTAGCACACCTTATGAAAGGCGTCGCTGAGGACATGTACCAAGCGTTGCTGCTGAAGGAAATTTCCACAACGGACGACTTTATTAAGTGTTCCAATACATTGAGACGATGCACCAGAAAAGAATTGGACGAAAGAAGTTTGAGAGATTACCAAACGTCGTATCAATGGCCGCAGTGGAAGGGGACACAGATATTAGAGACATTATTAGAAAAGTAGTGAGAGAAGAAGTGGAAAAGGCGATAGGAATGTATGTCGAGCCAAAAACTGAGACTCTGGAGGAAATAATAAGGGAGGAGGTGGAACAAACACTGGCGCCCATATCTTATCGTGCAGCCCCAACAAAAACTGTTAGACAGCCGAGACCAAAGAGAATTTCTGCCACTGCGACGCAACGCGAGGATCCTCCAATCTTTCCCAGGAAAACCGACGTCTGGAGAACGCAGGACAACCAGCCGGTATGTTTTCACTGTGGGCGACCGGGACATGTAGTACGCTACTGCCGAGAGAGACGGAAGATATTTAATGATGCCCACGAAAGGAGATTCAAAGCACGTTTCAGCGTCCGAAGACCCCAGGACGACAATGAAGATCAAGATGTAACTTATGAACGACGTAGATCACTGTCGCCGCAGGCTGCTCGCTTCAGAGGACGGTCGCCGACACGCCGATCAAGATCTCCGTCACCGTTCCGACGCTCCAGCCAGTCTCCTAGACGCCGCAACCTGGAAAACTAAAAGGTGCGACCTTCCTTGGAGGTGAGGCCGCTCTAGGGAAAAATCCTCCGCCGCCGATCATTACGAAAATGTTGGCAAATTACGTTGAAATCCTCATGGATGGTCAACCAGCTCATGCTCTTGTGGACTCTGGGGCATCTTTCTCGGTTATTTCCGAGAATTACCGGCGCCAGTTGCGGAAGACTATGTTCGTCGACAACAGAAATGTTTTGCTCAGGGTTGCTAATGGGAATCATGTACAACCTACAGGAAGGTGCACTATTCGTGTCTCTATAAATGGCCACGAGCAGCCCTTTGAGTTCGTTGTGCTACAAGAATGCAGTCATGACGTCATACTAGGTTGGGACTTTCTGAAGGTCTCACAAGCAATTATAGACTGTGGTCGCTCGAAGATTTTGCTAGACGATGTGAGAGTTGAGGAGGGGGAAAACAGTCCTTCCCGTGCCTGGAAAGTTTGTGTGCTGGATGACGTCATAATTCCTACCACCAGTGCTTCGAAGGTAACTATCATGTGTCATACGCCACGTACTTGTATGGACCTCCTAGTGGAATGCAATAGGAATTTACCACTGGAGAAAGATTTGTTCATCCCTGCCTCCGCCGTCTCATTTGAGAACGGAATTGGTGAATTGTGGGTAGTCAACTACTGCAAGGTGACACATATTCTCCCAAGGCGCCAGTGTATAGCATACGCCGAGACGTTAATTGAAGGGCATCTGAGTGTCATGGAAACCTTTTGCGAAGAACCCACAAGTGTGAATGTAACGGAAGCAACGAGACTAAACATTCAGTACCGACTCTCGCCGGAT
The DNA here is from genome assembly GCA_031002005.1 of Vandiemenella viatica. Lineage (NCBI taxonomy): Eukaryota > Metazoa > Arthropoda > Insecta > Orthoptera > Morabidae > Vandiemenella > Vandiemenella viatica. The sequence continues at coordinate 56,715,520 of JARYHS010008075.1, read as the reverse complement.
TTGACTAAGGAACAACAGGAGAAGCTATTCGCGGTTCTTCAGGAATTCTATGAATGTTTCAGTCCACAGGTGAAGAGCAAGTCGACCCCATTGAAGGTACAACATCGAATTGACACTGGCGACCATCGACCTATCAGCCTAAGACCGTATTGAGTTTCAGCAGCGGAGCGCCGAATAATTCAGCAAGAAGTAGAAAAGATGATGAATGACGACATCATTCGGCCGTCTCAGAGCCCATGGTCATCGCCGGTAGTGCTCATGAGAAAGGACGGCCACTGGCGGTTCTGCGTCGATTACCGACAGCTCAATAAGGTGACTAAAAAAGATGTTTACCCTCTTCCGCGAATTGACGATACGTTGGACTGTCTGAAGGGAGCTAAGTTTTTCTCGACTATGGACCTACACTCAGGATACTGGCAGATAGAGGTAGACGAAAGCGATCGAGATAAAACTGCATTTATTACCCCCGATGGCCTGTATGAATTTAATGTAATGCCATTTGGTTTGTGTAATGCGCCAGCAACATTCGAACGTATGATGGATAATCTTTTACGTCATCTGAAGTGGACGATGTGTCTCTGTTATTTAGACGATGTTATAGTGTTCTCCGAAACCTTCGATGAACACGTGAAAAGACTGAGACCTGTTTTTATGTGCCTGAAACAAAGTGGCTTGCAGCTCAACCCAAGAAAGTGTCTTTTCGGAGCTAAAGAAATAAAAATACTTGGGCATCTTGTGTTAGGTGAGGGTGTGCGGCCAGATCCCGACAAGGTGAGATCTATAACGGAATTTCCTGTTCCTAAGAATACCAGTGACGTCAGGAGCTTTCTTGGCCTATGTTCTTACTATCGACGCTTTATAAAAGACTTTTGTATGAAAGCCAGGCCGCTCCAAGAATTGCTAAAAAGTAGTGCTAAATTCCTCTGGGGTAGATCTCAACAAGATTCTTTCCTCATTTTGCAAAAGGCTCTGACGACTGACCCTGTGCTTGGGCTGTATGACGAGAAAGCGCCTACTGAGCTGCATACAGATGCTAGTGGTTATGGAATTGGCGCTGTATTAGTACAGATTCAGGATGGGAAAGAGAAGGTAATAGCCTGTGCCTCCAGGACTCTCAACAAAGCCGAAAGAAACTACTCAACAACGGAACGTGAGTGTCTTGCTGTCATATGGGCTGTCTGCAAACTTCGACCATATCTCTTTGGATGACCATTTACAGTTGTAACAGATCACCATTCACTTTGCTGGTTAACAGGCCTTAAGGACCCATCAGGACGACTTGCCAGGTGGGCATTACGTCTTCAAGAATACGACATTAGTATAGTCTACAAAAGTGGAAAGAAGCACCGGGATGCCGACTGTCTCTCGAGGAATCCAGTGGAGGAACAGCAAGAGAATGAAGAGAGTACTGACTGTCTCGCTACTCTTCGCGATCTCTCTGAGGAACAAAAGAAGGACGCCAAATTGTTGCAAATTAAACTTGCCTTAGATCGCTCAGAGGATGTGAATGGAGAATTTAAGATGATAAATGAGGTGCTTTACAAGAAAAACTTTGACCCCTTTAGAAAGAGATGGCTTCCAGTGATTCCCAAGCACATGAGCATCGAAATTCTTCAACATTTCCACGACGCGCCTACAGCGGGGCATTTAGGGTTTATTAACCCTTTAACTGCTACGGTTCGGCCGGCCGAGCCCTCGCTGAGTGCGGCCTTGTTTACGCCTAAGCTGTTTACCTGCCCTGGCCTGCCGCGTTAGACCGGACCGCTGTGTACTGAATACGTCTGGAGCGTTGTGTGTGGCGTTCTTCTGCTGTCGCTCTGCGATTTGAAACCGCAGATACAAAATAAATACAGTTAATATAACATCTAATGTTTTTCAGTTTAAAGCTCCTCTAAAAGTGAATGTCTGCGTAATCAAACATGCCGGTACTTCATATACGAAATAGATATTACAGCAACTGAAATGTTTTTAGTTTGTGAGCGTAGTAATTTATCTGGAGAGAACCTTTCCGAATACCTTTCACAAATTCTGCACAATTTTTCCACCCTTCTTTTTGACCCGGGTTAATATATTTTTAATTTTTTTTTTTTTGTATTTCGTTTAGTTTTAGAGGCGTATAAATGTAACATAATTATTACTCTGCAGTTAATCATGGTTAGTAATTCTTTTTGTGAGATAAGCCTTGAAAAATGGTACAACACACAGTGATACATTACGTGTTCTGCATTGGTTTCTCGACGCACTTTCTGTATCGAACATATAGCGCATTTACGCATTGGCGTGCTCTTCTTTGAATTTGCAATATGAATGAAATTTGGAAAAAAGGTCTCATAAAGTTGCGAGGGCGATTTCTAGGGGGGGGGGTGGCGTCTCACGAACCTGATCTTACAAGACGGGGGGGGGGGGGGGGGGGGGGGGGGGGGGGGGGGTGTCAGGAAATCATGAAAAATTCCTCACGAAATTTAAATTTATGGATGCAACAGACGAAACTCTGCAACTGGCATTTTTCGTCCGGTTACTACTCGGTGAAGAGCGTGAGCATTTAAAATGCAGTGTTCGAGAATGTGGAAAAAGAACTTTTTAAACCACTTCATAGTGAAAATATAGTGTGAATTGATTCTCGCGTATCTGTTGGTCTCATCAGCAATAGATATCATATGATATTCCGTTAAAAATATCAGGAAAAATGACAAACTGCTGGAATGTTAACGTAATCCACACTTGTGTCCTGCATCTTAATCGACAAGCACATGCTGTCTAACGCGTCACTAAAGCATTCTCTTTTTCCACACATTTCGCTCGCACAATCTGTAGCTTCAAACTCTGAAAAATGGTCATTTTCCACTAGCTGATGTACACAGCTTAGGAAAATTACATCGAGATCCTGTCGAAGGGTTATCACTGTCATCCATATCAAAGTGATCATATTCACTGTCGCTTCTAGTAAGAATCTCCATGATTTCTTCCGCGGTACAAACACGACGGCGTATTCGGGAGGACGATGGTTCGAATCCCCGTCCAGGCATCGTGATTAGGGTTTTCCATGGTTTCCCCAAATCACTCCAGGTGAATGCCGGGATGCTTCCTCCAAAAGGCCATAGCCGAATTCCTTCCTATTCCTTGCCCCCCATTCTTTACCATCTCTAAAGACCTCGCTGTTAAGAGACGTTAAGCAGTTAAAAAAAATAATGACTGTATGCCATTTTCTGAGCGAAAACTAAAAGGAAAAGAGCAACACAAATTAGATCACAGCTGACAATGCTCAAGGGCCGAATGAGGAAAACAACTAACCAACCTGGGTGGAAATATGGCTTCATAGCCAGACCACTAAGAGGCTAGCATGTTAAAACGTCTGGAGCACAGACAGGGCGGCAAGGCGGCGCGTGTATACACGTCTGTAGCACAGACGGAGCGGCAAGGCGGCGCGTGTTTACACGTCTGGAGCACCTGGACGCAGTAGTAGCCACGCGCGTTAACGCGTCTACAGCAGTCAAAGGGTTAAGACTTATGACAGAATCCGGAAGAGATTTTTCTGGCCAGGATTATTTAGAAGTGTTCGTCACTATGTTTCGCACTGTCGAGAATGCCAGAGAAGGAAGACAGTTCCTCAGAAACCACCTGGACGACTTATACCAATTCCGCCTGCAGAAACGCCTTTCCATCATGTCGGTATTGACTTACTCGGACGATTCCCGACTTCTACCAGTGGCAATAAGTGGATTATCGTTTGTACTGATTATCTGACTCGGTACGCCATTACAAAACCTTTGAAAACAGCTGAAGCCCCTGAGGTTGCAAAATTCATTGTGGAGGACATTTTATTAAAACACGGGGCCCCAAGCTCAGTGATCACGGATCGAGGAAAGGTCTTCCAGTCGAGACTTGTGAACGAGATCAACCGTCGATGTAACATCACACATCAAATGACGACTGCTTACCACCCTCAAACTAATGGCCTTACAGAATGTTTCAACAAAACACTAGCTGACATGCTCTCCATGTACGTGAGTGTCGAACAAACCAACTGGGATGAGGTGCTGCCTTTTGTGACGTTCGCCTACAATACTGCCAAACAAGACACAACCGGATTTACGCCATTCTTCCTGGTACACGGACGTGAAGCAACAACGACCATGGACACTGTGTTCCCGTTCCATCCAGACGACGTGAATGACGATTACATCGCCAAATTAGTAACAAGGGCTGAGGAGTGTCGGCATTTATCTCGGCTCCGCACACTGCAGGCTCAAGAGAATGACCGCCGGAGGTATGATGCAAGTCACCGTTCTGTTTCATACCAACCTGGCGACCTCGTCTGGATATTTACTCCCATCCGTAAGGTTGGCCTGTCTGAGAAGCTCCTCAGACGTTACTTTGGACCATACAGGATACTACGAAGGTTGTCTGATGTCACTTATGAAGTCGAGGATTTCAATCCATACTCAAAACGACGAAAGGTGAGAGACACAGTTCACATGCTGCGACTGAAGCCTTACATGGACCCTTCGAACCAGAGTAGACGAGACAATCCAGCATTCTTCAGTAAACCAAGGGGCCCCAAGAGCTGTACTTCTCTTCCGGGCTCGAAGACATCGACGACTAGGGACGTCACCGCCCATCAGGAACCAAGGCGCGCGGGACCTACGACTCGCTCCATGACCAGGGCAACGTAACATCGGGACGCTGTTCCCTTAAGGAGGGAGCAATGTCGCACATCAAGTGGATCATGCCACGAAGAAGGAAAGACTGTCGTAGCGTAGTGGTTATGCTAAGAGACTGTGGGACTAAAGGTCGTGGGTTCGAATCCATTAAGTGCTGCAAAATTTTAATTTCTTAACTTTGTGTAAACTGTTCTGGAATATTCTTGTTGTTACTAGTGTTAATCTTCTAGACTGTTCTTCATCACTATATAAGCGATACTCCTTTCTAGCCGGAGTCGACGAGTCAGTTCCGCTGAGATATTCGTAGTGTGAACAACTATTTCCTGCTGGTTAACTGGAATCGTATAACGGCTTTGCAAACTACCCGGACATTGATTGTGGACTACGATTAGGCTCAGTGACTGCAGATTTACCCGGCAACTACACACGGCGACGGATTGGACCTACGGCAACGGACACCTCGGCGCACGGCACTGGACACGGACTGGCGGACAATTCGGCAATGAAGAAAATGGCAACAAGTGGGAGCGCGTCAGATATGGCAATGTCTGAAGCCCAATCCTACAGTGAAAGTGATAGTGAATGTGAGATATCAAACCCAGACAACATCAACAATATTCTACTCAGACCAGCTAGCAGTCAAAACAAGGATTTTTCCCGATTCACAGAAGTGAAAGGCAAAAGGAAACGCGGCGGCAGACAGAGTGGCAAAACAAAGCAAGCAAGAAGCAACACGGAAATTCCGACACAAAACCGATTTACACCATTGGAGGCATTGGGAAACCAGGACAATAAGAAAGAAGAGTACTCAAGTACTCAGCCAGAGCAAAAGAAGGAAACCTTTCCACCAATTGTTATCGGAGTGGTTAAAGAATTCATTCAAATGAACCAAATAATTAAAGATAAGTTGCAAGGGAACCTAAAGGTTGTATACAGAGGTGACACGTTGAAGTACCATGTGGAAAACATACAGGACTACGAGTTCATTAACAGATTTTTTAAAGAAAATGGAATACCCTTCTATACGTATCAATTACCAAAAGACAGGCCACTAAAGGTAGTAATAAAAGGATTACCGCCAACAGTAAAAACAGAAGAGATAGAAGCTGAGTTAAAACAAAAAGGCTATGGAGTGCAAAGTGTGCACCAATTTAAGAAAAAAGATACGTCCACCAAGACACTGATCCCGCTAGCGGTCTACCAAGTTACACTCAATTCACCGGCTGACTCGGAACGTATCTACAACGAGCGAGCAATTTTATATACCAGGATACAGGTGGAACGATACAGAAGTCCCCTAGGTCCACCACAATGTATGAGGTGCCAAAGAATAGGGCATACTGCAAATTACTGTACACTCCCACAAAGATGTGTAAAATGTGCTGAATACCATTCCACAAAGGAATGCAAGTTGCCAGAAAAATCACCAGCCAAATGCGCCAACTGCCAGGGTGCGCACGCAGCTTCATGGAGGGGATGCCCGGTGTTCCAGGCAGCAATAAGACCACCGAGACCCAACCAAAATGCAAAAGACAATATTAAAAACGGGAAAGAGGTGAACGACCCAGAAAAAGATACAACAATCGAAAACATTGGAACCAAAGAGGATAAAACTGAAGGAAGAGAAAGCAACAAAAAACTAAAAGGAAATCAGAAAACCTACGCAGACATCACAGCAGGCAAATACCGCCAAAGAAACAGACAAAGTGACAAACACAAGAAGAGCGATGATGAGGGCGACGAACCAGAAGACATGGTATCCGAAATAGCAGGGACAATTAAGACCATATTGACAAAGATGAAAGAAGTTACAACAATAGTGAAAAATACCAGAGGAACATGGGGGAAAATAATGGCCCTAGCTGAAGGAGTGCTATCATTGTTCGAATAATGGCCAGACACCCAAGCTACAAACTACAAGATGCAACTATATACATATGGAACGCGAATGGAATGAAAAATAAAGTAGAAGAGCTGAAAAACTTCATCCACCAGAACCAAGTTGACATAATGCTCATCAGTGAAACCCACTTAAAACAAAAGGACAATATCAAAATAGGAGGAATGACAATGTACAGAACAGATCGGCCCAGAATCAGGGGAGGAGGAACGGCAGTCATCATACGAAACACAATCACTCACCAGTCAGTCCAAATACCAGCACTGAGAGAAGCAGAAGCAACCGCTGTTAAAATACAATCCCGAGAAGGACACGTAGTATTAGTAGCAGCATACTTATCACCAAGCAGAAACCTACTGGAGCAGGACTTAGACGCCATACTCTCCACAGGCGGAAAAGTCCTAATAGGAGGAGACCTGAATGCTAAGCACTGGCAATGGAACTCAATTAGAAATAACTGGAGAGGAGAACAACTATTCCGCCTGGCGGGAGAAAGGAACATAGCAGTGATCGGGCCAACAGAAACCGACGTTTATTCCCTACAATAGCCATCAAAATTCAGACATCCTAGATATCGCAATAACTAAGAACATAACGCAGGAAGTAAATATGCTCACGACAAACGATCTATCATCAGACCATCAACCGGTGAAAATACAACTAACAAGATGGATTCCTAACCACAGTTCACCAAGGAGAAAAACGGAGATAAACTGGAAGCAATACAGCAACATAATCCAAAATCAAGTAAGACCAAATCTCCCGTTAAATACGCCGGATGACATTGAGGCAGCCGTAAAACATCTAGAGAAAGCAATCACGGAGGCAGAAACCAAAGCAACAACAACAACCATCTATGAAGAACAATACCTAACAAAGCTTCCTCCCCTGTTGGAAGACCTAAAGTATCTGAAAAATAGACACCGCAAGTTATGGCAAAAGTATAGGGACCCACATGACCGTACAGAGTACCACCGTTTAGCCCGCGAACTCAAAAGAAGACTAACCGAAAGGAAAATTGAGAAGTGGGAAGATAAAATGTCTAACTTGCTTCTAGAGAAACGAGAAGCATGGCAGTTAATACGTGCACTAAAAACACCAAAACAAGCAAGAACAGGAATAAACGGACCAGACGGTGTCACCTTCTTACCCATGGCAAAAGCAGAAATACTTGCAGAGACATTCGCCAAACAATTTACAACCCCTAACTACCAGCTAAATGCGAGAGAAAAACAAATAGAGGAAACAATACAGCGGAGAGCAACAAACATCCGAGTGCCCCAACTAACAATATGCCACTATTAACCACACCGAGAGAGGTCAGCGAAACCATTAAGAAATTGAAAAGCAAGAAAGCTCCAGGATTAGACAACATAACCAACAACCATCTGAAGAACATGCCAAAAAAAGGCGACAGTGCTCCTAACAAGAATAATAAATGCAGGAATGACTTTAGGCCACTACCCAGCCCAGTGGAAGACAGCAAAGATTATTACTATCCCTAAACCAGGCAAAGACCCGGAGAAGCCTGACAGTTATAGACCAATTAGCCTCCTAAGCTCTCCAGGGAAAGTAATGGAGAGGATAGTACTTAAGAGGATTAAAGAAAACTTAAAGGAAACTCGACAATTAGAAAAGAGCAATTTGGCTTGCCAATCAAGGTTTCAGCAACCAATATTACTATTACACCTGGCTGAGAAAACAATGCAGGCTTTCAACAAAGGGAAGTCAGTAGCAGCTATTTTCATAGACGTGGAAAAAGCAATGATAAAGGTGGACAGACAACTTAATATGTAAATTACAGCGGAAAACAAAAATCCCGAGCTGCTACATAAAACTAATAGGAAATTACCTAAAAGGAAGAAAGATTCTTAGTAACACATGAAGGAGCAAATTCGTCCATTCTTGAAGCCACGGAAGGGATCCCCCAAGGGTCGGCACTATCACCAATACTCTACATCATATATGCAAACGACATCCCACTGCCAAAAGGAGTCTTCCTGGCCCAATTTTGTGGACGATAAAAGTACTTTTCACAATCGGGAACCAGCACGAACATAACATAACAAGACTACAAAAAGGAAATAAGGAAGCTGCACCGAATGTGCAAAGTCCAACAAAATAACCATCAATATAGCGAAATGTGCAACAATGTATCTAACGAAAAGAACCCCGAATTTTGATAGACTCCCACGATTGGAAATAGCAGGGCAGGTAATTCCATGGACCAAAGCACACCGATACTTAGGCGTCCAGCTGGATTCAGAAGATGATCTTCAAGGACACATCAGAGAAAGAGGTCAAGAAGGGGATAAGCCATAAACCGCAAACTTATACCCAATACTGAACAGTAAAGAGCTAACAACCAAAACCAAACTCAGGATTTATAAAACAGTGATACTGCCATTTCTACTATATGGGTGTCCAATATGGGGAATTGCAGCAAAAACAAACATTGAACCACTTCAGAGGCTCCAAAATCGATGCCTGAGAATCATTCTTGGCGCCCAAAGATATACACCCATCAGACAACTTCACCATCAAGCAGACATAAACAATATTGCAACTGAAATTAGAAGACAAACTAAGAAATTACATGAAAAATTAGACAAGGACAGAAACACAGATGATCGACTAAAAGATATCGGCACATGCCAACCAAAACCTTGGCACCGGTACAGAGTACCTCTTAGTATTATAAACGAAGTAGAATAAAATAAAAATGTAAGGGTTTTCCACAAGACCACTCGAGAAGTGGTCATGGTTTTTCCCCTAAAGAGAAACAATAAATAGTGACCCCAAACCTAAACCTAATACCAACAAGCAGAGCTTCTAAAGGAAGCGGAGCTTTAGAGAAAGAAGGAAAAAAAAAAAAAAAAAAAATAGCCGGAGTCAGTTCCGCTCCGTGCTTCTGTACTGTGCCAACTGTTAATAAAGCTTTCGTAGCCTTAAACTGAGTGTTTCGTCTACGACCCCGCTACGCCCTAGGATTCTGAATTTGGTTTAGTACGTGACATTATTGAACCATAATAGGACAGCACAAATCCTTGAAGCAACCCAATTTTGATCATTTTTTTAAATTTATTATCCATCACAACTTGTATCACATAAGTTTGATGAACTTACATGTTTAACCTTCCCTCCGTACCATATCAAATGCAGCTGTGAGATCTATGAAGAAGGATCCACTCTCCAATTTTCTTTTGAAACCCTATTTCTATATGGGTTGTTAAAGCAAGAACCTGGTCCTCAGAACTACAGTTAGTTCTTAAACCTGCTTTTTCGAATGGAAGGATGCGTAAGATTTTAATGATTATCCTGTTATATATAAGCCTTTCCAGGAGCTTATAGCAAACACTCCTCAAAGCAACTGGGTGATAGTTTTCAGGACACCCTGCTAGTTTCCTTGGTTTCAAGATAGTTATGACCTTAGTCTGTTTGATTCTAAAGGAAGCTTTACTGTGTTTAGGATATTTGTAAAAAAAAAAAAAAACTGTGAGAGCTTCTGAGGTCAAACTAATCAATCTATAGTTCTCAACCCAGTTTTTCTCTCCTTCCTTATGAACAAGTTCAACAATGGAACATTTCGAGTCCTGTGGTCTCCAGCAAGTCATCATCCTCACACTAAATAACAGTTTTAGGTTATGGTATAATAGTCCATCCACCTACCTGTAACACACCTGCAGAAATACAAGGTGTGTGGGAAAAGTAATGAGATTGGTAACACTGTGAGCGATCTGGCAATGCTGTGTCTACAGATCTGTGTTAGACCGGTTTGTTCATACCTTCCACATGCTCAGTCCGAGTTTCAACTCTGTTCAGCCAACACATTATTTTTGACAGCACCATCAGTGAAGTTGTGTGTTACAAAATGGAACATCGGAATTTAGAGTAATGTTGTACAATCAAGTTTTCTGTTAATCTTCGCAAATCCGTGAGTGTGACTTTTAAAAATGAAACCGAACTATGGGGAACACTGTTTATCAAAAGCACAAATTTTCCTCTGGTACAAATCATTACTGGAAGGTCGAGAACATGTTGAAGATCAACCTCGCTCAGGGAGACCATCAACTTCAAAAACTGACAAAAATGTTGATCGTGTGAGGGCTCTTGTGAGATCAGACATTCATTTAACAATAAAGATGATGAGTGAACACTTAAATTTAACCACTTTCACTCTACATCAAATTTAGACACAATTTGGATATGAAAAAGGTTTGTGCCAAAATACTTCACAGCTGAATAGAAGAACAATCAAAGAAACGTGTGTGTTGATCTTCTTGAGAGGATTGACTATGATCAAGAATTCTTAAATTGTGTGATCACAGGTGATGAATCCTGGATATGAGTACGATCTTGAAACAGTGGCAAAGTGAAGAGTGGCACACTCCGTCATCTCATCGACCGAAAAAAAATTCCTCCAGGTGAAACTGTCATCCAAGTGTTTTACAAAGATGTGCTTGAAAGGTGCAGGAAAAAGTGATTTGTGTGAGACCAGACACTGTAGACAAGTGGATGCTTCATAATGACAATGCCCTATGTCACATGGCTTTTCCATTAGTGAATTTTTCATCTTGAAATACATTTCTGTTGTTCCTCAACCCATCTATTCACATGATTTAAGTCCTTGAGATTTTTTTCTTTTCCCGCAGTTGAAACATGTCTTAAAAGGACATGATTTTGGAACTCTGGAGAATATTCAAAAGACTGAGACCGACCAGTTAACAGCCCTATCAGTTGAAGCCTTCCAGCACTGCTACCAAGAGTGGAAACAACGACTCCATCGGTGAAGGCGATAATATTGTTGTTAGAAAAAATAAAAACTTTGGTAAGTAAAAAATCAATCTCATTACTTTTCTCACACATCTCGTATAATGAAAAAAGTAATAGAATCTGCAAACATAATAGTATTACACAAACCACAAGTAATTATAGGGATAGTGTTTTGATTAAAAGAAGAACTACTAGATAATTAGGTTTTCCCCGATGGTTACAGAATGTACCCCAGAGATAGAGAAGCAATTGGTAGAGGAGTTTTCATACTGGTTAGCATAAGCTACCATAGTTCACTGGTGTTCATAGATCATGATCAAGAGTTACTTGGGGCAGATTTGTGGGCTAATAAAAAGAAAAAATCAGGATGCTGGCTGCTTACCACAGCGGAAGAATGACAGATGAAGATGAGGCTCTTGGGGAGAAATTAAATTCATACTCAGATTTCAGAGGTGAGAATAGAATGGTCATTATTGGTGGAGATTTAAATTTACTAGGTGTAAGTTAGGTAGGAAATAAGATTAATAACACAAGGGAACAGGGATTTGTAAATACCTTAATAAGGGAAGGAGGATTTACACAAGTGGTATAGCATAACACTAGGGGACAAAATATTTTGAAAGGGGGAAGAAATATTTATTCCATAACTGGAAAAAAAAGAGAAGTAGAGAAGCTGTGTGCTACAATAGGAAAGTGAGGAGGTTAAAGAGGTTGGTAAGAAAGGAACATAATAGAGTTAAGAGACAGCAGGGTAGTAAGGAATTTTTAAAACAACCAAAGAAGGTGGCTAAAGATGGGTTTACGAAGAGTATTGTCAGAGCAGACCATTGACTGATGCATTGAGAAATTTCTATGGCTATTTTAGGGGAAGGGAAGGTGTTGAGATGCTTACAGATAAGGATGGAGAAGAAGTTACTGAGGATTTGAAAAAGGCAGAGGTTTTAACTAACTGGTTTAGTGAGAACATTATGGACAATGTATGGAGTCAGAAACGGGGGGAGGGAGGGGGGTTCTAAATCAAATAATGAACTTAAGAACACAATCGGAAATGAGTAGACCAAAGAATTTGAAATGCATCCTGAAGAAATCATGAAGGGACTAAGAAAGCAGAAAAAACAAATGACCTGATGTAAATAATATCACTACAGATGACTTAAAGATAGGCGGATGTGACATTGTACCTTATCTTGAAGTATTATTTAAAAGCGAGTATGGATACTTGCTGCTTACCACAGGACTGGAAAAGTGCTATAGTAGTACCAGTACATAAAGGAGAGGTGAGAAATAGAGTCCAAACTATAGGTCAATCAGTTTGACATCAGTGGTATATAAATTAATGGAGAGATTGATATGCAACCACATCAAAAATATGAGGGGCAGTCAAAAAGTACCCGGAATTCTGTCGTAGTGTTGACATTTGTGATGCAGTTGTTATGAGTTTGGCAGGTCTGAACTGGTCACAACAGGCAGTGTGACTGCAGTGTAGCTGAAGGTAGGTGTGTGTGGTAATCAGTTGGCGCGATTTCGCAGTTTGAGCAAAGGCCAAACATCAAGTTCATGTGCAGATTAGGGAAATCTGCTTCAGAGACTTTGTTAGCCTTACAAACAGTTTACGGTGATGATACGTTAAAGAAAAGAGCCGTTTGCGAGTGGTTTTCAAGATTTAATGGTGGACAGGAATCACTGGAAGACGAGAGTCGCAGTGGGAGACTTTCAACCTCCAAAAACAAAGCAATGGTCAAGCAAGTGAAACAGTTAATCAGATCAGTCCGAAGAATGACCATCGACGAGTTGGCACAAGAAGTGGGGATCTCTCATGGATCAATTCACGCAACCTGTCAGATGATTTGAAGATGAAACATGTCACTGCAAAGTTTGCCCCGAAGCTGCTGAATCCAGATCAAATGGAAACTCGGAAGTTGACTGCGGCTGAATGTTTTGAAAAAAGCACGGAGGACCCGACGTTTCTTCAGACTATCGTTACCGGTGACGAGACTTGAGTGTACGCTTATGACCAGGAGACAAAGACGCAATCATCTGAATGGCACACAACGTCCTCTCCTCGAAGAAAGAAATCACATCATGTCAAATCCAAAACAAAAGTGATGCTCATTGTGTTTTTCGACAACGAAGGTCTGGTGCACCATGAATTTCTACCAGCTGGACAAACTATTAACAGCCCTTTTTACGTGCAAGTTTTGAAAAGACTGAGGGAAGCAATCCGAAGAAAACGTCCCGGCAAATGGCAAGGAGAATGGTCACTGCATCATGACAATTATCCCTTCCACACATCGATTTTTGTGCTGATATGGCTTGCAGAAAAGAACATTCCAGCCCTCCACCAGCCTCCCTACTCACCCTATTTTCATGTCCTATCTGTCTGTCACTATTACTGTGGTCCAGGCTGCATTTCAACCTATAGAAAAACAACTGTATTTTGGTTATACACACAATTTGTCGATGTCCTATTTCCATGTCCTATATGTCACTATTACTTTACACAGTTAAATGTGGCCAGCAATATAATAAAAAATATATATATAAATAATTGCTTTATCTTTTAATCAAATAAATTGTAACAGCTAAAGGGCATTATTCAAGAGAATAATATTCCTTTGGTCACAACCACCTAGATAACAGGAGAGTAAAGTATTGTCTCTAGCATACAGTCCGCCCCATCCTTCATAAAAAATAAAAACCAACCCTGAAGTATGCTGCAAGATAGCCAGTGGAAGGCGAGTACTGAGTGATGCACCTAGAAATCTCCACAGCTATGTTACAAGAATGAGGGCAAAGGAAGATAATCAAACAGTTGTAGATAAGAAAAGAGAAGAAATTATTAAGGCTTTGAAAATGGTAAAGACGTTAAATAACTGGTTTTATCAGACCCTTATAGACTATCATGGGTCATTCCATGTCAAATCAACACAGAGTTTAAAACTGACATTTTCAGATTGTAATGAAATTTAGTGTACTGAATGATGATGTAAGTATTGCGAAAATTCTCTAATATTACTCGTAATTTGATATGTCTTCTGGTTTTGGAGTTACAGGGCTCTAAAGTTGCCAGATTTGACTAAAAAGTGGGTGATCGACATGTTTAAAAATTACATTTACCGTTTACCTAATTAAGGTAAGCTGTTGAACAAGATGTCATTTTAAAGCTCTTTTTATGGTCTTCATATGATATGCAACAATACAAGATTTTCTTTTAAAAAAATTTTTAATTAAAATTAAAATTTTTAAATTTAATTTTCTTAAAAAGCCAATTTTTTAAAATTTTGAAAAAATCTCATAGTTTATTCATATTATTGTTAATAAATTCTGAAAGTTTCATTTTGGGATCATGATGAGTTAACATGATATAAGAACTTTCAATTTTGAGTGTTTGCAGAAAACATTCTTTATTAATGCAGTGCTGCTTTAATAAAGTTAGAAAAACTAGCACACATGATATAAAATTAAATATAATTCTTTCATACAGCTTTCCTTGGTCCAATCTATGCAAATATGAGAATTTTAGCTGTATAATTTTCCTAACTTATTCAAGTTCTGACTTGTAGATTCATGTTCTGACACGTTGATTGTTGTTCTGACATGTTGAAACAGGCACAATACTTCTACTTCACCTTTCTCAGATCAGTATTGTAGATTATAGTAACAACAGTGGTTGGTTGTGTTCACAATTGTATACTGGTGTTTAGCTTCAGTCTTTATGCTTTATGTTCTTATTAATAATCTTGTTTATTTTGCAAAAAAAAATCTTTAAAGTTGGAAACAATAAGTAAAGATGGAAAAAGGGGGTAGATACCCTATGCTGCACTGTTTTAACCCATTTAAAAAGGTTAATCATGTTTATAATAAGAAAGGATTAAGAAGAGTTTCTGAATGGATGTGTAAATTATTTTCTGAAATGCCAAACATTGCTAAAGTATGTGATAGCTGCAGAAAACAGCTAGGAGTGCTTAAAAAAGAGCAAGAGGGCCAATGTTCATCCTCTCAAGATGTCACTAATGATACAGAGTCAAAATGCGAAATTGACCCTCCTTTTGTTTCAGAGTCAGAGGTTGTTCAGTCTCTCAACATCTCTCTTCAGGAGTTAGGGGAATCTCCTGTGGATATTAAAAAAGTCAAAGTTAAAAAGTATTAAAAAAAAAGATTCAAAAAATTAATTCTGCCATAAAACATAAAATTTTTGATGACACAGAGTCTTCTGAAAGTGATAGTGAAGATCCTAGTGAAACAGTTTTAAGCAATCTGAAAGCTAAATTTAGAAGTTCAAACAACAGGAAAACAAAGCTCATGATTCTCACTTGTTTGCCTGAATCATGGAGTATTAGGAAAATAATGTACGAATTTAATGCTCCTAACTATATGGTTCGTCATGCAAAGAAGCTTTAAAGGTTAAGGGAATATTGTCCAGTCCAGATCAGAAACCAGGAAAAAGTCTTTCAGCAGAAACTGCACAAACAATTCAACAGTTTTATGAAAGTGATGATATTAGCAGAGTGATGCCTGGTAAGAAAGATTGTTTGTCAG
The DNA here is from genome assembly GCA_031002005.1 of Vandiemenella viatica. Lineage (NCBI taxonomy): Eukaryota > Metazoa > Arthropoda > Insecta > Orthoptera > Morabidae > Vandiemenella > Vandiemenella viatica. The sequence continues at coordinate 56,699,647 of JARYHS010008075.1, read as the reverse complement.
TCAGGGACGACACTGGTGCAAAAATCCAAGTTTCAAAAAGACTCATCCTGTGTAATTTAAAGGAAGTATACAAAATATTTAAAGGAAAGTTTCCAAACATGCAAGTTAGCTTTTCAAAATTTGCAGAACTTCGACCTAAGAACTGTGTTTTAGCAGGCCAGAATGGTACACATACAGTCTGTGTGTGTACTATTCATCAGAATATTAAACTTATGATTGAAAATGCTAGGTTAGCTTCCCTAACTAATGGAAAAATTAAAACTTACCAGGACTGTCTGGAAATGGTAATTTGTAACCCACCATCGATTAACTGCCATTTGAGGGATTGTACATCTTGCCATGGAACTGCAGATTTGAAAAATTTACTTGAGGAAGCATTTGAGGAAAACATGGTGGAAGAGCTAACTTTCCATCAATGGATATCTGTTGATAGGTGCACTTTAGAAATTATGCAAAAATCTGCAACCGATTTCATAGATTTATTTTGTGAGAAGTTGTCTGCATTAGTTCGCCATGACTTTATTGCAAAACAGCAAAGATTCTTTATAAACCACACTAAAGAAAATTTAAAAGATTCAGAATTTGTGGTTCTACTTGATTTTGCAGAGAACTATTCTTTTATTATACAGGATGAGGCCCAGGGCTATCACTGGACCAGTACACAAGCAACTATTCACCCATTTGTTGCATACTACAAGCTAGAAGGTAAAATTGAGCATCTAACTTATGTTGTCATTTCAGATTGTCTGGAACACACTACAGTTGCAGTCTATTGCTTCCAGAAAAAGCTTATAAACTTTTTACAGACAACATTTGCAGAAAAAATAAAGAAAATAATTTACTTCTCTGATGGTTCAGCTGCCCAGTATAAAAATAAGAAAAACTTTGCTAATTTATGTTTCCATAAAGATGATTTTGATATAGAGGCAGAATGGCATTTTTGGGCAACTGCTTCACGGTAAAGGACCTTGCGATGGAGTAAGTGGTACAGTAAAAAGGTTAGTAGCTCGAGCCAGTTTGCAACGTCCCTATGATAAACAGATACTTACACCAGAAGATCTTTATGTATGGGCAAAAGAAAACATCACAGGAATGAATTTTACATTCTCAACACAAGAAGAACATATTGAAACAGCAATATTTTTAGATGAGCGCTTTAAAAATACAGTGACAATTCCAGGGACTCAAAAATTTCATGCTTTTATACCTGCAGTATCCTCAACTAAAATGGTTGTAAAGACATTTTCCTTATCACAAAGTTCATTACAACAAACAGTTATATCATCACAAGAAAAGATCTCATTTGCTGATATCAATGGATACATCACTGCTGTATATAGCAACAATTGGTGGCTTGCATACGTTTTAGAGAAAAATGAAAGCACCGATGAAATAAAAGTGACATTCCTCAAACCAGCTGGTCCTTCACCATCGTTTTCCTATCCAAGAAATCCAGATGTATTGTGGCTTCCTTTATTAGATATTCTGCATAAAGTGAATCCAACAACTCCAACAGGCCGAATGTACACTCTTTCTGAAGTGGAAACTTTAAAAACTAATGAAAGTTTGTCAATTACATCCAAAGCAGCAACACTAAATGGCAAGGTTTTTTAAAGTTTCTGATAGTGTGTAAGTTTTCACAAACTTTAAATATTGTAAAATTAATGTGCTGTAAATATTAATACTTTAATATATGTTAAATTATTAGATTGAGATAAAATTATTAAAATTGCCTGAAAAAATTTTTTTCATTTCTGTAATTTTTAACAAGCATTCCAAACCAAAAGCTCTTGTACCATGAGAACCCATCATGATCCCAAAATGAAACTTTCAGAATTTGTTAACAGTAATATGAATAAGTTCTGAGATTTTTTTCAAAATTTTAAAAAATTTGCTTTTTGAGAAAATAAAATTTAAAAATTTTAATTTAATTATTTTTAAAATAAAATCTTGTATTGTTGCATATCATATGAAAGCCCCAAGAAAGAGCTTTAAAATGACATCTTGTTCAACAACCTATCTTAATTAGGTGAACGGCAAATGCAATTTTTAAACATGCCGATCATGCACTTTTTGGACAAATCTGGCAACTTTAGAGCCCTGTAACTCCAAAACCAAAAGACATATCAATTTAATATTTTGGAATATTCTTTGTTTTTATGTCAATTTATAATACTACTAAATTTCATCAAGATTGGAGATGGTAAGATAAAAAATGTTCAAAAATTGTGTTGATTTGACATGGAATGACCCATTGTGAGATAGAGGGAGGATATCAGATGAGATGCTTCTCTATACGAAGGTGTTGCATTCCAGCCATTTTGGATACAAAATTACTGCAGTCAGTAAATAAAATGGCACAGGAGCTTTGTTGGGAGTCATTTGAAGACAACTGTTGTATCAACAGTGTGTTAGTGTTTAAAGTGTATGCTGTAGATAAGGCTTGAATGCGCATTGGTAGGATTCGAAATAGTACATGGAAGAGAAGAGATTACTATCATCACTAGATATTTGATTTCAGCATGAGGAACTGCAAAAAATTTCAGGTCTACTGGAGATTCCGCTACAATAACATTCGTAATATCATTGGAACACTGCTGTAGTCAGTCGCAAAACTTATTGTTTTCAAGCAGAAATTAGGTTGTAATACAGCCTGGACCAGCATGAAACCGTTAAATGTACTTCGGAAAGAATTTCTAGTGGAGTCTTGTGTTTGACCACTGCAGTATTATGATAACAACTCCTGGCGGAATCGCGATCTCCAGTAATCCCTGATAGAGTTTAAAATATTTTTTATGATATGCACTCAAAGAATTAGCCTTTATGACAAACAAACAAAAAATCTGTAAAACACAAAATAGAAAAGCGTGTGTGTAGAAAAACTGCCACCAGGACATATAATACTCTGCTGCAATTACATTAAACAATTACAGCAGTGTGTCAATAATCTGAACATAAAAATGTTTTAATTTTGCACTATTTTACAAAAGCTTATTTTCAGCACAGTCCACGTTTGCAATTGTTTTGTTCCGAAATTCCACTAAGAACTAAGTACAATGAGTTTAATTCTTTACATCTTGCAATTGTTATTGTATTATCGCCACAATATCCTTGTGACCAACAGCACACTGCTTTTGAAGCTGAATGTGTGTTGCAATCGCCAGGAGACAACAGTGTGCTGGTAGTTTTGACTTTATTTTAGAAATCTGAATCCCACCTTGTACATCCTGCCCTTTTGTTATTGATTTGTTGTGTTGGTGAGTTTTGTTGACGTTAGTAGCTTACACAGACATATGACTATGACAGCATAGTGCACATCTTCTACAAGAATGCACAACTGTCTCCAAAATGAAGCAGATCCTTCTCTTGCTAGGGATATGTAAAATTATAAAATATCTAATGTAATCGAAAATCCGAACAAATCGGCAATCTTAACCACCCTCGGTCCCAATTAGATCGGATTATCGACGCTCTACTGTACTAACAATGGTTCAATTATTTTTGATTAATGCACTCTCGATACCAACCTGTAACTGGATCTCGACCACCCAGGTTTGTTACGTTAAGAGGTTTGATTGTATATTTCTCTTCAAAATGAACAATACGCCGAAATGATCTACCCTGAACACCTGGCTTAGGTACTTCAAAATCCTGAGCTTTCGACTTCCACCTTACTATGAGTGTTTTATTTCTTAAGTTAAATAGGGGCACACTAACAGCAGATTTTAAAGTATTAACAATGTTATTAATCAACACGGTCATGTTTCAAAACAAAAATAATATACGGGCGTGAACCACAAGCTTCTACCGTTATCCTCATAGAATTACTAAATACCTATTCACATTATTGTATAGAGACAATATAAAGGTATAAACACCAGAGACAATAACACTGCTCATTGTCTACCAAAGACCTTATCCCACTGTTATCTCATACTGCCAACATGGACTGCCAATGAGGATGATGAGGCCGGCCGTACCATGGAGGAAGGAAATATATGGAGGAGAAGTGACGTTAAATTGGTGAAGCAGGCTCGCGCATGCGCAGTGGCGGCAGCGGCGATATTGCGCTTCCAAACAATTGCGATGTTCCCAGTATATCCCGAAAACTAAGCAAGATATCGAAAAATTTTATTCTTTATTTTCAATTTGTCTCGTCGTGTTACATAAGAATCGATCATTAAATTTGACTTTTGCGAAATTTTTCTTCTCCATTTCAACTCAAAGACACCTCACTTTTGATACAGTATATCTCTAGAACTAGGTGAGATATCGAAAAATTTTATTCTTTATTTTTCATTTGTCTCGTCTTTTTAAATAAGAATCCATCATCAAATTTGACTTTGACCAATTTTTTCTTCTGAATTTCAACCAAAACCATTTCACATTTGGGACAGAATATCTCTAAAACTAAGCAGGATATCAAAAAATTTTATTCTTCATTTTTTATTTGTCATATCGAGTTACATAATAATCCATTACCAGATTGCGGCGTCTCGTTTATCCTAGAGTCCCCTTGAGGTTTTTGTACATATTCCCCGTGTCTGTATGGAAGCGGCCATGCCCCCTCCACTCCGGCCATGCCCCCCACTCCTCCTCCGCCCTGCTTCACTTCAATGCGTGGTGAAGGTCTCTTGCGTCGTCTCCATATATTTCCTTCCTCCATGGGCCATACACTGTAAAAGATCTTTGTCCAAGATCTTTAATGAAAAAAAAAATATCATATTTATTTTATCAAAGATATTTTATGATGTTTTTTTCAGTCCCATTACACTATATAAAACATGGAGGAAGGAATAATATGGAGACGACGCAAGAGACCTTTACCACGCATGGGAGTGAAGCAGGCCGGCGGAGGAGTGGGGGGGCACGGCCGGAGTGGTGGGGGCTTGACCGCTTCCCAACAAACACGGGGAATATGTACAAACACCTCAAGGGGACTCTAGGATAAACGGGACGCCGCAATCTGGTGATGGATTATTATGTAACTCGATGAGACAAATAAAAAATGAAGAATAAAATTTTTTGATATCCTGCTTAGTTTTCGAGATATTCTGTCTCAAATGTGAAATGGTTTTGGTTGAAATTCAGAAGAAAAAATTATTCAAAGTCAAATTTTATGATGAATTTTTATTTAAAAAGACGAGACAAATAAAAAATAAAGAGTAAAATTTTTCGATATTTCACCTAGTTCTCGAGATATACTGTCTCAAAAGTGAGGTGTCTTGAGTTGAAATGCAGAAGAAAAATTTCGCAAAAGTCAAATTTAATGATGGATTCTTATGTAACACGACGAAAAAAACTCGATAATAAGGAATAAATGTTTTCGATATTTTGCTTAGTTTGGGGGATATACAACATCCAAATTGAGGGGTTTAGGTTTGGATGCAGGCTGGACCAAAAATTAATTCTGTCAAAGCCACAATGATTACATGGTTGACATGCAGAATGGATATTTCAGTTTTATTACTACGACTAGTTGTTAGTCTAAATGTGTCTTAGACCAGAAAAAAAGTAAGAGGACCCACTCTAGGGATGAGCAACCCAGACATTTTGTAGGCTGGTACCAGAAATAAAATGTTTATTCAGTCACCTTAATGAACATTCTCTTGATCAAGATGTGTTGTCTAATTTCACAGCCCTACTTATTAGGACAATTGTAAAAAAATTATCTCTCAGTTAGATTTAGATACGGGGGGGGGGGGAGAATGTTGTACAAAAAAAAGAGACTAAATTAGAAACACATTCCCCAAATTGATTTTGTTCAAAGGCCAATAACTTCTTTATTTATGAAGCCCATTTTTATTTCTGCATGAACCTGTTTCGACATAAATAGATGAGAAAGATTTCAAAATCGGTAAAAATAGGTATAGATGTATTTACAAACAGAAACAAGTCTTATATGAAGCTTTAAAAATAACCTAAGTCAATGGCCTGAAATAGCTATTTAAAAAATTAATAAAACTCACAGCTTCTCACATAACAGTTAATTTCATCATCCATTGTCAGTATAATCAGCAACGTGACGAAAGAAATCGTAATAGTAAATTCACTGAATCGCGAAGTAAAACACGCCCCTTTAAATCTCATTTTAAACACTCGTTAAAAAATAATGCTAGTCTATTATGTGCAAAATAGCAAGTTTGCTGATTTTCTACACTACACCAAGAAAAATTTGAGAACAAAGTCATCCCATTGAGAGCTATGACTAAATATTTATAGACGTGCTGCAAAGTTTGCGGTGTCTACCGCTCACTTCAACAACGATAATTACAATTCAACTTACTTATGAAATGATATTCCAGGTTCTTTCCTGTCTGGCCTATTTGTGCAACCGTACGCAACACAAGCTGGCATTTTTAAACACTTATACACAATACTAAATGAAATAATCACTGCATCTACCACAATGTGAACACCTTAATTGTTGGGAAGCGCCATATGGTCGCTGCCGGTGCTGCCACCATGCGGGAGAGTTTAGTGCTTGCTTCACCGATTTAACGTCACTTCTCCTCCATATAATTCCTTCCTCCATGATATAAAATTGCCCGCAGTAGCATCTCCGATTCAAAATAGACATTTAGATGTATCTCTGCCCAATTTCGTACAGCTGTTTCTACATGTTTACGTTGTCAAAAATTATAGGCCCTAGCCAGAAAGGTCCCACCTATTTTAATAATCGTGCAGATGTAATACGGTACAAGGATGAGATAAGAGTAATCAGATAACAGAAATGTGTTTTTGACAGGGAAGCAAATACTGTATTCAAAAGCGCAGCCGGTTTTACTGCTATTTTCTTATGTATGTTGTTACTGCGAGAGTGACTATGTGTATACGAATAAAAAGAATTGGAATTTGTAGTGATGGAAAATTTAAGAACCATGGTTTCAGTAACAATGATCGCTCTTACGTGTGTTTGTTGTGTTGAAGCAGCGTTCAACTCATTAAATTATTACACGTCGGGATTCTACACAGCGTCTAGAAAACAATGGTGCAAGTATTTCGAATGTTGTGACGAGTCGTGGGTGCATGCTAATTTGTCGAGTGAGTAACTATGTATTTATTATTCAAAATGTGTTAATATTAAATAACAATGTGTAGTAACTTAACGGCTTTCTTGTATCTAATTGGAAAACATCATGGTTAACGGGTATTAGTTTACATCACGATACACTAAAGGCCGGCCTACACGTAACGTCTTGACTGACACTTCACTTGATCAGGCAAGACATCAGATAAAACTCGTGTCCTAATTCTTACGTTTTTAACTTCTGTCTTTGGATCAGTTTTATTAAAAACATGGATGAAGCATTACGTTTAGTGATTATTTCACTGCGTCTCATGAGATTAAATATGGTTGCTAAAGAGGAAAAGGTACTTTCATCTGAATTTGCTTCAGGCATCACATCATGAACCTGAAGACTGGCGTAATTATTTATGAATGGTTATGGACCCTTATTTGAAATTGCTGTAATTAATAATCAAAAAAATACTATGCGAAAGAGAATCTCACCCATTGAAAGACTGACTGCTATATTTCTAGTAAGAAGTAGAAATAGAATTCACAACTGTAATGTCAAAACAATGTCAAGATCTTGAGTTCACAGTTATAAAGTTGCAACAATCTCTTATTCTCCTTACACCAGAAACTTGACAAGTTATATACGAAATGTTGAAACCAGAACATATACACAACATTCAACTATGAAGACGTGGAATTGTTCTGAAAGATGCGAAACATGTAAGGGATAATTTCAAGTTGTACTTTAAAAACCAAGGATCAGTACATTGGCAGAACAACACCGTAACACTTTAGGGAGAATGTAATAAAATAAAATAATTTTGAAGACAGTAATTATTTCTTTTATTTATATTTAGCAAGTCCACTGTCTTGCTATTAAATAAATCTACTTTATTTTTAGAGAGAGAAGGTTTGTAAATATCGTTGGCACCAAATCGTGCCAACTTCTTAATTTTAGCAACCCTTTGTGAAACACTGAACAAAAAGCATTCTTTATTTTTTCATATCTGTTTTCTTTGATTTTCCAAGATACACGTCATTCAAGACCGAAAACAGTGCCCCGCTGGTTCGTTTTCTGAAAGTCGTCCATCTTCATTCAGTTCAGGTAAAACGTCCGTTTTGCTGTTCACCCACAATGTTTTGTCAGATACATTTTACCTGATCAAGTAAAACATCCTTCAAGATGTTACGTGTAGACCGGCCTTACTTTGGAACTCATGAAAACACCATAAGTTACTAATAAAAACAAAATTCCTCTTGCCTTTTGTTGTAATAAGAATTTTCAGCTGTTATTCTGATCCAGGTTGCATTCAACCTAACCACAAACTTTGCTATTATTGCTGCTAGAAGATCAGAGGAATAGATTGTTTGAAGCAATGGTATAGGAAATAAAATCTGTGAGAATAAGGGAATAGAAAAATGATATTAAGACTATTGTTAGTGTAGGAGCATAATGAATAAAGTTTTAAAATTTGTATGTGCATTGCATAGGCAGAATCTGCAGATAATTTTAGAAGTTGAGCCTTGGTTAAAGGAGTACAAGAGAGTCTTGTTTCCTGAAGGTTGGAGACAGTGCCCTAAAAATATAGGAGAAATTAATTGATAAGTATTTATAATCATTAATAATGGCAATTTCACTTTGGTGGTAAACATAAATGATAAACATTAGGTATTGGGAAGTGGATGGCTATGCAACTTCTTGGACTTGAGAAGTAATTGTTGTTTTGATTTGAAAAGATTTACAGACATTCCTTGGACAATATCTTTGGTGAATATGTTTCTATTATAGCCATCAAATTTATACCTACTGCTCAAACTTCACACAAAAACTGCTGTAATGTTAAAGAGTAAGTGACCACTGAACGCCATTTTTACTCATGTAGCAGGATGGGAGAGGAAAACATGAAGGTGATAGCTTTTGCAGATGATCTGGGGGAGGTGATGAAGAGGAAGTGCAGCAGCAGTTGGATGTATGGACAGACAGTGTGGAGGAATATTGCCTGAAATTTAATGTAAAGAAATGTGAGTACATGATAACAACCAGAAAAAAGAAAAGGATAACCCAGGGAATTGTGATGGTAAGTGAACAACTAAAGAAGGTAAGCAGGTTCAAGTACTTGGGGAGTGTATTAGAGTAATGTGGAGGAATTGATGGTGAGATAAATGATAGAGGAAGACAAGGAGAGGCATTTCTAAGGAGCATTAGAAGCCTGATATGGAATAAAGATGTGCCACAGAGTTGCAAGAGATGAATTTATCACAAATACTATGTGCCTGTCTTGACATATGTTGCTGAAACATGGACAGTGAAGAAGTGGGACACTAGCAGGGTACAAGCAAGCAAAATTAAGTTTTTAAGAGATAGAATGGGAGTTACTAAAATTGACAGGATAAGGAATGAAGTGTTTAGATACACCATAAAAGAGGAATCCCTACAGGAAAGGGTAGAAAGGATCAGACTGAGATGGTATGGACATATAAAGAGAATGGAGGTTCAGAGAATCCCAAGTAAAATCCACAAAATTAAGATGCATGTTAAACTATCCAGAGGAAGACCAAGAGATGGGTGGCTGAGAGGAGTGGAGGAGTGTGTACAGAAGAGAGGAGAGGACTGGAACAAGGTGTGACAGAGAGGTCGTGAGGAGAAAGAAGGAAATGGAGAGGCTTGTGCATGAAGCAGATCCAGCCAGTGGCTGGAAACTGTTGAGGACGAGGAGCATACAGAAACCAATGCTGAACAAGATCCAATAAAAAAAGTGGTAATATTGTTCAACAAACTCCCCAAGGAATTAAAGTTGTTAAGTGGGTGGTGCAGAATTCAAAGTGAAACCAAAAGCTTACCTAGCCAATAAAGTCATATATTCTTTAAGTGAATTCTGATGTATTGATTCTCTGTTTTAAAATGTAAATCTTTGTAAATTAGCTTAAGTGAGTTGTTATACTTATTAATACTGTTATTGGAATTCTAATGTAATAATAATTTATGTTGATGAAATTTGTAGATACTCATATAAATCATATACCGTAAAACGGTAACTTTGGGACACTTTTTTTAGATTTTTTTATATCTCTCATCTACAATATACTTATAAAGGTAATTCACAGAGATTATGTTCTTATATAAAACTGACCTTCCACTTTACAAACAGGGTAATGGTTTTACTCAATTAATTTATAGTAATTAGCCTTTGTTTTTGTCCCAATCTTACCCCATCAAGTGGGGAAACTTTGGGACAGTACTGTTTTTCACCTAAAATGATTAGGAAAAATTAATTCGTCCTAATGTTACACATCACTTGCTTATTATGACCATCTATGAGAGGCATGAAACACAAGATAAAATTTTTACAGGTTTTTCTGTTGTTAATATACTCAGAACATATATACAAAATCTACTTAAACAAAGAAACTTAGGCTAATATTAATTACTTTAATGCTACATACTATGGTCAGTTAGTCTAAACTCGTATCTATTCATTATAAACATTGAACTCATTTACATTATAAATGCCCCTACACCCAAGTTGTTTCGGGGTGTTTACTAGTTGCACTATTTCATCCTTCGAGCAATAAATTTTGTTGGGCTTTGCTGGCCACTTCCAGTGTACTTCAGATTTCTGCATAGCATGTATGAGTATTTCGTCACTGATTTTCATCTCAGTGATTTCTCATGGATAAAGTTCACACTCATAATTTACCAGAACAGGCTGTCCCACTGTCAAATTGTGGAGTCTACTTTCAGGTTGTGGACCTGACATTGAGAGAGTGGGCTCATCTTCATCGTCATGCAATTCATGATTTAAGTTCATGCTGTCATCAGTGTTTTGAAATGGTAACTCACTGCTACCATCATCATTTCTTCTCTCCCTTCTCACTCTTTTATGCCCTTTTGCTGGTGGTTGTGCTCGCACACCACCCGATGTTGATGGCTGGGGTTCAGAAAATGCTATAGTTTCTAGTTCTTCTGAAGGAATATTGTTTTCAGGGGGGGCATTAAGCTTCTTACTTTTCTTAGTTTGATGGTGACCTTTGGTCACTTCTTCCTGTTTCTTTGTAATCTGCTCCAGGAAACAATCACCAGTGATGGAAGTAATGGATGAATCCACACTCTGCGAAGGCAACCTTTTCAGGATCTGCTGTCTGTTGGTTGGATAAATTCCTGACTTTTGGAAACCAGGAATCACATTGTTTGTAGTATTGTGCAAGCTAGTGTCCGAAAGGTTTTTCAGCAGTGTGGGAAATTGTTGCTTAGGCACAGATGAACAGCAACTCCCAGTCCCTAAGTTACCCCACTGACTGTTGAATGTTTTGATGTTATAAAGTAACATGCACGTTCTAAAATAACTGTAATATACAAAAGTGATTGTCAAAGAATGTACTTTTTAAAATACATACCTGGCAATGTTGTAATATGCACAGATTTATCGGGGCAATCAAAAGTTTCTGGAAAAACACAGAATCTTGAAAATGTCGACTTCAAAACACACGCGGTCTGTTGAGATGATAATGAAGCAAAAGCTTTTACTGATGCTACAAGGTAACAGCACATATTGGTTCTGCACATTATGTGCCAGTTCATAATGAATAACACCATTGGGAGATTTGAAAGCTGAAAATTTCACACTGTCCCAATTTACGGTATGTATAAACATCCATGTGTTCAAGTTCTGTACATACTACAGATGAGGAAATAAATAAATAAAAGTGGTCCGGTCAAGGAATGGGGAAAGTGCTAAGGAGAAAACTATGCTAGACTTCGTGGGAAGGGGGGGGGGGAGGGTGGTCCAATCTGAGGTATTTAGTTTTTTCATTTATTTTATTTAACATGGCTAAAACAGGGTGTTGAATACACAACAGCAATTTTATCAATTATTATTATTATTTTGGATTACTCTTAAGAAAACATGATGAAAAATATGTGAGACCTCAGGTCATGCGGCAGTTGTGATGGCCATAAAGGGTTTCAGTAAATCAGTTACCAAGGAAGAAAGAGGTATAATTATTACAAGGCAAGGAGAATCGATGAAGTATTATATGGCAGAAATGCAATATCTTTTGGGATCCAATAGAGATCGTGATTCTGCTACAGCTAAAGTAGTGATGATCATAATACTGGTGGTCTCAGTCACAAGACATATTATTTTCATGCAGTGATTAGTTTGTGAGAAAAGTAATTGTAGCAGGATTGCATCTCTACTAAAATGTATTATTTTCAAACAGTAATTAGCTTGTTATTTACCATGGACCAAACGCCTTGCGACTGACTGCCACAGTATTATGACGATCTGTTGTAGCAGAATCACTTTCTCCACTAATTCCATCCTTTAATATTCATAAGTCTGATGTGGTAATAACATAACATTGTGCACTCCATTACAATTAATTTTTGGAAGTACTTTTTGATTGATTTAAAATATAATTAAAATGATCAACTATACAATGATCTCAATATTAAATGCAACCAAGCCTGATGGGTGAGTGATAACATTTAGTCCTGGCATTCTGGAGATTTCTCCAGCTATCGAGATCTTGGTTTTCCATGATTTCCCAAAATCACTCCAGGTGAATGCCTGGATAGTTCATTCATTCAGGGCATGGTTGAATTTCTCCCTGTTCTTCCCTGCCCCTATCCTCTCCCGGCTCGAATGATTCCACTGTCAGTGAGCTGTATGTTGCTTGTTGCTAAGCTTGCTCTAATGGAAATTAATCTTATTCAAATAAGTTGATACCTAGGGAAAAAATTATTAATCCTAGTGATAAATTTAGTTTTCATTTCAGCTTAGTGTCAAACACTCCCAAATAACAATACCGTTTTCTCTATGACAGCTTTTTTCAATGTTGGTGCCATGAATATCGTTGCAGGTCTGAGTGATGCATTAACAAAGAAAGTATATGGTCAGCACATTGCTGTTGAACAAGTTCTGAATGCATTGCAAAGTCACGTCAGAGGAAATAACAATAAACCTCTAGTAATGAGTTTCCATGGATGGCCAGGAGGTGGGAAAAATTATATAACTAAAATTATCAAGGAAAACATATTTGAATATGGTGAAAAAGATAAGCATATACATATTTTCTCTGGAAGAATTCATTTTCGTTTAGTTGAACAGGTCCCCAAATACCAGGTGAGAAATAATAATATTTTATAATATTTCTGAGATCTCTGTTATGTAAAATTAGAATATTATCATAAATTTTCAGTTATTTTATCATTAATTGAAGAAACTATATTTTAATGGAATATAGCCTACATTAAAAATTAAATAAGTTTTGATATCTACATTTTCTGCCTAATTGATTTAGTTCATAATACATTCCAAAAATCCATAATGTTCCCAACAATTTAATTAAAAGTTACACAGTGTTTCAGAATCATGTTAATTACAACCATTATTGGTGTTAGTTGCTATGCTTGTACATAATTCCAAAATAATCATACAACATATCAGTATCTGTGAATAAGTCTGTTTCGCTTATCTTCTCTATAACAAATTTATTACTCTCAATCCTCTGTTTTATGATCTTGAATTGAATTGCAATGAAGCGCATCCTCCTGTGGCGATTTCCCAAGTAATTTATTTATCCCCCTTTTTTTATTATTATCTTGTATACTTTGAATGGAAATTCCCCACACCCATTCAGTTTTCCCAATTACTAATTTTAATTCTAAACTCCTTCATTGTTTTTGGTAGATTATCAATCACTTTCCTTGGTGATTTATTCCAATCCCTGCACCTTTAACCACAAAAGAAAATTTTCCTACTCCCTTATTCATGAATACTAGTATCATCTTGTGCTCATAGTCATCTTTTCCCTTACATGCACTACTCCTAATTCTTCAACCAATTTCTTTCCAAGTTTCATCAACAACATAGGTCTTGTACTCTCACAGCACCCTCTCATCCTCCTCCTGTCTTCCAGTGACTCTCAATCCAGTTCTTTATCATGTTAATTACTGACTGGGTACTGCGGTAATTTCCCCAAACAAATCTAGCTGCTCTCTTTTGCATGCTCTCCAACTCCTATATTTGATACCTAAAATAATGATCCCAGTCTACACCGTCATATTCAAGAAGTGGTATGACCAGAGTTTTGCAACCCGATTCCCTCACTTCTTTGGTGCATCCCCTGATATCCCTCTCCAGTAAAATGAAGTATTAATAAGGAAAAAACTATTGGAGTGGACGAGAAAGTGATTTGCTGGGTAGAAGAATTTTTAAAAGGTAGAAAACAAAAAATTAATGTTGGAAATACAGTACCAAAAGAAGTGGAAGAAAAATGGGAGCGCCACAGGGTAGCGTATTGGGACCATTGCTATTCATTATTCTAATGAATAACTGTGTTGATGGTTTATTATCAGAAATTAGATTGTTTGCAGATGACATAATGCTATATAAAAGGAGCGAAACTGTGGAGGACTGTAAACAGCTGCAGGGGGATCTGGACAGGATATCTAGTTGGGCTGGTAAACATGCGATGAAGTAAGATAAATGCAAAGAAGATTCAGCTTATTAGATTCACAAATAAAAAACTAAATTTTGATTATGATTATAAGGTTGGGAAAGATTTGCTTGCTAAAGACTTGAAACGTAAATATCTTGGCATTACATAAGCTTAACTGGCCACATGAATGAAGCACAGGCGAAAATGCATGCTGGGAGGGGGGGGGGGGGGGGGAGGGATAAGCTTGACCAGCGATAAAAGTGAAACAAAATCTCTGTGTAGCATAATTCAAAAAGTTATAATTTTATGTAGCTTGGTTATAGATGAAAATAAAGGGAGATAGAAATATATATACCTAAAACAATATATAAAATAAATAGATGAAATGTACAGTCTTTGACTTTACTTCTGACCGCCGGTGAAAAATTCTATCACTCTTATTTTGCACAATCTGGCATCAATGTCATCCCAGGCAACAGTAACGCAATACTGGCTCCGCCTCCTCGCAATTTCATTGGTGGATATTTTATTCAGAGCCATCTATACTGCAGATTTTTCATTTCCTTAAGTCAATGCAGGAAACAATTGGCCAACAGGTAGGAATTGAGCTCCTCCCACTGACGATTCTTATTGGCTGAACAGTTCATCATCCTACCATTACATTTCTATAATACTTTACCAAAATTCAGATCTTGAAACGTTTGCCAAAAGTTCTAATTAACGGGATTGCATTAAAGTGAGGCAGGAAACAGGCTCAATGCTGTATATTACTACGGTTGATTAGCATAAAACTATAACGATAAGATTGTTATACTCATTTTGATAATTCCTTCGGATAATATTTCACTCATATATCTGGTCAGTCCACAAACCAAGGGATAATCATGTTCCATGAGGTAGAATTTTTAGTACTACGAAACTACAGAAACAAGAAATTATTTCGGAAGTGTCTCTCTCCAAGATGGATTGAATGAAACAGTCTTCCTATCGCTGCGTTGTATACGCCTATTCGAGGAAAGTAGCACCGAGCTTGCAGTGGTCCTATGGTTAGCGTTCTGGGTTGCTGAGCGAGCGGCTTCCGAGTTCAAATCCAAGTAGTTCTTATTATTTTTTTTTTTAATTTAGAAATCTATCTTTACTTGTATTTTATTTTTAAGCGTACCGAAACTGCACATTGCTTATTAGTATAAGGTATCCATGATTCTTTCCTAACTGCGTCAGGAAATAAGATAAACATCTGCGAAACTACCCAATGTTTCGTAACTAATAGCCGACGTAAGCATGAAAGATTTGCGGCAGCAGAACTGACGAAAATCTACACGGGTTTCAAGCCGCGCCGAAATCATATCATCTGTCCCTTTTCAAACGACACACATGTTTCCAATATATTTATTTCACAGTAGAACGATCATCGCGTTTCAGAAAGAAATAATTTACAAGAGGAATTATTGCTCTCTTTGTAGGTGGACGATAATGATTATGCACTATATAAATAAATGAGAGTTAATCGCGCAGAACTAAATATTAGCACCGCAACAAATTAAACGACCATTGTCACTAAAAAATTTACAACCAGATTATTATCGTAGGACAAAAATAAATTCTTTTATAACTGGTGTAAGTAATTAAAGTTAATTGAGAATCGGGCTTAAAGACAGGGAGTTCTTAAATGACCGTTTTTCCCGTTTTCTACAATGCTGTTAGTTGTTGACACTATTACTTCATGATCTTTACAGCATTGGGATTTATTAAATACTGGGTCTAAATGCTCATTACTTAACAAGGCGTGAAATTACCTGCGTTATTCTTTGTTTGGAATAACATAAATAAATACAAGCATTTGGCGAATGAGGATGTCGCCGTTCGCGTGATTGTTCTTTAGTCTCCGGTATAAAGTGGAACGCTCAAGTTTTGTCACCCGTCATAATCGACTCCATAATCGCCTAGGTCTCAAGGATTCAAACAAACACAGTCTACCGGTAAAGTAAGGTTGATGATGTCTAAAGACCGGAAGACCGAGCGTGGCGTGTGAGCGGTAACGTTCTGGCTCCAGGCAAATGCTGGGACGATTCTTATAGAAGGCCATGGCCGTTCCCTACTGTAATAACTTCAACATCGATGAAACGTAAAGCAATAAACAAAAAAATAAGGATAGGGAGAAGGTATTGTTAATCGATTTCAAGCCAGCTGCGACCTCCTCAATAAATTTAAAAATTCTTATGATTTTACGCCTCGTCGACATAGAGGTGATTATTGGCTGGATAGGAGTAGTGGCAAGGATTTCGGCCATGCCCTTGTAAAGAACCTATTCCGGTATTCATATGGAGTGATTTGGGTAAACCTTGGAAACCACAAATATGCATGGCCGAACTTGGATTCGAACCATTGTCATTTACAGCAACGACCAACGTGTGTTCCGAAATGGTAATGATGTAGAAAAATAGATATTTGTTCAACCTCTAAAACTGTAAATAAATTAATTTGATTCTTTATCTATGAATGCTTGGGAGACGTTACTTTTTGTATTGCCCTCATGCAGTTAACATGGATTCCCACCGTATTTTCAATTGCCAGCTGTAAGTTGGATAATTCTGAAACCAACAAAAACTTTTGCCAAATGTGCTGCTCGTGTTAAATTATTACGTGCATTATTTACGTGTTATAAAGGTATTCTTCCTTGCCGAAGGAAGTAGGAAACTTAAGACTTTTTCCTGGTAAGCGTTGCCATATTTACTTTCTGCGATGTTGCCACGATGTTCTGCCTAGTAGTCGCAGCGCTGTAGCAATTTCCCTATACCAGAAATAGTGTCTCATAGCTGGACACACACATAGGCGAAATGAAAAATTATTTATGTTCCAGTCTCATCTAGAATATTTTCATTTAACTGATTACTTCTCTTGCAACAGTTCGATTCTGTATACAGATTACTATTCAATCACGGATTGTTGTATCTATATGTATATTTTTTCTTTGGTCATATAATTTATGAGGCACTAGATTCTGTGAGTCCAGGTGTCCTAGTGGTAACGCGCTGGGCTGTCAAAGTGCTGGTTCTCGGTTCAAGCCCAGGTGCTGTTATTTTTTTTTTTTCATTCTTTATCTCCTTTTCACTTGTTGCAAAATACATATCATATAAGTAAGTTTATATATATTTCGTGGTCAATTGGAACAGTGGAAATGAATCATAAAATTAATGTTTGGCTGAAATGAGAAAGTGTCAACGCATGATGCGTGAGTAGGAACTGAAAGCCAGTTTTCCAATAAATTTAATTTAACCATTACGATTTGTGCCACTCAACTTAACCAATTTTTTTCTAGTGCAAAGGCGGGAGATTGATAATTGGGGCAATGATGGCTGTTTAAAAATAAACAAGGACCTAAATCAAACTAATGTGCGGTTTTTGTAGCTAACGTTCCTGGTATTAGCAAGCAAACCAGAATTGAAAATGTGAGTACTTATTCTTACGAAAACAAAAAATCATCATTGACGAATAACATGCTAATGAGAGGTTCCGTATTTGACAAAATGCTGCTCCTACTAGTGATCAGTAATGATATAATTGATGTATATCCTCAATATAACGACATGATAACCTTGTTTCCGAAATCTGAAATTGCAAGAAAGAAACAGGAAATTTGAGGAAGGAGGAAAGATAATGCCAGTCTCGTTATAAGTTGTTGTTACCTCTCTGGTAATCCAGAAAGAATGTTACTGTAAGTGGCTCAGATTCGCGGGTGCCATGCTGATCCCGGAAGCTAGTGCGGTGTCTCGCGGTTCCACGGTTCGAGTCAGGCCGCAGGCAAAAGTGGTTTTATGAGTGTTTTTCTTGTGTTGCCTCTAAACTGGGACAGTGAAAACATATTATACACTTAATGAGAATCAAAAGCTACACATGTCTGCATGTATCTATTAAGGCAATCCAATTCGTTTTTGTTGTTATTCTTTAGTATTTTCTATTTAAACCCACATTTTGATGGCTGGATCGTGAATATGAATTGAGTACTGTCTAATGACACTGATGAACTTTACCCTTCATCCAATTCGTTCGGCTATGAATTAATGTAAACATATGATTTGTAATTGCATCTAAACATAACTGACAATCATTTTTAAAAGTGAGGTTCAAAATTTTTTGCTATTAATAGATCAGTCAAGCATCCGTACAATTCAATCAATGAAACAATACAGTTTCTGATCCATCATTCAACCAAAATATTATTGGATTAATTTCCTATTCGTTTGCTGAATAGTAACGCAATCAAGATTTAATTTAGAACTACTGGTATCTTTATGTATTGACATATTAACCTGTTGTACGCTAAAGTGATGCTAAAGTCAAACACAATCCGTTTCAGAATACTGAAATGAGTAAGAATCCAGTCTTACAGTACAAATCAGGATACTGGATGTAAATTCATTTAGCCAAAGTTTCAAGCAAGTAGTTTGTTTCCTCATAGTTGTAGAAGAACGATAGTCAGGATATGGACGTCGTAACATCCACGAGGAAGAGGAGTGGTTTTATAAATATCCTACGTTTCAGTTATTCTAAGCTATCAGTTTCTAAATTTCTGAAAGATTTTGTCCCAAGTTAAAAATCATAAAACAGCAGATAGAAATAGTGACACTTATTTTGCGTAACGTTTTGGTAACAGATAAACTACTATGTTGTTAAGTAAAAATTGCGTGTCAGCTGATAGATGAAGTTAGCACTATCTAGAGCCACACTGTTATTAATTATAAGGATTTATACTTTATCTCTGTTACACTCTGCAAGTGATGTGTAGTAGGATAATCACGAGGAAGTCGGGCTGTTTACACACAGCGTTAAGCGCGCAGCATTTCCTTGACCGGATTGTACGGAATATCCATTCGCAAGATATTCCGACTGCTTTAAGAATTCATAATGATTTAACTTCTATCAATACTCGTACGTTTTGTTATTATATTACTGTTGACAGTAACATCAAAATTAAAACACCCAGAGCTCGAATAAAATCCGCAGTAGCTTACTTCGGAGAAGTGAAAAGTTAAGTAACGGAAAAGAAGCGATTGCTTTAGTTATTAAAGCGTCAGCATAAATATAACAAGAAACTAAGTCAGTATGCTGTTATAATCTTTTACAGACGTATATATGTATATTTGTATTTGTGAAATATTCTAATTTTTTTATTGTATTTCGCTAAAATATGGGCGTAAAGTGATGTTGCACCATCAACTTGGACATCAATTGTTTTTCTGAAACACTGTATTTTCAACCTCACCACTTCAGAAGACTCGTTATTTGGTAGATCCTCCGATTTGTTTGAACTTCATTGGCTGGAGATCGCGGCCCACCCATATCACTGTAAACTAATAATTACAAGGATCTTTAACGCTTCGAATAATTAAATTCTGACGGTTCGGCTAAACTGCTATAGCTTTTATCAGTCCATCGTTCGCTCGGATTCACAGCAGAATTGACGCGTCTAGATTAAAAGAAATTTGGGTAAATTTTTATTTTCTCAAACACAATAAATGTTCGTATAGAATGAATGGAGGAATTTTATAAATAATCTAGACGACAGTCTTAAAAAATCTACGAGTGAGAGCATTACAGCACTTGTTTCTCATTTAAGAATATAGTTGAATATTGGAGTGAAATAAAGTGTATCTTAATGCTTGATAGCAGAGTATCAGGAAAGTGAAACACAGGTTATTTATAGAAGAAGGACGTTCATAATTTCCTGTTTCCGCATAAGAAGGCGGAAATTTTGGTAGGCACTCGCCTTTCTTTCGATCTTTCCTTCCAGTTTACTAAATGAATGGACTATTGGTCATTATTGTATATGCATGCTTTTGTATATCGCCATCAGTGTCGGTTTCAGTACTACCTTCTAGAAGTGTGTCTTCTTTATTTATCAAATGTAATGAGATATAATAATTCCTTTGTTCTAACAGTTATGGGCAGCAGTCTAGGTGCTTAATGGTTAAGGCAGATTGAAAGAAATGGCAGTATCATGGGTTCAAACCACTTGGTCTAAATGAATTTTTACTGAATTTACTTTGTTCATGTCAGTAGTCAAGGACGATCAGTTATTTGGATCCCGCGGTATAGCCACGACTCAAGCGTAATACACAGCAAAGAGACTTTCACTAGGCTGCCGAAGTAATTAATAATTCAGATTTCATTTTACCTGAATGTATTATTATAGCATCGTGGTATGTGGAATGAAGAAACATAAAAACAAATATGAAAAGCATAACTGAAGAATCTCGTAATTACGAAATATGAAGTGACTTGTCGCAGAAATCAATCGTTCTGTATGTGGATATTAATGAAAATAAGGACTCTTAAAACTGTTATCCTGTATATCCAGTCTATTTCTGTGAATATATCTTCCTACAAATTCTGTCTTAGGCCACGATTTCCAAAACAAGGGATTTTTTTTTTTATACTTCATCTGCCAGCATAAATGTGAATATCTTGTACAACGCCACGTTTGAAATGTTGTCACTGTTTTTATTTGAAGGTTCATTACTGTGAAGCCCTGGGCTCTATCCATGCAGTGTTAGAACCATGTATGGATTTTTTGCTATCAGATAGGTTTTTTGCAGATTTGATCGTTTATACTTCTCTCATGTAAATAAATCTAGAGCAAAAGGAGTATATAACTTTCTTACCGACGTACAACCTTCCTTACGTTTCTACCATACAGTTTAATTATTTTTTCTTTCTTTCATCTGCGTCTATTCAATCTGATTGAGTCTTAGCAGTATATTTCATGTTAATGTAGTCGGTTTTGCATTTCTCAGTAAATAGTGTATAATCTCTGATGGGACACTATCAGTCTAAGCCGACAAAGCTGAGAATGAAAGGAAAATAGAAATGCAAAACAGACTACATTAACATCAAAGAAACTGCTGGGACTCAATCAGATTGGATAGACACAGATGATAATTAAACTGTACTGTAGAAACGTAAGGAAGTTTGTACGTCGGTAAGAAAGTTATATACTCCTTTTGCTCTAGATTTATTTAAATGAAAGAAGTATAAACGATCCAATCTACAAAAAACCTATCTGATAGCAAAGACCTCGCTGTTAGAGAGACGTTAAGCAGATTAAATAATAATAATAAAAAAGACAAGTCACTTCACTTTTCGTAATTACGAGATTCTTCAGTTATGCTTTTCATATTTGTTTTTATGTTTCTTCATTCCACATACCACGATGCTATAATAATACATTCAGGTGAAATGAAATTTGAATTATTAATTACTTCGGCAGCCTAGTGAAAGTCTCTTTGGGATCCAAATAACTGATCGTCCTTGACTACTGACATGAACAAAGTAAATTCAGTAAAAATTCATTTAGACCAAGTGGTTTGAACCCATGATACTGCCATTTCTTTCAATCTGCCTTAACCATTAAGCACCTAGACTGCTGCCCATAACTGTTAGAACAAAGGAATTATTATATCTCATTACATTTGATAAATAAAGAAGACACACTTCTAGAAGGTAGTACTGAAACCGACACTGATGGCGATATACAAAAGCATGCATATACAATAATGACCAATAGTCCATTCATTTAGTAAACTGGAAGGAAAGATCGAAAGAAAGGCGAGTGCCTACCAAAATTTCCGCCTTCTTATGCGGAAACAGGAAATTATGAACGTCCTTCTTCTATAAATAACCTGTGTTTCACTTTCCTGATACTCTGCTATCAAGCATTAAGATACACTTTATTTCACTCCAATATTCAACTATATTCTTAAATGAGAAACAAGTGCTGTAATGCTCTCACTCGTAGATTTTTTAAGACTGTCGTCTAGATTATTTATAAAATTCCTCCATTCATTCTATACGAACATTTATTGTGTTTGAGAAAATAAAAATTTACCCAAATTTCTTTTAATCTAGACGCGTCAATTCTGCTGTGAATCCGAGCGAACGATGGACTGATAAAAGCTATAGCAGTTTAGCCGAACCGTCAGAATTTAATTATTCGAAGCGTTAAAGATCCTTGTAATTATTAGTTTACAGTGATATGGGTGGGCCGCGATCTCCAGCCAATGAAGTTCAAACAAATCGGAGGATCTACCAAATAACGAGTCTTCTGAAGTGGTGAGGTTGAAAATACAGTGTTTCAGAAAAAATCAATTGATGTCCAAGTTGATGGTGCAACATCACTTTACGCCCATATTTTAGCGAAATACAATAAAAAAATTAGAATATTTCACAAATACAAATATACATATATACGTCTGTAAAAGATTATAACAGCATACTGACTTAGTTTCTTGTTATATTTATGCTGACGCTTTAATAACTAAAGCAATCGCTTCTTTTCCGTTACTTAACTTTTCACTTCTCCGAAGTAAGCTACTGCGGATTTTATTCGAGCTCTGGGTGTTTTAATTTTGATGTTACTGTCAACAGTAATATAATAACAAAACGTACGAGTATTGATAGAAGTTAAATCATTATGAATTCTTAAAGCAGTCGGAATATCTTGCGAATGGATATTCCGTACAATCCGGTCAAGGAAATGCTGCGCGCTTAACGCTGTGTGTAAACAGCCCGACTTCCTCGTGATTATCCTACTACACATCACTTGCAGAGTGTAACAGAGATAAAGTATAAATCCTTATAATTAATAACAGTGTGGCTCTAGATAGTGCTAACTTCATCTATCAGCTGACACGCAATTTTTACTTAACAACATAGTAGTTTATCTGTTACCAAAACGTTACGCAAAATAAGTGTCACTATTTCTATCTGCTGTTTTATGATTTTTAACTTGGGACAAAATCTTTCAGAAATTTAGAAACTGATAGCTTAGAATAACTGAAACGTAGGATATTTATAAAACCACTCCTCTTCCTCGTGGATGTTACGACGTCCATATCCTGACTATCGTTCTTCTACAACTATGAGGAAACAAACTACTTGCTTGAAACTTTGGCTAAATGAATTTACATCCAGTATCCTGATTTGTACTGTAAGACTGGATTCTTACTCATTTCAGTATTCTGAAACGGATTGTGTTTGACTTTAGCATCACTTTAGCGTACAACAGGTTAATATGTCAATACATAAAGATACCAGTAGTTCTAAATTAAATCTTGATTGCGTTACTATTCAGCAAACGAATAGGAAATTAATCCAATAATATTTTGGTTGAATGATGGATCAGAAACTGTATTGTTTCATTGATTGAATTGTACGGATGCTTGACTGATCTATTAATAGCAAAAAATTTTGAACCTCACTTTTAAAAATGATTGTCAGTTATGTTTAGATGCAATTACAAATCATATGTTTACATTAATTCATAGCCGAACGAATTGGATGAAGGGTAAAGTTCATCAGTGTCATTAGACAGTACTCAATTCATATTCACGATCCACGATCCAGCCATCAAAATGTGGGTTTAAATAGAAAAAACAAAATCCAAAATTGCTCAAAGGAATGTGGAATTGCCCTTTCTCAAGGACCGTGGCCGTTTTTTTTTTTTTTTTTTTTTTTTCGTTGCTTAAAAACTAATCTTTTCCGAGCCATTGCAATAATAATGACTTTACTAAAGAATAACAACAAAAACGAATTTGGATTGCTTAATAGATACATGCAGACATGTGTAGCTTTTGATTCTCATTAAGTGTATAATATGTTTTCACTGTCCCAGTTTACAGGCAACACAAGAAAAACACTCATAAAACCACTTTTGCCTGCGGCCTGACTCGAACCGTGGAACCGCGAGACACCGCACTAGCTTCCGGGATCAGCATGGCACCCGCGAATCTGAGCCACTTACAGTAACATTCTTTCTGGATTACCAGAGAGGTAACAACAACTTATAACGAGACTGGCATTATCTTTCCTCCTTCCTCAAATTTCCTGTTTCTTTCTTGCAATTTCAGATTTCGGAAACAAGGTTATCATGTCGTTATATTGAGGATATACATCAATTATATCATTACTGATCACTAGTAGGAGCAGCATTTTGTCAAATACGGAACCTCTCATTAGCATGTTATTCGTCAATGATGATTTTTTGTTTTCGTAAGAATAACTACTCACATTTTCAATTCTGGTTTGCTTGCTAATACCAGGAACGTTAGCTACAAAAACCGCACATTAGTTTGATTTAGGTCCTTGTTATTTTTAAACAGCCATCATTGCCCCAATTATCAATCTCCCGCCTTTGCACTAGAAAAAAATTGGTTAAGTTGAGTGGCACAAATCGTAATGGTTAAATTAAATTTATTGGAAAACTGGCTTTCAGTTCCTACTCACGCATCATGCGTTGACACTTTCTCATTTCAGCCAAACATTAATTTTATGATTCATTTCCACTGTTCCAATTGACCACGAAATATATATAAACTTACTTATATGATATGTATTTTGCAACAAGTGAAAAGGAGATAAAGAATGAAAAAAAAAAAATAACAGCACCTGGGCTTGAACCGAGAACCAGCACTTTGACAGCCCAGCGCGTTACCACTAGGACACCTGGACTCACAGAATCTAGTGCCTCATAAATTATATGACCAAAGAAAAAATATACATATAGATACAACAATCCGTGATTGAATAGTAATCTGTATACAGAATCGAACTGTTGCAAGAGAAGTAATCAGTTAAATGAAAATATTCTAGATGAGACTGGAACATAAATAATTTTTCATTTCGCCTATGTGTGTGTCCAGCTATGAGACACTATTTCTGGTATAGGGAAATTGCTACAGCGCTGCGACTACTAGGCAGAACATCGTGGCAACATCGCAGAAAGTAAATATGGCAACGCTTACCAGGAAAAAGTCTTAAGTTTCCTACTTCCTTCGGCAAGGAAGAATACCTTTATAACACGTAAATAATGCACGTAATAATTTAACACGAGCAGCACATTTGGCAAAAGTTTTTGTTGGTTTCAGAATTATCCAACTTACAGCTGGCAATTGAAAATACGGTGGGAATCCATGTTAACTGCATGAGGGCAATACAAAAAGTAACGTCTCCCAAGCATTCATAGATAAAGAATCAAATTAATTTATTTACAGTTTTAGAGGTTGAACAAATATCTATTTTTCTACATCATTACCATTTCGGAACACACGTTGGTCGTTGCTGTAAATGACAATGGTTCGAATCCAAGTTCGGCCATGCATATTTGTGGTTTCCAAGGTTTACCCAAATCACTCCATATGAACTACCGGAATAGGTTCTTTACAAGGGCATGGCCGAAATCCTTGCCACTACTCCT